>OX392521.1:11279852-12512429 GCA_947623375.1 Apotomis capreana
TGTCGTTGTCAAGCGCATGCCGAGCAGGTATGTGCCTACATTCTATGTTGCCCTGGTACTTCATGAGCCAACTAACCTGACCGACTCCTGTGTTCTACTTGTGAGTAAAGTTCGAAGCTTCTGGAACCGCTTCCTTGGGTCTTGGGTGCTAACTTCTCTATTCTATGCGACCCTGGTACATTCGCCAGCCGAACAGGTATGTTCAGTCATGTCCTACTTGTACTTTGGCCAACTAAGCACCTGCTTATGTTTTAACACACTTCCACGTCTTATGGGACCCTCGTACATTCACGGTAGCTATGAGGTTTCCTGTTGGACAGAGTTAGACATATTGGACATCGTCCTGGAGGATCATCCCTCTTGCGTATATTATGTTGGATCGTTTCCTTGAGCGCTGATAGCTGAAGTTTAAGCGTTTAAGGGAACGTCGTCATAACTCATCAATAATGAGCAGGTATGCGCCTACATTGTATGTTATCCTGGTAGTTCCGCAAGCCCTGACGAAAGACTATGTAAAATCTTTGGAGCTTCATGGATCACTTCCTCGCGTGATAACTTCACTATTCTATGCGACCCTGGTACTCGCCAGCCCATCAGGTGTTATTTATTTATTTAATCTTATTTAGCGCACAAAAGAAAACTTATCGTACAAATGGCGGACTTAATACCATGAGGCATTCTCTACCAGTCAACCTTCGGGCAAAGCAGATAAATTGTGAGCGGTGCAAATAACTTAACCAAGTATATCTTAGACGTCTATTATGTATGTCCAATGTTCTGTTATTTGAGAGTAAAAGAGCTATCTCTGGAGCTTCAGGGACCACAACCTCGCACGCAACTCCCCCATTTTATATGATCCTGGTACTTTCACAAGCCAAACATTAATTTAAACTTAGTTTAGCCCGACACGAGAGCCGAAAGCGATAACCGTCATTGCGACACCGAAGCCCGAAATTCTTCTTAGCACCTAAGTACAGACCATTACCACGCGGCTAATACCTTCGCGTGCCCATGTGCTCACAGGGCGAGAACTAACAGACACTTAATACCTGCATGCCTTCAAAAGCATAACATACCTACAGTCTGACCAAAAAGAGAAGAAATTAAAGTGGCAATATTGTAGGCTCGTCTCCGTTTTCTTAGATTGATTAGAAAGGGACGACACTACAGTGTTGATGACTGTACGTGCCGACTTCTTACGCGTTTTCCTTTCTCCTTCCCACTTCCGCAGCTAGTCAAACAGCTCAAACACCTCACTTTAACTACAATCAAATGACAGATACATGCGAGTAACAGATACCGTTAGAATAAAAATTAAACACACATTATTGAATTCCAGAGGGCGCAAGCGTTTCGTGTCGGAGGGCGACGGTGGCGCCATCAAGGACCATGCGCTGAAACTGCGTGAGTAAACGCGCTCCTGCCGTCGCACACACACACACACAACACACACCGGACACTGCAGACCATGGTACGATTATTCTCTCGGTGACAATCAGAGCTGCCAAAATAATTATTTATTAATACAGCTTTTCCTTTAGACATGATCCTCCATACTGTCACTTCAAACTATTTGAGAAGAACATCGCATGATCTTATATTATTATACCATGGCTCATACCAGTTCCTAAAAACAGCGAAGCGATGAGCGGAATCAAATTTTGTATCGCTTTTTATAGACATTATGTACTTAGCGTAACATAGCACTTAAATAATATGTTGGCAGATGAAAGAAATCTTCACGGGGCTATGGGTTTTTCTTTAACGTCAGATGTTCAGTGTTAATCTCTGATGTAAAATCAATCTTTAATTGAACGCGTATGTGTTTTATCTAAATGTAAACAAAATTATGTTAATATAACACAAGTGAAGAATTATTGCTATATAATACTTTGTGATGAGTTTTTAGTAAACATATCGATATCATTATGTTTAACGCTTTCGTCTCCAGTGACACAACGTATGTGCTCAAATAATTCTAACTCCTTTGCCAATGACACACCATATGTGTCTACGGGAATATGTAGTCCCCTGCCGATGACACACCGTATGTGTCACGGGACCCTCCTATGCCAGTAGCACTAATTTAATTCGGGCAGCATAGCGTAATTGCTGAGTGCATAGCTGTCGCGACCGAACGTGTTAAAAGTAGGTAAACACATACGGCACCTTAATTTTTACATCAGTTAATCACTACACGAAACTTGTGTCACCTTGTTTAGAGATTTGCAACTTGTCATATATATAGCTATATCATAATAACACCAACTGTCAAACTTGTGATAATATCTACTAGGAACTCATGAATTGTGAAGAGTTCTTTCATAAACCAATACCCGTGAGAAGTACAACCTGACATGACAAGCAATACATTTAATATAGCGGTATTTTTAATAAAGACAAGCCTAACTGTAACGTCTAAAGACAACTTAAAATATGAATATATCTGCCATTCGGTTGCATAGTGATATAAGATAAATGTATGGCTTAAATTTATAAGTATTTCGGACAGAAGTAGAAGTTTTAGAAATCGCGTCAGTCTTTCTGATCAGAGAGCGAACTTTTGGTGGCGATAGTAAATTATTAAAAATATTTAGGACAATCTTCACATATCGACCTGGCCCACACTAAGCAAAACTAGTAATATATAATACTTAACTTTAACCCTTCGTATGTGAGATTAAAAAAAACTTGCGCTCAAGTCTCATTTAGCTGCCATGAGTAAAAAATATATCCGTAAAAAATACAAGAAAACGCCTATAATATGCGTAGATGTCATATACAAACACAGAGGAAGGGCAAAATGCATGAAGTATCTAAAATGCTACAACTGAAATGACATACATTTAAATCAACTTAACGTAATTTTTGATTTGAGTGTCAGAGGTTCAGTTCTCGTGCATTCGATTTTTATTTAAGTAATTCCAGTAATAAATTGCAGCTAAGCTAATACATAAAACACATGAAAGACCCAGGAACGAATATTCGCATTCAACACTTGTCAGGATTCGAACTTAGGACATTCGCGTCACTAAAAATTCGCTCTCTACTTTTATAAAAAAGTTGACGTCACGAATATGTGTCAACGTACTGTCTTTTTTTTACCGATAAGAATGACTCAATTCATCGCTTTTATACTTTTTTAAACTTAAAATATGTCAAATGGCATGTCGTAAAATGCGAGCAAAATCTATTGAAAAAACGTATGACCACCTGTGACGACGCATGAGTTTTGCTCGCATTTCACTAACCCTGCAAATGACATTAACATAAACGATATTATTGTCAAAATTTAATATATTAAATGTAATACAGCTTATAAAAGGTTAGTGCTTAAAATGTATTATTCATGTTTAGTACAAACCATAGTGCATCTTACTTTTTTAAGGAGTGTGGCGGCGCGCGTTTTTGCCAGAATTTTCAATTTCACGAGTGGCGGGTTTTTTAATTTGCTTTTTTTATTGGGCCATATTTATAATAAATTATGGAATTTGTTTTTTTTTTTGGTTTCAATATTGTGGTGTCATAATTATCTGTACAAATGCGATATATATTTCTTTAATAATTGATACTAATCCACCGAATTTCTTAAATTTTCTGTGAATTAAAAAACCCGCTTCCATATTTGGATATTAATTATATGAAAGATATTTTCTAAGTTTATGTAATCAGTTCTACGATTTCACTAACGTAAGCGTGTAAAGTAATAGAATACAAGGTAAGGTACTAGCATTTTGTAGCACCGTTTATAAGGTTATATTTTTGGTTATCATAGATGGCGCTTAAGTGGAATTCATTGTCAGTCTTTGAAATCGCTGTAGTGCAAAATAAAAGGAAATTTATGACTTAAAAATGTATAAGTGTATTTCGTATAGGAGTATTATATTTGCCAAACGCAAACGACGTCGTGTTAACTAGAAAAGAATTTACTAAATATGTGTATAAAAATATGAGATCGATGATTTCTATTCTGATCTAGATTGTCCATAGAACTAAACTGTAGATATTCATCGAATTTTGTATCAAATTAATTGATTTATTTGCCTTCGCGTTTTGGATGACAAGTAAAAAGTGCCCTTGTGGCTTATTTACAGAATAAATTGAATTATTTCATTAATATAATGTAAATATACACATATATAACTTTCACCACGTTGTTGGCCCGATTCAAAATTCGGTATTTACATGCGGATGTTTTGACAATTTAATAGTAGAGTACCTTGAAAAATTCTTGCATTTTTCTTTTCTGGTGTTGCTTCCTAAATATGTACCAAGTGTTGTATTACTTTACGCGCCCGCGTCACGCGTTGATATTTTTTATAGACGTCTAGAGACGTATAGATATAGGTGTTTTAAATTTTTATAATGTCCATACTGGGTGCGTGCGAGGTCCCTTATAACCGACCATGCACTGCCAATGACACACCATATGTGTCAACGGAATTTGTACACTTATGCCAATGACACACCATATGTGTCAACGGAATTTGTACTCCTATACTAGTAACACTCATGCGTGGCATTACGTTATAATAAGGGCTGCCACTGCCTGAGACCAACGTTTAAAAAAGCATTATGAGGTTATGGTAGAATTTATTTGGTAATTTCTAAAACCGCATTTATTGTATGTCCTGCAGCACCCAGTTTTTAGAAGAAAGAACGCTTTGAGTCTTTCCGATTATTTTCGAACCACACGACATTTATAATATGTATTTTGTACAAGCCATAGATAATGTTTAAAAACCAGACAGTATAATCTAACACCAACTTTATAATAGATGTTTTTATTCCTTAGATACTAAAATCAAAAATAATACTGGGAAATTTACTTAACGTCAATTTAGAAATTCGTCAAATTACTCAGTTTGACACAGATTTTATTTTTGTTTAAAGTTTTATAAGAAATAAATATTTATTGACACGCTCACTACATGGGTTTGGACCTAAAAGTTGTGGCCGTATATTTAAGACCGTAGTTAGCCATACAAATTAGAAAGCTATTGGAAAAAAGTTCCGTTGTGCGACAATAATTTACGATTACGATACAATAAGGAACCTTAAAATAAAACCTTAAGGCACGTTAAATTTGCCGTCGCACAACGGAAACTTTCGTACAAATTTTAATTGGGTGTATTGTAACCTTTTTTGCTCTTTACCCTGTATGCAAAAGAGGCATTTCTATAGTTTTCTTAGTTTTCATAAATGGAAATGCATTTATCCACCACTGCACTGTATTGCATTTGGTCGTGTGGTTCGCAGTCATTTTGGTGCCTGTCCTGAAGGATGAATTTGTGATTTATTTGACTGGTGATGTTTGAGTCAGTGATTGGCTAGTTTGTTAATAAAATATTAATAAATAGAAGATATTTCATAGATTATTGTTTTATTTTTTATTCCAACCATGAGCATTTTCAGATTTGGTTATTACGATGCAAATATCTGCAGCTAACCTCGACAAATACTAGTGATTTGTTTTTGTAAAAAAAATCCGAGGCCGTTTTTATTGTAGACTACTTTCTTACACAAACGTAATTGCTCAATGAGCCCGCGCTCGATGTTATCTTGTGTAGTTTCTGGAGTTCCTCTTTCCTCGTCCCTTCCACCTTCCGTCTCCATCAGATCGGCTCCAAGATAGATTAAGATAGGTATTTCCAAAGCTATACGACCTCCAAACCTTTAAGAAAAGAGCGTACTCCCACCTGAAAGGCCGGCAACGCACTTGTGACTCCTCTGTTGTTGCAGGTGTCTATGGGCGACGGTAATCGCACACAATCAGACGATCCGTATGCTCGTTTGCCTACTATCAAATAAAATAAAAAAATACAAGTGTAGCTAATATAAAAAGTGTTAAGACACACCACAGAGGCCAAAGTTATGATTTTCTTGTGCTAGAGTGGTAGTAAGGGCAGGAAAAACATTTATGGAGTACACTTCCGTCAAAAAATTTAAGACCAAACGCATTTTAGTTTCATTTTCATAAATTCTTCTAAAAAACATCAAATTAAATTTGCAAGAAGACTGATCCCAAACATTGGTAATATATCTGCAGAGGCTACACAGCTAGTAAAGAACGGCAAGGTGTGTTAAAAAACATGATTTGGCCGCCGCAATCACCAGACCTTAACCCGATCAAGCTTTTATGGGATGAACTAAACCGTAGGGTCCGAAAATATTGCAATATAATTGGAAACCTATTAGCGAAGAAACGCTACACAGACTTGTATAAAGAATGCTAAGACTGCTCTGAGGTGGCAAAGCGCCGAGGACTGTGCCGTATTTATTCCTAGGCCCGGGCTCCCAGTAGGACTTGCACCATACTTGTTTTTAGGGGAGGGGCCCCAAATGCCAAGTGCCTAGGCCTAGGGGCCCTGGCCCTCTAAGTACGGGCCTGGTCGAGGAGGATTTTTTCGACGAGGATAACGTTTAACTTGTTATGTTAGCGATTACAAAGGGAGCAAGGTTAATTCTTCAACGGATAAATTATATAGCGTCTGGCGCAGCCCTTTTATTGATTCGCAATTCCCTCAACTTCATCATTGACGAATAGATGGCGCCACTGTCGGCACTGCAATGTTGTTGAGATGATGTACTTTTGCACCCCCCGCCAGCAAACTTTATTATATTATTGTATGCCTTTTTTATGTAAAACCTCTTGTCAAAAAAATGTTTTACGTTTTATTATTACTTACACTTCCTACTACAGTCAGTATTTTCATAAAAATATTATTTGCATTATTTGTGTTTGGTCTTGAACATGTGTATATCTGTTTGTAAGATCTACTTGAGCAGATTTGAACTTACATAAAACACAAAATGTATGTATGAAAACACATTTAATCAACTATAACTATACTAGAATATCAATCATAACATAATTAAAAACAATTGCAATAAAAAGATAATTAAATTACCAATACCTTTCCTTTAAAGCTTATCATTATTGCTTGATATTAGTTGTGATATTCTACTTATTGTGCGTAGTGGAAATATCTGAAAGGAAAAGAAAATTTCATAGATAAACTTTCGCTAGTAACTAGAAAAACGGTTCAAACTCACATAAAGATTGTCAGAAACGGCCGACCTGATTCACCAGATCTAAATAGAGCGCGCTAATTCTAGTTGTCCTGGCTGGGCTGGCTCTAAGTTCTAACTGCCCTGGTCCAGTCACACTTTTGTTTTTTACTGATAATCAGTGACCTGCCTGCACTTACAAGGCAGGACAAGTCCATTTTCAACTATACAATTTTTTAAACTACATAAAACTACAGCTTTTTTCTATGTCTAAGAGGATTATTAATACACAAATATTCAAGGTTTTTGATCAATTTCATTCATTCACATGCTGTATCAGTGCCTTATTTTTTAATGTTGGGAAAATGGATCCCGCCTAGCCAAGGGACTACAGCGGGTATGACAGATTGACTGAGACTTGGACTACTGCCTAAAACCACCAACGAATGTTAGCACCACCTGTGATTGGAGAGTCACAAGATCGCTTCAAGCATTCACCGCGTGCGATGCTGTATCAGTACCTATTTAAGTGTACAATTAGTAATTACGTACACTAAGAGCAGAGGTAACTACTTATTCAACATTCGTGATTTTGTTAACGCAGGTCCTTTTGACATAATCGCAGCGAAAGTGATACTTATTCACTTCATTTTTCATCATAACATTTTGATAACCCAAGGTTTTCAGTGCAGCTTGCAGAAATGATTTAGGCCGACAGCAGGCATCAAATAATTTGTACACCGAAAACATTGGTGAATATTAATCATTATATGATCATAGTTATGCAGAAAGCGACCAGCATATGTAGATATTTTGTGAAACTGACTTAAGTCTTAACTTAATCAGTCTTAACTTAAGAGTTTGGTTGCTTTTTGCATAATGGAAAAAAATCTTTGGTCACTTTCTGCAAAACTATGGTCATATCACCCACCTCTTCAGTCTCGCCTGGGCCGCTGGCCGTGGGTGGAGTACCGAGCAGGCACCTGCCGGTACTGCCACCAGTCTACTGCCACTGCCACCGCGGCGGCCACAACGGCAGCGCTTATGAGGATACCTTTCATAAGCACCTCCATTGTCCTGGAACAACATAGTAATTTTTTTGATTGATGGATTGGGGAGCTGGTTGGTATTGGTCTACTTCCCCATGCCGACCAGACGTAGGGCTGACATCTGGATTTGTCCTCGTTTGGAGGCCGTCTGTGGGCCGTCTTGAGTTGTTAAAAAGGGTCCTGGGAAAATCTGGACACTATTTATATGAATGAATTACGCAAAATAGGCGCGTTGTAAGACGTCGATTGCGGAAAACTAGCCCGCGATAACCTATAACCCATGGATGAAAACAAAAGCGATTATTTTTTTAATAATATTATTCTCGGACACGTCTGGGCAAAAAAAGGCGATTAGGCCAAATGTCCCAGTTTATTAAGTCTGTCCGGGTATGGCGAATTTAGAGATGGGAGCTCTAACCAGATGTATTGGGGAAGGGTTCCAGGGAGACCACAAAAGAGATGGGAAGATGATAATATGCCAGGTGGCAGGAATAACATGGCACAGAGTCACATGCAACATACATGAATGGAAGACGCTGGAGGAGGCCTATGCCGAGCGGGTAACCAGATTTGCAGCGAAAGAGTAAAAGACAAATATTACAAGCGCACTAAATAAAAATAAAATCTGAATGAGGACAAAAAAAATAACTTGGGGAGCAGCCAGCAATATTTTATACCATATCTCTTTACCAAGCTGCCTGTAATAAATCTCTCAACATCTGTAATAGACTCCAGAGCTAAATAGAGTAACCAACAGAAGGCGGCGGTGTGCGGCTGCCGCTCTGCGCTTATACTATACCCTGCATTGCGTAGTTAAGATTTTTCTTGAAATAACGACCCTCCATTAAATTAAACTGTTTTTAATACAATTTTAGAATTGTATGTCAATATTTTATTAGAATATTAGAGCAAATACTCACACACAGCAAACACGAGTAATACCTACAAATTATTAGTTTCGCATGACTGATCATTGAATACTGTCTTGAAATACGCAGTCAGTCGATAACACTGTATAATACAATGGGGTATGTTTTCTAAATACAATGATGCATTGTTTATTTCACGCAAATTGACTTACCTGCTTAGCGATTATAATATTCTACGCACGCATCGATCAAACGAAACGGATGGACACAACCAAATAAAGAATAAAACTTAACTACTATTCTACAGTGTTATTTCCTTACAGAAGTCATATCTCTGCAGTTATTTTCATGTAATTCCCCATTATTTAGCGCCTTGTGAGTATTATATTCCTTGATTTAGCGTTTCAAAATAAATTAAAAATAGAAATTGAAAACATACCGTTCCGTTCCTTGTCTACACGATGCATGTCAATTAAATTGGAAATTTCATAAATTAAAATACAGAGATGTTGCGTGAAGCATGATAAGTATTATTGTTAAAAAGTTAATAAAGTAAAGCAAATAAAACAAGTAGAAGACGTAATTCATATAAATAAACAGTGTTAGTTTTAGATAGTTGGTTCATGTCATGTGGAACGGAACGTTACTTATTTTTAATTAATTCTTGGTCTAAACATTAGACCAAAGTCCTATCCATGTTCAGGCCAGCATATTTAATATTATTGTACATTATAAATTACAAAAATAAATCTGTCATAAGATTTAACCCTTTAACCGCCGTCAATTTTTCATCAAACTTGCTCGTGTCGCCGCCGATATATATATACATAGATATTTGTCTTATTTATCAGACTGTGGCGAAATGAGCTGGAAATGTTGTCTTATATATCAGACTACGGCGGTTAAAGGGTTAAATATTAATAATATTCTTTCAAATCTAAAATTTATTTAACAATAATTTACTAACACAAACACAATCGACGATTTTGATTTAATATCAACACTCCAATTTAGCTACAACACTATCTGTCAACGTCAAACAGCCAAAACCAAACCAAAACGAAAATATTTCACAACTTTCACAAGGTGACCAGAGACGCAATATCAATATCGAAACAAAGATGAGTAGACGCGAAGAAGATCGGCAGAAAAACAACTGTCCAAGCCGCGGTCTCGGCTTAGCGGCCGCAGCTGTTGGCGTTGGTGTGGGAGCAGCTCTTTACTACTTCCTCAGCAAGAAGCCAGAGAACCCTGGTGGCGAAGGTTCCACAACAGGCTGGTCCTGCGAGCAACCTCACGCTTTGTAAGTACTAGTATAAGGTCTATTTTACGGCACACGCTTTTGCTTTCGCTTCAAGGCATAATTTCCATTTATTGTAACATTACTATGGTAATTATTGCGTTATCTAATTTTAATTGTATTTGACGTTAATTGCCTTGTTATTAAGTAGTTTAAACGTAGGGAATGGTACAAATAATTGATTATATTTAGGTAGTTAGTATTTGCGTGTGAATTTTTCATCTACCCTACATTTTCACTTCATCTTTTCATTATAACAAAGATTTCTTTACTATATTCTGCTGCTGCAGTGTAGTTTTTTATACAATAAAGAAGATGATATTATCAATGTAAAATACAGTGAAGTACAGCTCAAATTAATAAAGTAAAGTAATATTTTTTTCGGGTGTTTCTACACATGTTTTAACCGCTGTTGGTTCGCTGACATAAATATCATAGCAACTTGAATGTGATGTCAAAAATTTAAACTAACTGATATTAATGTAAGGTTCAAACGTAAAAGTGCTGTTGTAGTCTAATTGCAGAATAAAGTTTTGAATTTGAATTTGAACATTCCGGATTCCGTACCTAAGCGAGTGAGGGGTTAATATTGTTTAAAGCCAATCAATTATCACAAGAAGTATGGTTGCAGTATACAATCGCACTAAGGTTTGCCACTTGGTGTAACCCATTCTTTCAATATTTTTGACAGCAGATTGATGGCGGTTAAACGGCCTGCAGAATCACCCTTTTGTAAAAACTTGTTAATAAGTTAATATACTTATTGGGTTATTAGAGAAAGCATGGTAAGTAACTTACGAATTTTCCCAGGCAGCTGTAGGAGCATTTGGTCTTAACTTCAATCATTAATATTAATTTAATATTATTTTTTGTATGGAACTTAAGATATTTTTAAATAACTGATTTTGGTGTTCAAATGTCCTATTTCCCAAAATTTTTGACTGCTAAAATTTTGTATATATGGGACATTGATTCCCTTCTGATTTCAAACAAAATGGGGAACATTCTCGAAAATAGTGCAGTCAAAAAGTAGTTGAAATAATCCAGGAGTATAGTTGTCAAGTAATTTTGAAACTGACTGTACAACACTGGAGTCACCATTAATGTCATTACTTGTCAATGTGTGTAGTCTTAACTTGTCAAATTGGTATTCAATTTATTTTCTCAGTTTTTTTTTAATGGTATTTTGAATTTTTGACATAGTCGAATTTATTTTCATTTGTTCTGAAAGGTAATAAAACAAAAGATGTGCAATCTTTGGTCTCATTTCCATTGAAGTGAAATGTACTTTCTGTTGCTCAAGGTTAAATAATACAATAAACATTGACAATGTTACTATGTACACAACCATCTATGGGTAAGAGGAAAAACTGTCCAAGTAATTTTTTTTACAAATTGATGTCTTGTTTATAACCATACAATGCCACAGTTCATCATATAAGTTTATTTATTTATTTTATAAGTAGTTTCAATTAGGTTGTTAGGGCACAACTCTATGTGGTTTAAAATTCATTGGCAAAATAATTGTAATTAGTATGAGTGTGAACTACGGCATCGAATATTACTATTTAAGACACGGGTAAAACTAGTTGCGTTCCGTTTTTTTTTCTATATTTTAAAGGAAATAAACAACTTCTATCTTTACTATAAAATTTTGCAAATGTGACTTAGGCAGTTCTTCCCTTTAGCCTTTCATCTGCTTCATTGTAGTTGTATCACATTATATACCATTCCTTAAGAGTGCAATACTTATGACATAACTTGGCTTGTGTTTTACGCACATAGAATTGTATATAAATATGCTTACATTAGCAAAGACTTGAGACTTACTTTTCCTTCGTCATGGCATGACAACACAACATGTGATTAAGTTATGGCCAGGGATCGGGAAGTCGGATGTTATATGTCTAAACTTTTGGCAACCGAATCATATTCATTCATAATCATAACCTTCACCACCTCATTTCATTCTATAGTAACCTAATTTACGACGAAACCGACACAAGCATGGAAAACCAGTGTGGCAACTCGACCACATCCCTAGAAGACTCTTACACCACTGTCTCAGAGACCACAACCACAGACACCAGCATCTACTCCGATACCAGTTACGAAACAGATACTGGTTCCGATTCGGACAATTCGTTCATCGATGTGATACCAGATGGGTCGTTCTCGGATGTGTCTGATGATTGGGACGTGACGGATTCCTCACTGGATGTGCCGAGGGAAGATCGGTACCCGGTTTCGCCGGTGAGGATGGTGATAGGAAGGTTTGGGGCGCTTTTCAGCCCTAGACCCAGTGAGCGTCGAGGGAAAACGTAAGTTGACATCCTTAGTACCAGGAAACGGTATTATTTTCCCATAACTGGTAACAATGAGTAAGAACGTCGATAGTTGGCTTTGTTTGAGATGTTTAATCATGATGCCTAAGCTAAAAAATATATAGATATTTACAAAACTGCTGACTACCAAAAAATAATGTTTGGAGACCCCTATTATTTTTAAAAGACCTATTCAACGAACGCCCACACACTAGTGATAAAACGAAAAAAAAATCACCCCCACTGGTGTGGAGGTGTACGAGAGGTACCCGAAAAAAAGTTTTTTTTAAAGTTTTTATTTTAACGTTTTGTCGGCGTGATACATACACATACTCATACCAGATTTCAGCTTTCTAGTCTAGTACTAATGATCACGGAGCTAAGCCGCAGACGAACGGACATGGCAAAACTATAAGGGTTCCTAGTTGACTACGAAACCCTACAAATAATACCGGAATACATGAAGATTGTCAAGAGGGATTATTATGCAGTTTATTCATTTGCTGTTTCGTTGAAATGTTTACAGTATCCGCATTTCAAGCCTACATAATCAAGCTCAAAGAACTAAATTGCCATGTGTTTGCTCTCACTATTTTGTTGCATGAATTTGCGCAGATGCGTAGCTAATATTACTTTTTTATTGTTTTAAAAACGCTTTTATAGCCGACACGTACTTTCTTACTTAAACATTAATTGCTCACCAAGGCTAATCAAATGAGCCACGATGGCTTTGTCTATGATGTATAAACGTTTCTATGGCCACCTTCCGTCTCCATCATCAGCTCCAGGATACCATATTATTGTATTGTCTTGTCATGTGAACTAAATATACATTATGCTAAGTTTTATTTCGATACGACTGGTAAAAAGTAGTGTAATAGATTTTATTACTGAGTAATAAATGAAGTAAGGGTCGATTGCAAAAAAATTGTACATAGTTAAAGGCTTAGTTAACGTTAAATACGATCGCTTCCTTTGTGTGACGAAAGTTAGTCATACAAAATGTATGGGTAACTTTCGTCACACAAAGGAATCAATTAACATTGTTTTAATTAAAGCCCTTAACTATGTACAATTTTTTTGCAATTGACCCGTAACTAAATTTAGTAACTAGTGAAGCTAATAAAAGCGAAATAGTTACGAAAAGAGAAAATAGGCAAATTCTAGTTTCGTAACTAAAAAAAGTATCGAAATATTAAAGTCAGAATTTTCTGCCTCAAATCGACTAAATAAATATTCTATGCAATGCAATACACATTACATGTTGAAACTACTGACATATTTGTTATTTACAGATCAGAACAGGAGCACCGGGAGTTGTTGCGAGCGCAGGCGTTGTAAGCTATATTTGAATGTTCAACAACTAATTAACAGTGTGAATGTCCGTAGTGTGTAGTGGTATAACATACTGTGCCGCGGCAAGTGATTCAACTTTTGGAACTTCACTGATTTTATTTTCACGTGGCTACACATTTTCGGGAAAAGTGTACTTTTCTTTCTTCAATTAACGCTAATAACTGGATTTAGCGTTAGGACAAAGTCAATGTACAAGTTTGTAAAAAACGCCCTTCCTAGATACATTTTATAATAGTCAATGAAAAGCATGATTTAAACTGTTTTTTTTTTCTTAAGTCTATTACAAACTAAAAATTGAATCACCTAAACGGATACATTTTTCTAACGGCCATTTCAAGATATCATCAAAAGAACAGTACCTTAATATATTTCCATAGTTGACTCGGTGTGTGTTAATTTTATTTGTATATGTAATCGAGTGACTTTATACATGCCATACTATAGATAAATACATTTTATTTCCCATTAATAAAAACGGTATTTTGATTTATCATATTAGGTGGAGATTAAGTTGGTATTAAGTATATTGATTTATTTACGGTAACGTGTTTTGGATCTAAGGTTACTGTATAAATTGTTGATCAAGAAAGTTCAACAATTTATTAGAAATAGTTTGTTATCCTATCATTTTATATTTATGATATTAGCGAAACTACCACCGATATTTTTATTTATTCCAGGTCCGAAGAAGAACACATAAAGTTTCTTAAAGCACAGAACTTGTAAGATGTATTTGATTGTTTTATTACCAACTTTCGAATTTAGTTGTATTTATGAATTATTTTAATTGGGCTTATTTTATTAACTCTATTATTGTTTTGTCTGAAGTCAATTTAAAGGAGAATGTGCAGTTTGTGACCTTATAATACTTAGCAATAAGATCTATGTTGTTGGTCTTTTTAATTGGACAACAATTGTCATGATGGCTTTGTTGTTAAAACTGTCCGTTCGTATAGTTATAAAACTTAAAAATAAATTCAAACGATAAACAAAAAACAAACAAAAGGCACTCAGTTTTTCATTTGTATTGAGCGTGGCGTTTTGTGACAATTCAATCTTTTTCACCCTCTTCTAACGATTAAAAATTTTAAGCTGGCATTATTTTTGGACACTGTTATCTCCTCGGAAACTCTGTTTATTGAATTTGGCTACCACACTGGACTTTTTAATTACATCTAGATCGGGTAATTGTCATGGAAGTATATCGCAACTGTGTCATATTATTCTTATAATTCTAACGGATAGTTGTAACAATAAAGTTGTTATAAGAATTTGTTTTAATTGAAAAAACCTATCCAACATCCATCTACTTAAAATATCTTGTTGCCATTGAAAGCATCCCACGTTTCATAAATTTTTGCACATTTACCTTTATCATATGTAGTTAATGTTTCGTTGTACTTAGATAATTAATGGAATGAATCTTTAGTTTCACATTTAAACAGAAAAAAGAGTGGTGGTAGTGCTTGTATTATTAAAGTAAAACTGACATAGGTACTAAAATGAAAACAAAAATAATTAATAACTGTTTGTTTTTGATTTTGTCTGCGCATGTTGTATTTAGTACGTAATACTAGTAGTTTACAGTGACCGTTCTCGCTAGTGAGTGCATAAACCATTTCTATGGAGAATTGTAGTTCCATATAGCGCCCTTAGGCTGTACTGTTCTCCATACAAATCGCTGTCACGTCAACTCATGGTAAGGGTACAGTAGCGTGGCGTCAGTCAAAAAGTCAAGGCAAGCCGGGGTAGATTTTTCTTCAGTAAATATCAATACAGAATTGACAACATTTCATATTTTTAAGACTATCATTTTATTACTTTTCTGAATTCTGCTTAAAAAGATGAAGTAAATTCTGTTTTTATTTATTTTCTGAGATGATTATTTATTTTATTATTAATTTGTAAAAACATACTCATTTTAAAAATGTGGCCACACCAAAACCAGAACTTAATGGAACGGTTACTTTAGTCGGTTTTCTTATTTAAAAAAAAACTTAATAAAACTCGGTATGCATCTGTCATCTGTCAACGTGAAATAAAATAAATATTTTTTCGCTCTTTGGTTTAGACAACAACCCTATTCAGCCCGTATTGTCTTAGATTGCAGTTATTTGATGTATTTTCTTATATTTCTTTAAATACAGAAGAATAAATTCAAAGATTTTTTTTTTAAGATAAAGAAGATTTTTAAGGAAAAAGACAAAGCCCTGTCGATCTCTATATTAATTTCCACCTGTTAGAAATATGAAATGTTGTCAATTGTGCTCAATCGCCTTGAAGTGAGCAATCCGGTGGGAATGGGGTTCTATGGACGCCTCGCCACTGCTATTGAATGTAGGTATGTAATTTGTTAAACATGTTATTTTAGTAAATATAATGTGATAGTTTGTATCCAAATCAACTTATTTAGGTTAAAAGTTCATCCATTCCAATTTCATACTATTGTATACGCTAGCGTTCTAATGGGAAGGAATCAGACCGTGCACGGCCTTGATTTCTTTTTTGATTCTTATGCATGTGTTTGTTATATCTCGTATACAACATTATTGTTTTGTAATAATAATTTTGTAATGTTTTGTAATGCTTTGCCGTTGCTTTCGCACTGTTTATTTAAGAAGCTGCTGAAAATGTTAATGTAATTTTACTTTTACTGTAATTCGCACTACATCCGTCTTATTTCTTATACGAAAAGAATTAGATGCCAGTACACTAGATATAGTATGTATGCTAAAACTATCGAAGTAAATCCTAGCATCACATCACACACTGCACTTATTGTGATTGATTAATATAGCGTGGCATTTTTTAGGGTTCCGTACCCAAAGGGTAAAAACGGGACCCTATTACTGAGACTTCGCTGTCCGTCCGTCCGTCTGTCACCAGGCTGTATCTCAAGAACGGTGATAGCTAGACAGTTGAAATTTTCAAAGATGTATTTCTATTGCCGCTATAACAACAAATACTAAAAATAACATAAAATAAAGATTTAAGGGGGGCTGTATGGGAATACAACAAACTTGTTATAAATTATGGTACGGAACCCTTCATGCGCGAGTCGGACTCGCACTTGCCCAATGTTTATTATTTCTTTGCTATGCGCCAAAATAAATGCCTCTCAAATTGTTCTAACTAATAATTCCAACGCACTGCGTGAAAACCAAACTAATATAATCCAATTATTTCCAGCCGCGAGCGAACCTGGTCACTGGAGGAGTGTTCCATTTGTTTCGAGATCATGCTCAAAGACCAGGACTTGACTAGTCTCCCGTGCTCGCACAACTTCCACTCGGCGTGCCTCGCGCCCTGGCTGGCGGAGCAGCAGACCTGCCCCAACTGCCGCAAGGCTTCCGATTAAACAGGTATCATCAGCCTCCAAACCGCCTCCATGACCAGTTCAGCCCCCGCATATAGATGACTTCAGTAACCTCAAGCAGGTCATCACACGAACAAGCATGGCTTTGAAAGTTTCCGAATGGGAAAATGCCAGCTTGGACAGGTTTAATACCACCACGACTCAGGCGTGTCTAGTCATTGCAAAGCGAAGTCCATTGATCTCGATTCCCACTTTATTAAACTTATCCGTACCAACTACTGATCACCTAGTTAGACCATAGTTTGGATCTCAAACGCAATCTGAACTTTGGTTCCTCTATTCAAGCCTAGGCAAGCACTGCTGCCAAAAAACTTAGTGTTCTTTATAAGTTGAAGCGGTATTTCACCCCGGAACAGATTCTCACTCGTAACCAAGCTCAGTTCCGTTCGTGAAGGAGTACTACTGCCATCATTGGGACGGCTCTGCCAAGTACGAGTTAGCCGCTTTGGACTCTGTTGAACGTCGTGCCATATCAATCAATCAATCGATAGTTTATTTCCAAGAATGTGATACAGTTTAGGTTAGTAAATGAGATAAGTTAGCTCAGCATATTCTGTCAGTACGGTCTACAATCTTACCGTTAACTCATTTACGTTAAATCAGCTATGTGTTTCCAGATATCTTCGTGTTTTTCATCGCAACAGAGGCTGCGTGGAGGCAGGCCTCCTCGCCGAACATCCCATCTGCCAGGTTGGTGCACCTCTGAAGACGACCTCAAGACAAGCCATTATCGAAGTTTCCATGACAGAAACCTGTTCTAAATCTATTCTGAAACCTAAAGCAAACATTGCAGTGCGGTAAATGTAGAGGTAGAAAACTGCCGCCTTTCCTTTTACTCGCATGGAATAAATATAATACGAGGTATTATTTATAAATCGATTTATTTCTATATTAGGTACATCAGTAACATCTAGCTTATAGGTTCGGAACTTAATTAATTCTCTAAGGTTTTAGAATCTCTTCAGATGTCAGCCAATCAATGACTTTAGATTTAGCCTCTCTCATTTACGCTGTGTGTTATTTTATTATTATTATTTTATAATAGTGGTGATGCCTTGTCTATGGTTTTAATTGTGACGCCGTTCCCCTAATGACTGTAGAAATATTTATTATTTTCGGATAGTCCTTTAGAATCTAGTCATAGGTTGTAAATTTAACGGTTTCTGGTTAAAAGTATCGGTAAGGAATCATTTCACCCTAAATAGTCGTAGTTTTCGTGTGTAAAAATGTATATATTTAAATCTATTGACCATATATTGCGGTAGAAATAAGCGGTAAGAAAGCTGCCAATTTACTGAAACTAATGAGGTGTAGATAATAGCCATCTTTAGTGGCACAAGACGATATATTATGTGTATATTTCTTTATATTTTCAATTGTCATAATAATGTATTTCTAATAAGTTTAGCGTCAATGTAATGATCATGTTGAGCAATAAATTTACTAACGCAGTTTGATTATCATGAGAAACATAGTTATGAAACTGCAAATCGCAAGAGCTACCAAACAAATAACAATTGTAAGATTGTAACGCAGTTTTTAAATATTACGATTACGTGTACAAATATGCGTTATGGGATGGTTTTTCTGTCGATTTGAAGTTCAACAAATAGATTATTGCAAGAACTTTTTTAAACCCGTTTCGTTTTTTCTTCAATTTATATGATAATCAAACTGTGTGTATTAACAATTTTTTTATTGATAGTTATAATATTCGTGGATCAAATAAATTGTTGTAGTTATCTTTTTTACTATTTTGAAGTTAAGTAGTTTTTAACGATTTTTGCACGTCATATGAAATATAATATTGTAGGAACGTTTTGCACAAAACTAAAGTCCTGTATGCTGTGGTAACATCGTTGTCTCATTGAATATGAAATGAGAAAATGATAAAATATACCTTCCATTCTGGTTTCCTTTGTAGTTAGAAACATTGTTACATCTACGGAATCTAAAATATTTAATAATTCTTGTGATTTTAAAATTATGGGCATGTACCTCTCTAGTCTACCCTTATTACTTCTAAACGATAGAATTATGTATTATCGAAGCGCTTGAAATTTGTCCATCCAATGTTAAGCAGGCAACCAAAATGTTGTTAAAGATGTTTTAATATATATTTTTTCATAGATGTTTGTACAGTTGACATGAAATTGACTTAGACGCAATAACTGACTAACATATCATAAATCGTTGACAGTTGTAAATTAAATATAAAAAGCGGTTCTAGTTTAATTTATAAATATATTGAACAAATTGTATATTTCCTTTTGCTGTATCAGTCTCAACTCAAGTTTATAAATAGTTGAAAAAGTACTCAGTAAACAATTTTATTTTGGCAATATCTATAGTAAATGTAGAGAAATTACTACCTTGTTAACTAGTTCCAACTGTCATCGTAAATACGATATATCTATCGAGACCGTACCGCCCAATCGTATATAGCGATCGTAATAAATGTAATAATGCAAAAATGACCCAATTCGTTTTGCCAAAGTTGTGGATAAATTTACGCTTGATTTATTATATAAATATGTATCATACGTCTACCTAATTAATGAGCTCATTTCATTGCTCGATTCTAAGTACTTCTATGTTAAATGAAGTCTTAATACTAAACGCATAATATTATAATGTTGCTCTTATACGAGGATTTTCTGATGGTCGCACAAGAGTCGCAATTTTTAAGGATCAAACTACTATTCGTTCGAGACCTCTAAGCTCCTTATACGTGCTAAGTTTTATTACGTTCGTTGTGACTGGAACTATAATCTTTTTTTTATAAAGATTTTCTGGATATACAATCTACTAGAGACCAATGATTCGTATTTTTTCTGAAACACGACAATGGAACATTTAAAAACTGCTTGTATTTTTTTTATAGGTAGGAATAAATTTTCTCACTTACAGGTAAAAGTAACAGAGTTTTAGGTATCACAGATATGAAATCACAATATATATAAAGTTCACTCCATCTTGATTCACCCTAGTTACGAAAACTCGAAAAGTTATGAAAGTAGAAAAACTTTTCGTAACTTCAGTGGCCGCGTAACTGTCAGACATCCCTCGCTATTCTTCCGAAATGTAATGTGATAGAAGCTTTATTTATGTACTTAGTGTTTTTGTTGACTAAGGCCTAATGATATTAATATAATTTGTGGATAGATTGATTAAATAAAATGCTCAATTAATAATAACCGTTTTGTTATTTGTTTACGAGATCCAATATGCTGGTTCACAAAGTAAAATGTCAGTATATCCGTACACGGCTTTATATCATAGGCTAAAACCGAAAATGTTTAAACAACATAAACCAGTGCTTTCGTGATAATGGCTGTAGGATGAGCACCAAATAAGTACTGACCTCTCGAAGAAGATTTCGAAAAGGATTATTTGACGACGCGGTTGGCGCAGTAGTTAAGCCTACTGAGCCGACGGTCCTGGGTTCGAATCCCGGCAAGGGCAAATGTTTGTGTGATGAACTCGAATATTTGTGCCAGGGTCATGGACGTTATTTGTATTTATCTATATAAGTATGTTTATCGTCGTCTAGTGTCCATAACATAAGCTTACTAGAGCCTACTGTGGGACTAGAATGATTTGTGTGAGGTTGTGATATTTATTTATTACTAGCTGTGCCCCGCGGTGTTACCCGCTCATCCCACGGGAACACTACATTTATTCGGGATGAAAAGTATCCTATGTCCTTCCCCGGGACTGAAACTATCTATATTCCAAATTTCATCTAAATCGGTTCAGCGGTTTAAGCGTGAAGAAGTAACAGACAGACACACTTTCGCATTTATAATATTAGTATGGATTTCACGTATGGATTCAGTCGACCTATGGATAAGCCGCTCCTCCCTTTTACACTCCATAAGTCTTCCATTTGATACAATGCTCTGTCCCTAGTGAAAAGGGAAATATTATCCTCTTACCCGCTCAGCTCTTACGTCGGATGAAATGAAATGAAATGAAATGAAATGAAATGAAATATTCTTTATTTGCCTTAAAATATGGTACAATTAGATGTCAGGTTATATTATCCGGTACATAAACATATTTTGCTAAATATTAGCATGCAAAAACAATAGTGAAGGTAATAATTATAATATTGAATTTACATACGATATTAATTTGAAGACTTTTCATTTAAAAGCTCATTTGTGGAATAAAACATTTTTTGTGTTAGCCAGTAGTGCAGTTTTTTTTTAAACTGGTTTATAGGCAGGGATTTTATATCATCTGGAATTGCATTATAGACCTTTATACACATCTGGTAGCTTCCCTTCATAAAGAGTGCACTATTGGGAACCATGTCCATTACAAGTTTATTCGGGTGTCTCGTGCTTCTAGGGTATATTTCAATTGCTTTTTTAAACAGTTCAGGGTGTTTCTTTACAAAAATGGATGGATGGAAAACTGTTCCACACGTCAAGCTGACAGCAGATAGTATGGCATTGTATAGCGGCAAAATGATGTCGTGGCGTCTGGGGCACAGCTTTCTGTCGACGTGAGTTGCCCTATTTGGCGCTCAAAAGTTTAATCAGAGATCACAGAATGGACAATTACTAATTGTCCATTCTGTGATGTCTGATTAATTTAAAACCATTCTACCTCTACTTAATTGACAAAAAAAAATGCCTCCAAAACAAACCCCCCACCAAAAAGGCGACGAGACCCGTAAAGAAGACCAAGAGCCCAGCAACCAGCACTCCGCAGCCTGCTCCCTTGGCAAAAAAGCCGACCGCGGCTAAGTCGCTGAGGGAGAAAGTGCTGCAAAAGCAAACCATAGCCGCCGCAGCCAAGGAAGCGCCAACCACACCCCCCACCCTGATGATATCGCGGACATTTTCTTTTTTTTTGTTTTTATGTCATAGGGGGCAAACGAGCAAACGTATCGCCTGATGGAAAGCGATTACCGTCGCCCATAAACACCTGCAACACCAGAGGTGTCACAAGTGTTTGCCTACCCGGAGGACGAAGATAGAATGACTCTATGCTAGTAATTTCACCTGGAGAGGATTGAGTCGTAAGTCGGAGAGCTCGGCAGTACACTCAGCCCAGAGTCCGATGAAGAAGGAACAGGCGTCTCTGATCTCTCTGGGTCCTCGAAGTCATCAACGGGGAGGATAAGCTTCCTAGTGGGGCCAGGCTCAAGGGTCCCGGGAGTGGAGATGGACCGAGCTACGAAAGTAGCTAACAAACTGTTTCAGGAGGGCATATAATAGACATGTCGACAAATTTTTTTTGAGGATGTCAATCGATTCTATTTTTTATTGTGATCAAATGTCTATATGGGACTGAATACACTTAAACTGCTCTAAAAGTCAGAAATGACCGTCAAAGTTTAACATTCCTACGTAGCGCTAAAAACGCTCCATACAAAAGGCGTCAGGGCTAGTGACGTCACTGGCCGGTATAAGTACCAATAATTATATGGAGAAATTAAGAAATTTGCAATTTTCACCGTGAAAAAGTGCGGTTAAGTTCATGGTTCTAATACAATTATTGTTTTGTAAAATTATGCGGATTCTGAAAACATTTTCAAAATTTCTTTTGGATTAAAAAAATATCATAAAATTTGCGTACCTTTGAAGTCACATATTTCCAAAAAAGATTAATTTTTCTGGATTTATTTCTTTGTTTCGTGATATATTTAGCTAATTTTATTCATATAACTACAGTATGCTGTAGAATTCCACATGAGTCAACATGTCTATTGTCAATTAGGTAGAGGTAGAATGGTTGAAATGGTAAAATGGACGTGGATCCAAATGGACGTTCTGATACAATGGACGTTGAGACACGAAAATCATCTGTAAAACCGTCAATTTGTAGTTACGTTACGTTTCTGCGATCATAAACGTATTCGCAATTGGTAAACTAATCTGGACATATGTCGATGTATGGGGATAATAGATTTCCAACGGCAAAGTTAAGATTGTGTCGCAGTATCTGCTTCAAAGAAAAAAAAAAGAAAAAATCTAAACTATGTCAAAATTACCAAAATGGCTTTTTAATTTTTTCCTGGGTACGTACGGCACATCTCGTCACGATTTTGTTGCACCTAATATTATGAAAAAACAACAACAATTATTTTCGACAACTTTATTCGAGATTTAATCGTTTTAATATTATTAATTAGTCAACAAAATAAAAAGAAGAAACAAAACAGCTCATGCGCGCAACAAAAAATATTCTTAACATAATTTTTCTCTTAAAACAACAAGACGTTATGCTCGATTCTTAAATGCCTGGACCAAGCTTCTAGGTTTTGAAATACCTGTAACAAAGAAAAGTAATCAATGTTTGAACAAAATAGTAGATTGTTTGAGACGAGGCTAATAGCAAAATAAGCCATTATGACAAGAAGTGATTATTTGGACGAGCGAACGATGTGAGCAAGGACAAACATATCCTAAACCAACAAAACCGAACTGCTATCAGAAACGTAAGTTAGGTTTAAACTGCGTTCCCAATAAAAATGAAAGTAGAGTAAATAAGGTACATGCGAGCATTATGCTTTTTGATGTTAGATTAATTGAACGTTTTAAATCGTAGGAGGCATTATTCCTTTCCAAATTTAATTTTTCATATGACAAACATATTGATAATTTGAACCAAATTTTTAAAGTGAATAATGTTTTTCCCTGAGTTCTAGAAAGTAACATAGCTATTTCATGCTTTCATTGCGTGCAGTCGAAAATAAGTTGAAAAGAATAGTTTTCTACGTGAATTTTGACAATATCGAGTAGTTTTCGAAACAAAAATTATCAATGAATAATTCAAACTGTAGGTTTTAAATATATACCAATAGATCTCAATAGTCCTGTTCTAAGTAGTAACATTGATAATACGTTAAGAAACATGTTTGACCATAGAGAAAAATGTCTAAAACAATCAGCATTTTTGAACGGATAAAGAGCCCTCAGCTTTATGAATGTTATGCTATAATCGTTATATCAATTGGTATTATATCTAAATAACAAACAAGGTGAGTGTATATATTATGACTGTTATATGATATGTTCTTATATCCCGTATTACTTACCCGCCCGAATGCCGTGTCATCAACTCACAAGAAGGCCGCAAGTACCAGGCTATCATAAAGGACAGAGAGACTCACATTTTCACAGTATTCACACGGGAACAACACAAGCCCATGCGTTGCAACGTGCTCCCTAAACTTGTTGGCGTCCATAAAGTCCATGCCGCACGAGTCGCAGATCCACGCGGCCACCTCCTCGGACCTCTGGAAGTCTAGTACCGGCTCTGGTTTCGGTTCCGTTTCCAGTATCGATAGCGCCGATACCGTTTCTGATTTCGGTTTCTTCGACTCGCGGGGCTTGTAGTACGGGCAGGCTGAAATTAATGGGAAATAAATTGGTGTCAAATGCGAGTAAAATAGAACCTCAAAATATCGAAAATGTTTCAATGAAGCCTAGAGACTGAAGATGTAATCTTTCAAGAGAAAATTGAAGAACTATTGGTGGAGTCAAAGGAATTAGGGACGTTATTGAGTACTACTTATGATCTGATTTATAAATACTCATTGGAATGCAATATTAAGTAAGCACCAGC
This sequence comes from Apotomis capreana, assembly GCA_947623375.1. Classification (NCBI taxonomy): domain Eukaryota; kingdom Metazoa; phylum Arthropoda; class Insecta; order Lepidoptera; family Tortricidae; genus Apotomis; species Apotomis capreana. The sequence goes on from OX392521.1 coordinate 11,304,722, forward strand.
AGAGAAGTTCGGGCGTTCAGGTAGTACGCTATAAAATTCGAAATTCCTTTTGCCCGAATTCATCACTATTCAGATTTATCGTATTTCCGAAAACCATGTTCTGTGAGAGATTTGTTTATTACATTATCATACAACCCTATCCGAACCTAATATTGCGTCAAATATTGCCCAAAAGGCCGCCAACACGCCATATTAAACAAATTTTTGGCAACTGAAAACAAAGTGAAAACAGGAAACAGGACTATATTTTCGCAAAATTCATTTTTTTGCATAATAAATCCAAAGCTACATTGATGAAAGTATATTTTTTCAATAGGATTCAGTATTTATTTCGCAAAAAAACGAAGGATTGTACAGCATTCCGGTGAAATGTTTTGAATTTGATTCATGAAAAATGCTTGACAAATCGCTACTCACGTTTTATAATGCAAATATATGACGTATGCTCATTATTGCCATGCCATATGAAAGCTATTTGTACCGCCACTATCCCTGGACAGGACCGACACTTGTTAGGCAATATCCACAACAAAATATGATCATCGATTAGCATAAACTCGATTTCGGAGTTATGCATCCGGGCAAATTAAAGATCGGAATTTTGGGTGTAAAGCTCGGGTTAGCGGCGCCGCCATATATCGGCCATCTTTACGAAGTACTAGTACGAAGTATTTAGTAATTAGATCCTGGAGGGTAGTACTCACGGCCATGGCCGACGTGCGTCTTGTGGAAGGTGACGAGCACGCCGTCCGTGGTCTCCGTGACCACCATGTGCGCCGGACACGCCTTGCCCGTCCTGTAGATCTGTTCCTATAGTGTGTAGTACTCACGGCCATGCCCGACGTGCGTCTTGTGGAAGGTGACGAGCACGCCGTCCGTGGTCTCCGTGACCACCATGTGCGCCGGACACGCCTTGCCCGTCCTGTAGATCTGTTCCTATAGTGTGTAGTACTCACGGCCATGCCCGACGTGCGTCTTGTGGAAGGTGACGAGCACGCCGTCCGTGGTCTCCGTGACCACCATGTGCGCCGGACACGCCTTGCCCGTCCTGTAGATCTGTTCCTATAGTGTGTAGTACTCACGGCCATGCCCGACGTGCGTCTTGTGGAAGGTGACGAGCACGCCGTCCGTGGTCTCCGTGACCACCATGTGCGCCGGACACGCCTTGCCCGTCCTGTAGATCTGTTCCTATAGTGTGTAGTACTCACGGCCATGCCCGACGTGCGTCTTGTGGAAGGTGACGAGCACGCCGTCCGTGGTCTCCGTGACCACCATGTGCGCCGGACACGCCTTGCCCGTCCTGTAGATCTGTTCCTATAGTGTGTAGTACTCACGGCCATGCCCGACGTGCGTCTTGTGGAAGGTGACGAGCACGCCGTCCGTGGTCTCCGTGACCACCATGTGCGCCGGACACGCCTTGCCCGTCCTGTAGATCTGTTCCTATAGTGTGTAGTACTCACGGCCATGCCCGACGTGCGTCTTGTGGAAGGAGACGAGCACGCCGTCCGTGGTCTCCGTGACCACCATGTGCGCCGGACACGCCTTGCCCGTCCTGTAGATCTGTTCCTATAGTGTGTAGTACTCACGGCCATGCCCGACGTGCGTCTTGTGGAAGGTGACGAGCACGCCGTCCGTGGTCTCCGTGACCACCATGTGCGCCGGACACGCCTTGCCCGTCTTGTAGATCTGCCGCTCGGGAGCGGGCCGTTTCCCCTTACCCTGTCAGCAAACAAATGTCTTCTTTCAGAATGATATTATTTATTTCTTTTATTAAAAAAAAATTGTAATCTTGTGTAATTATTTTTAGAGAAAAATCTAAACGGTCCAAGACAGAAAACTTCTTTCCCATTCAGTTCCCAAAAAATCGTAAAAATGAGCCGTGGTATGACCTCTGTATTATAGTCCGTTTTTTTATACTCATTTGATACATCACAGGACCCATATAACTTAAATCTGCACGACCTATTGAATTCCATAAAAAAAAAGCAATGACATAGTGGTTTTTCTAGTATCTATTGTTACGGACAGCTAGGCTAACGTAATAAATATGTATAAATAAACAAATGATTAAATATACTTGTAAACGGCTAGGCGAAATTAGTAATAAGATAAATAAATAATATATTCCCTATTTTTCTAAATGCCCAAAAAAGCGGCAATTCTATGTGTATAACACTTATTTTTCCTGAAGACATTATTGTAAGAGAGCTCCCAAAATATAACTAAGTAAAATAGTTAAAAGACCACGTAGTCTTAAAAGTAAACAAGTATGACTCATCCTGGTAAATTTCCACTCAGTCTAAGACATACGCGCCCTATGTACTTAACCTAACTTGATCTACGTTGCTAACCTGGATTTCAGCCGAATCTCTTCCCGGCCGCAAGTATGTGTTTCTGCTTTGTGTAAAGTGTATGTATGTTTTACTTGCAACCATAAACGACGTCCCGGTCTGCGCCGCCGCCGCTCCGATCTCGTCAGCAAAACACCAAACACAGTTCACACTGTAGTAGTCCTTATATCACTCTAAATAACAATCCTTGAGGCGCCCGAAGCAGCCCACCGTACAAGGAATTGCACCGTATCTCAACACTTTCCGTTAAAGCGTAAACCTTCCAAAAAATCGCCCGAAACCACGGAGGTTATAATGTTCAAGACCCGTTACGTTAATAGCAATGGCGCCGGCAGCGTCCGCCGGCGACAGCGCGCGCGCTCGAAGCGCCACGGAATAAAAGTGAACTAACTGGTTGTGTGGCCAGTGGATAAAAACTATCGGTTCTCAACAATCACCCGCCCCGGACCGACCCGTCGTCGGTCCGCTCAAACTCCCGGTAGTCGGGATAACGTTGAAACCGCCCGTCTAAGGATCGAGTCCCTCACTTGTACATCTGCGATCCGTGGAGACCCATCCTTGCCCGCTATCAAGTTAACGATGCGCCCCCGTCGCCAGCACAACGGTGATAGGTTAGCATCCTTAACCAGTACGAGGTCTCCAACGCACGGTGGGGTCGTCCTGTCCGTCCACTTAACGCGTTGCTGAAGAATGTGCAAATACTCAAGCGACCATCGCTTCCAAAAATTTTGAGTCATTTGCTGCAGCATCTGATACCGTGACAACCTATACAACTTAACATCCGTATACGGATACTCCGGCAAGGCGTTGAGTGGTTGGCCAATCAAAAAATGACCTGGGGTAATGGCCTCCAGGTCATTCGGGTCAGCGCTCAACGGACACAAGGGGCGCGAATTTAAAACTGCCTCAATTTTGCAAAACACCGTTGACAACTCCTCGAAAGAGAGGATCGTTGAGCCGATGACCCGATACAAATGAGTCTTGGCAGACTTAACCACTGCCTCAAATATTCCACCCCAGTGGGGGCATCCAGGTGGACTGAAATACCACGAAATGCCCCGACTGGCGATGGCCGTGCCGATCTCTCGCTCATTTTGACTTAAAAATAATACAATTTCCTTTAGACAACGATCGGCGCCCTTGAAGTTGGTACCACAATCCGATCGTATCAAGGCCGGTATCCCCCGTCGAGAAACGAATCGGTCCAGCGCTGCCAAAAAGGCCTCCGTAGAGAGATCAGCTACCATTTCCAAATGAACGGCCTTGGTCGCCAGACACACGAAGACGCACAAATATGCCTTAACCGACTTCGCATTGCGAAGGCGTGATGTCTTGACCATGAAAGGCCCCGCGAAGTCTGTCCCCACACCAGCAAACGGCCGAGCTTCCGTAACTCGGTCGGGCGGGAGATCTCCCATTTGTGGCTGCATTGTGGCTGCCTTGAGCCGGTAACAAGGCAAGCAACGAAACACAACGCTCCGTATCACTCTCCGTGCCGACAAAATCCAGAACTCCCGCTGCAAAATGCCCAGCAGAGTGTTGCAGCCTGCATGTGAATTCCTGATGTGACGGTCCCAAACCAACAGCTCCACCAGAGCTCCCTTCTTGGGAAGAATTAAAGGATGCCGCGCTGAATAGGGCAATTCGGCATTCCGTAGTCGGCCTCCCACCCGGAGCATTCCGTGCTCATCAATAAACGGGTTGAGGCGGACAAGGCTCTTCTTCATTCTGCCCACGCCAGTCCGCAAAATCCTAAGTTCATCCTGGAACTCATTCCCCTGAATGACCCCCACCCAACGTGAGAGAGCCCTTTGCTGCTCCTCAGGTCCCATTACAGGTGACAGGTTGCGCTGTGCAGCAGGGCTTCGACAATTATGGAAAAACCGCATTATCCATCCCGTGACTCGAAGTAGCTTCCCTAGTGAGCTATACCGTTCCAAAAGAGTGTGGTCCACTGCCACAGACTCCACTGTAGTCACATTGACTCTCAGACCCTGGTCAGGGGGTAGTGGCTGGCGTCCGCAGTCATTGAAAGGCCACTCCGTATGTGGCCGCTCCAGCCATTGAGGCCCCCACCAGAGAGAATGCTCAACCAGAGCAGGCGCCGGGTAGCCGCGACTCGAGCAGTCTGCCGGGTTAACTTCACCTGGAACATGTCTCCAGACCAGAGGAGTCTCCGAGTTATTTATCTGTGACACTCGGTTGGCCACAAATACCTCAAGCGTATGGACCGAAGCCTGCAGCCAGCACAACACGATCTGGCTGTCCGTCCATGCGTAAACCGTGTCATTCAGATCCACCGTGCCACGCAAGTTCTGCGCCACATGGTTCAGGAGGCGGGTCAGGAGCGCGGCACCCGCCAATTCCATCTTCAGAATCGTCCACCGGGTCCGAACAGGCGCAACCTTGCTCTTGGCCATGACCAAGCGTACAACGCCTTCGCCAGCGGTCTCACCTGTTCTCAGGTAGACCGCGGCCGCGTACCCTTTCTCAGACGCATCGCAGAACCCATGCAGGGTCACCCTGGCTCCCGCCTGAGGGAGCAGTTTGCGCGGGATCTCAATTTCTTTAATATGCGGCAATGTGGTCACGAATGCCGTCCACTCGTGCAGCAGCTCGTCCGTGAGCTGCTCATCCCAGCCTAGTTGGGCCAACCAAAGCTTCTGCATGAAGAACTTTGCCATGAACGTGACCGGAGAGATCCAACCATTTGGGTCGAACGTTCGTGCGATAGTCGAAAGGACTGATCGCTTGGTCCAGGTCTTCGACAGCAATTCGGCCTCACAATTGTATGTGAAGACATCCTGAGTCTGTCGGTACTGGACCCCCAAAATTGCCAACGCATGAGGATTATCAGAGTCCTCAAACAAATGCGGGTCTTGTTGGTGCTCAGCTGGTAGTCCTGCCAGCACCTCTGGGCAGTTTGACAGCCACTTCCTGAGTTCATAGCCACCGGAGGCCATGAGCGCCACCAATTCATCCCTTAGGATGAGCGCCTGCTCAATGCTGTCCGTGCCCGTACAAATGTCATCCACGTAGACATCCCGGTCGATGACTGCAGCTGCGCGAGGGAAGCGCAGCCGTTCCTGGTCAGCCAGCTCTCGTAGCGTCCGCATCGCTACATACGGGCTGGGTTTTAATCCGTACGTGTTCGTGTTCAGCTCATACGTGATCATCGGTTCTTCTGGGCTCTCTCGCCACAATATCAGCTGGAACCGACGGTCATCCGCATGGATCTCCGTTTGGCGAAACATCATCCTCACATCCGTAACGAAGACAACTTGGTGTCTCCTGAAGTCCGTTAGAATGTCTGCAATGTCTCTGGTCAACTTAGGACCAGCGTGCAGGCATTGATTCAGAGACACCCCGTTAGATGTCGCCGCGCTTCCGTCGAACACGACCCTGATCTTGGAGTCAGGTGTCTTCAGGACTGCATGATGACTATGATGAGGCAATACGTAGTGCTCCTCACGACGCCAGTCTACCCTGGATACTGACATGTGACCCAAAGCCAAATATTCACGCATGAACTCAACATACTTTCGCCGAAAGTTGGAGTCCCGTTTCATGCGCCTTTCCATGGCCATCATCCGTTTCTCAGCCAGGCCCCTGGAGCTCCCCAGCGGAGGTCGCGTCGATAGAAACGGTAGCCGTGTCATAAATCTGCCCGACGGGAGGCGCACCGTGTTGCACTGATAAAATGTCTCGCACTCCTCGTCCAGTGGGTTTGTCCTGGGAGCTGTGGGTGGCTCTTCTGTTGCCCAGAACCTTTGCAGGACCTCCGATAACACGCTGCCGTAGTATATGTTGCTATAATCCGTTGCGTCCTGTGGTCCCCGTACTGGGCCCAATAATGCGTACCCACCTGCGGTACACACGGCCACCAACCCGTTTGGTTGCAGCTCCCGCTTACCGCTCCGCAGCAGCTTCCCGAGGACGTCAGTTCCAAGTAAGACGTCCACCCGTCCGGGAATCGCGAAGTGAGGGTCGGCCAACTCCAATCCATTGGTCAGCTCCTTTACCGCCGGCGGTAACCGTACCGAAGGAAGAACCCCGACCACTTCATCTAAAACAATAGCCGTGGCCTTCAACCGCGTGATCGATGCCGAGTCACCCATCTCAAACAGGAGGTCCGTCTGACCCCTGATGTGAGGCACCTGATTGCCACCTATACCTATTGCGCCATACCGTGATGGCTCCAACCTGAGGCCCAGCCTGGCCACTAGGCGGCTGGACACGATACAACCTTGTGCCCCCGAATCCAGTAGTGCCCTCACTGGCACTGGCTGTCCATCCGTGCCCCTGACGGTAATCACGGCCGTCGGTAATAATACCGTCACTGGCGGGGTGGGCACGACGGATGAACAGACTGCTAATTGCTAGCAGGGGGCACCTCCCTCCCCTTCTGCTGGAGGGGGAGTGGGCCCCTGGCCCAGGTATGGGTCCCACCCCGGGTAGTACACCCCTCGACCCATCGGTGCCATGCGCGCCGGCTGGTAATAACCCATCGGCATCCGTCCCATCTGCGGCGGACGCGCCATCAAACGTGGGCGCTCTGCGAGGGGTGGGGAGAAGCGACTACTCGGGGGTGGCAACCTGCCCCCCAGCGCGGCCGAGTAAGTCGCGTAGCCCGACTCCCCATGGGTCATCTCCGGGCACCCGCCCGTATCTCGGCGCCGATCCCCCCCCCCCGCGGAGGAGACTGCGGCATCCGGCGGTACTCCGGAGTCCCCGGTGACCCCCCACCCCAGGAGGGCGGCGACCGCTGGTCTCTGGGTGACCCCCCTCCCCGGGGGGGGGCGACCGTCCACCCAAGGCTGGCTTAGGAGAGGGGGGATGGCCTCCCGATGAGGCCCCGTACCGCTCCCCACTCACAGGCCAGGCAGAGAAGTTCATGATGGGCTCCTCCGCATACTCGGCAGTTGGTGGTCTTACTGCATTCACGCAAATAGTGTGCGCCTAGGCAGCGGAACCACAAGTTTCGCTGCTTGACCACCCCCCTGCGCCTCTGCACCCGCTGTGCTCCAAAATCCGCGCACGCGGTGATCGCGTGTCCCCCCTTCCGGCAGAAGGGGCACACCTCCGATTGGAGGGCGTTGTACCGCTGTCCTCCCCGACGGGGCTCCACCGATTTGGGCCCGACCGTACGCCGGGGTGACGTGGGGGGTTGCGGCGTGGTTGCCCCTTGGCAATCCGCCCGCCTGCACTCACCCTCCAGGAACGCCCTCAATTCATCAAATGTTGGGAGGTGATTCGATGAATCACCCCCATGTGACTGCTCAAACCGCGCCACCACCTCGCTAGGTAACTTGCGCAAAACCCGGTTCACAACAATGTACTTGTTGTCCCCTAGTGACAACTTGAGTCGCTCCAGCGTATTCACCGCCACCGTGACGGGATTAAGGATTTTCGACCTTATTTCGTGTACATTAGTGACCTTCGATATACTAAATATTTTTTCGATGAGCCCATCAATAATTAATCGCCGATTATCATATCGGTCAATTAATAGGCCCCATGCCGTCTCGTAACTGGAATCCGTAATCTCCAAATGAGTCAAAATATCATGAGGCTCACCGCGTAATCTCCCCATCAACTGCGCCATTTTATACGCGGAGGTCAAATCCGTGCGCGAGTGCACCACGCTGTTAAAAATGTCGCGAAACCTCGGCCAGTCGGCATATTCACCACAAAATTCCGGGACATTCACCGCTGGCAACGGCGCCATTAGTGCCACACCACTGGGTGCACGCCTTACCCCAACATCCCCTTTTCGGGCGCGCTCGATATCCACTGCCGCTTGGATGATACTCATCACCATATCACCGCACTGGTCTACATTGCGTTGCACCACTTCAACAGCCTGGGTCCGACTTTCCCCAGTCTCCTCTTCGTCAATACGGGCCAAATATTCGGCATGCAATTTCAATACCGCGTCATACCTTTCATCTACCTGTCGCGCGCGCGACAACAATGCGTCCTGGCGATCCGTACGACCAATTAACGTAACGACTAATGAAAACCATCTTAATTCCGATTCGACCCTTGACGCGACCGTTTTAACTACTGAGGGAGCCATGGTACCAACCTCGATAACGCGGATCAATAAAATAATATAACCCGAAAACAAATTAATTAATTAATTAATTTGGGTGAATAATTTTGTCCGTGGAGCCCCGATTTTCGACAATAACAATCCGTTTTCGTACCAAACGCGACAACTTCAAAGTTATTCACCCAACACCAATATATTACGCAAAGGAAAACAACCCTAAATGTATTTAAATTAAATGTATTTTGAGTGAATAATAGTTCAGCGGAACCCCAATTATTAATTACTTATTAATACGTTTCTCCGTATCGAAACGCAACTATATTTACTTTATTCACTCAACTAACATTTAATTGAAAGTAATAACTAATATTCTTATAATTTAGTTACTCTTAATTACGCAAATGCAACTTAACGTTAATAGATTGGAATGCGAACCAAGCGCAATCCACCCTCAAATTTCAATTATGATTTTGATGCTAACTAAATTACTTATTCGAACGTAAATGAATCAAATATCTTTTCTGTGGATATGAACCACGCTCTGCTACCAAAATTTGTTTCCGCCAGACACAAATTGAATTTCCCACGGGCCCATATGATGGAAAATTATCATAGCAATCTTGCCTAGCGCGAAACAATGGGACGCGATACGCGCCCTATGTACTTAACCTAACTTGATCTACGTTGCTAACCTGGATTTCAGCCGAATCTCTTCCCGGCCGCAAGTATGTGTTTCTGCTTTGTGTAAAGTGTATGTATGTTTTACTTGCAACCATAAACGACGTCCCGGTCTGCGCCGCCGCCGCTCCGATCTCGTCAGCAAAACACCAAACACAGTTCACACTGTAGTAGTCCTTATATCACTCTAAATAACAATCCTTGGGGCGCCCGAAGCAGCCCACCGTACAAGGAATTGCACCGTATCTCAACACTTTCCGTTAAAGCGTAAACCTTCCAAAAAATCGCCCGAAACCACGGAGGTTATAATGTTCAAGACCCGTTACGTTAATAGCAATGGCGCCGGCAGCGTCCGCCGGCGACAGCGCGCGCGCTCGAAGCGCCACGGAATAAAAGTGAACTAACTGGTTGTGTGGCCAGTGGATAAAAACTATCGGTTCTCAACAACCACGTAGTCTTAAAAGTAAACAAGTATGACTCATCCTGGTAAATTTCCACTCAGTCTAAGACAAAGGAGTCATGTTGTTTACATTGGATGTAAAACTTAAGGATAAAAATTAGAAAATCCTGAAACTTTGTAGTAATGTTCCTCATGAGCATATAAGTAAATTCTCTTAACATTATACCGGCCGCAACCTGCTGCGAGCACGGCAAACATGAAAATAACACGGCACGCCACGCGCGCCGCGATAAGAGGGACTAGGAAAGTGTATATCTCGACCCGTGTGAGCGAGACGGACTCTGAGTCCAAACAAAGAAATAGTGTGAATTTTATGTAATTATAATTAAACGAGAGCTCTCACATCAAAACTAAATATAGATTTGTGTTCTATAAGTAAGCCTTATCATTAACTATAAGTTAGATTTGAGATAAATATTGTGATTTATGTAAGATTTAGTAAACTGTAACGGAGCGGGCGTCCCTCTAGACATGTAAACAAACCTTAAACAGATCAAATAAAAGGACGCTCGTTTTCCTCAAAATTTGTAGTACAACTTTAGTCTGCGTAGAGTTACGACTCCGTAGTAGTACAACTTCAGTCAACATCGAGTCATCACTCTGTTACTCAAGTGCGTAGATCAGCGATCCGCTAGTACTTCCGTCCAGTCTCTTACTCCTGTGTATACCATCTTGTTAGTTAGTAATACGTAGTGCAATCAGTGTTAGATAAAGGACTACATTAGTTAAGATTTAGTTTAAATTTCGCGTTTTAATTTGTGTGTTAAATTTAATTGTGCTCCGATCTTTAATTGTGTTAATTTGTTTTTTGTGTTAAATATATATCGTTTTCGTTTACCCTTGTGTTTCTTTAAATCGTTCTTCTACTGAGCTATCGTAGATGTCAATGTGAGGACCCGGCCGACGAGGCATTCCTTACAATCTATAAACGTTTTTAACTTTCTATTTGATACAATTGAGTTCATGTTATATTTAGTCTTATCACGGTGTTGAAGTATTTAACGATAATAAATCATTACGTTCGTTGCGTTCGTCGATAAAATCGATTCGATCAACCATTCATAGATTAGGCCATCACTCATCAGTACGTCTTTGCTACATCACTACAAACGTCAACAGAGAACTGTCAAAAGTGTGTGTTAAAAACTGGTTGCCTGTAAAGTCGGTTTTACGGGCGAAGATTTTACGTGACAACGCGCGGCGGACCGATCACGTTTGAGTGGGAGAGAGACGCAAGGCATTCGCCGGTCCGGCGGGCCTCTCGTTCGGTGACTCATCGTAACAGACGTGAGCGGGCGTTACACTTTTTCATGAGTGACTCCGAGCGCAACCTAATTTAAGACGTTGTCACGTCAAAAAAACAATATGTCAAAGGTATGAGAACTGTCAAATGTGTGTGTTAAAAAAATCAGACTGTAGGGTACCTAGGACCTACCTGGCAGACGTAGACGCCGGACTGGCTGCACATGTAGTGCGAGCGCACGCCCTCGATCGTCTGCTTGCTGGCGGTGGTCTTCCGGAAGCGGTACTTGGTCTCCTCTTGGATGGCGCTCTTGAACAACATGAACTCTGCAAAACATCACAATCCCAAGAATCTTAAGAGGCCTTGTTCCTGTTAAAATGCTGATTGTTTTAGACATTTTTCTCTATGATCCAACATGTTTCTTAACATATTATTGTTACTACCTAGAACAGGGCTATTGGGGTATGTATTTGAAACCTACAGTTTGAATTTTTCATTGCTAATTTTTGTTTCAAAAACTACTCCAAATTGACAAAATTAACGCGGAAATTTCGTTTTTTCAACTTATTTTCGACTGCACGCGATAAAAGCAAAAAATGAATTTTAAAAGGAAGAGGCCTTGTTCCTTCTAAATTTTTTTTCTTCATATTATGACAAAATATATTGATAATTTCAACCAACTTTTTTAAGTGAATAATACTTTTCCCCGAGTTCTAGGTAGTAACATAGCAATTTCATGCTTTTATCGCGTAAAAAATGAATTTTAAAAGGAATAAGGCCTCATAAGAGGCCTTATTCCTTCTAATTTTTTTTCTTCATATTATGACAAAATATATTGATAATTTCAACCACCTTTTTAAAGTGAATAATACTTTTCCCCGAGTTCTAGGATAGCTATTTTCATGCATTTATTGAAGTGCTAACGAATGTCAGGTACCGGGTCTGGGGTACCAGGATATCAGGACTCTCAAGAAGCTTGCCGTGCATGGAATGCACGTTTAGTCTCTCAACAGTCTCAACGTGTCTCTCTCGATGTTTAGTTAGATGGCGTCTGAACTGGGCACCGTAGCTCACTCGATTTGGGCATAACAGACACTGAACTTTGCTGACTAAACTTCATCGGATCGCACCTATTTAGAGCCGTTAGACGTTCGGAATTTGATGACGTCAGAAAGTGTCTCTGTCTTTGTCTGTCCGTCATATGGCGATGTCTCGCTTGCTGACGTCATTCCGTACGGAAACCGACGAAACTTCCAAGCGGCTGTAGCAGCCCTTAGACTGCTTAAGTACACATATATCTTACGTTGGTTGAGAACTCGCTGAGATCTGCGCATTGTTACAAAGTCCATTCGAGTCGATCCATGGGAGCTTCGCTCGCTTCGCTCGCTCCGCTCCAATTATAGGAGTTCACTCACCGTCCATGGATGCAATTGTGTCTTCTCAACGTGCTCTATGCGATGTTCAGTGACCAGATTGCAAGCTCCCACAGGGTTCTCTAGAAGCTTACCGTCCATGGAAGTGAAGCGTATTCTCTTAAAGTGTGGTCTCCGTCGATGCTGAGTGAGAAAATGACTAATCTGGGCGCCGTAACTCACTCGATTGTATTACGTTAGGTACCAGGCTATCAGAAATCCCTAGTAGCTCACCTTCGATCTAGATGGCGTCTGAACTAGGCGTCGTAGCTCACTCGATTGTCTAACGTTGGGTACCAGGCTCTCAGAACTCTCTCGAAGCTTACCGTCCATGGAATGCAGGTGTAGTCTCTCCACGAGCTCTCTCACACGATGCTCAGTGAGAAAATGACGACTGAACTGAGCGCCGTAGCTCACTCGATTGTCTAACGTTAGGTACCAGGCTATCAGAACTCTCTAGAAGCTTACCGTCCATGGAATGCAGGTGTAGTCTCTCCACGTGCTCTCACACGATGCTCAGTGAGCAAATGGCTGTACTGAGCGCCGAAGCTCACTCGATTGTCTAACGTTAGGTACCAGGCTATCAGAACCCTCTAGGATCTTACCATCCATGGAATGCAGGTGTAGTCTCTCCACGTGCTCTCTCACACGATGCTCAGTGAGCAAATGGCTGTACTGAGCGCCGAAGCTCACTCGATTGTCTAACGTTAGGTACCAGGCTATCAGAACCCTCTAGGATCTTACCATCCATGGAATGCAGGTGTAGTCTCTCCACGTGCTCTCTCACACGATGCTCAGTGAGCAAATGACGACTGAACTGAGCGCCGTAGCTCACTCGATTTGGGCAAAGCGGGCACTGGAATGCCTTGCGCTTCGCCACCTATAAAGCAAACAAACACATTCAAACTATTAGACATTTTTTATACATTATGTACAGAGTTGTATATATTCTGTGGTGTGTACCTCGTAGCCGTGTGCCTTCCAAAGATGCTTGTTGAGGATCTGTTTCTGGCTGAAGTCGCGTTCGCAGATGTGGCACTTCTTGCGCTCGCGGGGAGTATACTTCGGGGTCTGGTCGTTGCTGAGCTTCACTGATGACAAACGGAGAAAATACTAACAAACTTATACAGTGAAGGTTTCTGGTGAGTTCTTCCTTACAAATTATTAATAAAGGCAATGAACCAACCTTTGTCAACGCAAGGCGAGGTCAGGTAATTGATATAACGTTGGCTTCTAATAACATTAGTAAAAGTATCAACTCATAGCATGTTTCTAGGGAAATTTCTTTATCAGATCACAGATACATATGCTTTAGGTACAACACGAAGATAGAAGTAGAAACTGTACTCAAAAGGAACCCTAGGAACACTAACTGGGAAGCATACAAAGCTGACCTAAAAGTGGAACTGGGTGATCCTAAAGGTAAGCTCAACTCTATTATTGATATAGAGTTTGAAGCTGACAAAATAGTACAAGCGGTATATACAGCCTGGACCGACAACTGCCCCGAAAAGAAAATTATGGCAAAACGAATACCCTGGTGGAACCCAGAGATAGCAAAACTCAGGAAAGAAACCAGGGCTATTTTCAATGACGCAAAAGCCTCAAATAACTTTGAGAGCTATGCACGAAAGCTCACAGAATATAATAAGGCTGTGAGAAAGGCAAAAAGAAGCGCGTGGAGGGGTCACTGCGACCAAATAGGGTCTATATACCAGAAGGTATGAGACTAACAAAAGCACTAGCTACGTCGAAGTCAGTCCCGCTTACAACCATTAAGGGCAGTGACGGGAAAATGACGGAGACAGGGCTAGAAACCCTAAAAATTATGTGTAGCACACACTTTCCAGGCTCAGTGATACACGAGAGCGAATTAGATGATGTTTCAATTAGTGTAGTGGAACAAAGCGCAAGCACAACCAGACACAACTGGGACACGTCGAAAAAGGTAGTAGACCATAACAAATTGAAATGGGCAATTTCAACGTTCCAGCCGTTCAAGGCTCCGGGACCAGATGGAATCTACCCAGTACTACTACAAGAAGGCGCAAACGTACTCATTCCTCACCTGAGTAGACTGTACAGAGCGTCTATAGCATTTGGACACATACCACGAGTATGGAGAATGGTAAAAGTAATATACCTGCCTAAACCAGGCAAGGCAGACTACGGAGAAGCCAAATCGTACAGGCCTATAAGTCTGTCTTCATTTTTCCTAAAAACATTGGAAAAATTGGTGGACAGACATATAAGGGATGGTCCATTAAAAAGACGTCCGTTGCACAAACTACAATGTGCGTACCAACCTGGAAAGTCAACCGATACCGCGTTCCACCTGGTAACAACCAGAGCCGAACGGTCCATAGAAAATCAGGAACTATGCCTGGCGGCTTTTCTAGACGTAGAAGGAGCGTTTGATCGCACCACGTACCAAGCTATCAGTGAAGCAGCTGCAAGACATGGCATAGAACCGACCATCTGCAAATGGATAGGCAACATGTTAAACGCCAGGCTAATAAAGTCGTCTCTGATGGGAGATGAAATACTAGCTACGGCTACAAAAGGGTGTCCCCAGGGAGGAGTACTCTCACCTACTCTATGGAGTCTGGTGGTAAACTCCCTAATGGAGGAACTCAACAGTGGTCCTATCTATACGGTAGGATATGCAGATGATCTGGTGATTCTCGTAAATGGGAAATTTCCCAGTACGGTATCAGCAATTATGAGTGAAGCACTGAGGAAAGTGGAGAAATGGTGTAACAATCACCAATTATCCATTAACCCAGGCAAAACAGTGGTAATACCATTCACGAGAAAGAGAATTCTTAAGGACATGCAGGAACTAAAACTGTATGGACAGGTACTCGAAATGTCCAGTGAGGTGAAATATCTTGGTGTCATACTAGATAAGGAACTCAATTGGAAAAAGCATGTTGATCACACCATAACAAAGGCTCTCAGAGTATTTGGGAAGTGTAGATCAGCGTATGGTAAGACGTGGGGATTAAGTCCCAAGGTACTAAAGTGGATTTATACCATGATGGTACGACCAATCATCCTATATGGCAGCCTCGTATGGTGGCCAAGGACGTTGAGGAGCACATGCAGAGACGCCTTGACGAAGGTGCAAAGAACGGCGTGCATGGCTATAACAGGGGCGTTTAGAACTACGCCAACCGCGGCGCTAGAAATAATGTTAGATCTACAACCGCTACATATAGTGATACAGTCCGAAGCGCGCAAATCACTGCACAGGTTAAAAACAATGGACCTGTGGAGTTACTGCACGCCGAAGACTAAGCACACTAACATGGAAAGCAACAATTTTCTTGACAGAATAACAACCATGAGCTGCGATAAAATGCAGCCTAAGTTTGTATTCAGTAGGAACTTCAAGGTACAAGTTCCAACGAGGGCGGAATGGGCCGAGGGTCGCGAGCCACCTACAGCAGATGGTGAGGACATTATATGGTACACTGATGGATCAAAAATGGGATCAGGTACGGGAGCAGGCATTCATGCAAAAGACTTCAATGCAAGTACAAGTATGGGAGGTTATGCGACTGTCTTCCAAGCGGAGACATACGCTATAATCGCCTGTGCCCAGGAGAACATAGATAGACTTACCAGAGGGAAGCACATCTACATACTCAGTGACAGTCAAGCGGCACTTAAAGCGCTGGGTGCGCCTAAAGTGGATTCTAGACTTGTGTATAATGGCGTCCTAGCTTTGAACAAGCTTGGAAGGCACAATAAGGTGCAACTGGTATGGATCCCAGGGCATGAAGGCTTCATCGGTAATGAAATTGCAGATGAACTTGCTAGAAAAGGGTCTGCGACAAGTTTCATAGGACCTGAACCATGTGTGGGTCTCTCGCAGGGAACCATAGCAACAGCCATCAAGGACTATGCCAAAAACCAGCACCAACAAGAGTGGAGGAAAATGGCAGGCTTGAGGCACTCAAAGCTATTCATGGAATGTATAGAATCAGGCTGGACCAAGAAATTATGGGAATACAGCAAAAGACAGCTCCGAATCATAACGGGGGTGTTTACTGGTCACTTTGGGGTCAAAGGACTATTGGCCAAGTTGGGACTGTCTGACAATACAGATTGTAGAATGTGTGGCGAGGAGGCAGAGACAATGAAGCACATACTGTGTGGATGTCATGCCCTCGCCAGACTCAGAATGAAGGAATTCGGTATTGGTTACCCAGAACCATCCCAGAACCGAAGGAATTCCAGGCACTACCAACTGGTTCCATCATCCGATATATGAAGGTGGTGGAACAATCCTTTGAGTAGGCGCGATGGGGGTAACTACACAAAAGATCCCATTGGGTCGAAGTGTATCCGCAAGGACCCCTTCCTAATAAGATAAGATAAGATATACAGTGAAACTTAAATCTAGTTAGTAGGCAGTGGCGTAACAATGATGGCATGCCGGGCAAATGCCACGGGGGGCCACTACATGTTACTGTTAGCGCAATTTGTGGTTGCATGGCCTGTAAAGTGTCTCCAAACGTCAAGAACAAAAACAAAATCCAAGCAAGTCAAAGAAGATAGGTACTAGAGTAAGTATAACCACTCTAACTCTTACAAGCAAATGACCTAATATTATCAAACCATACAAAGTGAGTCAGTTTTTATGGTTTCACAGTTAATTTGGTTGAAGAGTTAACGTGGTTTGACTATATTCAAGCCCATCTGCACATGAAGGAATCCATTACATATGTCGGGTCGTTTCTGACAATTTTTTCGTGACTTTAAAAGTTTTTATAAACACAAATAGGTACACATTTTTCAAGTGACTGCCTTAAGTACAGGGGGAAAGAGACGGAGGCACAGACAGCAGGGGCTTAGTAACAGGGTTCCATTAGCACCAGAACCCTAGAAAACCGTACAGTCAGCGAGAAAAACAGCAAAACTTACGGCCATGCTTCATCCGTAGGTGTGTGTAGCAAGCCTTCCTACTCGTGTATACATTCTCGCAGAAATGACACGGAAAGCGGCGGTTGTCCGCTCCGGAGCTCTCGCCGTGGCATCTGAGGCGAAACATACGATTTTAGGGTGCGACTCCACTAAGGGCCCTTTCAGACGAACGGCACTTTCCTTACAGACGAACGGCACTAGTACAACTGCAGCCGTCGCCACCTGTTGACGGCTGCCGTCACTTGTCGACAGCAGCCGTCACTTGTCGACAGCAGCCGTCACTTGTCAACGGCTGCCGTCGTCGCGTCGACGGCAGTCGCCACCTCTCGACGGCTGCAGTCGACGCGTCGACGGCTGCCGTCGACAAGTGGCGACGGCAGCCGTCAACAGGTGGCGACGGCTGCAGTTGTACTAGTGCCGTTCGTCTGAAAGGGCCCTAAAGCGGAGCGGAGTGGTGACGTGCGGAGTCGACCAATCGCCAGTTGAAATCTGTATCTCAGCTCCGCTTTACTTTTGTGAATGGTCGATTCCGCTCCGTTACAGCCGATTAGACTATAATATGATATTTACTATATTTGTTAGATAACTCTATTTTATTTGATAAGCCTTCTATTCTAACATATTACAAGTTTTATTATAGTTTTAATGCACCGTAATAGTAACTATGTTTCAATAATATAACCTACACTCGTCACGCCGGCCAATCAGAAAGCGAGCGAGCGAGATACGACGCAGGGTTTGTGTGGGCGTCAGCTGTACAGCGACATCTCCTGGTAAACATTTATCTCCATGCATGACATCTATCCGCCGAAACAGCTAGACAGATCTAAACCAATCTTGGTACAGTCGAGTTCATTTACATCTACACATTTACGAGAACAAAAATATCTGAACGCGACCCTATTGTAAGGAGCATAAAGTCGTGTTCAGATATTGTTGTTCTCGTAAGTGTGTAGATGTAAATGAACTCGACTATACAGGGATATCTGGATCCAAAGTTGGAACGATACTCCGCCAGGTTACTTTGTATCAATATGGTTTATTCATTTATATTATTTAAATATATCACAATACATGCTTTCGCAAGCTAGGTCGCGAATGTTCCTGTGGTCCAAGGAGTGACAGGCGACAATCATTATATAATTTTGAAATATCTATTCGCCACCATCCGATTGCGGCTCCACACTACGAGCGAAACTGACCGAAGTTGTCCAAATTATAGAGGCAAATGAACTGTGAAACCATACAAAGTGAATCCGTTTGTATGGTTTGACAGTTCATTTGCTTGGAAGAGTTGGCATGGTCTGACTCGGTATGGGTTTCGGCAGCAAAGTTCCTCTCCACACTATCATATTCGCCCAACCTCGGCCAACTGCGCGAGTAGTGTGGAGGTGGTTGACACTTACAATACAAGTCATAATGACCAATGAGGTCCTTTAGGTTGCGTTTCCATGCACCAGAGATGTGCGAAGGAGGATGCGTAGCGAGGGATGTGTTTTTGTTAACCAATGGAATAATTTTGCGTAACGTTGGTGCGCGCCCGAGCACGCGCACATTGCTCGCCGCGCCGCGCCATTCGCACTTGTCCGGGCCATAAACATGCTGAACCAAATATCAACTAAAACTGATTTATTTAACCGTACTCTGGCTGAGTTCACAAAAGTCGCTTATGAATTATTATGTTATCCCGATACTATTTAGGTAGTAGGTATATGTAGGTAGGTACCTATATATTGTTTGTTATAAGTAATCTAGTGTTTTAAAAATTGAAAACATATAGGGGAGAGTACCCTATATTGAACCGGCGCTTAAATTGGACCACTAGAAGTATTTCTACCAAATAACACAATTTATTTACACTGGCAACAAAAAATGAAGCGACGACAGCGCAATCAGTCCACCAATTTGGTGTAATAAATAAATTGTGTTATTTGGTAGAAATACAGGTGGTCCAATTTAAGCGCCGGTTCAATATAGGTTACTCTCCCCTATCAATTTCTTTGCATATGGTTATTTAGGTATTCTGTATAATATGCATCACGTGTTGGATTAGTCTGTAAGTGATATGTATCTTTTAATTAATAATAAATAAATAAAAAATAAATAAACTTCTTTTACTTATCCTCACTCAGCGCAACTGATTCTATTGGTTAACAAAAACACATCCCTCGCTCCCGCTACGCATCCTCGCACTGGTGGAAACGCAGCCTTACAGTACATATAGGTTACCTATTGATGTGGTCGGCGACGTCGCGAGTGAGCGTGGCGCCGCACAGCGCGCACTCCTGCAAACGCAGCCCAGTGCGGGGCTCCAGGCCGTGCACTGAGCGGACGTGGTCTTCCACCTTTACGATAGTATCGCTTCATTAATAAAGTTACTACTACCAGTTTTTTTTTTTAATTTATTTGGGATAACAAACAGTAACACAGATTAAAAACACAATACTTAAAAGAATTTGAAACATGTGAGACCAATAACGTTATCCACGAATTACAATAATATAACAGTTTGAGTGACTATAAGAATTTTCAATAGCCTAATCAAAATGTAA
This sequence comes from Apotomis capreana, assembly GCA_947623375.1. Taxonomy (NCBI): domain Eukaryota; kingdom Metazoa; phylum Arthropoda; class Insecta; order Lepidoptera; family Tortricidae; genus Apotomis; species Apotomis capreana. Next base: position 11,324,405 of record OX392521.1, read on the forward strand.
AACGGCTACAAGTCTGCGATAGCGCCACTTTGTATAACACTCTTTAAGTCGTAGGTATTAAAATACATAAACGAGTTCACTCACGTCGTATAGAAGTCGAATATCGCTCGACATGTTTCGAATCGGTCGAAGGGGAGTTGAGAGGTCTAGAGTATGGTGATGGATACCTCGGCAGCATCAGACAGCTGTAGATCGCAGTGGATGCAGGTGGTCTCGTCCAGGGCTTGAATGGCGTATTCTTCGTCCAGCTCTCCTGTAGTGGCCGGGAGGGGGCAGAGGGGGGACTATAGGTGCATCGGATAAATACCTCTGAGGCATCAGACAGCTGTAGGGGGAGGGAGAGGTAGAGGGGGGACTACAGGTGCATCAGGTAAATACCTCTGAGGCATCAGACAGCTGTAGATCGCAGTAGATGCACGTGGTCTCGTTCAGGGCTTGGATGGTGTACTCTTCGTCCAGCTCTCCTTTAGGGGGGGGGGGGCAGAGGGGGATAATAGGTGCATCAGGTAAATACCTCTGAGGCATCAGACAGCTGTAGATCGCAGTAGATGCACGTGGTCTCATCCAGGGCTTGGATGACGTAATTCTTCGTCCAGTTCGCCTGTAGGGGGAGGGAGGGGTAGAGGGGGGACTACAGGTGCATCAGGTAAATACCTCTGAGGCATCAGACAGCTGTAGATCGCAGTAGATGCACGTGGTATCATCCGGGACTTGGATAGCGTATTCTTCGTCCAGCTCTCCTGTAGGGGGAGGGAGGGGTAGAGGGGGGATTATAGGTGCATCAGGTAAATACCTCTGAGGCATCAGACAGCTGTAGATCGCAGTAGATGCACGTGGTCTCGTCCAGGGCTTGGATGGTGTACTCCGTCCAGCTCTCCTGTAGGGGGAGGGAGAGGTAGAGAGGGGACTACAGGTGCATCAGGTAAATACCTCTGAAGCATCAGACAGCTGTAGATCGCAGTAGATGCGGATGTTATCATCTAGGGCTTGGATGGCGTATTCTTCGTCCTGTAGGGAGAGGGAGGGGTAGAGAGGGGATTACAGGTGCATCAGGTAAATACCTCTGAGGCATCAGACAGCTGTAGATCGCAGTAGATGCATGTGGTCTCGTCCAGGGCTTGGATGGCGTATTCTTCGTCCAGCTCTCCTGTAGGGGGAGGGAGGGGGTACAGTGGAAACTGGATGGGTGATTGGATGGAGAAAAAAAAACGTATGTAACATAAGTGAACACTATGTGATCAATGAAATAGTAAATTATAAAAAAAAACTGTAACAAATGTAAACATTGTATTGTAAATAAAAATCGCGCGGTTTTACCCGCTCACCCCACAAGAATACTATATTTTCTTGGGATAATTAGAAGCCTATAATATAAAAATCGCGCGGTTTTACCCGCTCACCCCACAAGAATACTATATTTTCTTGGGATAATTAGAAGCGGTGGTAGCCTAGTGGTTATTAGGGCATGCGACTTTCAATCCGGAGGTCGCGGGTTCGAACCCGGCCCGAAAAACCCGTTGCCGAAAAACTCATTGGTACCAATGAGTTTTTCGGAACTTATGTACGGAATGTCATTTGATATTTACCACTCGCTTTTCGGTGAAGGAAAACATCGTGAGGAAACCACCTTAAGCCCAATAAGGCCTAGTTTCCCCTCTGGGTTGGAAGGTCAGATGGCAGTCGCTTGCGTAAAAACTAGTATAGTGCCTACGCCACATCTTGGGATTTAGGTAGTTAGGTAGCCGACCCCGATTGAGAATTTATTCTCAAGAAATGGGACAAAGGCTAGGAGGATGTGTGTGTGTACCATGCTTTTTTGAAATAAATAAATTAAATAAATTAAAAAATTTTAGAATCATGCAGCGGGACCGGGTGGGCCATACCCACCCCAATATGGACTAGAGCCCACCCTAGGGTGTTGGGTTATCTGTAGATTCATGGCTTCATCTCATAGGCCATGGCCAGACCACCAAACAGGCCCCATAAAAAAAAATCTTAGGTACGCCAATGTTTAAAATGCCTAAATGATATTCTATATTGAGAATATTTAAGGTCTCACCATCCAGCTCATTGTCTTCCCCGGTATCCAAATTGTTCTTGGCTATCTCCTGTGACTCCATATCCTCGGGCGCATGTTCTGCCTCTTCTAGAATGGACTCGTCAAGATATTCCTCATCTGAAAACATGGTAACAATTAAATAAATAATTAAATAATAAACTTCATTCTGCAAGTAGGCCACAAGGCCACTTTTACATGTCTCAGTCTACCATTTCACAAGAGGAGACCACTATTATTTATTTAATTGTGTGGCATACACAGCGATATCGGACAGCTTCAATACTTAATATTACAATTTTTACAAATCTACATTAAGTTTTCTTAGCCACTTAATGGCTTGGTCATTGAGGGAGAACAGGTCTTTACGGGCCGGCGGAATCGCGCGTTATGGAGCAGTCGTGTACGCTGTGCTGGATGGTTTGCTCTTCAGAGACCACAGACTCAAACTTAACTTTTTTTTTATGCAATATATAGTGAAATAAAATATTAGCGGATCTTTTTATTCACATTCAAACGCAAGTATTTGCTATTGTATATTTGCACACTCTATCATAACTCTAAAACAAAGCCCCAAAAGTATACCAGTAATACTACTGGAGTTATCTATAAAACAAGCACATATATGTAATCTAGTAACGACCTTTTATACTCTGCAGCATAGCTATATTCTTCAAAGTCTGTTCCTTGAAGACCACTGCTTCTTCCAACTTTTGTGAGCAAACTGCACAAATATATTTGGAGATATCTAACACCTAAAAATAAGATTTAATATACATATGTAATTATTACCGCAACATTTAAACTTTATTAATGTAAGCATAAGTTTAAATTAATGAAAAAACGATGTCTTGTCTTTAAACTGAATATGAAAAAATTGATTTAAAAAGATTACCTTTAAATCGAAGCAGGTTTCAAACATTTTTGCATAAGTTTCCACATTGTCGGAATAAGGAGCAAATAGGTCGTATAAATCGTTAGTGTTCATGCAACTGATGCAACCTACGAAGTCGTGATCATCCATTTTTTTATGTTATTTTATTTTAGCAGCAAACTAAAAAGGCCATTTCTGCAATTTGATTTGAATTTGTTTGACAAAAGACGATCGTTGTGGTGAGGCGTTTTTCATCAGTTTGACCGCTTTGTTTAAATTTTAAGGCCAATGACACATTTATGGAATGTTACCGTTGCACTTATTTCGTAAGCATTTAAAGTAATGTATTGTCTTACAAACGACTGTTCAATGAAGTGTTTAAGCATATTTTACTACATAAATATTTTATTATCATGGTAAATACGTTTAATGGATAGCAAAATTAATAAATTAGGGTCATTTCACATTTGCTGAGTGCAAATGATGGACCTTCGGCTTAGTCTGTGGCGCAAACTGACACATGATTTTATAAATAAAGCGGTCTCTAACCAAAATCACTATAAGTTATAAAAAAGTGAATTAATTTATATTATAAGTGAAAATTATTATCATAGGAACTGCTTACTTTAAGTTTTATTTACCATAATGACTTCAGATGTCGAGAAGAAGTGTTCAATTTGCTTAAAAACCGGTACCAATTTCAATATCTTTACCACTTACAATATCAACGATGACAAAGAGGAATTGTACGTCGAACTAATAAAAAAATGCTTTAATATCGAGGTAAGTGTACTGTATTCTATTTAACCGACTTCTTTTACGTGCTATGATGTGATTAGTTCGTTTTATTGCAGTTTTAGAGGTTATTGTTTGTTTGTTTTTGTTTAACATTAAATACAGCAGCAATTGAATGCATTCCTATGATAAACTGTCGAAGATATCTTATTTTATTATGCTATAATAATTCTAATCTGTATATTTCATAAAATTTCGTAATATTTCAGCATCTGGTTGTTGATTCGGTACTTGGCCTGTTGGTTTTTTGTTTTTAGGAAGACAAAGGTTTTAAAGTCAACAACAGCATTAACTTTCTGTTTGTTGATTCTGTACTTGGCCTGTTGTTTTTTTTAAGGAAGACAAAGGCTTTATAACTAACAGCCACATTAACTCTTTTACAGATTACACTGGACTCAGGTCTTGATACACTCTGCACTGATTGTATTATAAAACTAGGATCTGCATATAACTTCAAAAATGAAATCATTGAAGCAGCCCAGAGACTAGTTGCTTTGCAAGGTATTTTTCCCACAAAAAAATCCCTAGTGCATGAACATGCTATTATGAATAGATTTGCATTTAATGTGTTAGGTACTTATTGTTAAATAACAAGTTCAGGTACCATAGGAAAAGATCTACGTTAATTGGCAGCAATGGTGGTGGGGACTGGATGATCAAAATCCGAGATGTTATTTCATAATATCAGGGTTGTCTTAACATGATCAATGAACTTGCCTAATTCATTCCTCCTTTCCATGGGACGTACTGGTAGCGCTGAGTACTTTATCACTACATAAAATAAAAACTATGATATGACAATGAATATTAGGCCTTGATAAAATACTTGTGTGATCCTATTATGAACCATACTTGTCTTTTAAGATCTGTTGTGTAAAAGTAGAATAAACTTCTATTGAAATCCATACTATAATATTATAAATGCGAAAGTGTGTCTGTCTGTCTGTTACCTCTTCACGCTTAAACCGCTGAACCGACATAGATGAAATTTGGTATGGAGATAGTTTGAGACCCGGGAAAGGACATAGGATACTTTTCATCCCGAATAAATTTAGTGTTCCCGTGGGATGAGCAGGTAACACGGGGCACACTCAGTTGTGTTATAGTTGTTTTGAAACATATTACTGTATTACAGCCACGCAAGCCAATGCAGAAGAAAAGGAATCTCAAGAAGAACTCTTTGAAGAACAATTTGAAAATGATTACAACATCAACACTGTTCTCAATCCAGAAACCGGACAAATATCGTACACCCTGGAGAAAATTAATGAAATCAGTACAACGGAAAATGAGCCTGATACTTATTTGATTGATTTGGAAAACGATGCCATAGTAAGCAGTAAAGAAACGTCCAAAAAAAAAATGAAAAGGAAGAAAAAAAATAATGTGGATGTGGTAAAGGAAAATATGCCTGGTAACATTGAAAATGAGACTAAAGTTAAGCAACGGAAAAGAGTAAGAAAGGATGTAAAAAAGATAGAAACGGTCCAAGTTGATGAGAATATGCCTGATATTGCCGAGTCTAAAGACAATACTAGTGATGTAGAAAAGGGGCCTGAAAATATAACTGAAGATGCGACAGATATGGTTACCGTACATATAGGAGGAGATTTGTTTATGAAAATCAAGCCTAGGAAGCCAAGTAATGGTAAGACTGATTTATTGTTTAAGTTATGGATTTAATTTTATGTAATGTAGATATTTTGCATTGTGAATGATACCTGTACGTCGACTCTTTGTCGCACGACAAATACTGTCTGTCACTTTCCTTTCAATACTATGCGAACAAGACAGGTGACGCTATGTCGCGCGACAAGCGAAGATGAGGCAAGATATGCTAGCTCTGCTGATATTTATACACTGAATAGTCTGCTAGCATAAAATACATGTTTATATTCAAGCAAATTATTGATAAACATGATGCCATTTAATATAACTATATTTATAAGATTTTAGATATAATATTAAGGTTATTTTACTCTGCCCAGCGATTTTTCATTATGCAAACTGTCACATTAACAATGGATTTTCGAAATATGATTTCTTAGTGCTATATCATCTAAGGATAATTTGTTCCAAATATCATGTGCCTACAATATTTTATGCTGTGCATTCAATCACTATATCTGTCATTATTTTCTGTGTATAAAATACTAGAATTTGTCCAGGGCTTATCTGCCTTGCCAATCAAAAAGATGGTTAAATAAAACTTTGTTTATAGTATTAATAAGTAGTTTATAATATTAGTAAGATAGTTTGAAACTTGAACTTATATTCCTTGCACTATATATATGATTTAGAGTACTTAATTTTCTATACTCCAGCGAACAAGCCACCCCCCTTCACCCTCGAGCCCGGGCAGCTAGCCTGTAAAGAATGCGGAGAACAGTTCGACACAACCAAAGCTCTCAGCACTCATATGAACCAACACTACCCGGACTATGTGTGTGCTGATTGCGGGATGGTCTTCGCTAGCCAGAGGAGGCTGAGAATGCACAGGTCTCAGGCGCATGTGGAGGGCCCGGTGACCTGCAAGTACTGTGATAAGGTGAGACAGATAGACAGCGGGCTACCTAGCGAGTTAGGTCCTTGTAATTTATAGGACCCTGGTATAATCTTATAGTAAGTATCTCTATTATCTTAACACAGTTGCAGAAGCAAGAATTAGCGCGAATTATTATTTAAAGCAAAACAAGACATGCAAGTTACTTAAGATGTTTGGGTAATTTCAGTTCAAAAACCGGCCAAATGCGAGTCGGTCTTGGTACCGAGGGTTCCGTACAAACGCTTCCCATCTTGACTGGCCGGGTTAATTTATACTATTCGCAATTTTTACTTTATATAAAAGGTGCTTCAAACCAAATGTCGGACGGATGCTTTGTCACTTATTTATCGCGTCATAAAAGCAACCATCATATTTAGGCCCCCAGGTTCTAGGTACATTACATCTATCAATTACTGAAATGCATCAATATTTTTTTTTTTTCAGGAATTCACAAACGCAAACACGCGCAACACGCACATGTGGCGGGTACACACGAAAACGGACCCGTTCAAGTGTTCACAGTGCGATGAGCGGTTCAAGACGTATCTCAAACGGCTCCGGCACGTGCAGGAGGTGCACGGCAACGCCGCGGAGTACCCGTGCCAGTACTGTGACAAGAAGTTCGCGTATGCGGGTAAGCTCCATCCAATTATGTAGCCCTGGTACTTCACGCAATGTCTGTTCAAGTGTTAAAATGGGATGAGCTGTTCAAGACGTACCTCAAACGGCTTTGGCACATACAGGAGGTGCACGGGAACGCAGTGGAGTTCCCGTGTCAATACTGTGACAAGAAGTTCGCGTATGCGGGTAAGCTCCATCCAATTATGTAGCCCTGGTACTTCACGCAATGTCTGTTCAAGTGTTAAAATGGGATGAGCTGTTCAAGACGTACCTCAAACGGCTTTGGCACATACAGGAGGTGCACGGGAACGCAGTGGAGTTCCCGTGTCAATACTGTGACAAGAAGTTCGCGTATGCGGGTAAGCTCCATCCATTTATGTAGCCCTGGTACTTCACGCAATGTCTGTTCAAGTGTTAAAATGGGATGAGCTGTTCAAGACGTACCTCAAACGGCTTCGGCACATACAGGAGGTGCACGGGAACGCAGTGGAGTTCCCGTGTCAATACTGTGACAAGAAGTTCGCGTATGCGGGTAAGCTCCACCCATTTATGTAGCCCTGGTACTTCACGCAATGTCTGTTCAAGTGTTAAAATGGGATGAGCTGTTCAAGACGTACCTCAAACGGCTTCGGCACATACAGGAGGTGCACGGGAACGCAGTGGAGTTCCCGTGTCAATACTGTGACAAGAAGTTCGCGTATGCGGGTAAGCTCCATCCATTTATGTAGCCCTGGTACTTCACGCAATGTCTGTTCAAGTGTTAAAATGGGATGAGCTGTTCAAGACGTACCTCAAACGGCTTCGGCACATACAGGAGGTGCACGGGAACGCAGTGGAGTACCCGTGCCAGTACTGTAACAAGAAGTTCGCGTATGCGGGTAAGCTCCTTCCATTTATGTAGCCCTGGTACTTACTTCAAATGATTCAGTGTTCAAATGCGATGAGCGGTTCAAGACGTACCTCAAACGGCTCCGGCACGTGCAGGTGCATGGCAACGCCGCGGAGTACCCGTGCCAGTACTGTGACAAGAAGTTCGCGTATGCGGGTAAGCTCCATCCATTTATGTAGCCCTGGTACCACATGATGCCAATTTTTTAGACCCGTTCAAGTGCAGACGTACCTCAAACGGCTCCGGCACGTACAGGAGGTGCACGGCAACGCCGCGGAGTACCCGTGCCAGTACTGTGGCAAGAAGTTCGCGTATGCGGGTAAGCTCCATCCATTTATGTAGCCCTGGTACCACATGATGCCAATTTTTTAGACCCGTTCAAGTGCAGACGTACCTCAAACGGCTCCGGCACGATAAGCTCCTTTCATTTATGTCAGCCTGGTACCTTAGCAGACGCCGATCCGGGATTTCTTTCAAGGGGGGGTAATTTGTATGCTTATGAGGCGAATGAGGGATGGGGTGTGGCGGGGGCATCGAAATTGCCCATTATTTAATAAACGTAAATAAACGCAATAACTCTAACCTACCTAAATCCGATGTCCTCAAGGTCAAGGCCCTACCGATGATGCCGGCTACATTCCCCCGCTGAATAGCCAAGTAATCTTTGGCCAAGCCAAGGAATGAGCGGGCTCTGTGGAGAACTATTATATTAATCTGTGTCTGTGGTCCGAAGAACGTTCTGAGTTTTTTGGAGTTTACTCCTTAAGAATCGATTTTCATATATAAGCCCGGGGTATGAAAATTATGGGGTATAAAATCGAACGTATCTGCCGTGCTAATTTAAAAAGTCGTATCTCAGTATACGATCGGGGTAAAAATACGACTTCTTAATTTAGCAGGTTATGCGTTACGTTAAGCGTTATAGACTAAGATCCCTATATAAAATGACCTTCACCGAGATGTTTATTTCATGAAATGTATTTTAAATGTACTTAGCAACGGGAAAACATGGCTCCCGTTAGAGAAAATTAATATTAATTGTTCTCTGCCATTTATTTATTTTAAATTACCACAAGAGGCTTAACAAATAACATAGACAAGAAACATATTCATAATTTCTCCGCGGAGACTGCGGCGGCGGCTGGCGGCCTACACGGCGCGTTGCTGCGCAAGTGCGCATCGGGCAGCTTGACTGACAGTTGTCAATCTACAACAGCTGAGAAATGTGTTTTTGGAGTTTACTCCTTAAGAATCGATTTTCATATATAAGCCCGGGGTATGAAAAATATGGGGTATAAAATCGAACGTATCTGCCGTGCTAATTTAAAAAGGTAAATCTATACCTACTAGCATTTTGCAACGGTCTGATTATTGAATTGAAACTGAATAAAATTAAAGATTATTTAATTATGAATTTATCTAATAATCAAATCGGTGAAATGTTAAAAAAAATATATTATTATTTTTTACTAAACATACCCTGGACTAAAAATTGTTAGGCAACCCATATGAAATATATTTATTGACATATTAAACTAAATATAAAATACATTCATCAAATAAACATCTCGGTGAAGGTCGTTTTATATCGGGATCTTAGTCTAATAACGCTTAACGCATAACCTGCTAAATTAAGAAGTCGTATTTTTACCCCGATCGTATACTGAGATACGACTTTTTAAATAAACAAACTATAAAATTGTCAATGTCAACTTCATGTCGAGTGTCAACAAAATTTTGTAAATAAAATAAAATTTAATAAAATCTACGCTTAACGGGTAATGTGCTGCTTTTGAAACAATAGCGCCCGTCACACAATCGGCTAAAAGATACGTGTTCGTTTCAGCTCCCAAACAAACCTAACGAATTTTTGTGATATCCAAGATTACAACTTTTATAACGTGCAATGCAATGACCGTGTTTTCTTGGTGTTTAAGCCGTGCTTGTATGGTGCTAAGATCGAAGAAGACGTCTTGCTGTAGAGAGAGAGACCGCTTTAATTTGTGACTCGCTTTAAGCTTAGAAACAGAGAAGGCGTGAATACTTTTCCATCACCACTGCTTTTTCCTGCATTCAGCCGCAGAATGGTTTTGATTTCGTGAAACTTTCCAGGATAAATACATACATAAATCAAGGATCCAACACAACCGAGCCATTCATTTTCTAGACGGGAGTCTTGCCGACCGACAAGAAGCTATGAAGTTTAAATCGAAATTGTTATGTTATTGATGTTGGCTTTTAAATTGTATCTTTTTTTATTATAATTGCTTGTATTTTTTACTTTTATTTGTAAGTGTTAGTTATAAATATGAGTGATCCTTCTTCATCCTTGCGCTGTCCCCATTGTCCCAACTCAACTCGAACTTTTACCCCTCATGGACTTAAAGTGCATATAGGGCACATGCATAAACATTTTCCCCAAGTCATCCCCTCCAACCCTAGACTGTCGGTTTCACAGCAAGCTCATGGTAACAACCCCATTCATCTAGATTTTGGTGATCTAGCTACGTTAAAGCAGTCAGTACGTGTGTTACGGCATATCCCCAAAGGGGCGCGAAACTTGGCAGCGGCCAGCGACCTCATTGATAAGTGTATCGACTCCAATGGCACTCTCGAATGGTTTAGTTTACTGTCTTTTGCCTATTCCGCACTCAAATCGCCTGAAGCGTCGGCCACGGGCAATTTAACCACGAAAGTTAAGAGAAATATTAACTCTGCTTCTTTTGATATCAGTGGGAACATCAGTGCAGAGACCACGCCTTTGAGATCACACTCCATACTGAAGACAATTCAGCGTAAAGTACATGAAGGGGATCTCTCAGGTGCAGTGCGAGTGCTTATGTCGGATGAGGGCGTGGCGCCGTCGAGCCCTGAGACTTTAGCTACGCTGCAGTCGAAGCATCCAGCCCCGTCCCGGCCGCTGGTACAGTCAACAAAGAAAGTGGTCTACCACTTTTGGACTCTATTACAGGTAAAATAGAGTCGAAAAGTGGTAGACCACATTTTTGGTTGACTGTACTTCCACCGGAACCTGACATATCTATTTCTGCCTTAACTGTTAAGCCGGAGGAAGTGGTGCAGGCACTCAGCTCTTTCAACAATAGTTCGGCCGCCGGTTTGGATGGTATCCGCCCTGTTCATCTTAAGGAGCTTACGTCTGCATCTGCGGGAGACGCCGGTTTTCGGCTCCTGGAACATCTGGCCAAGCTTTGTAATTTTTTGCTCAGTGGTCAATTAAACCCTGAAGTTTGCCCCTATATTTATGGTGCTTCCTTATGTGCGCTGTCAAAAAAAGACGGTGGTATAAGACCCATTGCCATAGGCAGCGCTTTCCGCCGCTTAACGGCAAAGCTAGGATGCCGTGCAGTGAGAGAAGAAATGGCAGCTTATCTGCAACCTTGCCAATTAGGGTTTGGCACAAGATTGGGCTGCGAGGCTAAAATTCACGCTACGCGGGCTTTTTCGGTAGATACCAAAAACTCAGAATCCGTTTTAATTAAAATTGATTTAAAAAACGCATTTAACTCAGTGGAGCGTGATGTTTTACTGTCCGAAGTGAAGGATAAAGTGCCATCACTCTACCCCTTCCTTTTCCAAGTATATTCTTCCGCTTCTAATCTTTCTACAATGGTCCTCTTGTTCTTTCCTAAGTTGGTGCACAGCAGGGGGATCCGCTAGGCCCTTTAGTTTTCTGTCTGGCCATACAAAAGGTAATTTCAGAGGTTAAATCCCCATTGAATATCTGGTACCTAGATGACGGTACCCTAGGTGGTAAACCTGAAGAAGTGGAACAAGACTTGCTCATGCTCCTGCCTCGTTTAAAAGCTCTGGGTTTAGATATTAATTTCAGCAAATGCGAATTTTTCCCCTGCAGTACCAACTCACACGATTCTTTCCCCTTATTCAGTGCTCTGCTCCCCGGACTGAAAGTGTTGTCGGCGAGATCTTTCAACCTCTTGGGGTCCCCAATATTCCCAGAAGCCATTCCTGAAGCCTTCGAGGAGAGAAAGCTGCTTCTGCTGATGGCTGCGCAGAGGTTGAATGAACTTTCGGCTCACGTAGCCCTCGTTATGTTGCGAGTTTGCTTTGCCGTGCCTAAGCTGACATATTTCTTGCGCACCGTGCCAGCCTGGCTGCACCCTGTCCAGACAGACTCCTTTGACTTCGTGTTGAAGGAGAGTTTGGAAAAGGTGCTGAACGTCTCCCTTAACCAAGGTCAATGGGACCAGGCTTCTCTGCCGATTCGAACTGGTGGTTTGGGCGTGCGTCGCGCGCGAGATGTGAGCCTCCCGGCCTTCCTGGCTTCGGCGTGTGGGGTGGTGGACCTTATCACTCAAATTTTATCTTTTGATGGTGACAAGCCTATCATTCCTTACGCCTCCGATGCTTTGACGGCCTGGACGGCTCTTAATCCCGGCGTAGCCATACCCGTAGAATTGTTCCGTCAGCGTCTATGGGTTTATTTATATGAGAGTGCGCGCACCACGATTATCATAAACCCATAAGTACGCTTATTTCTGCGACAAAATTATCGCGCGACTAAAAAAAATCGTGGTGCGCGCCTGGCCTGAAGAGTAAACTCCAGTCGGGCGTCGGAGCTGACACACACACTTTTTTTTTTAATTGAATGTACAGTCTGTGTAAAATCGTTCTTAACGATAACCTTTTAATATTCCAGCCTACAGAACCAAGCACATCCGCGCCATGCACCTGCAAGTCCGGACGCACAAGTGCCCGAGCTGCCCCTACAGCTTCGCGCGCCGGCGCGAGCTGGACGCGCACCGCGCCGCCAAGCACGGCGACGGCGAAATGAAGTACCAGTGCGACGTATGCAGCAAGAGGTTCTTCTTCAAAACCGCACTCAAGCAGCACGCCAATCTGCATGTAAACAGGTCAGTTTTATGCGATCCTGGTACCAACGTAGATGAAATAGTAGCTTTTTTAAGGTTGGGAGTAACCATAACTCTACCAGGGCGACATATACAGCAAGAAGTTCTTCAATACCGCGCTCAAGCACCACGGCAATCGGCATATTAACAGGTCAGTTTTATGCGATCCTGGTACCAACGTAGATGAAATAGTAGCTTTTTAAGGTTGGGAATGTCCCTAACTCTACCAGGGCGACATATTCAACAAGGGGTTCTTCTTCAATACCGCACTCAAGCACCACGCCAATCTGCATATAAACAGTTGGTTTTTTTTAAACACACATTTGACACTTGTCTGTTCATGTTTGTAGTGATGTAGACATTGGTCGATGCAGAGTCAGCCACCGGCTAAGCTTGCACCATAGATTGGAGCGGAGTATTTTTTGGAGTTTACTCCTTAAGAATCGATTTTCATATATAAGCCCGGGGTATGAAAAATATGGGGTGTAAAATCGAACGTATCTGCCGTGCTAATTTAAAAAGTCGTATCTCAGTATACGATCGGGGTAAAAATACGACTTCGTAATTTAGCAGGTTATGCGTTAAGCGTTATAGACTAAGGTCCCGATATAAAATAACCTTCACCGAGATGTTTATTTGATAAAATGTATTTTATATTTAATTTAATATGTCAATAATTATATTGCATATGGGTTGCCTAACAAATTTTAGTCCAGGGTATGTTTAATTAATAATAAAAAAAAATTGTTTTAAACATTTCACCGGTTTGATTAATATTAGATAAATTCTATACCAATCGAAAGTATGAAGCCCATAGAATATGCAAACGTTAGGTTGCCTATTCTTTTCCCGTCACAACTATTGGGTAGCCAGGTATAAACAGGTAAATCTATACCTACTAGCATTTTGCAAAGGTCTGATTGTTGAATTGAAATTAAATAAAATTAAAGATTATTTAATTATGAATTTATCTAATAATCAAATCGGTGAAATGTAAAAAAAAAAATTTTTTAATTTTAAACTAAACATACCCTGGACTAAAATTTGTTAGGCAACCCATATGCATTATATTTATTGACATTTTAAACTAAATATAAAATACATTTCATCAAATAAACATCTCTGTGAAGGTCATTTTATATCGGGAGCTTAGTCTATAACGCTTAACGCATAACCTGCTAAATTAAGAAGTCGTATTTTTACCCCGATCGTATACTGAGATACGACTTTTTAAATTAGCACGGCAGATACAAAAATTTTATCAAATTTTATTTTATTTATAAGTTAATTCAGTTTTAGAGTCCTTTTCGCTGTTTTTGCGATGAGTGAGTCAAGTCGAGGTGTCGTGAGTGATACGTCACTTTTAGAATGTGGGCAGCGGGCAGCTCCGTCGTGGCTATCTGAAGTGGAGTTTGATAATAAGGCAGGGCCGAGTCAATCGGATATTGTATCGGACGCTGAGTCCATGTCGGATGTGCGGCATATAGCGGTGAAGCGTGCTTGTGGTCTGAGCGACGAAAGCTGTGGTTGTAGTGATAGTTTTATCACAATAGGCAGGAAACCTAAACGCTTGCGGGTTTTAGCAACCACCAAAACGCAGCTGGAGCCGGACGGTGTGCCTGACAAGCTATTTGAAGTTTATATAGTGTCAAAAGAAGATTTACCGAAACAGATTGGTTTGGCAAAGTTGCTGCAATTTAAGGGTAAAAGGAATTTTATCCGTCAAGTTTATGGGTCCACGTAAAGTTCGCATACAGTTTAACTCTAAGGATGATGCGGAGAAGCTTCTGGCTTCTCAGGAGTTTAACAATGAGACGAGACGTTCTTATTGGTCTAATATGGCATGCTGCACTTATGGAATTATAAGGCAGGTTGAGTAGGAGGTTGAGGAAGACGAATTTTTAAAGAATATTGAAGGGTCTGAAGACATTTTGTCAATATGTAGACTGAACCGTTTGGATCATGATGGGCGTTGGGTTAAGGCTGAAGCTATTCGTCTGTGTTTTAAGAGAACTTCTTTACCGCCATATGTTTATGCCTACGGTTGCCGATTTAAGGTAAATCAGTACACTTTCCCGGTTACCCAATGTTCAATATGTTGGAAGTTCGGTCATCTGAGCAGGTTTTGTCCTACTACTAAAGTTACTTGTCCGAAATGCGGCGGGGAGCATGCCAATTGCGAAACGACTATTTTTAGATGCATTAATTGTAAAGGCAGCCATATGGCCTTAGATAAGTCGTGCCCGGTTTTTGTGAAGGAGTTAGAAATTCGCAGGATTATGTCTGCTGAGGGATGTATATATAAACGGGCTTTTTGGTTGTATATGCAAAATAAGGAAAAAAAGGATACGGATGTTTGTAGTCAGGATGCGCCATCTGTTTTTGAGAATGACTTAATTAAGTTTTGGAAAGTCATATAGAGATGCTGTTTTGTCGAAGCCGTTACAATCTAAAGAGTCTGAAGATTCTGTCTGTTAGGCTGAGGGCCAGCGATCAGTAAGTCAATACAGATTAGAGAGCGAGCCACAACAAGAGGTTCGTAAGCCGCGGAAGTCAAAAAGAGTAACAGATGTGAAGAGGTCCGAGTGTCTATTGGTCAATCAGCCTACTATTGAGCGGGCTGATATGGAAGATCAAAGACAAAATAAGGACAAGAAGAAGAGACGTATTACTTTTGAAAGGCTGGTTGAGAAGACGAAGGATATTTTGCTTTCTACCGAAAGTTGGGAGGAGAACTTCAAAACGCTGTTTGGAGTTGTTGTTAAGGAGATTTTGGATTTATTTAAGGATTTTTTTAAGGAAGGTGATTTTGTAAGTTTGTTTTTGTCTAATGTAAATGGCTAGGTCTAATACCAGATCTTTCTTGAATGTAATGTTCAATACAATATTGGCGGAACCCTTATCGGAATCGGCTAAATTTGTATACAGTTTTTTTATGTAAATAGTGTATACAAATTTAGTTGTTTTCGTGTACATGTTATTTTTAAGTTTATACGGTTTATGTTTTTATTTATCTATGTCTTTTAGATGAATGATGTTGTGTATTAGGCCTGCTGGAGCTGGCATGTTCATAAAAATGATCAAAGCTCCTTAATTAATAGATTAAAAAAAAAAAAGTATTGCGATACTACGGTAGAAAGGTCGTATCTTTGTATGGATTTCATAGTAAGATACGGTTTTTTTCCGTAGCACTGCAGACTGTAGTAACTAAACTAGCCGCTCGAGGGCGCTTTACATCACGCTTCCTTATTTAGTTACTACTCATGCTCTCTCTAATTTGTTAAAAATGAATCGGAAGTAAATTTTCCTTGTAAAATATTGTAATTTTGCTGTATATTATACTCGTATATTAATATTATGTAAGTGCCTACCTTGTTCTTGTTTGCAGCACCCAACAGGGTACATAATGTGATACTTAAACTATTTACTAATCATTATGTGCAATAAATGTATTGAGTATATATTTTATAATCGTTCTTAAGGACAGGCGCGCACCACGATTTTAGTCGCGCGATAATTTTGTCGCATAAATGCAAGATATGGGTTTATATGAGAGTGCGCGCACCACGATTTTCATAAACCCAGAAGTACGCTTATTTCTGCGACAAAATTATCGCGCGACTAAAAAAAAATCGTGGTGCGCGCCTGGCCTGAAGAGTAAACTCCAGTCGTGCGTCGGAGCTGACACACACACTTTTTTTTTTTTTCTTCGTCACGACCTAGCGAAATTTAATTTGTGCATTTTAAAACAAAATTTCTAAAATCGGTTGAGAACTCGCTGAGATCTGCGCATTGTTACGAAGTCCATTCGAGTCGATCCATGGGAGCTTCGCTCGCTCCGCTCCAATCATGAACGGTTGATGCAATCGATTTCACTGACGATATTTTTATCGAACCTGCTTATGTATGCTTATGTACGTGCCAGAGACGCTCTCCAGGAAATTTGCGTACGCTGACGACCTAGCTCTAGTCGCGCAGGGCCGCAGTATAGAGACCACGGAAAGTGACCTTGAAACCGATATGGCCATCCTCGATGAGTACTTCGTTCGCTGGCGCCTGTGTCCGAATGCCTCGAAAACTGAAGTCTGCTGTTTTCACTTAAATAACCGACAAGCCAGCAAGAAACCTAACGTTACCTTTAGAGGCGATACTCTTCCCCATAACCCCTTTCCCAAATATCTGGGTGTCACTCTAGATCGGTCTCTCACATACAGCGCCCACCTTAACAACGTCGCACCGAAACTGAGAACCAGGAACAACATCCTACAAAAGCTGACAGGGACAACGTGGGGAGCCTCAGCCAGCTGCTTAAGAACATCCGCCCTGGCACTCGTATATACAACGGCAGAATACTGCGCCTCTACTTGGTTAAACAGCTCTCATACCACTGTAGTCGACACACAGCTAAACCACACCATGCGCCTAATTACGGGATGCTTAAAACCGACTCCTCTATACTGGCTTCCGGCTTTGTGCAGTATTGCCCCGCCCCAACTCCGCCGCACACACCACCTACACGCGGAAGTGAATAAGGCGCTTAGACGACCCGAGCTGCCTATCAACGGAGACCTAGCCGCCTTTAAATCGACAAGGCAAAAATCGCGAAATCCACCGGCATTACAGGCACACCAACCACACTCCAACTGGAACAAAAACGAGGCCTGGTTTGCGGAATGGTCAGCCAGATGCATCCCACCCGAGCTGTTCGAGCTGAATCCACGCTCTCGCCCACCTGGTTTTAACGAAAAACGTCAGGTCTGGTGCACGCTCAACCGCCTGAGAACGGGAGTTGGTAACTGCAACCAACTACGAAAAAGATGGGGCTGGACCGAGGACGAAGGCTGCGAATGCGGATGCCCAGAGCAGACTGTACGCCATATTGTCTTGGAATGCCCACTAACTAGATTCGCAGTGGAAGATCTTAAAGACCTAACAAGCGAAGCTGTTAATTTCCTCGCAAATTGTAAATTTAAATTATAACTAATTATAAGTAAGCACGCAGTGTAAATTTTACGCCATACGATAAATAAATAAATGTATTACAGATACTCGTGCAACCAGTGCGACGCGAAGTTCCCCAAGCTCTGCCTGCTGGATACCCACCGGCAGTCGCACGGGAGCGAGCCGCCGCTGGAGCCCCTGGACCCCATGCTGGAGCCCGGGGCGCTGCCGCTGGACGACTTGACGGACTACTCGCTCATGGACTGCTCGTATTGGGGGCTGTGTGAATTGTGATGGCTTGGGCCCACATGGGACTCTTTCTAAAACCTAATTTCATTCTGTACACCATGAGTCAGTGACTAGCAGTGACTAGACTAAACGATTTGTAGTTCTACGATCCTGGTACCTAGGTGGATGTAGCTTTTAAGGTGGTAATGTCCCTGATCTACCAGGGCGACATATACAGCAAGAGGTTCTTGAATACCACGCTGAAGCATCACGCCAATCTGCATATCAACAGGTCAGTTTTATGCGACCCCAGTACCTAGGTAGATGAATTTGATCTGTAAAATACCACTGGGAATGTCCTTGACTCTACCAGGGCGACATATACAGCGAGAGGTTCTTCAATACCACGCTCAAGCATCACACCAATCTGCATATCAACAGGTCAGTTTTATGCGGCCCTGGTACCTAGGTAGGTGAGATTTTCCCAAGCTCTGCCAGCTGGAGACTCACCAGCAGTCCCACGGAAGCGAGCCGTGCTGGAGCCCTGGACTTGACGGACTACTCTCTCTATCATTTTGTGTATTACCCTGTCGATTAACGTTTTTAATAATTTAATTAGCTCTACTTTTATAAATAATTGGTAATCCCTAAACCCTATTTATGTATTTTTTTTTCGATCCATCGTGCCCTCGGTTCTATACCTAACAAAAACATACGTGGTATATTGTATACATATTGTAAAATAAAAATTAGAATGATTAATATTTAATGATAATTTAAAAGCAATATGAAAGACTGGACGTCGCTGGTCGCGTTTATGTCTTCAATTAATAAAATACTTAATTAACATTTTCTATAGATTTAACAAACAAGCAGAAATAGGTTTCATTTGTCCCAGTGTAATTATTCTAAAGGCCGTATTTAGTACCTATATGCCGGGGCCCCTTGGTACTCGATAATCGGGGGGCCCTGGGCCCTCAATCATTTAGGGCCTCGTGGGCACTGAATAATTAGGACCGCTGGGCCTTCCATCATTGGTGACCTCTGGGCACTCAATGATTGGGGCCCCTGGGCACTCAATCATAAGGGCCCTTGGGCAGTAAAAAGTAAGCGGGGCCCCCGCCAACCTATGGCAAAGGTACTGTTATTTCGAACGATCATAATTTCAAAAACGATTTTATCTATAAATTATAAGTATAAGGCATTTCTGCTATATGTAAATTGTAAATAAGTTAATGTTACACAAATAGTTTAAGTGAGAGTTGTATTATATGCCCAAAACTTAAGAAATTAATTCACCTGAATTTTAGAAAAATGAAAATTCGGAGATTTTTAAAAGACAATTATTTGATACTGGCTGCGTGCTGGTGTTACCCGCGCTCGGGATACAAATGTGTTAAATGTGTTAATCCAGGGTGTCAGCTATCTCCATACCCAATTTTATAGAAATTGGTCCAGCCGTTTGATCGTGAAGTAACAAACTTTCGCCGTTATAATATTATATACTTACTTAATGTGTGATTTATCTTTTTCACTAATCTGTCTCCCGAGGGTAGGTACCTCATACACAGTACGACACAAAAGAGTAGAAATTAAAAAGTGGCAATACTGTAGTGTCGTCCCTTTTTTCTTAGATTGATTAGAAATGGACACACATACAGTATTGCCACTTGTTAATTTATACTCTTTTGTATCGTACTGTACCATCGCTTTTTTTCTTTTTTAATTGTTGTATAGAAGTAAGCTAGATTTTAATTTGATTTTATAAAGACCGGCCAAGTGCGAGTCGGATTCGCGCATGAAGGGTTCCGTATCATCAAATATTAAAAAACTGCAAAAAATATATGTTTGTTGTATGGGAGCCCCACTTAAACCCACTTATTCATTTTATTCAATTTTTAGTATTTCTTGTTATAGCGGCAGCGGAATCATTTGTAATAATTTCAACTGTCTATCACGGTTCATGAGATACAACCTGGTGACAGACAGACGGACAGGGGAGTCCTAGTAGTATCCCGTTTTTACCCTTTGGGAACGGAACCCTAAAAACTGCTAGAAAAGAAATGCTTTGTAAATGTAACAATTTGTAAATTAATTAACTAATTAGTCATAGTAACCACTATTTTTCTCTGATTATGTGAAGTGATACTTTAGTTTTAAAATATGTCAATTGTCACTGTATATTTTTTTGTCTAAATATCCTAGCGATATACTTTTATTGTGTATACCCGGCACTTCTAGAACAACTGTGATACACGACTCTTTCTTTTCTCTCTTTCTGTACAGTAATGTAAGAGAATGACGACAGACAAGAGTCGCGAAGCATTTTTGTGCTGGACGGGCTGATTACAGTGTATTCGTTTTTAATACAATTTTATAAAATGGTTCGTAGTTTCATTCATAAAATAGAAGATGTAGTATAAAGTAAAATATTATTGTAGTATAAAGTAAACATTTATAAAATGGTAGAAAGGTGCTCGAATGGAGGCCACGCACCGGCAAGCGCAGCGTGGGCGTCCACCCACAAGGTGGACAGACGACCTGGTAAAGGTTGCAGGAAGCCGCTGGATGCAGGCCGCTTCCAACCGGCCGATCTGGAAGTCACTGGGGAGGCCTATGTTCAGCAGTGGACGTCCTGTGGCTGAAATGATGATGATGATTGTTAAGACTCGGGGTCTCAGTAGAAAAATAAAGAAGGCGTGATGTTCGATACTTTGTTGTAATTCAAGGTTCCACAATAGTTGGTTAATTTAAATAATAAAAAATGGTATGCGCGAGCTGTATGTGCGCAGCGTGTGTCGCATGCGCGGTCGGTGAAGCAAGAGAAGGGAGCTCGGCGGTGGCGGCGCGGCAGCGGCCGTGGAAGGGTTATCTAAACTGGTTAGGCGTCTCGCCCCCGCTTCCCCTGTAGATCATGCTAGGGCCGCGACATCCTGGGGGCCCTTGGAGACTGCAGTCTTCAAGAGCTCGTTGGTCTCGTCCAGTAAAGGGCAAAGATAAGCGACACCTCTTCGGTAGGTGCCTGTAGAAGTGGCAACATCAGCCACGCGGGAAATCCCATCTTTGCCAGGGAATAGTTTGGTAATTCGCCCCATCCGCCAGTGAAGAGGAGGAGCGTTTTCCTCCTTGATCAGCACCAGGTCGCCCAGCTGCATGGATCTGCCAGGAACGCGCCACTTCGTCCGCTGCTGGAGCTCGGAGATGTATTCGAGTTGCCATCTCTTCCAAAAATGCTGCCTCAGCGCCTCAAGCCTCTGAAACCTGTCTAAGCGGTTTTGCGTTATGTCAGGCAAACTGGGCGATGGCAATGACGTCAACGCTCTGCCGATGATGAAGTGACCTGGAGTAAGAGGTTGGAAATCGTTAGGGGAGGAAGACAAAGGACATAAGGGTCGGCTATTTAGGATAGCCTCCACCTGACTAAATAAGGTTGCCAGCTCCTCGAAAGTTAAATGCGAATTTCCTAAAATGCGCTTCAAATGAAATTTGGCTGACTTTACGCAACTTTCGACCAAGCCACCGAAATGGGGAGCATAAGCCGGCTGAAATTTGAATTTAATATACTCGTCAGATGTGAAATTGGAGATGTGATCAGAATCCGCCTTTAATAAAGCGCTAAGTTCCTTAGCCGCGCCCGTAAAATTTCGACCGTTATCCGACCAAATTTCGCGTGGTCTTCCTCTACGAGCGATAAAACGGCGTAGCGACAATATAAAGGAATCGGTAGACAGCTGACTTACGGCCTCTAAATGCAAACATTTGTAGCGAGTGCAAACAAACACGGCTAAATAACACTTAGTGATTTTACATCCCCTCCCATGTCTATCATTTATAAAAAAGGGACCCGCAAAATCGACGGCGGTTACAACAAAAGGATAATCTGGCGTAACACGCTCAGGAGGCAGAAGACCCATCATTGGAGCGGAAGTATTGCCAGCGGCGCGACGACACGTGACGCACTGCTGAGCCACCGTGCGAGCAAGGTCGCGTCCGCGCACAGCCCATACAAACTCTCTGATCGAACCGTGTAGCAGTTGAGGAGGAGCGTGGAGAAGACGTATATGCTCCTGCCGAAACAATAAAATCGTGAGTCTGTGTTTAGCGTGCAAAATCAAAGGGTGGCGTTTTTCAAACGCATAAAAAGACGAGGTAAGTCTTCCGCCTACACGCATTAGCCCTTCATCGTCGAGAAATGGGTTTAAAGAAATAATTTTATTTTTAGAAGAAAGCGATCGCTTGTCACGAAGTATCATTAACTCGTGAGGGAAGCTGTCTTGTTGTGACAGTCGAACTAACCCTTTAAACGACCGTTCTAGCTCCTCAGGCTGCAAAATACCTACGCGCTTATCGTTCGTATGTAAACAATTATATATAAACCTAAGCACGTACGCTAATGAGCGCTGTAACGTTTTTAGCTTCGAGTACCTGTCGAAATCAATAAAATTTTCCTCGTTTGTCGCATTTGTTAAATTAACATTAACTTTTAATTCGGGTAAAACGTCGACACCTACATTCGCGGCAAACTGCGGCCAGTTATATTCAGGCTCATATAAAAAGGATGGCCCGTTCCACCACATATCTAAGTTACTTAACGCGGAAACATCAACCCCACGTGACGCAAAATCAGATGGGTTGAGGGACGTGGGAACGTGGCGCCACTCGCTGCCTTCGGTCAACTCTAAAATAATAGCAACCCGATTAGAAACAAACGTTTGAAGCTTATTATAATTTGTTTTTAGCCACGCCAAAACAATTGACGAATCAGTCCAGTAAACAGTGCGCGCGATCTGGCAACGCAGCGTCTTAGAAACAGCTGATGCGAGCTGCGCGCCTAACACACATGCAGATAACTCGGCACGGGGTATTGTAAGGGCCTTGACCGGACAAACCCTGGCCTTGGCACACAGAAGCCTAACGACAACCTCTCCGTTATCATTAACTGATTTTAAATAAATACACGTGGCGTATGCTGATTGACTAGCGTCGGCAAAACAATGCATCTCAATGTTATTGGGCAAATTACATAATACATGACGCGGTATTTGAAGTGACGTTAAATGCGATAAACTATTAACAAATCTTTGCCACGAAATTTTAATATCTTCGGGCACAGGTACGTCCCAACCAATTTTCGACACCCACAATTTTTGAATTAATATTTTCGCAATCACCAGTCAGAACGTATTTGTAAGTACGAAATCGCAACAAAATATTGAACAGTGAGTCCTGAATGGTGGGTCCCACCATCTGCAAATCATTTATAGAATATCCCGATGAGGTAACCAAACTAGCGTTGAATACAACCCTCAATTTCGTGGATTCACTAGTGGGTTTCAAAACGGCATGATGGGGTACAAAATACGACGGGTCCGGAATAGCAACGTCAGACACAGAAAGGTGGCCTAATTCCGAATACTCATTAATAAATTTCTGATACAATGATTTAAGTTCAGGATTCTTTTTAAACCGTCTCTCTAGCGCAAGAAACCGATTTTTCGCTAAGCGAAATGATTTACCTAAACAATCAGGTTCGGTGATTAACGGTAATCGTACAAAAAATCTACCATCTTCGTCGCGATAAGTATGAGTCACAAAATGTTGCTCGCATTCGATTTCTAAGTCGCTGAAGGGCTTAGTGGGTTGAGGAATCTGCTCCAGTTCCCAAAATTTGGTCAAAGATTCGTCTAACCTATTGTCGCAGGTGGACAGATGGTTACATTGAACAACCGAATTAAATGAAGCGTCATTTGACCTTAATGAAACGCTCATGGGTCCAGCAAGTAAATAACCTAATTTAGATTTACGCATCACTGGCATATCTTTACCTAAATCAATTTGCTCAGATCCGATCAAGTGCCAAAAAACATCAGCGCCGAGCAAAACATCGACGGGCGCGGGCTCATTAAAAGCGGGATCAGCTAATTTAATATTTCTAGGCAGCGATAAGCGCTAGACATCGATGTACTTATGCGGCAAGTTACTAGAGATAATAGGCAGCACTAAACACGATACATCTAACTGCATTTTACTGTCGTGTTTTGAACGTATCTGTATAACGCAACGATCTGGCGTGCCGGACAAAGGTACATTGCCTACTCCTACCACACTAACCGTATTCGGCAATGGCGTTAAATTTAACTTTTGTTTTAAATTATCCGTAATTAAACTCGCCATACTACCGCAGTCTAAGATCGCGCGAGCGGTAACATATTCATTAGTACCCGGATTGTAAACATCGATGAGCGCTGTGGACTATAAAACGTTATCGGAACGCGCGACAGTCATATTATTGCACGCGAGTGCAGGCGGCGGCGCATGAACCGGTTCGCCGGGCGGCGGACTTACAGCCTGAGGAACCTCCCTATGCAACAACGTATTGTGGCGCTTCTTGCAAGTGAAACATGGAACTACTCTGCAACGGTGCGAAGTATGTCCCTTACGCAAACAATTGAGACAGAGTTTCAACTTAGCTGCTCCAGAAATGCGATCTTCAACGGACAGTGCCAGGAAGGACGAGCAGTCGTAGATACGATGGCTCCCGTGACAGAAGACACACGAAGGAGGCGAAGCAGGTGACGAAGTGCCGGGAGTGGCTGAAATTGTGAAAGTTTGCACGTTATATTTATCTTGCCTACTATGAGGGAAATGGGGTTCACGTTTATTATTAATGAGCGGTTTCTCAGACCTATTTCGCTGTACCGATTCTAAAACATCGGCGCGACCCTTTAAAAACCGATTGAAGTCGGCCAAGGAAGGCAAGTCGTCATTAAAATTATTATTTTTATATTCTTCCCATTTTAAACTGGTATTACTGTCGAGTTTGGCAGATACCATATGAATAATCAAAACATCCCACTTCGAAGTGGGGCAACCCAGCGTTTCTAAGGCTCGCAAGTTTTTGGACACGTGGTCCACCAAATAGCGCAGAACCTTGGCCGACTCGCGACCTATGGGCTGAAGGTTGAACAAAGAAATTAAATGATTATTAATCAGCTGCTTCTTATTGTCGTATCTCTCGCAGAGGAGACGCCAAGCTTCGGCATAATTAGCCTCGGTTACTTCCAAATTACTTATAACCTGTGCCGCTTCACCTTCTAAATAAGAATTAAGGTAATGGAATTTGTGAATCGGCTTAATGCGTTCGATTTTATTGATAAGCGAGTCAAAAGATTCTCGGAACTCTAACCACTTAAAGTAAGAACCGTCGAAGTTAGCGATTTTTATTAAAGGCAGTCTGAAGTTTAATTCGTTTTCATGATTGCAATGACTATGAACTTCCGACTTGACGCTTGCGACTTCGGATTTTTCGGTTGAGGATTCGATTATTTGTTGAGCATCCGATATGAGCGTAAAGAACTCCTTCTCCATCTCCTCTCTCACATCAAGTTCCGAGTCCAATGCGGTGGGATCGGCGGCTATCTCGATTTGATTCTGCAGTTCATCGAACTGTGTTAATAAAATGCGTGCACGATCCAACCTCATCGAGCATTCATCCACTTCTTTCTGTGAAACAAATTCGGCCCTCTTTAGCTTCTCTAAAAAGTTCCGAAATTTGGTGACGCGACCTTTAATCGAACTTCTCGAATTTATCAAATTTGCCATGACTAAGCGAAAGCACTCGAAACAAGTGGATGAACAATTAAATTCAAATAAACAAAAATGTTACGTAAATTAGTTCGGCTTAAGTCCCCAGTCCAGTGGTCGCAGGATGCGTTAGATGGATGCAGGCGGCTAGCAACGAGCGCACAGCAACAGCCGGGGCAAAGTGCAGCGATAAGCGGCGGCCACGTGGAGCGCACCTGGGCCGGTTTATGGCACTACGCAAAAACAACAATAGCACGGTCAATTAGGTTGTAAAATACTTATGAGGACTATGGGAAGCCTTTAAAATAGGTAAATGAACGTTCGAAAGGTTATAAAAAAGATGGGAAGCTAATCGTGGTTCGAAATCTATTTAAATAGATTGATTTAAAGCAGTCGCGGATAGTAAAATGATTTAATGTGGCTTAACTGCTTGAAATGTTTAGCGCATAAATGAAGTAAGCTTGAGCGTAAGGAGAATATCGGACAGATAGTTAAGCGCATACATTAATTCGACAATTGCAGCTTGGAAAAAGGTCCTTGAAGTTAATTTCAAGGTTAAACTTTTAAGGTTTGGATGCAAACTGACACGTGCAAATAATTTTAGACTAAAGCTTGTGCAAATGGAAGTAGAGAATAACTGGCAAGGCTTAATAGTCAAGTAGAGCGGAGCGATTTTTGGAAAGAAAGGAAATAAATGGAAAAAGGTACACTCCCCTGGCTAAGCTGTGGCTGCGGCGTGATGATGGCCGGCGGCTTGAAGACAGGATGGCTGCTCTTATGAAGGCACGTGGCAATGGCTCTCTTCTGACCTCTTCTTCGAAGTTCTCGAAGGTGTGGCTCGCGGCGTGGACAATGGCGGCGAATTACGTAAGATCACGTTTATCACGTCGGGGTCACCATGTTAAGACTCGGGGTCTCAGTAGAAAAATAAAGAAGGCGTGATGTTCGATACTTTGTTGTAATTCAAGGTTCCACAATAGTTGGTTAATTTAAATAATAAAAAATGGTATGCGCGAGCTGTATGTGCGCAGCGTGTGTCGCATGCGCGGTCGGTGAAGCAAGAGAAGGGAGCTCGGCGGTGGCGGCGCGGCAGCGGCCGTGGAAGGGTTATCTAAACTGGTTAGGCGTCTCGCCCCCGCTTCCCCTGTAGATCATGCTAGGGCCGCGACAATGATGATGACGTAACCTCGTCAGCGTGACCCTTTTTTCTTTCCTGCAGTCGGGTAAGAATTTAAGTGACATTTTGTATGTCCAGGTGTTTGATGTTAAGAGTTCCAGATGCTTCCCGACTGTTCTCGCCTAGAGGTTGCAGTGTTGCAACCGCTTCTCTTTCAATTTTGTGAGTAGGTTCGATAAGTGTATGGTTTTTATTTGTCGATTCAGTTTTTCGAATTGGGGTTTAAAACGGAAAGAAGTATATATTTCAGTAATTTTCATTTCGTTTTACCAGGCTTTTTTCCGGTATAATCAAATAGGGGATAAAAAAAGTATTTCGACATTTTTATACTTCGTCTTTTTTACAAGCTTTTATTTATTTTCACCTGTCCCGTTGTAATGCAGTTTTGCGAGTTAAATTTGACCCACATTCCGGTTTCCAATTGAGCTGAAATTTTGCACGAATATGTAAATCGCGTGACAATACAATATTATGATGACGTGGAGCTGATCTGATGATGGAGCTGGAAGGTGGCCATAGGAACTCCGTAATAAATAAAGCAATCATATCGAGTTTGGGCTCTTTAGAATCGTCTCTGTGAGCAATTGATGGATGTTTCTAAGAAAAGTACACTCGTCTATAAAAAAATGACAAAAAATGAATATTTTGACAGAAACTTATTTATAGACAAATTAACCTATTTGTATTGAAATTTACAAGGTTTGACGGGGTTGTATAAATAAAACCAACATATGTGACTAACGAATATATTCGCTATGAAGCATTCAAAAATACTGCTACAGCATACAAATTATATATTTCGCCTATAAACTAATGTCTTTCTTTGAGATTGCCCGATTGTCTTGTTATGCCCATTTATCTTAAATCGCTACAAATTACAATAGATAAAATCATTTATAAATTTCACTAATATTCACTAGATTTCGGACCAAAGATCGGAATAGGTAGTAAATAACATTTAATTATGACACAATGGAAAGGTTGCTATAGTCTGGTGTCTAATTAAAAAAAAGTTGAGCTTCAGTTTATTGACATCTTATTTTTTTTATATACGCGGATAGGTCGAAGACTACAACTATATTCAGGCATAGTTGTAAATTTCAGTTATTTTATGTATTTTCTTATATTTATTTACATAGAGATAAATGAATTAATTTTTTTAGGGTGCACATGACACAAATCTCTTGATCTCTACATTAATTTCCACCTGTTAGAAATATGAAATGTTTTCAATTATCAAGCAGGTGGGAATCGGGATCTACGAACACCCTGCCACGGCTACCTTTTCCGAACTTTGATAAGTAAATATAAAAAAGAGAGTACGTAATGTCGAAATGTATCTTTCTGATTTCTAAAGATCTGTATCATACCCCGGCGTTTTCGATGCATGACTGATTTGACGTAGTGTTAAATCATTCTTGCATCGAAAACCTCGAGGCTATTAAATTATACAGCTCCTTCTCAAACTGATCATAAATATCACATATATTAATTTATAGATTTAAATGTAGAATCAATTTTAGTTAAACCTCACACAGGTGCTAATTAGTTATACATTTATGTTTCCAACTACATACAAATATTTTAGTCTCTCGTTTCCCGTTAAGTAACATAGCCGTGTCATTACATTTGTTGCATTTTAGGAACCCAATCAAATCCTTACTACTAATCAAAGAATAGTCTTTGCTACTAATGCAATCCTGGTGCTTGCATCTCAAAAATGACTATCGAAAACTTGCCTTCCCCTCATGGGCCACCAAACTCTGTTGACTCCGACTGTTCCTTTCACACGTTATTTGATAGAAAGAAATGGGTACTATTGTGTCAAGCACTTTTTACATAATTAATTAAAGCACCAAAAATCATTTAGTTCCTTGCTAGGAAAAATGTGGTTTATAAAGATGCATATCTAAAATCTAAATGTTTAAAGTATTGTTAGTTTTAATAAATTCAAATTAAGGACAATATAGACAATATCAGCCTATTAACGGTTTATGAACGTATGATAAATGGTGATAGGGGTGAAGGTGTGGTATAATGACCAGGGTAGCAGAAATAGTAAGGAGTTAATGTCTCGGGTTTAATCCTCGACTCAAGAGTCCCTCCTTTCTATGGCAGCAGTCAACTCCTGTCTATCCCTCTTATTTTCGCACGCACAGCTAACTAATGCCAACAAATGTTTATTAGAATATTCCAGCCTCTCTCTGACAAACTCTTCCAACTCGTTCCTAGGCAGATAATACGCCTTAACATACCTATCAACATAGTCCTGGTATGGAACAGGTTTCAAGCCCGAATTCTTCTCGATTTTCACAAATAATTGCCTATAATCCAACTGCATAAGGCCTCTTCCACCATTGGAGCATTTTGTGGCATTAGAAAAGCCCTCAACCAGTAAATGAACGATGAATTTAGACACCATGGCCCATACGGAGTTTATGACTTCCAGATTTAAAGTCACCTTCTTCGATATGTTCTCCAATCTCAAAGCGAACACTTGGATTTTTCGGGTTATCATATCGACGTATGGGCTGTTCTCAACAGCTACGTTCTTCACGTCCCATCGTACTTGGGACATGGCTAGGAGAGTCATTCTGGCGTCTACAGCTTTTGAAGCAGAGCACATGTAAACTGGCATTCTTAGATCAATCGCGCTAGCAAGAGTATTGTCCCTGAAATGTTCTAAAACTAATCTTTGATGAGAAGCAACTATTGAGTCTAGATATGGCTGAAGTAATTCAAACTGCTTTGCTAGAAATATTACACTTTCGACAGCGACAATTCGTTCCGTTAAACCATGTAAATTTTCCTCAGAATTCAAGTCCAAATGCTGAGGTAACTCTGGACATAGGAAGTTCTTGGAATCCTCTATACTAGAAGTGTCTATAAAGTTTGATATCCTCTTCAAAGACGCTGTCAGTTTAGAGCTGTATAATGTCGTAGACGCGACGTCTAAATCTGAAGTGAAGAATAGATGTACCGTGTAGAAATAGAAGTCGAATAATTGGTTCATAAGCATGACAACTTCTAGCGAAATTTGGGGGAGATATCTACAGATTTGTAAGTACTGACCGCAGTTTCTTAATACAGATAACGTTGTGTTGGTCACTATGACGGAATGTTTCACTTTTGAGGGACTGCTGGCGTCATCATCAACGGAATCTCGTCTTAACTCCTCAGGTTCATCATCGTCTGAAGTGTCGCTGGGGTCAATCTCTGGTTCCAGGCCAAATATATCGTCATTTGTTACATTCGCGCTTCGAAATATCTCGAAGGGGGTGTGAGTTGTTTTATGATTAAAGTATTTAGCTATATACACGCTGTCGTCTTGTGAATGCACTGAGGACGTTCCATCAGACAGTGTACCAACTTTTGATATCGATGAATCGAAGTTAGGATTCAAATACTTCTTAAACTTTTTAAACTCTTGAAGATTTAACAAAGTGAAAGTAGATTTGACTGGACACTGTTCCCATCCCTCGTTCTCAAGAAATAGTTTAAGTTCCTCCATTCTTCCTCTGTGATAGTTCTTAATATACGACATGCTATGAGTCTTGATGAAGTCTTCCAAAATATCAGACTTATCGCCACAGAAAACTTCAGCAACCTGCATTAATCTCCTCAAAATGCCAAGTATCTGGATAAACTTCTCAAAGGCGAAATCCTCTAAGTATGCACTCTTTAAAAATATAGACACCTTTGCTTGGACATCATGCCAAATCCTCACTAGTCCACCTTTCAGCTTCTGCCTTATATATTCCCTGCTAACGTTCCTTTCTATTTCCAAAACATTACTAGAGCTTGGCAAATCTTCATTCTCATGTTTAGAATGCCACTTCACCAGTAAATAATAACTGCGCATGATTAAGAACAAATTCTCGCACAGGTTTAAGAAACAGACAGCTGCTTTGTCCTTCGGGACTGACTGGCACATCTCTTGAAACTTGACTTCAATTGAAACTTCTCCTATGCAGTCTTTGACCGATTTTAAAGAAGTCTCATTCACCGCTGAGGAATAATGCATATGAAGTTGTTCCATCGCCGCTTGACTCTTCCCTAATAAGGCATGCGCTTTCCTTAATTTACTAAACGTTTCTCCATGAAAATTGTAGCAAATACTCGCCAAAACAGAATCAAGTTTTTCTTCCGTCATATCCAAAGTATCTTGTAACCTCGTTGCTAAATCAGCAATACAAGTGTATTCCTTATGCATGGCCGCTGCTTTCCTGCTCTTCAAAATGAGTTCAATCGCCTCGCAATACTCCTTTTTGACTAACAACTCCTGAACATCCTTCTCAACACTCCTTAAACTCATGAGCAGTTCCAAGGACTTGAGGACTGACCTGATGATCTGTCGTTTCCTGAAGTTGGCGAGGATCACGAAGGTGGATATGGTGAGGTGGTTGGAGGCGGTGCGTAGGTGGTCCCGGGCCTGCTGGCAAGTCTGCAGGGTGGTGGCGAGTTGTTCCCGAATGTTCTGTATCTCGGCGAACTCGCGGTCGCAATTGTCGCGCTGCTGGGAGATGAGGTGCAACGCTTTGCCTGAAACCACCTGCGGAGAAAACATTTAAGTCCTTAGTTGATCTAGTCAAAGTATTTAGAGATTAGAGAACCCGGACAGACTTAAAAAAACCCAGTCATTTTTTTTTGTGTGTGTCATAGGGGGCAAACGAGCAAACGTATCGCCTGATGGAAAGCGATTACCGTCGCCCATAGACACCTGCAACACCAGAAGAGTCACAAGTGTTTGCCTACCCGGAGGACGAAGATAGAATGCCTCTATGCTAGTAATTTCACCGGCTATCTTACCCCCACACCGGAACACAACAATGCGAACATTGCTGTTTGGCGGTGGGTTAGCAGGCAAGACGGTAGTAACAATCCGGACGGACCCTGCACGAGGCCCTACTACTCCATGACATGTGGCGTAAGTCGCTTTTTTCCCCGGACGTGTCCGAAAATAATAATATTAAAATAACAATCGCATTTTTCATTCACATAAAAAGTGTCCGGGACACTTGGAAACCCCCCGGACGGCGTCCAAATTAGGACAAATTCCGGACGGATGGACCAGGAGCACAGGATGAATGCAGTAGTTGTTGTTACCTGCTGTTGCCTCTTGAGCTTAGTGAACATCTGCTCGATGGCGTCACAGGTGGGCGGGTCGGGCGCATTCTCCAGCGCGTGGCGCGCCGCGTCGAACTCGGAAGGGAGAGAGAAGTACACATTCTCTATCTCTCTCAGCACCTGGAATATCAGATATTGAACATTACCTGCACCTCTAGCGCAACTGTGATACGCTACTCTTTCTCGCGCGATATGATATTAAATAAATAAATAAGTTTGTCAAAAATTTCATTTTTGTGACAAGCTTTTATAGCCGATTCTACTTTTCATTGGATATCCATCAAATGCTCACTAAGACGATTCTAAAGAGCCCAAACTCGGTAGGATTGCTTTTTCTATTATAGAGTTCCTATGGCCACCTTCCGGCTCCATCATCAGATCAGCCCCATTGGACCATATTATTGTATTGTCATCAAAGTTATGTAAGTATGCAAAATTTCAGCTCAATCGGTTGACGATATCTGCTTCAAAATTGAATTGCAAGATTCCACCCTAACAAACATACTTACATACAATGCAAGTTAAATAAAAGCTTGTAATAATAATATAATAAACAAATATCAGACAACCTCACGCAAATCGATCTAGTCCCAAATTAAGCTCAAGAAGGCTTGTGTTATGGGTACTAGACGAAGACGACGATAGACATAATTATATAGATAAATATATACTTAAACAAGTAGAACAACCATGACCCAAGCGCAAATATTCGAGTTCATCACACAAATATTTGCCCTGGCCGGGATTTGAACCCGCCGGCTCGGAGTCGTGTTCAGATATTTATGAACGCCTTATATGCTGCGATATATCTGATGGCGACTGTACGTGGCATGGTCGCCGCCCCAAACTTTGATCCACCAGTATTCAAAAGGCCAATGGTGATAGATAACAAATTATTAGGTACCTCAAGGTCAGCGGCGGAATGCGCGGCGCTGAGTGCGCGTGAGTTGACGCCGGGGGGCCCGTGGCGCTCCATGCCTCACATCTGTTGACAAACAAATACTCAATATACTCATCTATAACACTATGATGATGATGATGATGATCGTCATGTGTAACACTAACACCAATGGTATAGTCTCTAATCCTATAACAAGCGTAATGATTAAAGTTCTAGGCTTATCGATAAGTATAAGTATTTGACTTGCAATTCAGAGAGGGAGATGACGAATACCGGCTTCGCGGAGCTTCTATTTCCGCTTTTATTAAGGCGAGGTACGGTAACTAGCAAATCTAAATAGGCGGGACTAAAAATAACATTTTGTATGACTAACTAACTACTCACTTTCGTCATACAAAGGAAGCGATCGTGTTTTTTTTTTTTGAACTATGTACAATTTTTTTGCGATCGACCCTTGATTATAAAATAATTACATGTCAAAATTTAAACAAATTGAGATAAAAATGTCAAGGAAGCTCCTTAAACGATTGTCAAAAACAAAAAATAACACTGTGAGTCAAATAAGGCAATAATTAGGAATATATAATGTAGGTACGCAACTAGAGTATAAATAAGTGTCGATGAATGATACCTTAAGAGCGAACTGTTAAGACAACTGCCAATAGTCTCTGTTACACAAATCATGATAAGTTTCAAAGCAAATGTTGGTGTTATATAGTCACGACTGCAAGTTGATGGTTTATTGATATGCAAATAAGCATTATACAAGAAGCATACACATATATTCTTTAGTTAGATCTTCTGTGATTAAATGAATAAATAGCATTGACCTATGTTACATGGAAAATACATATTTATGGTAAAGATTTTTTGTCTTTTGGCACAATATCTTGCATAAGATAACCACCAAAAGGTCTAATTATTATTTTAAATAATAATAAATTGAGAAGAGATAATGACGACGCAGTTGGCGCAATTTGTAGTGAATCTGCCTACTGAGCCGGCCGTCCTAGGTTCAAATCCCATAGTAGCCCATATCTGGTAGTAACCGATAGTACAAACTGCTTGGTTTGGGACTAGGTTGATTTGTGTAAGATTGTCCCTTAATATTCATTTACATTCTCCATTTATTGGCACTTATTTTTATTCTTACACTAGAAGTGTTTACCTATTAAATATTAAAATAAACATTATTGCACGAAACAAAAAGTTGAAATAGCAGGAAAAGTAATACTTATTTATTATTATGTAATTCTATGTTATTTTGCAGGTAAACTAAATGAATAAATTTCTGCGTGTTACATATTTTAAGTGACTCATTATTGTCTTCTATACTTACCTAATATAAATAAAATTGAGATATACTCAATTATATGAAACCACAACTAAGTTCAGTTCAATTTGAACTCCAAGACACTTGGATACTGAAGTATTGAACATTTTCATTGATAATAATTGGAAATCCATCTAATTGCAACGTCACAGGCACTAAGATATAAATATTTGTACAACATATACAAACTCGTAAAGGGCAAAATTAACACAACACAGAGCACTGGAAATAATGATTCCACAAGTGTGGTTCGTCAATATGTTTAAGAGCACGCGTTTACCTTATTATTTAACGCCATTAGTAGAGCAAAACTTGAGCTAAGTAGAAATATGCGAGTCAAAACAGATCGACCAAACTTAACGCAAGTCAGCTGTCATTTTGAGATTTGCTTGACAGCTCGGATGGGCGTATTTTCGCCTACGTAAACCCGGAAATCGTATTACTCTAAGAGTAACTTGTAAATCGTGGCGACATCTGTTGGTAAGTAGAATCTTTCGAAGAAGGTAGAGGTTAGTGTATCTTTTCAACAATAGACGTCGCTTCAAATAAAGTATACATGCGCTTAGTATCGAATTTCGAGCTTTATTTACTGAGTTTTGCTGGGGATTTTGTCCAAAAGCGTGAATTATTATTTTATAGACGAATTAAGGTGTTTTTAGGGTTCCGTTGTATCCGGCGCTATAAATACTCGGTGCGCGAGTCATACTCGCACGTGGCGAGGTATTTTCCACCGGCGAGACGATGTAGGACAATGAAATTGTGTCAGACCATTTCCGTCAAACATTTTCATTATTTCCACCAGCGATGTACTATAGTAGTATTCAGATAGCTTAGTGCGTGACATCTGTCATCTTAGTACATTTTATTTTCCAAAACTCCCTACATGGGTAAGTAGGTATTTTTGTGACGAGAATAAATTGTTTCTGGATCATGCTGGATCTAGCCACACAGTTATGAAACAAGAAAACTACAGTCTGACAAAAAATAGTAGAAATTAAAAAGTGGCAATACTGTAGTGACATCCCCGTTTTCTTAGATAAATTAGAAAGGGACGACACTACAGTATTGCCACTTTTTAATTTCTACTCTTTTTTGTCAGACTGTAACTCAGCATTCAGAATTAACGAACATTTTTCGTAGTGCATTGGGGTTTTAAACTAACTCACTTAGTTTTAGTAGCAATTATATCAATAAGAATAAAACAACACATACACCAAAGCATATATATATCATATAACTTAACAAACATAACCTATGAACTATTGTTTGAAATTAATTTTATATCCTTTCGACTCCCCATCCTGTTCAAGTTGAAAGTTATCTGTGGAAAGACCGAATGGCTTTAAGATCATATTGCCCAAGTCCTTTAGTTTGCCTAGCATTTCTGTTTTTAATTTCTCGTTTTTTTCTTCTATAAGCGGTGGGAGTCGGATGACAGCTTTTTGAGCATCTTTATGGGATGGGTCTAGTTCAAGAATTTTCTTGTAGTCCGCTAAGCATTCGTCCAGTTTCTCTGTGGCTTCGTAGGACTGAGCACGTCTGGAAAATAAAACGTTTTTATCAAACATTTTAATAGGAAGATAAACACAGAATTGATAGGTCTATATGCAACTGGTGAGGAAATTAAAAAAAAAAGAATTGTCAATGTTACAACTGCTTTATTTAATTTTCTTTACTAATGTCACCAGTGACCAAAATATCTCATGTCAAATTATCAAAAAAATATTTATCTAAAAACCTTTACAATATAAAAATAAAAGTATTCGTCTTCGTGGATTCTGAGTCCAAATAACGTATGCTATCGGGAAAAATATAATATGAATACTTCTCTTAACTTAAAAATCCTAATTGTCAATCTGTGCAATTTTAGATACAGGCAGAATACCCAATGGCGTCATCTTTTAACTTTCAAACTCATTGTAATATTCATAAATAATATAACCAGTGGCGTAGCCAGAGGGCTAGACGGGTAGTGCCAACCTCCAAGATCGTAGGGTCCCTGTCCAAGGTCAAGGGGCCCTAGGACAAAACCTCGAACTGACTGGTCTCGCAATGGGGCCCCAAACTTTATTTTTGTCTTGGCGGCCATTAATACCAAGCTACACCATTGATAATGTTACCATATGATGTTACTCAGTTTGTATAAATTGTAATTTAGTTAGTTACATTTTATGTTGTTGTTAGTTTCACAGTGAAGTAGTTACAGTCGAGTTCATTTACATCTACACACTTACGAGAGCAAAAATATCTGAACACGACCCTATTGTCAGGAGCATAAAGTCGTGCTCAGATATTTTTGCTCTCGTAAGTGTGTAGATGTAAATGAACTCGACTGTACAAGACTAATGCTACGTAGCCTTATAAACAAATGGGTCAATCAACTATTTTCTGCCACTCGTTGCCATGGTGATGCTCCTGGGTCACTTTTTAAAACTACGATTTTCCGTCGTTATATTTAGCAAAAGCTTTGTAATTTAAGCAGTTTAAGCGAGAGCTCTCGTTCAACTCATTTAAAAAACAACTTGCTCAGTATGTGCTTAATAACAAATTGCTTTTGTAAAATCGTAACAAATGAGTTGAACGGACAAATATTAATTTATAACCAGATGTACTATCTAATCATTATTAACTCTTACCGGATCTTGTTACTTATATCATATAACTGTTATCTATTGTTCTCATGGAAGTGATGTAATGTCTTTAATGAGAATAAATGTCTTTAAACCTAAACCTAAGCCCATTTTTTATCAACACTTTACTTAGAAATTTAATCACTATCCCCTGGGTCACGGACAGAATAACAGCAAGAAAAAGTTGATCCACCCGAATCCATACTAATATTATAAATGCGAAAGTGTGTCTGTCTGTCTGTTACCTCTTCACGCTTAAACCGCTCAACCGATTTAGATGAAATTTGGTATGGAGATAGTTTGAGACCCGGGAAAGGACATAGGATACTTTTCATCCCGAATAAATTTAGTGTTCCCGTGGGATGAGCGGGTAACACCGCGGGGCACAACTAGTAAATAATAACCTGAGGTAAGCCTTGAGGTACGTCTCATCCAGCTCGACAGCCCGGCTGCAGTCCTTGATGGCTCGCTCGTATTTCAGCAGCTTCATCTTGGCGGCGCTCCGGTTGCAGTACAGCACTGCCCGCTGCTGGCTGAACTGCAGGGGACAGATCTTCAGCCCTGGAACACGAGTAGGAAAAGCTTTATAACACTATTCTTTGTTTGTACACATCAATACCTTAGTTCACACTGGTACTAATTTAAAAAATATCCGCCGTTGCATGACCAGCACGAGCTTAATTATACTAAATTTCTAGAAAAAAAATACCAATAGCTGAATTGAGAATATCCTTCTTTTTTGAAGTCTGTTAACAACTCGTTGAAATTAGGATGTTAGTGCACATCTCTGTGGTTTAAATTTCACTGAATAAATAATTGTAATTAATACTAGTGTGAACTAAGGTATCTATGTATGCTCTCTGTAGCCTGCCTGGCACGTGACCGATTTTTTTGCATGGGTGGCCACATTTTTAGAAAGCTGGATAATTGTGATAGTTATTATTAAACTTTGCCAAAGGAAAACATTGGTAATGGTAATGGATGTCCAGCAATCCCTGTACCAGAATTGATTAAAATATGACCAGTCCTATCAGTGTAATAGCTGACAAAGAAACTTTATCTAACAGATGGCACTACTCATCCATATCCTACATTTTTCCAGAAACAACCCATCTTCATAATAAATAAAATAAAAAATTAAAAAGCCTTATATTATTCCATTGGCAAATTTACACTAGAAACAGTTGTGATATATATGTAACTAGCTGTGCCCCGCGGTGTTACCCACTCATCCCACGGGAACACTGAATTTATTCGGGATGTAAAGTATCCTATGTCCTTTCCCGGGTCTCAAAATATCTCCATACCAAATTTCATCTAAGTCGGTTCAGCGGTTTAAGCGTGAAGAGGTAACAGACAGACAGACACACTTTCCCATTTATAATATTAGTATGGATTTACCTGAATCCGTGATTAGTGCACCCTCAGTGAACTCTTTCAAAAATAGACTTGACAAACATTTACAAACACAGAACACAAGTGAACAGTGATATGCACGCATCAGCTATAAGCTGCCTGTGCATTAAATAAATAAATAAATAAATAAATTTTAGTCCGATATGCCTGCCACCTGGACCCCTCTTTGGGTGAAGGCCTCCTCCAAAGATTTCCACTCCACGGTTTTTTGCCAGGTTTAACCAATTTCTTGATGCAATGGTCTCTATTTCGTCCTTCCACCGTGCTTTTGGACGGCCTCTGTTTCTGTGCCCATGAGGTACCCCTCTTCATAGTTTTTTTTTTTAATACTAATAGAGGTGCCCGCAACTTCGTCAGCATATTTTGTTATTTACGTAGCCGGATATAAAGTATCCTATAACCATCTTTGGATGTGCAGCTATCCCTGTGCCAATATTGGTTAAAATTTGTCCTGCCATTTTCGCGTGATGAGAAGACAATGGAAATTATGAACAACAGATGGCGCCAGGCTGGCAACGCACCACTCGCCCATACAATACGATCAACTATTAAGATTTTTTCTGAAATCAGATTTTCAATACAAATCCATAATTTTATCATGACTCACAACATAGTATGAAACAGTCGCTTACTGCTGTCTGTCTGTCCCTGTGTACATATGCTTAGATCTTTAAAACTATGCAACGGGTTTTATTAATACATAGAGTTATTCAAGAGGAAGGAGGAGAGGAGTAATACATGCGTGCGAAACGGGAGGCCACTAGTAATAGTATAGATTATTATTACCTTCTGTGTATTTCTCAATACTCCTTTCAAACTGTCCATCCTTGAATGCCTCATTCCCGACCGTCTTCAGCTCCTCAGCAATCAGCTGTCTCTCCGCCTTAACATCATCAGTGAGGTCTACTTCTGCATCCTTCAGGGACTCCTCGTTCACGGAGTCAGAGTCACTATCGGGCTCATCCTTCTCGTTGGAATCTGGATCTTTATCATAGACAAAGTCAACAGGACCATCTGAAAATGATGATATGTATACTGCCATGGTACGGTAAAAGGACGTATCTCACTATGACATCTGTATAAAGGTATGACTTTTTACCGTAACACGGCAGTATAATTCATTCAAGAACAAAAAAATTGCACACTGAGAGTCAACTTGCATGAAGGGTTACATTTTTTTTTAATACTATTTGTTGTTATTGTATGGTCCCTGACGTTTGATATGACATTTTTTTTCTTTTCCTTTGTTACCTTTCACACACATTTTTTTGCAAGGCATGACGCCTAAACTTTGTTGAGTTCTTAGAATAAATATGCCTACAAACGTAGTCAGTGCTTGAAATAGAAACCAGTTTTATTTAGCAACTGGCCAAGCTTCGTCCGTATGCGCATCAGTCACAATGTCAAGCTCACAAGCAAAATGTGAAGATTGGTACATAGACATGCACACATAAAACCAAAACCAGCTTCATCTTTTGCAAATCTGTTGCATGAAGGCTCTCGTTATAGATGTATTTATTTCTAAGGTTGAGCTTTACTAGCCTCAGTCAGAATAAGTTTGGATGCTAGGGGTTCAATGTAGAATAGTTCAAGGTTATAAGTTAACAAATTAAGCTATGCACGGTGTAAATAAACATCGTCCCAACGGGTGTGGTCATTGTCTAATTTCTCATAACGTTCTTTGGATCTAATTAGCACATCGAAATAACAACATGATATATCTGGTCAGTCCATTACCTGGCTTCAGTTCTGGGCCATCAGCAGGAGGCGGGAGGTCATCTGCACGGGTTGCGGGGTCAATCACGAATTCTTCCGAAGTGTTTTCTGTACTTAAAGACGATTTAAGCTCTCTAGTCAAGTCATCTATTACATCTTCGTTGGAGACCTGCTGTGTACTTTTGAGCCGCTCGGACATGATGGAACGTATGTATGTGATAATTTTGCAAGTATCAATGTATCATATGTAAGGAATTAAGGCAATAATGGGTAAAACAGCAAATTTTAGCACTGACTACGATGCGAATTGTTTTTTGACACTTCTCTTGACTTCTCTTCTTACTTCTTGTCAATGTCTACCACAGAGTAAGAAATATAAGTTACAACGAAATTAAAAAAAAATGCTGTGCTGCCACATTGCATTCATAGAAATCGTAAAAATTTCGTAAATACGTGGTATTAATCTACTAATTACGTAATAGTGACTTATGGAATGCACTTTCATAATTTATATTTATCCTTATTAATTAACATTGATTAGAACAAGTCGTTAACAGTATATGCACTATAAATAGGATTTACTTTACTAGGATTTTTTTTTGAGGCAATAGCTAGGATTATAAATATGCAATGATAGTATTTTAATGGATATTATAAACCTGTGACAAAAATGAATTACAGATATTCCCAAAAACTTCCATATCGGGCAGCACCAGAATTTTGATTGCGTTTAATTATTGCATTGTAATATCATTGGCTTCGAGATTGTCATATTTGACGTAACTAAATCGGAGTCGATTTACGCAGGTCTACTTCCTTTACAGTTACATCAACTAAATTAAAAAAATATTGTGATATGCTAGCTAGCATCTATTATTAGGCTAAAATTTATTCGAATTAAGAATATTACTTTTATTGTCGGTTTAAGAATGTGCTTAGTTTATAAACAGAATATGACATGTGTGACAGGACGTCAAATGTCACTGTTATGTGTAACGGAACGTAATCTAACCTACAAGTTGTAAATCTATTCAGGGTCAATTGTAATTCGTAATATTTAATCAAATATTAACATTCGATTGTCGTGAGAGCGCGTTACATCTGGCCAGGCTTCTCCTTCGTGTAGTGATTCAGCATTTGCCATCGGGCGTAGACTTCAGCATGTTTTACAGACATTTTTTGAGAACTTTCACCAGTCCACGAATACGATACCTAAATAACGGTTTTAGGAACAATTTTAGTAATTTTGGGAGACCAGCGCCGTTGTCCACATCTGTAAAGACGCTAAAAGATGAAAAGTAAGTTTGATTATTACTTTAACTTATTCAATTTACAATCTACTTCTTATTGATTACACAATATATCATTGATAAACATAAGATTATTTTTCAAGTAGCGAACCTGAAACTTGTGCCTGAAGAAATCCTTGAAAGATATAATCTAGCCTTTTGAAATGTTTATTCTTTATACTTACTTTTAATGTTTATTCAAGTATAAATATTTATGCATTTATACACTATGTAGGTATGTGTTGATGTATTTTTATTTATTTATAAGATCTTTATTGCACAAATGAAAAATAAAATCGTACAAAAGGCAGATTTAATGCTATTGGGTATTCTCTACCAGTCAACCATAGGGCAGAGCAGATAAGTTGTGGGTGTGTATATACTTTGATTAATATAAAAATAAACATAGAATCTTCCTTTACATCATATATAATTTGTTTATATAATTGTTATATAATTTGTAATATGATTTGTTTATTTTTTTCTCGATATTTTCACTATCACTTCGTGCGCGAGTCCGACTCACACTTGGCCGGTTTTTCTTCTATTACACAACTATCTATATATCGATGAAAAACGTTTGTAACATGGCTATTGATCATTTGTATAGTTTGTCAAATTTATAAATAATAATAAAACACTTTCCGACTGGCACAGAACTAACCACCAGCTTTCCAGGGTGAAGGTCTTGTCTCCCAATATACTACTCTAGCAATACAGTCGAGTTCATTTACTTTGACTCATTTCACTTTGACACACTTACGAGAACAAAAATATCTGAACACGACTTTATGCTCCTGACAATAGGGAATAAAAAAAAAACCTATCCTGAGAAACATGATTAAATGAGTGAAAAATAATTATACTAATACTAATAATTAATTATTTATTTGTGTAAGTTTAAGTATGTATATTATATTTTATTTAAATTTGTTTTTCTTATAGTCTCCGAACGTTATACTCATAGACCCTGCACCAACTCAATGTTTCTGTTTAGCCCTATAGTTGACTGGTAGAGAATGCCTAGTGGCATTTAGTCCGCCATTTGTACTAGCTTGATCTGTGCAATAAAGTTTAAAAAAATAAATAAATTATAAAATAACATATTAACTTATTCTAATATCCCTCATACAGCAATGCTGGATGTATGGGCAGTCCAGTCTATCGGCTATCATCGCCAGGACAGTGTTAGGGCTGGCCCGGAATAGGGACGCAGCGCGCAGGCGCATGGTCGCGTGGAACCACGCCGTACGCCCGTAAATGGGGCGCCCACACAAAGAACATATTTTTTGCTCTATATCGGTACTGAACCCTTCATCGCGAGAGAACTAACCATCAGCTTTCCAGGGTGAAGGTCTCGTCTCCCAATATACTACTCTAACAGTACCATACCATGGTTCAAGTAAAAATGAAATGGGGCGCCCATACAAAGAACATATTTTTTGCTCTATATTGGTCTGAACCCTTCATCGCGAGAGAACTAACCATCAGCTTTCCAGGGTGAAGGTCTTGTCTCCCAATATACTACTCTAGCAGTACCATACCATGGTTCAAGTAAAAATTAAATGAGGGGCCCATACAAAGAACGTATTTTTTGCTCTATATTGGTCCGAACCCTTCATCGCGAGAGAACTAACCATCAGCTTTCCAGGGTGAAGGTCTCGTTCGTGCTCCACGACGGGAAGAGGCTGGAGGCCGAGGCGAACGTGGGAGACTCTCTGCTGGATGTCATCGTGAACAACGACCTAAACATCGAGGGTTACGGCGCGTGCGAGGGCACCTTGACGTGTTCGACGTGCCACGTCATCTTGAAGCAGCCGGATTTTGACAGGTTAGTCCATTCACTTCTGATTAGAAGGGCACTACAGTATTGTCGCTTTTAACCGACTTCAAAAAAGGAGGAGGGTTCTCAATTCGACTGTTTTTTTTAAATATGTTTGTTGCCTCAGAACTTTCGACTGGGTGAACCGATTTTGATGATTATTTTTTTATTTGAAAGCTAGTGCTTCCCGTGTGGTCCCATTTAAATTTGGTCCAATTCTGACAGACATCCATGAGAAAATCATAATAAGTGTTTTTGTATGTTCCATTTCGCTAATTGAAGTCGGTTATTTTTTGTTTAAAAGTGATTATAATAATTAATATCTACTCTTTCTTGTCGGCCTGTACTTCGTCAAGGAACTTCGCGAGTAGTGTCCACGGCATAAAATATATTTTTTAATGACTATTTTATTAATTGGATTATTATCATTAATTAATATTTACATATATCTAGAAAATAAAATACAATTACAAACTACAAACGTATCTAACTAA
This sequence comes from Apotomis capreana, assembly GCA_947623375.1. Taxonomy (NCBI): domain Eukaryota; kingdom Metazoa; phylum Arthropoda; class Insecta; order Lepidoptera; family Tortricidae; genus Apotomis; species Apotomis capreana. The sequence continues at coordinate 11,367,732 of OX392521.1, forward strand.
AATATACGCCAAAACGGAGTAAACGTACATTTAAGAGTGTATTCATATATTCAGTTAATTTTTCCCTGTGATACAGTTTTATAAAATAAAAGCAGACTGTTTTTTTGTACCCAATGATATTTAGAGGACAAAAGTACCTACACATATTAATTAGTACCTACAATTAATAAGCGAGTGTTTGCTGTTGTTGCCATATAGATCTGAATAAATTAGTTGGCGCAGGTGTTCCTCAAGGTTGCGGTCAGGGCAATTAGTATAGGGGTGACAGATGTCAAATTCTACAGCATACTGTAGTTATATGAATCAAATTGAAAACAATTTTTTATGAAAAGATTTTTATTTTTTGTTTTTTTTTTTACCATAAAGAAAGTATGAAATTGTTTTCAGAATCCTCATAATTTAACAAAACAGTAATTGTATGGCAACCATGAACTTAACGCACTTTTTCACGATGAAACTGGCAAATTGCTTATTATCTCCGTACTAATATTGGTACCCGTAATATATAATCCTGGATTCCCGGCCAGGGCAAATATTTGTGTGATGAACTCGAATATTTGTGCTTGTATCATAGTTGTTCTATGTATTTAAGTATATATTTATCTATATAATTATGTATATCGTCGTCTAGTGCCCATAACACAAGCCTTCTTGAGCTTAATTTGGGACTAGCTCGATTTGTGTGAGGTTATCTGATATTTATTATTATTATTATTATTATATAATGACGTCACGATTAGGTGGCCATTTGTATGGAAAGATTAAAACAATGTAAAGATCGACACACGAAGGATAAGGAAAAATTCGAAAGGTTGGTTGGAGTTCGGGTAGCGAAGTGGTTAACGCACTGAACCGGCAATCTAGAGGTACCGGGTTCGATTCCCGGTCTCGCCCCCCAGGTAACTCATTTCATTTTTTCTTTGTGTTTTGATATCTTTGTATTAATGGTTTAATATAAAAATTGTGGTGTGTGCCCACATAAAAAAAATTGACATTACATGTTTCATAAATTTGTAAAAATAAAAAATTCAAACGCAACAAAGAGCGAAGAAACTAAGTATGTTAAAATGTTAGTTTCTTACAAAATTCATGTAATTTGCTTTCCTAATCTAAAAACGCAAACACATTGTCTTAGATGAGCCCATTTTAAGTAACACATTAACTTAAAAATAAAACCATAAATTCCTGAACCAAAATAGTTACATATATTTCATATATAATATACTTGTAACTGAAATAGGACTGGGCTGAATAAATCTGGTGCATGTCAGAGGACTTAGGGGACGAGTTCAGGGAGATGACGAGAGGACCCGAATGTCTTCCATAAGAACTAGCCGGACCGGGACACGTGGAAACATTAGAGAAAGGCCTTTGCTCAACATGCCCAACACCATCTTAAATAAAAAAATTGGGCAAGTGCGAGTCCGACTCGCGCATGAAGGGTTCCGTATATATATAATATATATATATTTACAATCTATAACAAGTTTGTTGTATGGGAGCCCCCCTTAAATATTTATTTTATTCTATTTTTAGTATTTGTTGTTATAGCGGCAATAGAAATACATCATCTGTGAAAATTTCAACTGTCTAGCTATCACCGTTCTTGAGATACAGCCTGGTGACAGACGGACGGACGGACGGACGGACGGACGGACAGCGAAGTCTCAGTAATAGGGTCCCGTTTTTACCCTTTGGGTACGGAACCCTAAAAGTAGACAATAACATTCCTACTAATATTATAAACGCGTAAATTTGTAAGTATGGATGGATGTTTGTTACTCTTTCACGTAAAAACTACTGAATGGATTTTAATGAAACTTTACATTAATATAGCTTATACATTAGAATAACACATAGGCTACAATTTATAAAGATATTGAGTTAATTGTTCAAAATATGACGATAAGTTAATTTATATGAGATAATTTTAATGTCATAATGTTAGTTCTTTTCTACCCCACGCTAATATAGGCTACTCGAAATACTAATCCTGCGCAGACGAAGTCGCGGGCACCAGCTAGTTAAATAATATAGTAATATGTGGGCATATTTATCCCCATACAAATGTGACTCCCGTTTAGCAGTCTTTATCTTTTGTTTATAGACGCCGAAATTGTATGACAAATATTCGCAGATATTCTTGCGAATTCGAATGCGAATAGACGCCGAAATTGTATGACAAATATTCGCAGATATTCTTGCGAATCCGAATACGAATATTCAAAAACTTGCGAATATTCGCGAATGCGAATGCGAATATTCGTTACATCCCTAGTACAGATATCTTATTCGGTTGTACAAAACATATGTATGAAACCACGTCACAGCTGTGCTGTTTATCACATCAGACAGACCGTATAATTATATGATACAGCTGTATAAACAAGTCATTACTAAATGTAAAAGATTAAATTATATACCTATTTTTGTTTACTTACTATCTAGTATGCTCCTCTGGTGCTACATTATAAATCGCTACTGACATTTAGTAATGCAAATATATGACGTATGCACATTATTGCCATATGAAAATTTGTAGCGCCACTATCCTATGCAGCGTTAAATCGGTGGCGCTACACTAGTTACACCCTGTAGGCCTAACTACTGTAGCGCCACCAATTTAACGCCGATCAACGGAGTCTTTTGGATATATAAAGAGAGTGCTCCTTCTTTACCACACGTCATAATGTTACCTTGCTTTCTCTGAAAAAGTTTATGACAAAAAACGATGGTGGTGCCTACCAGGTTACCAGAAGAAGCAACCGATGAGGAATGCGCCATGATCGAACTCGCCTACGGCCTTAACGGAGACTCCTTTCCACCCTCCATAATATTTATGTTACCCTTTCTTTCTCTGAAAATGCCTTAGTTAACAACAAACGTTTCTTTGGTACTTTACTTTCTTTGATGAAGAACGCGTCATACTCGACCCCAGACAGACGTACTGACAGCGAGGATCCCGTTTTAACTTTTTCTAGGAATGAGGGGGTCCTACGGCCTAACGGAAACTTTTCCAATCTGCATAATACCTTTCTTTCTCTGAAAATATGTTAGTTTCTAACAAGGACCGTTTCTTTGGTACCAGGCTACCAGAAGAAGCAAGCGATGAAGAACGCGACATGCTCGACCTCGCCTTACAGCCTTAACGGAGACTCCTTTTCCACCCTCCATACTTATTTCTCTGAAAATGTCCTAGTTTCTAACAAAAAAACGTTTCTTTGGTACCAGGCTACCAGAAGAAGCAAGCGACGAAGAACGCGACATGCTCGACCTCGCCTACGGCCTGACGGAGACGTCGCGGCTCGGCTGCCAGATCATCATGACGAAGGAACTCGACGGGCTGGAGGTCAGGGTGCCGGAGACCATCAACGACGCGCGTAGCTGATGTCCTGGTATTCAGAGTAGTTTTTGTCACCAATCGTCGGTAGCTATGCAGGTTTTAATGGAGTTTTATAGACACATTTCATCGAATGCTTCATTTAATCAATTCATGGGAGCATTTTTCTCTGAGAGGGTTAACTTGGGATTGTTAAACAGCACACCTAACCTACCTTAATGGTGTTTTTTGGCTATGTGCGAGCAGAGTCACATATATGATACGCCGTGGTAAAATAATGTTACTTTATCTACATCCATATTGTTAAATTACTATAACCAGTTCAGATACTATAGATCATCATCATCATATCAGCCTATCCCTCCTCCCCCAAAGGTCTCCCGTTGCTTCCCGCGATTCTAACCAGGTCGTCGGTCCACCTTGTTCTTGGACCTACACGATCGGCACTCGAGATTTTTTCTTCCCCAACGGCCAACGGTTCTACGGGCAATGTGGCGCCCACTGCCACTTAAGTTTGGCGACTGTCTGAGCTATATCTACCCAACCTTTGTTCTCTTGCGTATTTCTGATTCGATCACGCAAGGAAACTCCGAGCATAGCTCGCTCCATTGCCCTTCTTATGAGGCCCATTGTGAGCGACCACGTCTGTCTCAGTTTCATTGGTCGATAGGGCCCGCATGCGGGGTGCGGTAGATTTCCAAAACGCATGCCATAGGGCCCGGATGCGGGGAATTGTTTTCATTGGTCGATAGGGTCCGCATGCGGGGTGCGGTAGATTTCCATAACGCATGCCATTATGAGTTTCACTGGTCGTTATACCGTCTGCGGGGAGTCCCGCATGCCGTATGTCGACCGAGTTATCGACTTGTGAGTTTCACTGGTTGTTATACCGCATGCGGGGAGTCCCCGCATGCCGTATATCGACCGAGTTATCGACCAATGAAACTGAGCCATCCAGTGCCGTATGACATCACTAGCTAACACACATTGGTTAAAAACCTTCTTAACCCCTCGTATGCTTAGACACGTATCCGTGCCAGTTCATGAACTGCCTAAGCACGGATACGTTCTAAAATTTGAAGCGGGCAGCATACAATGACGTAAATCGGCACCGGAGTGTCAAATTCTGAATTGGTTACCGCATACGAGGGGTTAAAATATTAAAATATCTACTATTGATAAATACCTACATTCTTTGGCAGCGACTACGTTGGTCCTGGTTGGCCAGAATCAGAGATGTTATTTTATAATCATAACATTACCAAGTCTTAGGTGTCATTCATTCCTCCGGTTAAGATGTAATTGTATTTTGGCTATTATTCTACCCTAATAATTTTATTACTTAGCATTAATAGTAGCAAATGTAGCTAAATAGTTCCCTCGCAAGAATTATCCGCGTAGTCATTAAAATTATTGGGTATTTTGCCCTCAAGTACATTCGTAATAGTAAATTACATACCTAGGTCGGCGAATTCGTGAACGTCCCAGATGGCAGGTGTTTGTAGACTGGACCAAAGGTGAGGGCCATAATTATGCAATCTGGAGTTTTACGAATTACCGCCCGTGGTTTATCTAAAGTTTTCCGTCTTGCCTTGACCAGGAAGTGAGATTCTCTCCCCGCGTAGCGGGCAGAAAGTTCTACTTACGGCCTAGAGTGACGTAAAGCTATTTATATGTTTAATATCTTTAATAAATTCAAAGCTGAAATTATATGTATTTACGGAATAAATAGGGTAAAATTTCATGAATCAGAGAGATAACAATCCAAATTTCTTTATTTGCTATATACGAGTTTATGCAATTACCTACACACATACTTAATATACAAATTAGTTTCAAAATGTCAAATTTAAACAGAAATACACTATAAGTTATTATTATTAAATAGGAAATTTAAATTGATAACAAAGCACACAATAAACTATTTATTGATTTGTTCAAAACCTCATTCTGTTGCTTATATGTATATTTTGATTAAAATGTCTGCTGAGTATATGTATATTTTGATTAAAATTATATTGAGACACGATTTTATTCTTGACTGTACTTTCTTAGACACGTGTATTATCGTTAAACACGATGCAAAAATCTGTTGTTACAAATATGAAAGAAGTGCTGCTTAAACCAGTATTTATCAATATAAATCGATGTCTTCCAGACAACCTTCGTTGAAATAAAATCAAACTGAAAGTATCACTGAGAATCAATCGAATTGTGAATGTATAACAAATGTATAAAATTGATTTTAGGTTAAATGCTGACACATGTATTTTATTATTTTTTAAGGAAATACGATAATACGTGTATTCGTTGTAACGTATACGTAAGACCCAATATTATTGTTTGTTCATATTTTAGATTTTTTGAGAGATTTTACTTATTAAAGTTGTTCATCTATACTTGTTTTTTTTATTATGGATTCTAATTCCAGCACCGCGACAGCAGAAACTGATGGAAACGCTTTCTTAACACTTTGGCGACAAAGGATTTCGTAGCGCTCCGCGTGTAGCCGAAATGGGGAAATGCGTATGTAGCGAGAACTCGCTACGAGCACAGTGCCCACGGAGCGGGTTCCCGGTGTTCAAAGTGTTAAATCTACCATTTTCATAAGCGTTTGGCACCAACTGTGCAACACCATCAGTTGGTCAGAATTTCTTTGTCTTATCAATCACGCCGAAACGGGTGAACGGACTTTATCCAATCTTGGTACAAGCATAACCAAACCAAACATGGTTATAGGATTGTTAACAGAATACGACAAAGAAGACCGGCCAAGAGCATGTCGGGCAACGCTCAGTGTAGGGTTCCGTAGTGCCCATCCTTCACAATTACTTTATTTTACCTTCTGGAAGTTATCGATTATACGCGCCAGATTGAGCGAAATGTTTTCATACAGCAAGCACTCAACTGATATGTGTAATGTTCGAAGTATAAGGACACCGCGAGGCGTCATTTTAAAGAAAATTATGAAATTTTGCGATAACTCAAAACCGGCTTGACCGATTTTATTCAATATAGTTTTCATTCAAAGTTCTTATAATTGGCTCATTTTCATGATTTTTTCCATAATTTTTTGACCCGTGGTTGAAAAGTTAGAGGGAGGATGCTATTTTTTGGATTTCTGGAGCGAATATTTACAAAACTGCTGACTTTATCAAAAAATGATGTTTGAAGACCCCTATTATTTTTTAAAGACCTATTCAACGACACCCCACACACACTGGTGTTGGAACGAAAAATAAATCACCCCCACTTTAGGTGTACTTACGGGAGGTACTCGAAAAAAAGTTTTTTTTTGTGTTTATTTTACCGTTTTGTCGACGTGATACATGCACATACTCACACCAAATTTCAGCTTTCTAGTACTAATAATCTCGGAGCTAAGCCTCGGACGGACAGCCATACAGACAGACGGACATGGCGAAACTATATACTACGGAAGGGTTCCTAGTTTACTACGGAACCCTAAAAAGTTATATACTATTGTTACACTAATGTTTACAAATGAAGCGAAAATTGAAAAATTCAATGATTCGGACAGGATTCGAACCTGCGTTTCCAACGGCTTTCCGGGCCAACACGGGCGTCCTCCCAATTAGACCACCGAATCAGATGTCAGAGCCATTGAATTTTTCAACCAGTTGCTTCGACATGCCTTAGGGTGGAATCATTGAATTTTTCAATTTTCGCTTCATTTGTAAACATTTAGTTCACGTTAGCAGACGTTACTGCTTTAATAAAAAAAAATGGTTGCCTGCAAAGTCGGTTTTACGGGCGAAGGAAGATTTTACGTGACAACGTCTTATTCTCGGTAGAATATTCATTGATATGAATTACTCCTTCACGCTCAAACGGCTGGACAAATTTTGGTGAATGTGGTATGAAAGTAGCTGACACCCTATATTACCACATAGGCTACTTTTTATCCCGAAATAATGTAGTGTTCCCATGGTACGAGCGAGTAACACCGCGTGGCGCAGCTGGTAATAAAATATGGTCAATTAAGGACACTTTTAAGTACCGAATAATTTAACAATCACAAATTTTTGCACTCGAAGCAATTTGTGAGAATTACTAAAATTTTAATTTTTCGCCTCGATTTTATTACCACTGTAATTATATAATTAGGGTTCTGTAGGTATATTTCGTTATTTTTTTGGAGCTAAATCTTGTTTTTTTTTTTCTTTTTTTAATTTATTCTTGTTTTGGGATGATCGAGTTATGTCTATAGTTCAGAAGTGGATAAAAAGTGAGGTAAGTTATAAGTACCTTGAGCTCCCAGATTGGGATTTGGGTGAAGACAGAGGTTGTTTTTTTTTTTTTTTTTATTGAAAAGGCTTTATCGCTGAGCTGTCACATCGCCCTAACTGAAAGGTTATCTGGATCACGTAAGAGCTACCGAGACAGGTATAAAGGGGTATAGCCGTGTTTGTATTGGGGTATCGGCCCCAGAAGCCAAATCGATTCCCGTTTGCTAATAGGTATATTAGCCCAGATGTCAGAATAAAAATAACATAAGAGCATCGTCAAAATAAAATTATAAAAAAAATATAGTAAAATTAAAAGTGAAAATTTCACTACTTTTAAGTATATTTGTATATTTTTTTTTTATAATATGTACATCTTTATTACTTACATAATGTGTATAAGTTACAAAAAAGTCTGTTCAGTAGTTTAGATAAAAGAAAATGAAAACGATTTTTTTTTTCGAAAACCTGCAGTATTTCAGGGAGTTTTTTTTTGTAAAAAATAGCGTCATACATCTGGGCTAATATATTAGCAAAACGGCAATCGATTTGGCTTCTTGTCAGATCACGCTTTACACTGAACCTCAGAATAAATAATCAACAGAACTCTCTTAACTTAAAATTTATCGCGCTTTTATGACTTAGGGTTAATTTCCAACATAAATAAAGGTTTACTCTTAGCATTAATGTCAAGTTTATATGGCATTTAATCTCTTAAGGGAGTGAGTGTTAGGTTGAAGACAGCTTTACACGACTATTGATTTTATTCCATTGCCCGTGATAATCCTGAAACATGGATTTCGTAATAGTTTGTTTGATCAGTCTTGCACGTAAGTATGTCATACTTAAATGAAAGAACATCCATCGTCCATAATAACATTAATAACTATTCGACGCGTTTGGCTCGGATTGTAGACACCTGCCTACTGAGCCGGCGGTCCCGGGTTCGAATCCCGGCCGGGGGAAATATTTGTGTGATTAACTCGAATATTTGTGCTTGGGTCATGGTTGTTCTATGTACTTAAGTATATATTTATCTATATAAGTACGTATATCGTCGTCTAGAACCCATAACACAAGCCTTCTTGAGCTTAATTTGGGACTAGATCGATTTGTGTGAGGTTGTCCGGTATAAAAAAAAACTATGGAGTAATGAACTCTATGTAAATATATCCAAACTTGGAGGCCAAATTCGTAGGCGTAATTTATTTTTATATACATAATAATCATCATTGGCGTTCTACATCTATAACAGATGAGATATAGTCAGACCACGCTTACTCTTCCAAGCAAATTAACTGTCAAACCATACTAACTGACTCACTTTGTGTGGTTTAAAACAATGCTTTTCAAACTGTGGGTCGCGACCCCCAGGAGGGTCGCGCCTCGCGACATATCCAGGGGGGTCGCGAGGATCAGCATCGAGAGAGTCTCGTGACTACAAGGAATGCAGATTTTGTCAAGCGTGTAAACTTCAATAAAACAGCAATCATTCTTAGACATGTCCATTTATTTATTTTACGATTAATTTACCTTTTCTTTTATATTTTTTGCAAAACATGCAAACAAACAAAATGCTTACGCATGACTGATCGAATGAAATAAGAGTTGGATTCTAAATTTAAGAGGCCTTATTCCTTTTAAATTTTTTTTTTCATATTACGACCGATTTTTTAAATATACGCTGCAAATAGGTATATTGATAATTTCAACCAACTTTTTGAAGTGAATAATACTTTTCCCCGAGTTCTAGGTAGTAACATAGCTATTTCACGCTTTTTCATTGCGTGCAGTCGAAAATAAGTTGAAAAAACTAATTTTCCGCGTGAATTTTGTTAAATTAGAGTAGTTTTTGAAACAAAAATTATCAATGATAAGTTCAAACTGTAGGTTTCAAATATATACCAATAAATCCCAATAGTCATGTTCTAGGTAGTAACATAAATAAATTCTTAAGAAATCATAGAGAAAAATGTCTAAACAATCAGCATTTTAAAAGGAATAAGGCCTCTTAATCGTACAAACTGTGTGAGGGTCGCGATGGAATTTTGATGGTCATTAAGGGACGTGACACCAAAAAGTTTAAAAAACACTAGTTTAACAGTTCATTTGCTTGGAAGAGTTAGGCGTGGTGTGTTTTCTACAGCTTCTCATAAAGTGTAGCATTTACGAAGACGGCTGGATAGCCCGATACGAGAGCGACAGCCACAGCCGCCTACTTAGTTGACAAATAAATGTTGCGGCTATCGATGAACGGGGAAGAGCACACTGGTGTCTGTGTCTCAGGTTGTGCTTGGGGAAAGAGAAGCAAACCATACTTCACGACCTTAACATGAGTTTACAGTCACTATATTCGCTAGCGGTTGCATAAGCAATTTGTATGGAGAATTGTAGTTCTACAAAGTTACCGTTAGGCGCGCTGTATTCTCCATAAAAATCGTTCACGCTGTCGCTAGCGAGCACAGTCACGTGAACTCATGTAAGGGTACAGGACGTGACAACAGACTGGCAAAATATTCTCGTCTACATTTAGGCTGCTTCTAGTACAACTGAGATTGTGTTTTTTTTAGTTTCAACCGTGCAGGCAGGCCCTCTTCCCAAGCTGAAGCACCGCATCCGTAGGCTAAAGATGGGCCCTTTAAGGATAGGACCACGGGTACCAGATGGCCGGAAGTTTGACTCAATCGTGCATTTCCAAGATCCTATAGATGAAGAGGATGAAATCAAGTCGTTGTTTGGGGGGAATGATGTTATTTATTTAACTAAAAAGAATAGTAAAAAGCATAACATTTTGTTGGACATTGTTGAACAGAGGACGAAAGATGAACAACCCAACCATGGAATTGAGTCGCTGTTTGGGGAGAATGATGTTAAATATTTAACTAAAAAGAAGGATAATAAAAAGCGTAATATTTTGTTGGACATAGTTGAACAGAGGACGAAAGATGAACAACCCAACCATGGAATTGAGTCGCTGTTTGGGGAGAATGATGTTAAATATTTAACTAAAAAGAAGGATAATAAAAAGCATAACATTTTGTTGGACATTGTTGAACAGAGGACGAAAGATGAACAACCCAACCATGGAATTGAGCCGCTGTTTGGGGAGAATGATGTTAAATATTTAACTAAAAAGAAGGATAATAAAAAGCGTAATATTTTGTTGGACATAGTTGAACAGAGGACGAAATATGAACAGCCAAGCTACCAGAATAACAGCGATGTTATGACATTGTTTTTGGGAATGAAGAGAGGGCTCCGACGATACGGGGAGCCCAATTTCGTTTACGATTTCAATGAATTAGTTAGTAAATAAAACCGATTTGTAATGTAGTTCTGTTGCAGTTGGAAGAATGCAGTCATGCCGATAGCTTCTGTACAATACAATACAAGTACTTACTCTTTATTGTACAGTGTACACCTCATAAAACATACAGGAGAAATACAACGCGAGAAATTGCAATTAGAGGTATACAACAGGCTGTCTGTCTGTCTGTAGTCTGCAATCGATCTGCACTGATGGTTTGCAGTTTCGATGCAGTTATTTCAACTGCAATAGAACTGCGCTCTTACAGCGCCAATTCACGCAGCAATTTTTATCGGCACTTGCATAATATAAATAAATTCGCGCAAAATATAACTAACTTTGTTTTGCATAGAAAACCACCTTGATTCTCAGACATTGTAATTACCTCGAGTCTCAGACATAGTCTCACACAAACGGGTTTACTCACGTCGTAGAAGTCGAATATCGCTCGACATGTTTCGAATCGGTACGCGATTCATCATCAGGAGAGACGATCAGTCGCGGCAGTGGCGAACCGAACACTGTGTTTTCCTCGTGAGTAAACCCGTTTATGTATTCTTGTTTTGAACTCGATAAATAAATGACAGGGAGAAGTTTGCCGCAGTCCAATAACTATACAGGGTGTCCCAAGACTATGGGACGTCAAGGGAAAGTACCTTAAACATCGTAGATAAGATATTTTGCAGAAAGAAGACTTTGTTATTTTTACAAGTTAGTAATTCTGCATTTAAAGATTTTCTAAGAATTACTTGCTTAATTATTCGTCGTGGCGTGGCTTATAATTTTCTTGAAATTTGACTCAAACATTTTACGTTGTTCCTTTCTTTTAAGATACTATGTTACTTAGGAATAATAATTATTTTTTGTCCATTCTTTCGATTGGCATCATAAAAATAGGGATGATTTTTTTTCACATTTAAGTCGGTTCGATTCCCAGACGAAGCGAGTAATTCTTAGAAAATCTTTAAGTGCAGAATTACTAACTTTTAAAAATAACATAAAGTCTTCTTTCAGCAAAATATCCTATCTACGATATTTAAGGTACTTTCCCTTAATGTTACATAGTCTTTGGGACATTACATTAGTTAGTCTTACAGTCTGGCAAAAAAGAGTAGAAATTAAAAAGTGGCAATACTGTAGTGCCGTCCCCTTTTCCTTAGATGGATTAGAAAGGGACGTCACTACGGTATTGCCACTTTTTAATTTCTACTCTTTTTTGCCAGACTATACATCGTTACCCTAGCTCACAGACACAGACAACCCCCACTAGACAGAGCATGTAAGGCGACCCGCGCGCACCAACGATATGGTAAGAGGTCTCTCTACACCACTTAACACTACAATTTACCATGTTATTTATTTAATTTCTTTTTTCGTTGACGTACGCATGGATCATAAACATATATGGACGCAACTAAACGGAGGCCGCCGTGTTGATACTTTAATGTTCTGCCGTACCATATCGTTGGTGCGCGCGGGTCGCCTTACATGCTCCGTCTAGTGGGGGTGGTCTGTGCCCTAGCTCCACACTACTCGCGAAGTTGGTCATTAGTATGGGTTGCCACGCGAAGTGCCTCCCACACTATCATATTCGCTCAACTTAGGTTAACTAAGCGAGTCGCAATTAGACAATATACTATGTTAGTCTTACCGCAGAGGCCTTATTCCTTTTAAAATGCTGACATTTGACAACGTACACAGTTTAGACATTTTTCTCTATGATACATACTATTGATGTTACTTTCTAGAACAGGGCTATTGGGATTTATTGGTATATATTTGAAACCTATAATTTGAATTTTTCATTGATAATTTTTTGTTTAAAAAACTACTCGAAATTGACAAAATTCACGCGGAAAATTAGTTTTTTCAAGTTATTTTCGACTGTACGCAATGAAAGCGTGAAATAGCTATGTTACTACCTAGAACTCGGGGAAAAGTATTATTCATTTCAAAAAGTTGGTTGAAATTATCAATATATTTGTCATAATATGAAAAAAATAAATTTTAAAAGGAATAAGGCCTCTTAAACCTATACTATTATAAAATTCTGAGATAATCTTGACAGCATGATGCAACAGCGTAGCGCCTTCAATTGGTGAAATGTTTTGTCCTCTCGTCACGCTGAAACGGCTGGACGGATTTTATCCGATTTTGGTACAGGGATAGCTCAACATCCAAATACATACTTAATATTATAAATGCGAAAGTGTGTCTGTCTGTCTGTACCTCTTCACGCTAATAAACCGCTGGTCGATGAAATTTGGCATAGAGATAGTTTAAGATACGAGGAAGGACATAGGATAGTTTCATCCTGGAAACAATACCTACCTAAAAAGATTGAAAAGTGAGTGAACATTTCTGTTGGGGTGCGGTGACCCTGTAGGAAATGTAATAGCTCTTACATTTGCTTAGGCGCTTTTAATAATCCCTTTTATCAAGTTCCACGCGTACGTAGTCGCGGGCAAAAGCTAGTATAGTTATATGACACTATTACTCGACTATCATCATCATCATCATTAGCCTTTTACATCTGCGGCACTTTCGAAGATGGCTGGATAGCTCGATACGAGAGCGACAGCCGCGGCCGCATAATTGACTAATAAATGAAGGGGGCAGAGCTGCACGCAACTATGGTAAGGAAAAATACACAGACGACGTTGCGGACATATTCTAGTCTTAAATAAAGATAAAGGCTCGCTTAAGTGGTGCTTGGAGCCGTTTACATCAGATCGGTGAAAAACTAGTTTGTATAAAAAATAACCTCATCATCATATCAGCCGATGGAAGTCCACTGCTGGACAAAGGCCTCCCCCAAGTTCTCCACAACTATCGATCTTACCACCCTCATTAAATTACAGGCCGCGATTCTAAGAACCAGGTCGTCGGTCCACCTTGCTTACCGCCGTCCTTCCCACGCTGCGTATTCCGGTCCGCGGTCGCCGCTCAAGAACCTTTCTGCCCCAACAGCCATCGGTTCTACGAGCAATGTGTCCCGCCCACTGCCACTTAAGTGGCGACTATATCTACAACCTTGGTTCTCTTGCGAAAGATGGTTCAAACTTTCAGGGTACCTAAAAAAAGATCAAATCGAGGTATATTCTTCATTTATTTCAATAAATAAAACAATTCGCTTACCCCTGCCCTATTCGCACTGCTCACGATCACGTATACCCATAAAATATAAATTAACTAATAAAAAGACATATAAAATCTTACCCACCGTTAAAAACTATCTTTACTAAATACAGCTTAGTGTAATTTTGAATAAAAATAACACTGTTTAGAGCGAGCAACACCAAACATTATTAACTTTCACCAAACGCGTGTAGCAACACTTTCAGTTTCAACAATTCTCTCTATCGATCTTAAATTCATAAAAATATACAATATTATGGTATAGTCTCTCGTTAAATAAAAATAATTTCATTTCACTGTTCAAAAACTCCATTAGGAGATAGGATAATTGGGTCTATTGGGACAAATGCGTCTTTTGATGATATCATTTATTTATTTAAGTAGCTACTTATTAAGTAGATACAGTTACCCGAAACTGTTTGCACAGTCTGCAGGTGCGGGTCTCATAACAATAATTAAAACAAAAGTAGGTATTTTTATTGCTAAACAAGAGTGATACTTTGAATAAACAACTTTATCACTCAAGTGTCTGCAATAGATGAGAACAGACCCCTTATTACTGCCTAAGGGTGAAGCCACGACGAGTGTAATATAAGTCGCGTCATTTCGGTCGCGCGATACTTAGCGTGACGTGATGTATGGCGCGACCGAAATTACGCAACTCAAATTATGTTCGCCTGGCTTCACCCTAAGGATTAATTAAAATTAAAATACCGCTGTCACAGTCGCTCGATATTGAAGGAAAAGTGTTTGCTTTATTAAGGAGCTTGAAGGCCTAAATATGGATACTTATTACTGAAAGGAAAGCCCTTATGTTAGGATTACCGCTAACCATTACGTGGAGGATACGGTGAAAATAAATTGTATCATTTGTAACCGAATACAAGGAACCAAAACCAATAACTTTTGGATATCGTACTATTTTTATCGTGACAAAACTTAAAAGAAGCCTTGTTTTGACTACTGATTTTTATGACGTCACAAGCTAGTATTTTCACAGAAACTTCATACTGACAGATCGTTTTTGACATTTCATTAAGAGTAGTTGGACTTCCGGTTCGTGTCTTAAGATGGCCGCATGCGTTCAAGTTTTGCTGTTCATTATTTATTCATTTTTGTTGTTCAATGTGTAGTATTGATAGCGTATTGTGCAGTGAACTAACGTATGAGTGAATGGTTAATGAAGAATTCAACTTGAAGCGTACATAGCCCTTCTTGGGTCAAGGCCCGGTAGACCGCGTGGTTTTTTGTAAATCGCTATCAATTTACAAAAAGCAAAACCTCACCGAACAACGGCATGCTCTACGAGCAAACTTGAAATTGGCGAAATCATCATTAACCTGATGGAAGCCATATTTTAAAATTAGAATTAGAATTAGAAGAGTAGCTGATTTGAGCTGTCATCAAATACCGAAAATTATAAATTATAACTTTGACAACCGATCACTTATAGCTTCCAACCTTGACGCTGACAGAATTGTCCCAATAAACACTAGAAGTTGAATTGAATTGAGGGTTTTGTAAGCGTATTAGGATACATCATCAAAAGTCGGACTTGCCTCTATAAACGCAATTACCTCAGGTAGTAAATTTTATAAGTTTCGAGTATATAAAAAAAACTTTTTTAAAACGGGAGACTATAACGTTTTGATGTCGCCCCTCGGCCTAAGCGTTTGACGCAACACAATTCATAATAATATCAAAAATACATCTAAAAGTGGAAATAATTTGTGCCTTCGGAATGATAACTACTATACTATGAATGGATCTCGGAACAACACGGGCTCAGAGAAACCACATACAGCCTGATAAAGAAAGAGTAGAAATTAAAAAGTGGCAACACTGTAGTCTCGTCCCTTTCTAATCAATCTAAGAAAACAGGGATGGCACTACAGTATTGCCACTTTTTAATTTCTACTCTTTTTTTGTGTGTGAAGTTGCCTGATATTTATTTATTATACCTGGCTATATTAGACTAACTTATATCGCCCTAAGTCCGTGTTGTTTTGAAGACAGAAGAGTGACGAACAGATAAGCTATACATTTTTTTTGTGAATCTATACAGTTCGACCGGAATGCCAACGACGTACATATCCGTCAAGTGATAAGGGAAACAACGTTTGATATAATGTTTTTTGACATAACGTTTTGCATAATGCAACGTTTGATAAAACGCGTTATTTTCTTTCAATTCTATCAACTTGTAAATTGTTAGACGAAGCAGGTTAGGGTATATATTTTAATAGCTTGAGAAAATGCGTTATATAAAACATTACATTATGTGGACACCATTTTATCAACATTTTTTTTTAAAGGAGAATGGGCAAAAATATACGGAACCTGGGACCAACCTCCAATAGCAATAAGATATATATCGTTGGAAAGGTATTTTCAATTGGAACAACAATTGTTATGGCAGCTTTGTTGTTACAACTGTCCGTTCGGAGTTATAAGACGAATAAGTCTAAAAAAAAATATTATACTTACTAAGTATTTTCAAACTCATGTAAGTACTTTGGTCTCGTATATACATTGTTACACTAAGAATACGTTCACTCACTGGCGAGTGGCGACGGTGAACGTCTACCCTCATTTTCACGCACATTGTCAAATGTCGGGTTGCACACAACACTCGCTACGTCACTTGCTAAGGGTCTTGTCGTAAGTCGTAAGTCGTTCGTTGGTTTTGTGCGTGAGTTATCGTGTTTTACTTGTTTTCACTTGGACACTGATATTTTATACTCCGCTTGTATATTGAACTTTTGTTCTTTTAACGAATTCGGCTTGCCCACTGGACTTTTGAATTGCATTTCGATCGGGTAATTGTGGTGGAAGCTCCACATAACTGTGTTGTGTGTCGGCGAGGACTGCATCGCAGAAGATCAGCAACAAGTTCTGCTAGATAATCTCCCAAGAGTGCAACCAGAGCTTGCTGTTTATATCCAGCAACATGCATTATTGGAGGTGAGTGTGCTTATTTTTATTTTATATATGAAAATGAGGGTAGACGTTTACCGTCGCCAGTGAATGAACGTTTTCTTAGTGTAACAATGTATATACGAGACCAGAGTACTTACATGAGTTTGAAAATACTTAGAATAATATTATTATTATTTTTTTTTCAGACTTATTAGTCTTATAACTCCAAATGGACAGTTGTAACAACAAAGCTGCCATAACAATTGTTGTTCCAATTGAAAATACCTTTCCAAC
Organism: Apotomis capreana; assembly: GCA_947623375.1. Taxonomy (NCBI): domain Eukaryota; kingdom Metazoa; phylum Arthropoda; class Insecta; order Lepidoptera; family Tortricidae; genus Apotomis; species Apotomis capreana. The sequence continues at coordinate 11,384,977 of OX392521.1, forward strand.
GATATATATCTTATTGCTATTGGAGGGTGGTCCCAGTCTGCCCATTCTCTTTAATATGGATTAGATATTTTCTATTCAGAATCACGAGCTTCGATCTAAATTTGAGAAAAAACCTTCCCAATATTTTTTCGTTCCATTCCGTTACCAATTCCATATATACTATAGCGGTAACGGAATGGATAAATAAAAAATATATGAACATTTTGGGACTCTTTTTTTCTCTTAATTAGATCGAATGAGCTCGTGATTGTTTAGAGAATACCTAAAATATCCTAAATTTTAAGAAAAAGTGGAGTGTACAACATAAAATAATATGGCCCAGGTCAATTATAACATGAACAATTATTATATTAAACATTACAGACCTGCGTAAGGCTCCATTTGGCGGATTGACGCCTGAAAGGTTGACAGCTGACTGCGTAATACACAGTGTATAGTACATTGCTGCAGACGTCAGGAAAAAATGGCTTGCGATACGAAATCAGCACGCCCTTTTCACGGCTAGGCATGTAGGTATACCTAGTACTTTTCTCAAACATATGCAATGAAATAAAAAATACACCACTATAAATTATCATTCAGCTGTTTAGGCGGTTTTTAGACGATCAGTGGGGGGGATTCGAAACCCCCTTCCCCTTCGAACAATATGTTGTTGGGTTCTCTGAAAGAGGTGTATCACACAGTCAGTTGAACAACTTTAATATACTTCTATTATTGCTGACAATTTTGAAAACGAAACGTCAAAACCAGACTACATGGAATTCATAATTTCCGCAGCAATTTCAAAGGCGGATTTATTATAACAAGACAGGACTCTATCACGTGCAAAAGGTGCTAATTACCTCGACGTTCCAGATTTGATATTACGAATATGGTTTTTTTTTAATGCGGTTCAGTCCTGTTTGAATATAATAATTGTGCACATTTTGCTACGAGATTGAAACTATAAATTCGACACTGTTGAAAACGAATATTTTACACATTTTATTTGTCGACTATAAAATTAGCTAATATTTATAACAACATTATCATATGTTCAAATGTTCATTGACTATTTTACAGGCATTGTTAAGCATAAGACCTCATTACATTAGTAAGAGAGTTCGTTAGGAACGGAAACTGTCGTTTTGTATGACAGCCATACAAAAGGATTTTCTTTCCGGATTCCCAACATGCTCTACCCGTTTCACAACTTTCTTATACAAATGTGCGACAAACATTTTATAATCAAAACTTTTGAGAGACATCATTAATATATGGTATTGAAAATTACGATTTCACTTACGGATATAGTCCGTTCGTGACGTATAGGTGTATTAAATTCATTTTAACATTTTATTTGCAAACTCAGGATAGATATAAATATCGTCGGGGATAGTGCAATACCGCGTAAGTAAGAAGTGTAGATACGAATCAATATTCAAACAAATGCTAAGTATTTTATTGAAATGAGAACTTTATCGACAGCTGTTATTTACGCGGTATTGCACTATCCCCGACGATATTTTCTTTAACATCAAGAATGTTCTCTTAAGAGTGCTTCTCACCGCGAGCATTAGCCTGCAATGTAACCAAAAGCAAGGAGGATGATGATGTACCTTCATATGTATTTATTTATTTTTGTTACGTTATGGCGAATACTTGCGTTGAGGCACCATAAGAAATGATTTCAGTATAATTTTGAATCCGTACAAATCTGTTCCTATTTACATTTTAGATAATACATAAACAATATATTAATAATACAATATCTATAATTAAAAACAAATTTATATTACGTATAAATCTTGCTAACCTCTTTAATAGTTATAATATCTTATACAATAACAAGAGATTCTCGTCATTTGAAACAATTACACAAATAATAAAACAAATTAAGAGTGTCTTTACAAAAGGGGAAACAATTACACAAATAATAAAACAAATTAAGAGTGTCTTTAAAAAACAAATTAAGAGTGTCTTTAAACTTATTTCTCGATGACGCTCATACAGTCGAGTTCATTTACATCTACACACTTACGAGAACAAAAATATCTGAACACGACTTTATGATCCTGACAATAGGGTCGTGTTCAGATATTTTTGATCTCGTAAGCGTGTACATGTAAATGAACTCGACTGTACAAAAATATGCCCTTTTGAAAAGACACTCCCCAAATCAATTACTTTATAGTCACTACGACTTTAGCTAGTCAAAATTGTTACATATTAAGAAAAGCCTTTTTTGAATTTTCAAATTCGACGCTTTGTCAATGTCATTTCATTGTATTCATTTGCACATATAATTAATTATTTACGTATGTAAAAATTAAACATAGTGCCAAGTTGTGAAACAGGCTTACACTTAAAAGGCAGCATAAGGCTCCATAACATATATACCCGATTATTACTTATTTGACAGAATACTATCGGGCATATTGTCACCAACTCATCTGTATACCCCTACCATGAGTTTACAGTGACAATACTCGTTAGCGACTGCGTGAAGGATTCGTATGGAGAATTGTAGTTCTACAAAATAATCGCTACGGGCGTGGTACTATTCTCAATACAAATCGTTTAGGCTGTCGATAGTGAGCCACGTTAACTCATAGTAGGTTAGCAACAGAGTTTTATATTAAGCGGTTTACACTCACGTTTTTTTTTTTTTTTTTATGTCATAGGGGGCAAGCGAGCAAACGTATCGCCTGATGGAAAGCGATTACCGTCGCCCATAAACACCTGCAACACCAGAGGAGTCACAAGTGCTTGCCTACCCGGAGGACGAAGATAAGTAGAATGCCTCTATGCTAGTAATTTCACCGGCTTCTTACCCCCACACCGGAACACAACAATGCGAACATTGCTGTTTGGCGGTGGGTTAGGTAGCTTAATTGTCAGGAACGGCCCGACATGTTTCGAACTCGTATGGAGCTCTTCATCGGGGACGGCTGCCCGTACACCGCCGCGGCAACCTCGTCACCGCTTAATACAATAATTAAATAGGTCTCATGGAAGTTTTAATAAGATTAGAGTTTTGTATGTCGAGTTTTTAATTAGGCGAACTAACTTGACAGCTGAGTGTTGTCAGAAATAGAAAAAAAAATGTGATCCGTTGATGTCGATACAAATATGTCGATATAACTTTACCTATACACCCATAGACCTTAATTAAGTTGCAATAAGGTTTATATTAGTTTACAAATGTACAGTTATCAGTGTATTCGATAGTAGCATGGAACTGTCAAGAAAACAAAAAGGCGGACAGCGTTCTTAGCGATGTCCTAAAATAAAGTTCGTTCGATGTATATATTTTAATACCAACCGTTTTTTTATTATTGATTCGTGTAATAAAATTATTAGTTTGATTTTAAACACAATAATGCAAAATTTATGAAACACGTAATGTCTACTTTTTTAATGCTGTTTAACTAAACCTCTTGTATGGACTGTTTTTTTTTAAATATCGATATTAACAAAACTAGCGAAACTGTGGCAACATTCGTGTGCAATGAACTGTCAATTCAAGACTTACTCTCAAATCCAGTGTATTTCATACCAGTGTTCAAATTTATTTTAAAAACAATTGAAAAGATTTAATGTAATTATAGATTTAAGTATCTCTCTTGTAAACTTCAGTTCTTTATTTTATAATTAAGATTGATTGTATTTTTATAACTTCGACTGAAGGTCTTGTAACCATGGTCATGAATAAAAAAAAATGAACTGTCAAGTTAGTTAGTTCGCCTAATTAAACACTCTTGTCGAAGCGAGGGAAGTAGGCAATTGCTAGCTGGGATAATTTTAAACGGACGACCTTTGGAGTCCGTTTAATTTAATACGAGGCCAGCAATTGCCCTTCCGGCTGAGACAAATATAGTAATTTTCTCAAAAATGGTGCATCTACGGCTTAAAAAGTCAGGGGGGCTTCGTGGTGAAATGCTCGCGATCCCATGACGCCCCCATTAACTACAGGTGCGGGAAATGCCGGAGTGTTTTTAGTGGGTAGCCCCCTCCCCTCCTTCTCACTAGGAGAGGGACCGGGAGGTGGGAGTCCCACATAACCCCAAATGGCCTCGCCAAAGCGCAAAGCATTTTCACACCGTTAAAAAAAAGGGCTTAAAAAGTCGCAATAAGTCGTAGCTACTGATCTCCCGTTTTGGCTGTTTAGGACCTATGCCTTTTTTTATATGGCTGTTTTAACTTTTTTTTAAGCTTGTACGTCGACAAATAAAGGAATTTCATACAACATTATTGTCGAGCAAACCGAGCTGGCAAGGTTTTTTTTTTAATTTTTGGCCGACCATAAACTATGCACTTCGCATCCAGATTTTTTATCAATAAAGTCAATATTTCCGACCATTTTTAAGAAATATTAGTTTTTGATACAAGTATGTATTTGCGAAAAATTACAATAAAACAAAAATAAAACAGTAATTGAAAGGGGCAATTTTATTTATTTCTTTTTCTGATAAAAATTAAGAGTACAACTTTTAGAGCAATTGTTAAGAGGGCGCCGAGCGTTAGCGACTGAACCATAGAGCGCGGGGAATGCGTATTTAGATCGCTGCGCGGCCGCCATAGTAAAAATGTATGGAGAATTAAAAGCACTTTTTGATAAATCTGGACCTTTAATACCAAACAATACTTGAAATATTTGATGCGGACAAATTGTAATGTAAACATTCATATTTTTTTTGAACTGAAAATCAGAATAGATTTCCATTGTTAAAGTATAAAAAAACACTTAACGCCTGCTTACGATTTTACAATTTTCGTCCAACTTTACTTAGTTCTCTAGGGTAAAATATTAATAATCTCATAATTTTTCCACGAAGAAGTTGTTAACACATTCTTCGAAGTGCTAAATATATAGTTTAGATAAAAATAATAAACACTACTAATATAAAACACTGTGATCATAATCATGAGGCTGTGTAATAGTTAGTGTCTTTTAGTTAGGGCTCTTTAAAATATAACAGATGTTTAATATTTTGTTTAGAAATAGATTAAACAACTAGTGTTGACGTTATCGACTTAACGGCAACTGCCTATTTTTTCACATTTCGCTCGGCGCAGTCTTAAGGCCTTTGCGGGTAAGTTTAAAGTTTTATTCAAGCTGTTTATAATAACGCATCACATATCTGTGTCTGTGTGTGACTCTGTTGCCCGTGTATTAATTGGAGAATCAAAAAGTCGCCATCCGCCAACATTAGATGGTCCTTATTCTGTGTAAGTTTTTATATCTACGTCGATCTATTTTTATCGTTGTTTTCAACACTTATTAAGAATCCCACATTTCGAGAATTCAACATTATGAGAATTCAACATAATGTTCCGGAAGGTTAATATTTTGACCACATAATTGATACCTGACATTTCTTAGACAATTCAAGAAAGTAAGCCATTAGTACGTTTTATGGTGATTTAGTTTTGTTTTCTCGTTTCCAGCCAATAAAATGGTCAAAGACGGCAATATAATTTTTCTTTCGACTTTGCGGGTAAAATACTGTCCCTTGTAATTGTTGCCTTGGCTCGTATATCAGGCGGTGTTAAATCCATTCTGAAATCATCAGAATCCATCATTTTCTAACAAAAAATCTTATTTTATAAAACTTATTTAGGTGGCGGTCATGCATAATACTCTTTGGTCATCAAATAATAGTCAATCAGACAAATTATTAAATACCGTTTTTGAGTTTTTTTTTATGGATAACCCTTTTGATTGATCCAATATGCAATTTAAATATTTTAAACATAATATGAGATATACAATTGCAATGCCGTATATGACGTAATAAATAAAGTCAGAAAGTGATTGACCTATGTATGGTTGTATGAGGTATGACGTATGATAACAACAGAAAAAAAAGGAAAAGTTAAAAGCACTGTTGCGAAATAACCAACTTTTCGCACGATATGTAGCTACGAAAAGTACCACTTTTTGAGTAACTGTATTAAAAACAATATTCTTATATTGCTTTCCCATTATAAACGAGCGTTTTTCTTTATTCGTTCGTCCTTCTGAATAGACTAAATAAGACCATAGGATACTAACCAGTTTTGAAAAGTGATAGTTGATTTCCCTCCAAAAATTATTATAATCCATAAACAAATTTACAATTTTTTAATCCTTTTCAAGTGTTATTATTTTTCTTTGTATATGGAATAGTTATAACATTATTATCATTTATTTGTCGTTTCTATTGAAGGCTTGTAGAAGTATAATCTTAATTGCATTAAAAATATCACAACAATGCAATCTTTTAACGGGCACATAATTAGTACAGTCACCATCAAGGGTAGATGACTATTTTAGTATGTAATTTCACATAAGCCAGTAGTCAAAAGGTCATCTAATTTTGATACTCACTGTAGAATACTTGTTTAAAAACGGACAAATTGGTATTTTTAAGGTCTTCGCACATTTTAACAACTCAACGGCGACTCGATTGTATGCCAAATATTGAAATATAAGCCCTATGTCATATTTACTAGGTTTAATTTCAAAAAATGATATTACTAGTGGACGACGCGACGTACATTTTTTGAAATTAAACCTAGTAAATATGACAAAGAGGTTATATTTCAATATTTGGCATAGAATCGAGTCGTCGTTGAGTTGTTATAATGTGCGAAGACCTTAATAGTGATCTCTGATAATGGTTTGATTCTATTGTATTTTTTAATGGAAATAATCAATGCGACGTATAACAATGTTTAATATATTTATCTCGAGTTTCCTTTATTTTAACGTAACCTCCTCTGAAACTATGCGATCCTGGTAGGTCAGATCAGTAATTGAAATATGGTGGTTCTTTAAGATGTCGTTTTTCTAAAACACTGGGTACAGTTGCCGGCAAACCTTTTGAGCATAACCTTGACTGCGCAGTAGCCGATTTACGTACAAATGTACATGCACAGATCGGCCATTTTTGTTCAAAAAGTTTGCCGGCAACTATACATTACTCGACTTTTATCCGATTGACTGCCTCACTTAACGACTTCCGGTTCGTGGTCTTTATTCATGAACCTATACGTTCTTTGTATTATAATGCCACATGAACTAGTTGGGAGGTCTGTAATACCTTAGTCATTCGGATGAACCCTTATACTGTATCAGACCGTAACAGGACAGCATAGCACCAAAGATGCTTATAATAATCAACAATGTACATTGCCCAGTGAAAATATAAAGCGTAGAGGTCAGTAACCTCGCGTCATTTTTAAATAGCACAGACAATTTTCAGTGACTTGTACAGAACATCAACAAAGTCAAAATAAAGCATATTTTTTTCGTGTTTTTAACAAATTTGCGTTTTTTTTTTTATTTTATAAAAAGTAACAAGTATGTAGCTGATGTTTTTTTCTATACCACAGTAGTTACAAACAAGCGTGCGGCCCGCGAGTAAGCAACCGCAGGCTTACTAACTGCAGTTGCTGATTGCTTTTTTCTAAATTTGTCGCTGTACAAAATGCATTCTTAATCACCGATCCTTTTATAGACTATTTACAGTCTCTGTCAACTCGCGTTTAATCAACACATGTGTCAACATTTAACACGTGTCAAAATAGTGTTTTAGAAACGCGCCAGTCGAACGTGGGTACCAGGAGTACAGAGCGCCGAGGCGGGCTCACCTGTCGGCGAGGCCCGGCTCGGTGCCCGGGGGCGAAGAGTGTCGGCACAGTTTCTCTTTGCGTTGGGTGTCGTCCAGTTGGAGGAGGCAGCCGACGGCGCCGAAGTATCTGAAATTGATAGTCGGTTAGATATATCGTTGTCAATTTGAATATCACCATTATTACTTTACAGAAAAAACCCCACCTGCAAAATATGTAAATAATAGTACATTACTGCAGACGCAGGGTGAGTAGATATAGACGGATAGTGACACGAAGCCGGCAAGCCCTTTTCACGGCTTAGGCAAGTATAGTGCTTTTCTCAAACATATGCAATGAAATAAAAAAATACACCACTCATAAAAAATATAATTCAGCTGTTTAGCCGGTTCATGAACACAGACGCCATGTTTAAAAAAAATTGCTTCCCGGCCTATGCCTTCAATTTTGTATGAAATTCCTTTACAGTTCTCTCGAGTTGTTCCGCCCGAAACGTGATACGCCCGACACGGCCATAAAGAATGCACATCGGCAATCATCGCATTTCCGAATACAAACGAATGCTAATTTCCATGTACATCAATTTATTAGATTAATCGTTCATCAGAATTTGAATTTAGAACTAAGTACTTTATTGTTGTTTTGTTTTGATTTTACGTGGAATATATAGAGCTGTAAAACTCGATGTAATTATATACATGTAGTTATTGCTATAATGTTCTTGTTATATATATGTATATACTCAGGCCCACATTCCTAAAAGGGGTTGACTGAGCATTAGCAACTGATGTTATACTACTAGGATACTTAAATGTGGGTTTAAAGATCGACAAAAAGTGTAATTACTTACATTAACATTCTCATGTTTTTTAAATTGGTCGGCTTCAGTTACAAAATATTTATAAACATTGTAGATAATTTCGCGTGACTGGCAAAGTAACGGCTTACCATTTTTCCCTATAGATGCCATAGTACAAATTTAATTTTGTGTAAGTTTTAGCAACTCTATATATTATATATTATTGACACAGATAACGCTATACGAAATCGAAATTAGCTGATTGCCTCTTTCCAAAGATCGATGTGCAAACTTTATCGCCGTTTACTGTACTTCGAAGCCTGTTATAACGCACGTTATGACGTAATTTCATTGCATGTTTGAGAAAAATACGATACATTCGCGCCGCGTAGAAAGCCGTCTTTCTCGAGATGATACTAGGAGAGCATAGAACCAACGATTGTATTTTAGTACTCACCCCTCGTGTTCGAGGAACAGCGCCTTGAGAGCGCCGCGCGACCAGTACGACATTGCGTACGACAACAGCTTCATGGACAGCGGGTGCCAGGAGAGCATGTTTCCAAGGATCCATTACTCACCCCTCGTGTTCGAGGAACAGCGCCTTGAGAGCGCCGCGCGACCAGTACGACATCGCGTACGACAACAGCTTCATGGACAGCGGGTGCCAGGAGAGCATGTTTCCAAGGATCCATTACTCACCCCTCGTGTTCGAGGAACAGCGCCTTGAGAGCGCCGCGCGACCAGTACGACATTGCGTACGACAACAGCTTCATGGACAGCGGGTGCCAGGAGAGCATGTTTCCAAGGATCCATTACTCACCCCTCGTGTTCGAGGAACAGCGCCTTGAGAGCGCCGCGCGACCAGTACGACATTGCGTACGACAACAGCTTCATGGACAGCGGGTGCCAGGAGAGCATGTTTCCAAGGATCCATTACTCACCCCTCGTGTTCGAGGAACAGCGCCTTGAGAGCGCCGCGCGACCAGTACGACATTGCGTACGACAACAGCTTCATGGACAGCGGGTGCCAGGAGAGCATGTTTCCAAGGATCCATTACTCACCCCTCGTGTTCGAGGAACAGCGCCTTGAGAGCGCCGCGCGACCAGTACGACATCGCGTACGACAACAGCTTCATGGACAGCGGGTGCCAGGAGAGCATGTTTCCAAGGATCCATTACTCACCCCTCGTGTTCGAGGAACAGCGCCTTGAGAGCGCCGCGCGACCAGTACGACATCGCGTACGACAACAGCTTCATAGACAGCGGGTACCAGGAGAGCATGTTTCCAAGGATCCAGTACTCACCCCTCGTGTTCGAGGAACAGCGCCTTGAGAGCGCCGCGCGACCAGTACGACATCGCGTACGACAACAGCTTCATGGACAGCGGGTGCCAGGAGAGCATGTTTCCAAGGATCCATTACTCACCCCTCGTGTTCGAGGAACAGCGCCTTGAGAGCGCCGCGCGACCAGTACGACATTGCGTACGACAACAGCTTCATGGACAGCGGGTGCCAGGAGAGCATGTTTCCAAGGATCCATTACTCACCCCTCGTGTTCGAGGAACAGCGCCTTGAGAGCGCCGCGCGACCAGTACGACATCGCGTACGACAACAGCTTCATGGACAGCGGGTACCAGGAGAGCATGTTTCCAAGGATCCAGTACTCACCCCTCGTGTTCGAGGAACAGCGCCTTGAGAGCGCCGCGCGACCAGTACGACATCGCGTACGACAACAGCTTCATGGACAGCGGGTGCCAGGAGAGCATGTTTCCAAGGATCCAGTACTCACCCCTCGTGTTCGAGGAACAGCGCCTTGAGAGCGCCGCGCGACCAGTACGACATCGCGTACGACAACAGCTTCATGGACAGCGGGTACCAGGAGAGCATGTTTCCAAGGATCCAGTACTCACCCCTCGTGTTCGAGGAACAGCGCCTTGAGAGCGCCGCGCGACCAGTACGACATCGCGTACGACAACAGCTTCATGGACAGCGGGTTCACTCGCAGGAAATTGCCGCAGAACACCACCTGTTGGATACATTTTTTTAGTATACCCAACTTACTGTCTCATAGCTGTATTTAGTATATGCCAGCCAGCCTCACAGCCGAAGCCGATACACTTTTTCACATTATTTAATAGTTGGAGGATGGTTATAACTTATAACTTATAGTATCAGGACAATCTTTTCCATGTTGTAGCAAAAATACGATTACGCATTTCTTTCACCAACGCAGTTGCAGGAATTTTAAAGACTTTACAGACAGTAAAATTCCACAATACATAATACTAGGTCGATGCAGAGTCAGCCACCGGCTAAGCTTGCACCATAGATTGGAGCGGTTTTTTTTTTTTTTTTCGAAATTTTCTCTTTGTCACGACCTAGCAAAATTTAATTTGTGCATTTTAAAACAAAAATTTCTAAAATCGGTTGAGAACTCGCTGAGATCTGCGCATTGTTACGAAGTCCATTCGAGTCGATCCATGGGAGCTTCGCTCGCTCCGCTCCAATAATAAGCTATCTGATATTAGGATCATGGCGACCACGACCAAGAAACTACGAGCTACTTTCCACGGGCGTCGCCAAGAGAAGGAACGATTTATATCAACTTCTCCGTCTGGTCCAACACAAGCTGCTATCAACTCATGTGACCCTAGTACCGGTGAGATAAGACTCACCATCTCAACGTTCTGGTTGCTGGCGCAGAGGCGCGCGATGGAGCCGATGTTGTTGGTGATGGTGACCAGCGTGGCGCGCGCCAGGTCCTCCCGGGACACCTTCGCCACAAGCTGCTATCAACTCATGTGACCCTAGTACCGGTCACATAAGACTTACCCTCTCGACGTTCTGGTTGCTGGCGCAGAGGCGCGCGATGGAGCCGATGTTGTTGGTGATGGTGACCAGCGTGGCGCGCGCCAGGTCCTCCCGGGACACCTTCGCCACAAGCTGCTATCAACTCATGTGACCCTAGTACCGGTCACATAAGACTTACCCTCTCGACGTTCTGGTTGCTGGCGCAGAGGCGCGCGATGGAGCCGATGTTGTTGGTGATGGTGACCAGCGTGGCGCGCGCCAGGTCCTCCCGGGACACCTTCGCCACAAGCTGCTATCAACTCATGTGACCCTAGTACCGGTGAGATAAGACTCACCATCTCAACGTTCTGGTTGCTGGCGCAGAGGCGCGCGATGGAGCCGATGTTGTTGGTGATGGTGACCAGCGTGGCGCGCGCCAGGTCCTCCCGGGACACCTTCGCCACAAGCTGCTATCAACTCATGTGACCCTAGTACCGGTCACATAAGACTTACCCTCTCGACGTTCTGGTTGCTGGCGCAGAGGCGCGCGATGGAGCCGATGTTGTTGGTGATGGTGACCAGCGTGGCGCGCGCCAGGTCCTCCCGGGACACCTTCGCCACAAGCTGCTATCAACTCATGTGACCCTAGTACCGGTCACATAAGACTTACCCTCTCGACGTTCTGGTTGCTGGCGCAGAGGCGCGCGATGGAGCCGATGTTGTTGGTGATGGTGACCAGCGTGGCGCGCGCCAGGTCCTCCCGGGACACCTTCGCCACAAGCTGCTATCAACTCATGTGACCCTAGTACCGGTCACATAAGACTTACCCTCTCGACGTTCTGGTTGCTGGCGCAGAGGCGCGCGATGGAGCCGATGTTGTTGGTGATGGTGACCAGCGTGGCGCGCGCCAGGTCCTCCCGGGACACCTTGGCCCGTCTGTCTGCTGTGCACATCTGCCCGAAACTGTCGACAAACAGATATGCAATAAAAAAAAATAAAAAATAAAAGTGTGTGTGTCAGCTCCGACGCACGACTGGAGTTTACTCTTCAGGCCAGGCGCGCACCACGATTTTTTTTTAGTCGCGCGATAATTTTGTCGCAGAAATAAGCGTACTTCTGGGTTTATGAAAATCGTGGTGCGCGCACTCTCATATCCATACTAATCCATACTAATATTATAAATGCGAAAGTGTGTCTGTCTGTCTGTCTGTCTGTCTGTCTGTCTGTCTGTTACCCCTTCACGCTTAAACCGCTGAACCGATTTAGATGAAATTTGGTATATAGATAGTTTCAGTCCTGGGGAAGGACATAGGATACTTTTCATCCCGAATAAATTTAGTGTTCCCGTGGGATGAGCGGGTAACACCGCGGGGCACAGCTAGTAAACCCATATCTTGCATTTATGCGACAAAATTATCGCGCGACTAAAATCGTGGTGCGCGCCTGACCTTAAGAACGATTATAAAATATATACTCAATACTCAATACGTTTATTGCACATAATGATTAGTAAATAGTTTAAGTATCACATTATGTACCCTGTTGGGTGCTGCAAACAAGAACGAGAAGGTAGGCACTTACATAATATTAATATACGAGTATAATATACAGCAAAATTACAATATTTTACAAGGAAAATTTACTTCCGATTCATTTTTAACAAATTGGAGAGATCATGAGTAGTAACTAAATAAGGAAGCGTGATGTAAAGCGCCCTCGAGCGGCTAGTTTTGTTAATAAATTTACGAAAAAAAAAAACCGTATCTTACTATGAAATCCATACAAAGATACGACCTTATTAATTAAGGAGCTTTGATCATTTTTATGAACATGCCAGCTCCAGCAGGCCTAATACACAACATCATTCATCTAAAAGACATACGAGTAGATAAATAAAAACATAAACCGTATAAACTTAAAAATAACATGTACACGAAAACAACTAAATTTGTATACACTATTTACATAAAAAAACTGTATACAAATTTAGCCGATTCCGATAAGGGTTCCGCCAATATTGAATTGAACATTACATTCAAGAAAGATCTGGTATTAGACCTAGCCATTTACATTAGACAAAAACAAACGTACAAAATCACCTTCCTTAAAAAAATCCTTAAATAAATCCAAAATCTCCTTAACAACAACTCCAAACAGCGTTTTGAACTTCTCCTCCCAACTTTCGGTAGAAAACAAAATATCCTTCGTCTTCTCAACCAGCCTTTCAAAAGTAATACGTCTCTTCTTCTTGTCCTTATTTTGTCTTTGATCTTCCATATCAGCCCGCTCAATAGTAGGCTGATTGACCAATAGACACTCGGACCTCTTCACATCTGTTACTCTTTTTGACTTCCGCGGCTTACGAACCTCTTGTTGTGGCTCGCTCTCTAATCTGTACTGACTTACTGATCGCTGGCCCTCAGCCTGACAGACAGAATCTTCAGACTCTTTAGATTGTAACGGCTTCGACAAAACAGCAATCTCTATATGACTTTCCAAAACTTAAGTTATTCTCAAAAACAGATGGCGCATCCTGACTACAAACATCCGTATCCTTTTTTTCCTTATTTTGCATATACAATTATACAACCAAAAAGCCCGTTACATATACATCCCTCAGCAGACATAATCCTGCGAATTTCTTACTCCTTCACAAAAACCGGGCACGACTTATCTAAGGCCATATGGCTGCCTTTACAATTAATGCATCTAAAAATAGTCGTTTCGCAATTGGCACGCTCCCCGCCGCATTTCGGACAAGTAACTTTAGTAGTAGGACAAAACCTGCTCAGATGACCGAACTTCCAACATCTTGAACATTGGGTAACCGGGAAAGTGTACTGATTTACCTTAAATCGGCAACCGTAGGCATAAACATATGGCGGTAAAGAAGTTCCCTTAAAACACAGACGAATAGCTTCAGCCTTAACCCAACGCCCATCATGATCCAAACGGTTCAGTCTACATATTGACAAAATGTTTTCAGACCCTTCAATATTCTTTAAAACTTCGTCTTCCTCAACCTCCAACTCAACCTGCCTTATAATTCCATAAGTGCAGCATGCCATATTAGACCAATAAGAATGTCTCGTCTCATTGTTAAACTCCTGAGAAGCCAGAAGCTTCTCCGCATCATCCTTAGAGTTAAACTGTATGCGAACTTTACGTGGACCCATAAACTTGACGGATAAAATTCCTTTTATACCCTTAAATTGCAGCAACTTTGTCAAACCAATCTGTTTCGGTAAATCTTCTTTTGACACTATATAAACTATAATAGAAAATAGCTTGTCAGGCACACCGTCCGGCTCCAGCTGCGTTTTGGCGGTTGCTAAAACCCGCAAGCGTTTAGGTTTCCTGCCTATTGTGATAAAACTATCACTACAACCACAGCTTTCGTCGCTCAGACCACAAGCACGCTTCACCGCTATATGCCGCACATCCGACATGGACTCAGCGTCCGATACAATATCCGATTGACTCGGCCCTGCCTTACTATCAAACTCCACTTCAGATAGCCACGACGGAGCTGCCCGCTGCCCACATTCTAAAAGTGACGTATCACTCACGACACCTCGACTTGACTCACTCATCGCAAAAACAGCGAAAAGGACTCTAAAACTAAATTAACTTATAAATAAAATAAAATTTGATAAAATTTTCAACCGTCGCCTTTGACAACCAAACGTCAATCCTCGCAATACTTATATTTTTGGAACATATCTGCCGTGCTAATTTAAAAAGTCGTATCTCAGTATACGATCGGGGTAAAAATACGACTTCTTAATTTAGCAGGTTATGCGTTAAGCGTTATAGACTAAGCTCCCGATATAAAATGACCTTCACAGGGATGTTTATTTGATGAAATGTATTTTATATTTAGTTTAAAATGTCAATAAATATATTGCATATGGGTTGCCTAACAAATTTTAGTCCAGGGTATGTTTAGTTTAAATTTTTTTTTTTTTTTTTTTACATTTCAACGATTTGATTATTAGATAAATTCATAATTAAATAATCTTTAATTTTATTTAATTTCAATTCAACAATCAGACCTTTGCAAAATGCTAGTAGGTATAGATTTACCTGTTTATACCTGGCTACCCAATAGTTGTGACGGGAAAAGAATACGCAACCTAACGTTTGCATATTCTATGGGCTTCATACTTTCGATTGGTATAGAATTTATCTAATATTAATCAAACCGGTGAAATGTTTAAAACATTTTTTTTTATTATTAATTAAACATACCCTGGACTAAAATTTGTTAGGCAACCCATACGCAATATAATTATTGACATATTAAATTAAATATAAAATACATTTCATCAAATAAACATCTCGGTGAAGGTTATTTTATATCGGGATCTTAGTCTATAACGCTTAACGCATAACCTGCTAAATTACGAAGTCGTATTTTTACCCCGATCGTATACTGAGATACGACTTTTTAAATTAGCACGGCAGATACGTTCGATTTTACACCCCATATTTTTCATACCCCGGGCTTATATATGAAAATCGATTCTTAAGGAGTAAACTCCAAAAATTTTTTTTTTACAGTTCACCGATTTGATTATTAGATAAATTCATAATTAAATAATCTTTAATTTTATTTAATTTCAATTCAACAATCAGACCTTTGCAAAATGCTAGTAAGTATAGATTTACCTGTTTATACCTGGCTACCCAATAGTTGTGACGGGAAAAGAATAGGCAACCTAACGTTTGCATATTCTATGGGCTTCATACTTTCGATTGGTATAGAATTTATCTAATATTAATCAAACCGGTGAAATGTTTAAAACAATTTTTTTTATTATTAATTAAACATACCCTGGACTAAAATTTGTTAGGCAACCCATATGCAATATAATTATTGACATATTAAATTAAATATAAAATACATTTCATCAAATAAACATCTCGGTGAAGGTTATTTTATATCGGGACCTTAGTCTATAACGCTTAACGCATAACCTGCTAAATTACGAAGTCGTATCTTTACCCCGATCGTATACTGAGATACGACTTTTTAAATTAGCACGGCAGATACGTTCGATTTTACACCCCATATTTTTCATACCCCGGGCTTATATATGAAAATCGATTCTTAAGGAGTAAACTCCAAAAAACACTTGCAAACTTGCTAACTGTATGCTGCAAGTACTTTTAAAACTCGGAATTTATTCACGAGAATTTAAACTTTGAGAAAAGCTCTAAAATTTGAGGACAAGGAAACCACGAATCGGAGAGATAAGCCAAATTTTATATCTCTGTAGAGTCATGTCTGATCAGTGATCAATCAAGAAGCAATGGTCGTATGGGATTCATTTCAACCGTACTACCTGTATCCATTTTCTAACAATGGAGGTTTGCCACGCGTTGTTATCGCCTATCTTCCATACGAGAACAGCAATCGAGCACTCCTAGTGTTGACATTGCGTTTGAAATATGATGCCCTCGAAATGTAATGCCGTCCTGAGACAGTTATCGTCAATATAACTGACCACAACGTTCGGTGACTTTTCTGGTTTCAGTCACTATTATAGGATTGTAGATCTCTTGAGAGTTTATGCTGCCCTAGTACCATTTGCTTTGATTTCAACGAGATCCCCAGACAGCCCGAAGCTCGCGTAGTCCCCGTCGTAGATGTCCCGGATCAGCTTGGCGACGGCGTTGTTGTCCCCGGAGGCAGCCAGCGAGATGGCCTCCTCGTAACTGCTGCAACCCTAGTACCAATATTGCGCCCAGACCTTGGATTACCTCTATGGATCTTGTCTTTTTACGATCGTCAAGACAAAAAGGATCTTCACTCAAAGTCACTGTGAATCTTCGCTACGGTTGCATACCTCTTGACAGTTTCTGTTGCCCTGGTACAACTGTTCCCAAAAAGTGGGTGTTGCTGGTCCTACCTGCTAGCAACGAGGTCAGCGGCCAGCCCGAAGCGCGCGTAGTCCCCGCCGTATATGTCCCGCACGAGCTTGTCCACGGTGGTGTTGTCCCCGGAGGCAGCCAGCGAGATGGCCTCCTCATAACTGCTGCAACCCTAGCACCAATATAGCGCCAAGACCTTGGATTACCTGGTAGAGAGATCTCTATCTTCACTCAAAGTCACTGTGAATCTTCGCTACGGTTGCATACCTCTTGAGGGTTTCTGTTGGCCTGGTACAACTGTTCCTATAATGTAGGTGATGCTGGTCCTACCTACTAGCGACGAGGTCAGCGGCCAGCCCGAAGCGCGCGTAGTCCCCGCCGTATATGTCCCGCACGAGCTTGTCCACGGTGGTGTTGTCCCCGGAGGCCGCCAGCGAGATGGCCTCCTCATAACTGCTGCAACCCTAGCACCAATATTGCGCCAAGACCTTGAACTACCTCTAGAGATCATATGGATATCTTTTTACGACCGTCAAGATGATCACAAAAAGGATCTTCACTCAAAGTCACTGTGAATCTTCGCTACGGTTGCATACCTCTTGACAGTTTCAGTTGCCCTGGTACAACTGTTCCCAAAAAGTGGGTGTTGCTGGTCCTACCTACTAGCGACGAGGTCAGCGGCCAGCCCGAAGCGCGCGTAGTCCCCGCCGTATATGTCCCGCACGAGCTTGTCCACGGTGGTGTTGTCTCCGGAGGCAGCCAGCGAGATGGCCTCCTCATAACTGCTGCAACCCTAGCACCAATATTGCGCCAAGACCTTGAACTACCTCTAGAGATCATATGGATATCTTTTTACGACCGTCAAGATGATCACAAAAAGGATCTTCACTCAAAGTCACTGTGAATCTTCGCTACGGTTGCATACCTCTTGACAGTTTCAGTTGCCCTGGTACAACTGTTCCCAAAAAGTGGGTGTTGCTGGTCCTACCTACTAGCGACGAGGTCAGCGGCCAGCCCGAAGCGCGCGTAGTCCCCGCCGTATATGTCCCGCACGAGCTTGTCCACGGTGGTGTTGTCCCCGGAGGCAGCCAGCGAGATGGCCTCCTCATAACTGCTGCAACCTTAGTACCAATATTGCGCCCAGACCTTGGATTACCTCTAGAGATCTTATCTTTTTACTATCGTCAAGACTCAAAGTCACTGTGAATCGTCGCTGCGGTTGCATACCTCTTGACAGTTTCAGTTGCCCTGGTACAACTGTTCCCAAAAAGTGGGTGTTGCTGGTCCTACCTACTAGCGACGAGGTCAGCGGCCAGCCCGAAGCGCGCGTAGTCCCCGCCGTATATGTCCCGCACGAGCTTGTCCACGGTGGTGTTGTCCCCGGAGGCAGCCAGCGAGATGGCCTCCTCATAACTGCTGCAACCTTAGTACCAATATTGCGCCCAGACCTTGGATTACCTCTAGAGATCTTATCTTTTTACTATCGTCAAGACTCAAAGTCACTGTGAATCGTCGCTGCGGTTGCATACCTCTTGACAGTTTCAGTTGCCCTGGTACAACTGTTCCCAAAAAGTGGGTGTTGCTGGTCCTACCTACTAGCGACGAGGTCAGCGGCCAGCCCGAAGCGCGCGTAGTCCCCGCCGTATATGTCCCGCACGAGCTTGTCCACGGTGGTGTTGTCCCCGGAGGCAGCCAGCGAGATGGCCTCCTCATAACTGCTGCAACCCTAGTACCAATATTGCGCCCAGACCTTGGATTACCTCTAGAGTAAGTCAATGCGAATCGTCGCCAGGGTTGCATGCACACCTCTTCAGAGTTCCTGTTGCTCTGGTACAACTGTTCCTATAATGTAGGTGATGCTGGTCCTACCTACTAGCGACGAGGTCAGCGGCCAGCCCGAAGCGCGCGTAGTCCCCGCCGTATATGTCCCGCACGAGCTTGTCCACGGTGGTGTTGTCCCCGGAGGCAGCCAGCGAGATGGCCTCCTCGTAGCTGCTGCAGCCCGTGAGCAGGCAGCACAGCCCGAGGAACGTTCCTCCGCCGAGACTGGAACACAATTTCAATAAGTTTCCGTCAAAAATGACATTTTAGTCGGAAGCTTTTATAGCCGACTGTACTTTTCTTTGGATATCCATCAAATGCTCACTGAGACGATTCTAAAGAGCCCACGCTCGGTAGGATTGCTTTTTCTATTATAGAGTTCCTATGGCCACCTTCCGGCTCCATCATCAGATCAGCCCCATGGTATTTATATTATTGTATTGTCATCAAAGTTAAGTAAGTATGCAAAATTTCAGCTCAATCGGTTGACGATATCTGCTTCAAAATTGAGTTGCAAGATTTCACCCGAACAAACATACTTAGATACATACATACATACATTGCAAGTTAAATAAAAGCTTTTAAAAACCGCCTCAAAATCCGTTGCGTAGTTTTAAAGATCAAGCCAAGCATACACAGGGACAGACAGACGGAAGCGACCTTGTTTTATACTATGTAGTCATGTGTGATAGGTAGCAATGGTAGATTGTTAGACACGGTATGAAAGGTACTAATTATTCCACTCGAGATTTTTTGGCGTTCGAGCGTATTGAGAGCGTCAATAGTTCGAGAGTGAGTATTTTCTTGAATAAGAGACGATACACTAGTAGCTCTCTGAAATGGCTGAAATCTTGTACGTTTTAAAGCCTCCATATCGCCGCCACTTTGAAAAAAAAAATGGTTGCCTGTAAAGTCGGTTTTACGGGCGAAGGAAGATTTTACGTGACGTCTTATTCTCGGTAGAATATTTATTGATATGAATATTATTAAATTGCACAATAGGAACAAGGAATTGAATGAAAATAAGAATTGCACAAATTTTAACTATAGAAATATATTTTGTTTACTAAAACATTGTACATGTAAACTTAAACTTAACTAATTCCTATTTGAGTGATTTTGTTGAGGATAGGACGATGATAGGAGAAATATGAAATGAAAGGAAGTGTTTCTGCTGTAATGTGTTTTGCGAAAGTCAAGTCGATGGTTGTTCCTTTTAACGTAGAACGTAATTTGCTTATATAGAAAAAATTATAATCCCTCTTCCCTCTTCCCACATTTTAAAGTTTGAGAATCTGTGAACAGCATGATGACGTAGGCTTGTGTCAGTCACGTGGTTCCCCTTCCCTTCCACGGCGCTACAAAGTATTGCTACAATGACGTCATCTTAAAGTATTGCTACAATGACGTCATCTTTTTTCGTATGCGCGGCCGGCGTTCATCAATTTATTAGACGTTGTCACGTCAAAAAAAACGTACAACTGATTCGACAAAACATTCTTTATAATTATCGAACCAACAGGATTAAGTATTTATTCGTAGGAAAGCAGGATTGATCAGCACACCGGTAAACAATGTTTTGAATGTCGGTTAGTAACAAATCCTTGACAAATCGCTATTGACGTTTAATGATGCAATATGACGTATGCTCATTACTGCCATATGAAAGCTGTTTGTAGCGCCACTATTATATACACTTTAGCAGAAATGTTGTTAAAAATAGTTTAAAAAGGATATTTTTGGAAAAACTGCCCTAGGGCAGATTTTCCAAATGTATTCTTGCTTCCATGGCTGTAGTTTAAGGTTAACCTGTTAATATAATTATAAGGTAAATAATATATGTAGTGTTAGGTGCATATAACTAAAAATAATGTAGATGAGCGCGATCTCGCCAACAAACTGTCTTAGCAGTTTGGCGGGTTAATTACAATTGCATGCAGTTATGTACACCTTTTTGGAAAAAAAATTAAAAAAAAAAAAAAAAAAAAAAAATATCCCTAGGAGCGGAACTTTTTAGGCTATACCTGGTGCCGCTGATGCGGTAGTAGTCGTTAGGAGCGTTGACCACCAGTATGGAGACTCCGCTGCCGATGTTCACCAGTAGGAACGGGTAGGGGCTGGAGAAGTCGAACGGCTGCCGCTCGTACAGGCTCAACGCGGCTTCTAGGTACGGGGGCTGGAATTAAAACGTGCTGGTCAGTTATGTCATCCTGGTACGTTATTTATGTGAAACAAGTCAATCATTGGGCCAAATCAAACAGATACTAGAAGTTGGTGCAAATCAGAAATTTAATTGTTCAGAGAGCATCTAGAATCACAGTACTACTCTCATGAAACCCTCGTACCAGTATCCTCGGGCATTCTCCGACGCCGTCGCACACTACTGACCGTGTTACTGCTATAGCTCCTGTGTAAAATACGAGTGAGGTAGCGCTCTGATTCGAGCGTCCAGTTGCAAGAAAAGTATGCTGCTATGGAATCATGGGACCCTGGTACCATCGACACTGATAGTGTTGCTGCTACGGTCGTTGTGGTGAAGATTGTCTCTTTCAAGGAGTGAACTAAGCTGATATCGACTCATACTACACTGGTACCGTCGGCACTGATCGTGTTTCTGCTACAGTTGTTGTGGTGAAGATACGAGTCTGTTTCAACGAGTGAACTAAGCTGATATCGACTCATACTACCTGGTACAGTTATGCAGCGAAAGGCAATACGAAAGAGTGAGATGCAGTTATCTCTATACGTGTCTCACATATTGCTGCATCCCTCTCGTAAGTGACTGATTTATAGCCGCAGAACTGACCGTGTTGGTTGCTACGGTTGTTATGTTGAAGATACGAGTCTGTTTCAAGGAGTGAACTAAACTGCTATTGAAATATTTATTTATTTATTTAAACTTTATTACACAAAAGAAAAACTTAACGTACAAAAGGCGGACTTAATGCCGTGGGGCATTCTCTACCAGTCAACCTTAGGGCAAAGCAGAAAAAATGTAGGCGGTGCATCGAAGCAACATAATAAGTTAATAACATACATTTCATACCTAATTACATACAATTAAAATACTCACAATATATATTACATACATATAATTCAGTGAATAAAGGATTTTGACCTTACAAACGGTCCGGTAGTTTTGAATTTTTGATATGTTGTATAGGATGGTTAGTCAGTTTTAAAATGCAAAATGCACAATTCCCCCCCCTCCGCGCCCGCCGCCATATTGAAAAAACCGGCACTCTCTTCATATTTTTGCTCATATCTTCCTTTAGGAGCATTTTAGCTAGAAGAAAGCTTCGACAATGTTATAGAGAGTTAAATTTACTACATTTTCCATTTCATATTTTGTTTCTAGGACAGATAGTTACGGAGATATGCACATTTAAAAAAACTTAAGAAATTGCAATTTCCAACTCAAAAACAAACTTCTGGATTATATCTTCGTTTAGGAGCATTTTAGCTAGAACAGTGCTTGGGCAATGTTGTAGAAAATTAAATTTACTATAATTGACATTTCAAATTTTGTTGCTAGGACAGATAATTACGGAGATATGTAAAAAATAAAGTCACATTTTCCGAAAATGTATGTAAAAATGGACATGAGTTTTATAAGCAATTATATTTCCTACATGTTTTAATTTGTCCTAGACTAGTCCCTAACTGAATGACAGCGTTCTAAACCAAGAATTTTGAGATATTTTCGGAAAATTCGACTTTTCCTGTTTTTTAAATGTGCATATCTCCGTAACTAACCGTCCTTGAAACTAAATTTGAAATGTCAATTATAGTAAATTTAATTCTCTACAACATTGCCCAAGCTTTGTTGTAGCTAAAATGCTCCTAAACGAAGATATAATCCAGAAGTTGGTTTTTCAGTAGGAAATTGCGATTTTTTACGTTTTTTTAAATGTGGATATCTCCGTAACTATCTGTACAAGAAAAAAAAATATGAAATGGAGAATGTAGTAAATTTAACTCTCTATAATATTGTCCAAGCTTTCTTCTGGCTAAAATGCTCCTAAAGGAAGATATGAGCAAAAATATGAAGAAAGTGCCGGTTTTTTCAATATGGCGGCGGGCGCGGAGGGGGGGGGAATTGTGCATTTTGCATTTTAAGCACTGACTAACCATCCTAGACAACATATCAAAAATTCAAAACTACCGGACCGTTTGTAAGGTCACACATAGTACTTTAGTCTCTATTCACCGTATCTAGACACGCGGCAGCGTGTCCAGCCAAGTTCACCGCAGGAACTGGCGAGCAGCAGCCGTGTGTTATATTACACGAACCGTTTGGAGCCACTTTTGACCCCCCAATAACTCCAAATCTATTTAACATAAAAAAATGAAATTTGGCTTATGTATTAAGATCCTTTAGAACAAGTAGAACCCCAAATTTCATTAATATAGGTTAAATAGTTATTGAGATATTAAAGTCCAAAAAACGGTATTTTTATCACTGACTGACTGACTGACTGACTGACTGACTGACTGACTGACTAGTAATCAAAAACCTAACCCACTTCCAGGTGACCTAGAAAGGTGAAATTTGGCATCCAGCTTAGTAATTGTGTGTGTATACATATAAAAATCTAAAACAGTGATTTTTTTATGTTTTTTTATTATTATTATTATTGATGGTTGTTGCCTCAGAACTCTGTCATTTATAAACCGATTTGGAAAATTCTTTTTTTGTTTGAAAGATATACTAGAATAGCATATACACTCACACGCACACACTTACACATACATGCACATAAAAATCCAATACGTACTAACCGTTTTGGAAAATTCTTTGTTTGTTCAAAACTTTCAAAAGATGTACTAGAATAGCACACAGAACTAATTAACAAATAATAATTAAGTAATTTACACATCATAATAATTTCTGTACAAAAAGTAATGATATCCCATCAAAAACATAAATGTAAAATGAGAGCCAAGTTCAATATCGCGTGCACTTCGCCGACAAAAGAATTGAGATCTGCAAGGGCGCCAAGTTCTTTGCCCTAAAATTTTTAGATACAAGGACATGCGACATACTCAATGCATTTATTTTACTTGGGGTGTAATTCAATATCAAGACGTGACTTGGCTAGTTTTAAAATATAAATTTATATTATAAATCAAAATCAATCAAATCATTAACCTATTTTCGTAAAGGTAAGTACGCAAGTTAGTGTACGTCTTGTTACTTATACTGTTAGCTTGATAATGAACTATGACTATGACCATGTTACTTTTATAAAATTTAGTTAGTTTGTGAAAACTAGCCAAGTTAAATCTTGATATTGAATTACTCCCCAAGTAAAATAAATGCATTGAGTATGTCGCATGTCCTTGTATCTAAAAATTTTAGGGCAAAGAACTTGGCGCCCTTGCAGATCTCAATTCTTTTGTCGGCGAAGTGCACGCGATATTGAACTTGGCTCTCATTTTACATTTATGTTTTTGATGGGATTAATATTACATATACATAAAATACACATATAAATAGATAAATACATACATACATATATACGACGATGAAACTAACCAAGCAAATAAACTATGAGACGTCAGTTCTACCAGCAAAGAAACTCTGCACGGCCCTTTTAAATGCCAACTTACTCGGGGCCTGTTTAATTGTGAGAGGAAGACCGTTACCCGTAAATATGTTACCCTGGTACCGTTAGTACTGACCGTGTTGCTGCTACAGTTGTTGTGGAGTAGGTGGGGCTCCGGCGGCGCCCAGTAGTAGCACTCCGCGGAATGCCACGCGTCCACGTACAGCAGCCCGGCGATCAGGGCGTCCAGTTCGTCCAGTTTTGACAGGTGCATGTTCACTTCCTGGAACATAAAGGTGGACAGTTTATTTGGAGCGGAGCGAGCGAAGCGAGCGAAGTTCCCATGGATCGACTCGAATGGACTTCGTAACAATACGCAGATCTCAGGGAGTTCTCAACCGATTTTAGAAATTTTTGTTTTAAAATGCAAAAATTAAATTTCGCTAGGTCGTCACGAAGAGAAAATTTCGAAAAAAAACAAACTCCGCTCCAATCTATGGTGCAAGCTTAGCCGGTGGCTGACTCTGCATCGACCTAGTTATTTCATTTAAACCGACATTGATACTTCTCTAGAAATGAATGAAGGTACCACGTTCTTCTGTCCACGAAGTCCTTAACAACAGACTATGCAGCTCCTATTTTTTTTTATGAAACACAATAGTACAATAAACTTTCTGTGTATCTGCCAAACTGCGCGGCAGTTTGTTGGCAGAAAAACATAGTGCCCTCCATCATTGTACATTTAACTATTGAGTAATATAGCGTTTTAACTTAAAAACTACAAAAAGTACACTTTAAAAGTTATGCACGACAAAAGCAAAGGAGCGGAACTCTCTTCCTGCGCACTTTTTCCCTGAAAAGTATAACATAGATCTCTTTAAGTCGAGAGTGAATAGGCATCTACTAGACAAGCATGCATCTTAGACCTCATCGTTAACATCAGGTACGTTCGAGGTACACATTTCTTTCACAATTAACAACAATATTGCTATAGTAAGGCTCTGCCCAGGTGAATTTTTCGCTTCGAGCCCTAATATTTCAAACAAAGGCCATTGTCTCTATCGCACAGCCGCTAGCTACCGAGTTAGCACGTGCCACTACAACATTCATATTGAAAAACAAACGGTATCTTCATAGTATGTCACTGATATTCTAGATTCTCGAAAAGGGCCTTATCTTAACCACTTGACCGTCCAGCCCGCGAGACTATTTTCCTGTCAACTGTCCGGGTTTTTTTAGCGACGCACGCCCCGCGCTGCGCATCTTCAACTTTCTACAAAACTAGCGTAACTACACTGCCATCTATATTTTTTATAGCAAACTATTTGGTTAGGCTACGTTGTTGCATCAAGATAATTAGTAAATAATGCCGAATCATTCCACTAGATGCCACTATAATCAACTGTTCCGTCTTCCAATCTTGGATAGTAAGGTATCCGCGGACGGGAGCATATTGGTTTTGGATACTATGCTATCGTCGGACGGTCAAGTGGTTATGGACTAGGAGGCGTCTACTGACCTTGATAAAGTTCTCCTCGAACTTGTAAGCGCCCCCGCCGGTCGCGTATATCGTGTTGACGAGCGCAGCCATGCCCTTAGACCTGGCCAGTTCCAGGAACGCGCCAACCTCCGTGGTTGGGAAGCGGATGAAGTGTAACGTGCCGCGGCGGCCGCGGATTGTCACGTTGTCCATCTGAAATTAACAAATCTATCATTATCATCAGCTGATATACGTCCGGGCAAAGATAGCCGGTGAAATTACTAGCATAGAGGCATTCTATCTTCGTCCTCCGGGTAGGCAAGCACTTGTGACACCTCTGGTGTTGCAGGTGTTTATGGGCGACGGTAATCGCTTTCCATCAGGCGATACGTTTGCTCGTTTGCCCCCCTATGACATAAAAAAAAAAAAAAAAAAAAAGGTCACCCCCAAAGTTCTCCTCAACGATCGGTCTTCCGGCGCCTTCATTAAATTTCCGCCTGTATCCAATTCTCTTTCTATTAAATCTAAAACCGACGCCATGGTTCCCAAGAACAGATTTCCCTATCAAAATTCAAAATTCAAATCTTTATTCTGCAAATAGGCCTCAAGGGCACTTTTACATGTCTGATTCTATATCAATGCATAACAATAATAAATATAAAATTACTATTATGATTACATCACAACAACATAATAGTAAATTAATGCAACAGACAAATCACTGGGCATACTTTGCCGGGAGATGTATACTGTCTCCGGGTCCATGAATACTCTTAACCTATACTATCAGAGATGTAAAGGGTCTCTATGCGTCAATAATAAAATACGATGGATTCAAAATACATAGTAAGGAGCCTACAACTAGCTGAGATGTATAGCGTCTCCAATGTCAAAAGAAGGAAGATGTCTCTTATAGTTTTCGTTTTCTCCCTACTGACCCACTTGGATTGATCACCCGGTACATGATGATGATTTGGTGTAAGGACGACCGACCGGAGACAGGCGAGCTGTCGATTGCTTGGTTGCGTTCATTTAGCCCAATTCCCAATTGGAACCAACTGTTACAGTTCTGCTGGTTACTGTTACTAGTCACATCTTTGGGGTGGCGTGGTTCCACCCAATATCTATTCAATGCTCGTGACAGATTGCAGCGGCGGGTAGTCGAAAAAAGTACCAGGCTCCTCGAACCCCTTCAATCACGTAGGGACATTGGGTCGCTGAGCGAGCGTTTTCTATCGCCTATACCATGGTGAGTGCTCTGAAGAGCTATCAAAGCTCATGTGTTCCTCCTTCTTATAACATGGGACCCTTCAAAGGAAGCGTGAAGAAGCATCTCTCGGGTCAGCATGGTGTCAACGGACATGGCACCGTTGGTTTCTCGTCAGTTGCCATTGTCACTTGGGCTCCCCTCTTTGCTCACCATCAGGCGAAGTGGAGACAGTATGTTGTGCCGTTATAAAAAGAAATTTTGGATAGTATTATTCACCTGTAAATGTACGTCCCGACGGCCCGTGTTCCCGTACGCGGAATTCCTGGTGAGGTACCGTCGGATGTTCTTCAGGACTTCTGTCTCCTTGTCCAGCTCGCGCCGGTTCGTCTCGCGGGGCTCGAAGTACACCAGCTTGGTCAGGGTGCCTCCGATGTCCATGCCGAACCAGGGCATTGCTGGAAGGTAAAGGATGCGTCAAGGGAGGGCTGGATGTGGGTCTGACATCGATTTAGCGGATGGCGTCATAAGTAGCTCATGAAATAGACAAAATTAGGTGTAAAGCCTGACCAGAAATATATGAGGATTGTCAAGAGGGCGCTATTTATAAGATTTATATGGCAACAATTTTGCAACCAATCGCAACCCACTATAATGAGTCAGATAAGTTTAAATACCCGTCAGTTCCACTATGTTAACCTCGTAATATCATTTAATGGAATGCATTCTTTTCCTGACTGTTTTTCGTGTAGTAAACACGTGTATACTTTATTTATTATCTTAGATACGCTAACAATGTAATAATGGAATTTGGTTTTCGGCATTTTCATTGGATAATTTTAAATATTTGTCTTTTAAAGAAACAACCACGAATGACATTGACATTGTTGACAAGCCATCATAAAAATCATTGCCAGTGTAAGACATTAGTTCCGGTGAAACTCCGCAATATGGCGCGTCCTCATATATTTCTGGTCAGGCTTTATTTGCCACTTTTTGTTTCTCCGTTAATTGACAACATTTTAATATTCAGCCAATTTCAAGTAAATTTTGCATAATAAAGCCAAAACTATCCAAGTGATGAAAGTCAAGTTTTTTTTTTTTCAATACAAATCAGTATTTATGTCGCAAGAAGAACGAAGGATTGAGCAGCATTCCAGTAAACAATGTTTTGAATTTGATTAAATGACAAATCCTTGACATCGGTACTGACGTGAATATAACACGATGCACATTATTGCCATATGAAAGCTGTTTTTAGCGCCACTATCCCTGGGTTGGACGTACCTTTTAGGCTGTAAAGTCAACCAATTACTTCTAGGCGACTATAGAACCTTGTCACAATGACAATGATATGAAATTTCAAGCTGCTTTCATATTCACGTTCACTGTAACAAGGTACGAAATGGCCTAGAAATCAAATTGGTTGACTGTACTTAGTTTGACAACTTATTTTCTCAGCGATCCATTGACCTCCTAAACAAATCTTGAATTAGATACTTAGTACTTACTTAGTTATCTATAATTTTAAGAGTCATTCTGTAAACACAATGGTAGTACGATTAGAATTTTGACAGTTTTAACTTTGACGCGAGTGTTGAAGTTTCGACTTCAGCACCTCTAGCATGACTTTGCCAAGCGCGACTCTTTGTCGTGCGACAAATTCTATCTGTCACTTTCCTTTCAATACCGTGCGAGCAGGACAGGTGACGCTGAGTCGCGCGACAAGCGAAATCGCAAAGGCTCCTCTACACAATGGGCCATCATGGGCCATGATAAGGGACGCAGCTATACGTTAGAGGAGACAAGCGATATTGCTGTCTTCTCCTGTCGTATAACTGCGTACCTTATCATGGCCCATGATGGCCCATTGTGTAGAGAAACCTCAAGATATGCTAGCAAGATTACAAGCTTTTAAGGTGCGTACGCTCTAGGCGTAACTACACAACCTAATATTTTTGTATAGAATTGTATTGTATGTCGCACCGCTTAGTGCGTTTTATCTCATACAATTTCATAAAAATAATATTTGGTCGCGTCGTGTAGCTTCGCTCTGCTTACGCGTAGTCACATCCAGTGCTCTTTTCTCTCTCTTACCTTTACATGAACAATATGAATAGATACATACGTGGTGCATTATTGTCGGGCGGCGTCGGCGGCGTCGGTTCCGCCATCTTGCCGCAGTTCTGTTTGCTCATCGGGTAGGAGCGGCGGGCGCGTTTGCTTAGTGTAGTTCTGTCGGGGGAAGAGAGATGGCGTTAAAATCAATCATAATACGAAAAGCCGTTGAGTTTGAAGTAAAGCAATTAGAGGAAAAATGCTGTACGTACGTAGCACACGTAGGTCCTACATCTGAAAAAAGGATATTCTGGGCTTAAAGCCAACGGAAATCACTTGATTAAAAAGTAAACATTCGTGTCGTTCTCTAGGTTTTTTAGAGATGCATATTTTAAAATGGCAACCAATTTTATTTAAATATGTTGGAAAATTGCTGTTCGAAATCCACTTTCCAAAAATCCACCCATAACTATTTTTTACTATAGTAATGGAGGTCACTAAGACACCAGGAACGAGGAGCTCTTGAAGATAGTACGTGACTGGATTCCCGTCGCGAGATTAAAGAGAACTACGGTGCTTACTTATCCCCAGCTGTACTGCTTGCTTAGATGGAGGTTTGAAGATACCTATGACGGAGGTACCAGGATCCCATGACTTACTTGAAGATAGTGCGCGGCTGTCCGGCGAGCGGCGCCCGGCGCGGCGGGCACGCCGCAAGGCAGCCCTCACAGCGACGCAGTTACTCGAGCTTATGGCCAGTCCTATGACATGACGGAGGTACCAGGACCCCATGACTTACTTGAAGATAGTGCGCGGCTGTCCGCGAGCGGCGCCCGGCGCGGCGGGCACGCCGCAAGCCAGCCCTCACAGCGATGCAGTTACTCGAGCTTATGGCCAGTCCTATGGCGGAGGTACCAGGACCCCATGACTTACTTGAAGATAGTGCGCGGCTGTCCGCGAGCGGCGCCCGGCGCGGCGGGCACGCCGCAAGGCAGCCCTCACAGCGATGCAGTTACTCGAGCTTATGGCCAGTCCTATGGCGGAGGTACCAGGACCCCATGACTTACTTGAAGATAGTGCGCGGCTGTCCGCGAGCGGCGCCCGGCGCGGCGGGCACGCCGCAAGGCAGCCCTCACAGCGATGCAGTTACTCGAGCTTATGGCCAGTCCTATGGCGGAGGTACCAGGACCCCATGACTTACTTGAAGATAGTGCGCGGCTGTCCGCGAGCGGCGCCCGGCGCGCCGGGCACGCCGCAAGGTAGCCCTCACAGCGATGCAGTTACTCGAGCTTATGGCCAGTCCTATGGCGGAGGTACCAGGTCCCCATGACTTACTTGAAGATAGTGCGCGGCTGTCCGCGAGCGGCGCCCGGCGCGGCGGGCACGCCGCAAGGCAGCCCTCACAGCGATGCAGTTACTCGAGCTTATGGCCAGTCCTATGGCGGAGGTACCAGGACCCCATGACTTACTTGAAAATAGTGCGCGGCTGTCCGGCGAGCGGCGCCCGGCGCGGCGGGCACGCCGCAAGGCAGCCCTCACAGCGATGCAGTCGCATCTGGAAATAATAAATACATCAATAAGTATCAATTGACAATCTTACAGAGATGTATTTACTCTCAAACTAAGCCTTAGCCTTAGCTGATGGCATCTGTCACACACACTCGCTAACTGACAAATGTGACGGATAGTTTTTGGTGTTCTAAGGGCCCTTCCCTTGATAAAGAAACGCCCATTAGGAGCCAGTTGCTCCGGCCAGCCGCCCTTAACCCTCCACTGCATTTCCTACGGATTTACTTTTTTTTAAACGGTACAACATAGTGGCTCCACTTTACCTCATGGTAAGCAAAAAGGGGAGCCCAGGTCGCAATGGCAACTGACAAGAACGGTACCATGTCTGTCGACACTGCCATGCTGGCCCGAGAGATGCTTTTTCACGCTTCGTTTGAAGGGTCCCATGTTATAAGAAGGAGGAAACACAATGAGCTGGCAAAGAGTTCCATATTTTAATAGCTCGGCAGATGAAGGAATTACCAAACTCTTTTACCTACGTTACAGGGTAACAAGTGAAGTATCATGTGATTTAAATCATAGCAAATGCCAGTGAAATATTTAATGTAAACACGCCATTTCTGGATGATAAAATTGACTTTGTAGTTACTTAATCTACTGTTTAAAGTCGAGCCCGCGACCTTGATTATAATCAAAACAACCTTAACTTGTATTGTCGCACAGATAAAATACGATTAGCACAAAAATGTTGGTAGATACGTCACATTAGTACTTAATTTAAATATTATAGGTGTGCGTTAACCTTTCAGAATTACGTCAAATAGTAGACAATTGTTACTAAGACGGGTTTACGTAGTTCAAAAGGTAAGTTGTACTTTACACCCAAGGGATACATAAAGCGACTAGCTCTTAGTTCCAATTTTCGCCACATGATGTTATCCATACTATTATAAAATTTTAGATCTGTATTGAAAAACATTTTTCTGAGAGCGGTGGTAGCCTAGTGGTAAGTGCATGCGACTTTCAATCCGGAGGTCGCGGGTTCGAACCCGGCCCGTACCAATGAGTTTTTCGGAACTTATGTACGGAATGTTATTTGATATTTACCACTCGCTTTTCCGTGAAGGAAAACATCGTGAGGAAACCACCTAAGCCCAAATAAGGCCTAGTTTCCCCTCTGGGTTGGAAGGTCAGATGGCAGTCGCTTGCGTAAGAACTAGTGCCTACGCCACATCTTGGGATTTAGGTAGCCGACCTCGATTGAGAATTCATTCTCAAAAAATGGGACAAAGACTAGGAGGATGGATTGAACAAACATTTTTCTATGAAGAGGGGTCATGATTACAGGAAAAATCTCAATAGCGTGATGCAGGATCTTCTTTTGTTTTGTATGGGCTCGCGGTGCCATGTCAGCGTGGCGCCATCAGTTTTCATAATTTCCTTTGTCATCTCATCACGCCGAAACGGCTGGACGGATTTTAACCATATTCGGTATACGGAGAGCTGGATATACAAAGAAGGTTATAGGATACTTTTCGACCGACTACGGTAAACAAAAGAGGTTTATGCCGAACAAGTAGCGGGCAGCTTCTAGTCTTAACTATAAACACGAATATCTCAGAACTGAAAAATAATTCAGCTTGAAGCATAATTAATAGTAGAAATTAGGCAGATATGAATACCTATCTAATGATATAACTCTTATCTCTGTTGGTTCTTGGTCCATTTTTGCGCATTGTTGGAGACTCCATCGGCGTGGCGCAATAATATAATAAACTAGCGACCCGCCCCGGCTTCGCACGGGTGCAATGCTGATATATTATACATATAAACCTTCCTCTTGAATCATTCTATCTATTTAACAAAACCGCATCAAATCCGTTGCGTAGTTTTAAAGATCTAAGCATACATAGGGACAGACAGACAGGAAGCGACTTTGTTTTATACTATGTAGTGATAACACCTCCAAACATTTAGACATAAACAAACAATTAAATTATAATTCACCGGTTCATTTAATTCAAGAGTTTGGTTTGACAAAAACCAGAATAAAAACACTTTGCAATTAATTATTAACAAGTCACGTTTTTGTATTACATATTGAATTAATTTATTGCCACAATAATAAACAACTGTCGTTTTTTTTAACGATAGGTCGAATCGTTGTCGTAGATTACGGTTAGTTTATGTATTTTCTAATATCTCTTTACATACAGAAAAATAAATTAAAATACTTTTTAGGTTTAAAGGTACGCGACGCAAAGCTCTCTCGATCTCTACCAGGTGGGCCCTGTAACAGGAGCAATAAATTAAAACATAGATTCTACCTCTCAAAATGAACAACATTTATTAAAAAACTTTTAAAAATAACTCATTTATAATGTAAACCTGTAAAATAAAGTTTATTCAAAGAAGCAATGTATTGCGAAGCATTTGACATTTAGTAAAGTGACAGCTATGTCAATGCTAAGGCGATGTCAATGTTGGACGGCGTACATTGAAAATGCTATTTACTTTGTTTGAAATAATGGACATTTTGAAAACAGTATTTAAAAAAAGTTTCTGAACAGATGTTGTTCGGTTTGACGAGTAAAATCTATGTTTTAATTTTTTGCTCCTGTTCCAGGACCCACCTGGTATATTAATTTCCAACTGTTATAAATATGAAATGTTGACAATTATGTTTAGATTTCAACCTCATAGAGTTGTACACTAATGTACAGTCGAGTTCATTTACATCTACACACTTACGAGAACAAAAATATCTGAAAACGACCCTATTGGCAGGAGCATAAAGTCGTGTTCAGTTATTTTTGTTCTCGTAAGTGTGTAGATGTAAATGAACTCGACTGTACTAATAACAACAACTGTTTCCGAGAAATCAGTAAGATTGTGCTTTATATCAATCGATATATAGATAAGGGAATTCTATTTATACATATACACCTACAAACGATTTATACCTACGTATTTACAGAAGAAAGTTACCTTTGGTTGTTCTTTCTTGGTGGTATCCATTTAAAACACTTAACTGATCACACAATTGATTAAGCAATAATTTATAGACAATTTAGAAATCTCACTTTACGCGTAAAACTCTACATTTCTTACGTTTCAAACATTAAGTTTCAAATAAGTTAATTAAAAATAGATTCGTAGGCTAAGACTATGTGAACAAGTATATAAATATTTGTATGATATTTAAGTATTTTAATGATAATAAATCAAAAAGACGTCTATTACAAGTTAATATTGGTACGGAATAGCGGCACGACCCCAAGGTGACGATAAGTATTATATTTGATTGATAAGTTATCTCGCAGATAATACGTTTCGCAGTATCTTTATTAGACATTATGGCCAAATAATCCGTACTGGGAACCTTTAATTGGACAGTTTTAGTGCAATGATAATGACATGACAGTCGCCAAACTTAGTTATGTGGGCGGGGCACATTGCTCGTAGAACCGATGGCCGTTGGGACAGAAAGGTGTGGCGACCGCTGACAGGAAGACGCAGCGTGGGAAGTCCCCAACGAGGTGGACCGACGACCTGTGTTAGGATAACGGGTGAGGTTAGGCGCGCTGTTATAACGGTAACGTCGTTATAAATAAAATCAATGGCTACGTGACGCCTGTCACTCAAGGCTCACCGGTCGACACGGCACCTCACGTGGCGAAAACCGGTCGCGGATACGTGACGTTGCCAAAAGTTACTTGTTTTACCACAACATAACCCCGTCTGTCTGTCAAGCACAACCACGCTTCGCGACTCTTGTGACTTCACATCGCACGACATAGCATTGCCCGTCACTGTCTCACAGTACAGCGAAGGAAGAGATAGGTGATATTTCTCGCGCCAGTAAGAGTAGCGTGTCACAGTGCTAGAGGTGTAGGGGACAGCACACAATTTACAATGGGATATAGGTACTTCAAAACCGTGTACTGGAAGACATAGCGTGGAAAGGCCTCAAAAGGTGGATCGACGACCTGATAAGGATCACAGGCAGCATATTGGACTAGGGCGGCGCACGACCGATCGCTGTGGAGAACTTTGGAGGGGACGTTTGTACAGCAGCCTTTCAGTCAGGACGTCTTTCGGCTGATATGATGACCATGACATCGATATGACTGTCTGTCGATATAACTTATATTTGTCAATGCTCATGATCAATAAATATTATTATATGATATAAACAAAATAAATGGTTACGTGACACCTATCAGTCAAGGCTCAACGGTCGACACGGCACGTCACGTGGCGAAAACCGGTCGCGGATACGTCACGTTGCCTAAACTTGTTTTACTACAACACAACCCATCTGGGATCGCATTATTTACAAGGGGATATACTTCAAAACCACGTACTGGAAGACATAGCGACCACCGACGACTATGCAGTATATTGGACGAGGGCAGGGCGGCGCACGACCGATAGCTGTGGAGAACTTTGGAGGGGGACATTTCAATCGGCTGATATGACGATGATGTCGATATAAACAAAATAAATGGCTACGTGACGCTTGTCAGTCAAGGCTCTCGACACGGCACGTCACGTTCACGTGGCGAAAACCGGTCGCGGATACGTCACATTGCCTAAACTTACCTGTTTTGCCACAACACAAGATGGGATCGCACGGAATTCACAGTGGAATGTCTTCTATACTATTATAAAATTCGAGATTTGCATTGAATATCAGCTTTCTATGGAGAGAGGTCATGATTTCAGGAAAATTCTTAATAGCGTGATGCAGGATCGTCATTCGTTTTGTATGGGCGCGCGCCGCTATGCCAGCCTGGCGCCATGAGTTTTCATATATGTCATAGGGGGCAAACGAGCAAACGTATCGCCTGATGGAAAGCGATTACCGTCGCCCATAAACACCTGCAACACCAGAAGAGTCACAAGTGTTTGCCTATCTACCCGGAGGACGAAGATAGAATGCCTCCATGCTAGTCATTTCACTGGCTATCTAACCCTCACACCGGAACACAACAATGCGAACATTGCTGTTTGGCAGTGGGTTAGCAGGCAAGACGGTAGTAATAGTAACAATCCGGACGCTGCACGAGGCCCTACTACTCCAGCCAGTCATAAGTTCCTTTGTCCTCGCATCACGCCAAAACGGCTGGACAAATGTTAACCAATTTCGGTACATGGATAGCTGGACATCCAAATACAATGAGCGGCAGATTTGCATGGCCGATATATAATGGATTCATTCATAAATGGGCCATGCATTTGTGCAGCCCATAGTATCAAACCTGTTCCATTTCAGGACATAATCTTTTTTATTCAATTTAAACTGACCTATAAAAAATTGGGCAAGTGCGAGTCCGACTCGCGCATGAAGGGTTCGGTACCATAATCTATAACAAGTTTGTTGTATGGGAGCCCCCCTTAAATATTTATTTTATTTTGTTTTTAGTATTTGTTGAAACGGCAATAGAAATACATCATCTGTGAAAACTTCAACTGTCTAGCTATCACCGTTCTTGAGATACAGCCTGGTGACAGACGGACGGACGGACGGACGGACGGACGGACAACAGCGAAGTCTCAGTAATAGGGTCCCGTTTTTACCCTTTGGGTACGGAACCCTAAAAATTATCGCGATGGCCATGGCGGGTGCCTCGTGATTGGTAAATTTTTTTGACAATTAATTTCAACCGGCCAGGGTTGACATGACTTGTCACACAGTATCGAATAATATATGCTGATGTTCTGTTTTCATTAATTCATTAGAGTTAGGTAAAGCGTTGTCCTATGAAATATTAAACTTCAGTAGCGGGTACCATATTAGAGCATAGAATTTTGGTACATGTTTAAAAGTGATTTTGGTACATGTTTAAAAGTGATGTTGTGATTTTGTCTGTGAAATTATAACTGACAAGATAACAGTACGAGCGTATAAAATGCTAATAAAATCCTGGCTAAATAGATTTCGTCAGTCGGTTTAGACTTCAAGGATGTGTTTGCCCAATGCTGACTACAAAGTATAATGCCTGCGCAAAACTCTTAGGCAAGTTCGCGGTAGCAGTTACAAAGTTATTATTTATCCTCTAGTGAATATAATATGTGCATATATGTGTGTATAGAAGCGGTGGTAGCCTAGTGGTTAGGGCATGCGACTTTCAATCCGCAGGTCGCGGGTTCGAACTCGGCCCGTACCAATGAGTTTTTCGGAACTTATGTACGGAATGTCATTTGATATTTACCACTCGCTTTTCGGTGAAGGAAAACATCGTGAGGAAACCACATAAGCCCAATAAGGCCTAGTTTCCCCTCTGGGTTGGAAGGTCAGATGGCAGTCGCTTGCGTAAAAACTAGTGCCTACGCCACATCTTGGGATTTAGGTAGCCGACCCTGATTGAGAATTCATTCTCTACAAAGATATGGGACAAAAGCTATAGGAGAATGATGATAGTGAATATAATATGTCAAAACAAAATATCCTGAATTTATAACACCCCCGTAAGTAGCTGGTCATCATGAGACCCTCATTCTATGAGTGATATAGAAAATGCTACTAAAACTGAACATAACTACAAAATTTGGAATTCTTAGCTTTAATATTGGCTGAGATCTTGTCACTTGTTCCAATTAAAGCTGAATATCTTGGAAACTACTGGTCCTATTCCCACCAAATAATAGCTAAGAACCATCTCGACGGACATGTCTTTCGATTAAAAATAACCGCACTCAAATTGGTCTATCCGTTTGGGACCTATGATGCGACATACGGACACACATGATTAACTAATAAATAACACTCCTCTTTTTTGTCGGGTTTTAATAAAATTCTAAGAAGACCGAATGGATATAAAGACCTTATCTTGAAAACATGACACCACAATGCCATTGTCTTAATTGGCCCTCTACATGATGTCACCTTGTGGAAAATTTGACAGTTACAACCCACAAAAAGAACAGTGGTACAATTTTCATACTAAATCCGCCTTAGTAAAAGTCCGAATGTGTGATTTTCTGAGCTGTGACTAATTAGTGGTCGCTTAAGCTCTTTTAGAATAAGGAACTTTTCAAATTTATTTATCAATCACAAATTGACATATTTTCGAAAACGTAAAAATGTGGTAATAATTCATTTTTAGGGTTCCGTTCCCAAAGGGTAAAAACGGGACCTAGTACTAAGTCCGTCCGTCAGTTTGTCTGTCTGTCGTCACGCTGTATCTCATGAACCGTGATAGCTAGACTGTTGAAATTTTCACAGATGAGTGTATGGCCGCTATAACAACAAATAGTAATAAAACAGAATCAACTAAAATAAATATTTAAGTTAGGCTCCTATACAACAAACGTGATTGGTTGCGTAAACTTTGCACCTCATATGTATCCGGCGCGCCATACATACCAGGTGCAAGCTTAACTCGGCCAGTTAAGATGGGATAAGTGTTTGTACGGAACTCTCGGTGCGCGAGTCAGACTCGCACTTGGCCGGTAATTATCCTTTATTTGATTAAAAAAAACTCCAGTTATTTTTATCGTATGGCGATTTAACTCCAGTAAAAAAACGTTGTCAATTGAAATGTTTGCCCTTTGTTAGTCCTTGAGGTTTCATCGAACAAAAGGCATCAACAGATGAAGTCATCATGAAATATTTACATGGCAAAAAAACTAAGCTTACTGGAAGGAATCTATCGTATGTAAGTACGTATGTATGTATGTCGACATTTACTGCCCGGTCGAGCGAAGCGTCATTGTATCAGCTTGGAAAATGGATGGTTGAATGTCCGTCTGTCCGGATTTCCGGTGTTTCTCGCCTACAGGCCGCATCTCAACCGATTCTGGTGAAATTTTATGAGCAGGTTCAAATAATACGCCACCCTAAGGCATGCAGAAGCAACTCGTTGAAAAATTCAATGGCTCTAACACAGGTTCGGTGGTCCAATAGGTAGGACGCCCGTGTTGGCCCGGAAAGCCGTTGGTGACGCAGGTTCGAACCCTACCTGAACCGTTATTTTTTTTATTTTTTCGCTGCATTATAAACATAGTAAAAAATTAATTGTATCATTGAAACACACATTCAAAATTACGCGGAACCAATAAACTACCACTAACTTTTTGACAATATATTATTTTTCATTGTACAAAAACCAAAAAGAAGACTTGTTTTGACTACTGATTTTCATGACGTCACAGGCCAGTATCATCATAGAAGATTCATACTAACAGATCGTTTTTGACATTTCATAAAGAGTAGCTCATTTGAGCTGTCATCAAATACCATAGGTATTAATTATTCAGATTTTAAATTCAAAGTCTACAGCTAAAAGAGACACTAGTTATTTAACTTCTAATGCTGGGGGATGTCTTGCCAAGCAGCATCACTTGTGCATCCGCCAATCTATGGAAAATACAGATCTATAGATGGATACTTATTTATATACCTAGATATTTTTCAAGCAGCAACAACAAATGGTTAGTGCTTACATAATAATAATATCGACAAACCTATTATCGATAACTACCACGACAACCTTGTTTGAAAGTTGTTTCACTTAGACTGCTCC
Source organism: Apotomis capreana (assembly GCA_947623375.1). Lineage (NCBI taxonomy): Eukaryota > Metazoa > Arthropoda > Insecta > Lepidoptera > Tortricidae > Apotomis > Apotomis capreana. Next base: position 11,424,193 of record OX392521.1, read on the forward strand.
ATATAACAACTTTTTACCGCAAGTTCGTAAAAAAATTGGAAACATGTACGAATTATGTCCATTTGAACAAAATCGATGGCACGCGAAGTGGGTGTGTTTGCGGCATGTAACAATTAAGATCTGCGATTTTCCTCTATAACGTTGCAGTGATACTCATCGATAACAAGATTGTCGACGTTTTATTTTGTCGAGCAATAGTAACAAGTCGTTCGTGCTAGGAAAATCTCTAGGTATACTTATTTATATCTGTTGAGGAATTCCCTCGTGATGGTGACAATCACCTGTCAGAGTTACCCAGCAACAGTACGGCAGTATGAATGCAGTTGTGAACGTGTTGGCATAGTCAATTTGGCATGATAATGAGAAATCTGTCCGATCTGTGACGTCACCAGCGGTAGTGTCTAGCCGTGAGGGCTTGATTAATTCCTATAATATTACTAGAAGGTACCCTGCCCACTTTGTACGCGTTTTTTTTTGGGTTAGTCAACTCGGAACCCTTAGTTTCGCCATGTATGTACGTCTGTTCGTCCGCGGCTTCGCTATGAAATTTGGTATGAGTATGTGTATGTATCACGCCGACAAATCGGTAAAAAAAAAACTTTGGAACCCTTAGTTTCGCCATGTACATCTGTTCGTCCGCGGCTTTGCTCCCTGATCATAAGTACTAGAAAGCTGAAATTTAGTATGAGCATGTGTACGTATCACGCCGACAAAACGGTAAAAAAGAAAACTAAAGAATTTTTTTTGTCGGGTACTAAAATGTTTGAATATGATAGATGTTTTTGCCGCTAATGTAGCTCAAATTCGTTGACTTTGCCAATGTCAATAATTTCTGTCATACGTTAACTTTCCCCTGACACTTTTAATAGTACATTACATCAGAGGCCGGGAAAATGAGGATTTCCGGCCAAGTAGGTATATACGGCCGAGCGAGCGTGCGAGCGAGGCCGGATAGTGATACGAGGCCGGGAATCCGTTTTCACGCGAGGCATGTATAGTGCTTTTCTCAAACATACAATGAAATAAAAAAATATACTTCAAAGAATAACACTTAATATTGTTTGTCCGATATTTTCCGAATTTGACCGAATTTTAAAAATCCGATTTCAGATTCTGACTCAAGAGCCCCAAAAACCCCCGGATACCGAATTTCAGCCTCCTAGGACCAATTTAAAATTTTCTCCATACAAATAGTTTTTTTTTTTTCGATATTTTCCGAATTTGACCGAATTTTCGGACATGATTTCAGATTCATATTTTTGATCCCCGAGAGCCCCCCGATACCGAATTTGACAAAATTTTAAAAATCAGATTTCAGATTCTGACTCAGGAGCCTTAAAAACCCCCGGATACCGAATTTCAGCCTCCTAGGACCAATTTGAAATTTTCTCCATACAAATCGTTTTTTTTCGACATTTTCCGAATTTGACCGAATTTTCGGACAAGATTTCAGATTCATATTTTTGAGCCCCGAGAGCCCCCGAATCCGAATTTGACCGAATTTTAAAAATCCGATTTCAGATTCTGACTCAGGAGCCCCAAAAACCCCCGGATACCGAATTTCAGCCTCCTAGGACCAATTTGAAATTTTCTCCATACAAATCGTTTTTTTTTTTTCGATATTTTCCGAATTTGACCGAATTTTCGGACATGATTTCAGATTCATATTTTTGATCCCCGAGAGCCCCCCGATACCGAATTTGACAAAATTTAAAAAATCAGATTTCAGATTCTGACTCAGGAGCCTTAAAAACCCCCGGATACCGAATTTCAGCCTCCTAGGACCAATTTGAAATTTTCTCCATACAAATCGTTTTTTTTTTTTTCGATTTTTTCCGAATTTGACCGAATTTTCGGACAAGATTTCAGATTCATCATATTTTTGAGCCCCGAGAGCCCCCCGATACCGAATTTGACAAAATTTAAAAAATCAGATTTCAGATTCTGACTCAGGAGCCCCAAAAACCCCCGGATACCGAATTTCAGCCTCCTAGGACCAATTTGAAATTTTCTCCATACAAATCGTTTTTTTTTTTCGATTTTTTCCGAATTTGACCGAATTTTCGGACAAGATTTCAGATTCATATTTTTGAGCCCCGAGAGCCCCCCGATACCGAATTTGACCGAATAAAAAAATCCGATTCCAGATTCTGACTCAGGAGCCCCAAAAACCCCCGGATACCGAATTTCAGCCTCCTAGGACCAATTTGAAATTTTCTCCATACAAATCGTTTTTTTTTTTCGATATTTTCCGAATTTGACCGAATTTTCGGACAAGATTTCAGATTCATATTTTTGAGCCCCGAGAGCCCCCCGATACCGAATTTGACAAAATTAAAAAAATCCGATTTCAGATTCTGACTCAGGAGCCCCAAAAACCCCCGGATACCGAATTTCAGCCTCCTAGGACCAATTTGAAATTATCTCCATACAAATCGTTTTTTTTCGACATTTTCCGAATTTGACCGAATTTTCGGACAAGATTTCAGATTCATATTTTTGAGCCCCGAGAGCCCCCCGATACCGAGTTTTAGCCGCCTAGCACCAATTTGAAATTTTGAAAAAAAAGTCGCCATCTTGAATTTTTTTTTCCACAAGTGTCTAACAACCAACCTTTAAAAACAAAACCTGCTTTTTGTCAAACCAGCCAGCTGTGTGAATGACCTTGTTGTTGAAACCAAAAAAAAGTTACTTTGCAGGCCTAGGCCTGAAAAGCAGTATGAAATCCCTTTACAGTCCTCTCGAGTTGTTGCGCCCAAAAACCGATACTTCCGAGCCCATTATAAGGAACGCAAAGACAATATTTCATTGCATGTTTGAGAAAAGTATATTTTCGCCTGTGACAATCTTAACACAATTGCGTTCATAGGCGGCGGTAACAGTTTCACATCAGGCGGGCCGCATGATTGTTTGCCGCCGTCGCGTCGTAGTATAAAAAAAAATTGACTGTTTACCCGAAGTACACCCTTACCATGATTTTACAGTGACTGTACTCTGTCTAGCGATTTCGCAAAGGTTTTTTTTTTTTTCGCTTATACACTGGAATTTACACATAGGATATTTCCAACGGCCCCAAACTAGGCACAGCCTGTATCTTGGGAACCGGAAGTACATTGTACCATTTAGAATTAAAAAAGAACAGTAATAGAAAAAGCCCGTTAACGCAACAGAGTGAACAAAGTGGAGGGAAATTATAAAATCATTTGTATGCAGAATTGTATAAATATTGACACAAAGGTAAATTATGAAAGAAAAAAATAATGTTATCTACTACAATCTAAGCAGGATTCCTTCTATTTAGAACAGCGCCATCTCTCTCGCAGTCTTCATACTTGCTCTAAAGCAATGGGGACAGGGGATCGTACGTGTAAAGAGCACATCCTAACTAGGTTATGGCTAATGCGGATAAGCATTTCAAACACATATGACACAGGGCGCTCCAGTAGCGTAGAATTATTGAATGAAAGATTTGGTGAGATTGAGGTAGCGATCTAATAGCTCAGTTGGGAGAGCACTACGCAAAATGGGGTCGCAGGTTCGGGTCCTACATAGATTGTAGTAGATAAGATAACATACAATTTTTCTTTCATAATTTACCTTTGTCAATATTTATAAACTTTTTTTTACTAAATATTTGTATAGAATCTTTTTATCGATTCTATATTGTTTATGTGGTAATACCACTTTTTTTTTTACTAGCCTATAATTGTGTCAAAGCTGGGCAAAGGCCTCCCCTCTCTTGCGCCATTCGCCAATATTTATAAGATCATAAAATAAAAAATTTCGTAGTTCCACAAAAAAAATGTAGTTCTACAATAGTTCGCCAATAGGGGCGCTGTACCTACAGTCGAATTCACCTGACATATTCTTGACACGAGCTAACAACAACTCGCCTGAAGTCACTAAAATTGCGAATTGCGACGTCGTTCAGTCATACACCTACCTTGGGGCACTAATATCGAACGGAGGTGGATGCGTGGATGAGATTAAACGGCGCATGGCTATCACCAGGTCCGCCATGGATCGGCTCAGGAAAATATGGAGAAGCAGAAACATCACAAAGGCCACTAAAATGCGACTTGTCAGGGCATTAGTGTTTCCCATATTTCTTTACGGTGCTGAGACGTGGACTTTAAGGGAAAGCGAGAAAAAGAAGATAGACGCTCTAGAAATGTGGTGCTGGAGAAGGATGCTTGGCATAACGTGGACACAGTTCCGAACCAACGACTCAATCATCCAAGAACTCGGCATTAAACAGCGTCTTTCTTCCATCGTCCAATGTCGTATTCTCACTTTCTTCGGACATATCACACGTCGAGAAGACACTTCTGTGGAACGACTTGTGGTGCAGGGGAAAGTCGAAGGCACTAGAGCGCGCGGTAGGTCACCGATGCGATGGACCGACCAAGTCAAGAATACACTCAATGGTCCACTCCACGAATGCACAAGAAGAGCTACAGTACGGGAGGAATGGCGACGGATTGTAAAGTTTGCTACCAACCCTGATGTGACGACCACGACCACTCTGCCAAGAGTGTGACGACAAAGAAGAAGAAGAAGATTCTTGACACTTGAATAAATATATAAATAAATAAATAAAAATTTACATCTACACACTTACGACACCAAAAATATCTGAACACGACCCTATTGTCGGGAGCATAAAATCGTGTTCAGATATTTTTGTTCTCGTAAGTGTGTAGATGTAAATGAACTCGACTGTACTATTCTCCATACAAATCATATACGTTATCGCTAGCGAGTACAGTCACGTTCACTCGTGGTAAGGGTACAGTGATTGCAAAAAGTATGCGACTGTTATGTAATGCACTCGTATCGGATTACTTGCCGAGCTTGCTATTATGACATTGCCGCTTTCCTGACCTACTCATCTTTTATTTGCCATAAATCGAAACCTGTCAGCGTTTTAAACAGGTTTATATGAAAACTTATTTTTTTAAATATATTCTCATACCCTTAGACGCGCATATGCTTAGACGCGGATCCGTATGGGACATTTGAAACTTACGTTACATTATCAGCTAAATTACAGTTAAAAACAAGCTTTATAAATTTTATTTATAAATCGCTAACAGACTTTCAATAATGTAAATAGGACGCATCCACATTATTGCCATATGGAAGCTGTTTGTACCGCCACTGACCGAATGTATACATACATTTCGTATGCGTTCCCGGACATGATTAACATGTCACTGACGTCACTGAGACACTGACTGTCATCAGGTTCGCTAAAGCGGGGTTTAAACGAGTGACTAAACCCGCACGATTTTTGCCGCGCGGCTAAAATCGACCGTCTAAATGGCAATTCGGCGTGACTAAAGCCGCAAGCCCCAAAGTTATAGGTAGCATCCGACTTAGGCCGCGCGGCTAGCCGCACGGCGAAAATCGACCCGTGTAAACCCCTCTTAACACTAAATACACCTTTCAGAAATCCCTACGTCAAGCTGCGTCGATCTCTTTCGCTCTCTAGTTGTGAAGCCATGGAAGAAAGAGACAGCAGCCTTGGACTCTGCCCTACTACAAGTCGAAGACAATACTAAGCTGATAAATATATAATTACATTGTTTCCAAGCGGGAGGTGAACTTGCGACCTCTCGTTCGCAAGTCTGCGTGTTATACGTGGGTAAAATCGGTGAAAAATGATGATGGTTTTTTTTTTTTTTCAAATCAAGAACACGATCAATCGAGATATCTCTCAAACGAAAATGTATCATTCGTTGAGAAGTTACGATGCCTTTTTAATTCCCGACGAAAAAAGAGGAGTGTTATAAGTTTAACACGTAGTTCCCAATCGGAAGGACCAATTTGAATGTTTTTTTTAAATCACAAGACTTGTCCGTCGAGATGTTTCATAGCTATGTTTGGTGGAAATAGGACCAGTAGTTTCCAAGATATTCGGCTTTAAATGGACAAGTGTCAAGATCTCAATATTGAAGCAAAGAATTCTACATTTTGTAGTTATGTTCAGTTTTAGTAGCATTTTCTAAATCACTTATTTAATGAGGATCTCATGATGACCAGCTACTTGTTTTTTATGTTTTTATTGAAGGTTATTTTAAGCATGACTTGAACCGTATCAGGGCTGAGCCCTCACTGCCAGTGAGTTGGACAAGTTCTGGGAGTACAGTTAACCAATTTGATTTCTAGTCCACTATAGAACCTGGTCACAATGACAGATATGAGATTTCAAGCGGCTTTCATATTGACATCCACTGTGACAAGGTACGAAATGGCCTAGGACTCAAATTGGTTGACTGTACAAACCTACGAACGGCAATGTCTCCATAGGAGTGAGGGTCTCCGATGGCGCCATAGGAGTTATTTGGGGAGGGTGACGCTGGTTCACTATGCGCATGGACTGTTACCTACAAACCTACAATGCCCCAGACAGACAAATACATTTAGTCATAGTTTTTAGTACAACACACATTAGTCTGCGCATGAGCAAGGTGGAGTGGCAACCTTAGCAAAGTGGCAAAACTAAGTAAACTTAGAAAATTGTATGACCGTGTATTTCCAGTATTCTCTAGCATCTGTGGCCGTGGACTTAGAATAAATAATGCCGTGTTTGGCTATAGAAGGTTCAATGGTGCCAATCGCTTGTCATCCAACTGGTACGCAGTTCCTTTTCAACCGACTTCAAAATAGGAGAAGGTTTTCAATTCGACTGTGTGGTTATAATTATTTTTTGTATGTATGTTACGCATTACGATAACTCCGCCAATTATGAATAGATTTTGATGTTTTTTTTGTTTGGTAGATCATACTTCAAATCATACAAAGGTCCGATAAATGAAGTGCCTTGTCTTTCCAATTTTTCTTTATGGCGCTGAAACCTGGACTTTAAGACTTCAAGATAGGCGAAAGATCGACGCGATCGAGATGTGGTGCTGGACCCGCCTTCTGAAGATCCCATGGACGGCATTTCGCACCAACAATTCTATCCTCAAAGAGTTGCAGATCCAGGATAGACTTTCGTCGATTGTGCAACTCCCGAGTCTTGAAGTTTTTTGGCCACATCTCCCGAAATAAAAACTCCATGGAAAGATTGGTAGTACAGGGCCAGATAGAAGGCAAGAGACGACGAGGCCGATCACCGACTCGCTGGACCGGCCTTATTAAAAAGACCACTAGGAGCTCCATGGTGCAGTGCACTCGCTCCGCAGACGTCCGGGTGAAATGGAGACGCATCGCGAGAGCTGCTGTCTGCCAGAGGAAAGATGAGGACGAGAACCTAAATGTGGACACCATTGCCGTAACGACCACTCTGCCAAGAGTGAACGACTGATGATAATGAGATCATACTTCAGAGGTCACGCTTTAATTAATAAGCGCAAAAATCGACACAGAACATTTCCTTCTTATTCAGATCCTATAATTTGGTAAAGATTGAATAAGTTTTGGAGGAAACAGACAAGAATGAAACCTCAATTCGTATGGAAAAATAGGCCGTGATATTTCCCCTAAAGCCATAAGAAACTGTTATAATATAATTGTGTAATTTTATTGGCATTTCAATCTTCAACCTTCATTCGTCCTTGCCGTTTATGGCACCTACAAAAGTTATCAGTGACGTCACAACGAAATATAGGTGAAAATGTAAAAGTATTAAAAAAAACCCCAATCCACACTAATATTATAAAAGTGTGTCTGTCTGTCTGTCACCTCTTCACGTTTAAAACGTGAACACATTTAGATGACATTTGGTACCTAAGTATAGAGATAGTTTGAGTCCCGGGGAAGGTCATAGGATACTTTTCATCCCCATTAAATTTAGTGTTCCCTTGGGATGAGAGGGTAACACCTTGGGGCACAGCTAGTGGAATCTAAAAGAAATCAACAATATTTTTTTTCAGTTCTATTATGATATGATTATACCCGAATGATTTAACACTTGGCTGACGTAGGCGACAGTAGGTCACACCATTTTGTGCACCAAAAATCCCGGAGTTTGAATATGATATCGGTAACACTAATATTATAAAGGCGAAAGTTTGTGAATGGTGTTTATGTGTACACCCCAGGCCAAAAGTATGTAAACAAACAAAGTTGTTTCTTTTAATATGTCAAGTTTCCAATAATTATTCATTGTGTAAATACAAGTAACCAATGGGCCATTCCCCATTCCCAATAAAATAAAACATTAAAACGTCATTAATATTATAAAAATATACTTACCTAACTCAGCGAAAAAGTAGCATATCGTCTTTCTTCATTGTTGTTTCAAAATGTTGAACTGGCAATTTGATAAGCTGAATTTGTGTTACTGACTTTTAAAACGTTTATTATCATTTTTGTATTGTAATTTTGTAATTTATTCAGTATGGAAATCACAGCTTTATGTTGTAATATAAGGTTTTTTCCATAGTTTTGGCCTGGGGTGTATGTTTGTTACTTCGTCACGCTCAAACGGCTGGACCAATTTTGATAACTTTTGGTATGAAGGTAGCTGATACCCTGGATTAACACATAGGCTACTTTTTATCCCGAATGATTTAGTGTTACCGTGGGATGAACGGGTAACACCGCGCAGCGCAGCTAGTATGATTATAAATGAAACTTTATTTCTTGATTTTTTAGGGTTCCGTACCCAAAGGGTAAAAACGGGACCCTATTTCTGAGACTTCGCTGTCCGTCCGTCCGTCTGTCACCTGGCTGTATCTCAAGAACGGTGATAGCTAGACAGTTGAAATTTTCACAGATGACGTATTTCTATTGCCGCTATAACAACAAATACTAAAAATAAAATAAAATAAATATATAAGGGGTGCTCCCATACAACAAACTTGTTATAGATTATGGTACGGAACTCTTCATGCGCGAGTCGGACTCGCACTTGCCCATTTTTTTTATAATAGCATTTGTTGTCTAAGCATTTGCCAATAGATAGGAATACAATTGGGGTTTTCTGTGTCATTGGCAAATAAACGTAAACTTTTGCAGAAAAAAATTATAACTCTTACTCGGTTAAGTATAAGAACTTACTTGATGAATAGTAATAACTCCAGTCTGCTGTTTCATTGCGAATAAATTAACAATTAAATAACTATAACACTACTATCACAGATTGAATAAATAAAAACACTTATCACAGGTCACTCATCCTCCAAATCCAACTCAAACGCGTCCATTAAACCTAATAGACACTTCCTTAGGAAATAATCGATAATTTGGCTTAGAAAGAAGAAGTAGTAGATTAAAATGTAAGTTACTTGTATTAGTAAGCGCGGGTCGGGCATACGTGCGCGAGCCGCGACGGTCGGAGAGCGACTGAGCGTGATAGGGACTTGGGTGCGCGTGCGCAGGTCTGAGGGCACAAGTTTATTTGTTTACACGAGCCGCGCTCGGGGTGGACACGGGATGTCTGGACGCGCTTATCACTATTATCACTGGGTGTAAAAACTGTGATTGTATTTTTTTATCGGCTCCTTTGTGTCAATTATTTAATTTCGATGTTATTGACTGAGCGAGCGACTCCGTTTCAGCTTGGTCCAAAATTATTTCGTATTTCCGGATGCTTTCCGGTGGTTCTCGCCTGAGGGTCGCATTTCTCAACCGATTCTCATAAAATTTTGTATGTTCGATAAGTATATAGATTTTTGTCGATTCAGTTTTTCGAATTTTTTTGAGAGGTTGAAATTCACATTCGGGTGCTGATGCGACAAGTTCGTTCATATATCCACACAATCGTACTAATTACAATTATTTTGCCAATTGAATTAAAACCACATAGAGTTGTGCACTAACATAATTGCACCGACTTTTTCCGAAAAGTTAGTACGATTGTGCCTTAAGGTATCGATTGTAAAGCGCGATCAAGTGAGTATGCCCTGCTACCCACGCCATATTGCGGATTTTCAGTGGTACTAAATTATTTTACTGGCAACAACAAATTTTTGGTAACTAACGTTGAAAAGAGAAACAGGACTAAATATTCCGCAAATTCCAAGTATTTTTGGATAATAAAGCCAAAACTATCCACAGTGATGAAAGTCAAGTTTTTTCAATAGGATTCAGTATTTATTTCGCAAGAAGAACGAAGGATTGAACAGCATTACGGTAAACAATGTTTTGAATTTTGATAATGACAAATCCTTGACTGACGTTTAATAATGCAAATATGACGTATGCACATTATTGCTATATGAAATCTGTTTTTAGCGCCACTATCCCTGGGCCGGACCGACGCTTGCTAGGCTATAGTAGAGTTGTTAATCCACTGTTTTCTAACATAATTGTGCGGGTTACAAGCTCGTGTGGTACTCGCTCACACACCCTCGCGGGCATGTGGGGAAGCCATACCAGGGCTGATTGCCCTCTTGGGCGGAATCTGGCTCCGTCCGTCACTACGGACGGGTAATCAATGTTGTCCTCGGCGATTTACTCGTCGAGGTCTTCGGTTTGTTGTTGTTCGGTGTGTTGACATTGGGCCTTGTGGCGGGTTCTGTTTCTTCCTCTTTGTGGCAGCTGCGGAGGAGCACGGTGGCCTCTCTGCGGCTTTGAGGTTAGGTGGCCTTTCAGCGGCATTGTGGTATCCTGTAGTTGACAGGGGACTCAGTTAGGGGGCACGAGCTCTCTCGGTAGAGCCCGGGCCTTAGCGTCCGGTGGACGTGTGTGCAGTGGAGCGATTCCCACCAGGCTCGGGATTTCTGAGTGGTCAGCACGGTCGAACATGGCTCTTGCCAGTTGCCCGATAAAGGCATCCAGCCCTTGTCATTCGAGGTCTCTGAAGATTGTCTCATAGCGCATGTAACGCGGCGCTGAGACAATGGTGCGCAGGGTTAGAGACTCCAGCGCACGCAGCCTTTTCTTGCTGGTTTCTGAAGCAAGACCGTACCATGAGGGGGCCGCATAGGTTAGGCGGGACCGCAGGTAGGTCTTGTATCCCAAGCTTTAGGGTCTTGTATATCCCAAGGGTTACAAGCATGACATATCTACCACATATAGTGTTCCGCGATGATTATTTTCATATGTGGAGGTAAGTCAGATTAGTCCCTTGTGTGGCGGGAGAGCGGGGTGAACAAGACCTCCCAATGACAAAGACCTATTTCGCGGCTTAGCAACTCTAGGTACTATTAATATGATCGCGGATACAAAACAAATCCGGAAAACCCCCTGTTTACTTCTAATAGGTGTTTGACATAAGTATATGGCTAAACGTGGCAATATTAACATTAGGAAGGTCACATACAGCACACGGTATTTGCTAGAAACAGTGCTTGCACAAGGTCATGCGGCATGTTAATACTGAAAACACAATGTTTAATCTCAGATCTTGCATAGAATTAACTGAAGAAGAGATGTGGAAGAAACAGATTCATCTTGAGCTATCAACCTCGCGAGTTGATTCAAAATCGCTGAAATTTGTCATTTTAACCCCCGTTGAAAAAATAGGGGTGTTATACGTTTAACAAGTGTATCTGTGTATCTGTGTTTCTGTCTGTGGCATCATAAATCCCAAACGGATCGACCAATTTGAGTGCGTTTTTAGGGTTCCGTACCCAAAGGGTAAAAATGGGACCCTATTACTGAGACTTCGCTGTCCGTCCGTCCGTCCGTCCGTCCGTCCGTCCGTCCATCCGTCCGTCCATCCGTCCGTCTGTCACCAAGCTGTATCTCAAGAACGGTGATAGCTAGACAGTTGAAATTTTCACAGATGATGTATTTCTATTGCCGCTATAACAACAAATACTACAAATGAAATAAAATAAATCCCACAAAAAACATTTCATGTAAAATTAGCGGCCAAGACTCACATGCTCATAACGCTTTCGCTGTGAAAAAGTTATCAGATCCCTGGTAAAGCCAAGCCCCTAAGCCCTTAGTTTACTAATCCTACACCTTGGCTTCAAAGGTATGGCTTGGCCGTTTCATAAAGTAACGTAAATAAGTCCAACGGACCGTCTGGCCCATACGATATCAAGAAGTTAATTTTATGTCTTCATGATAATATATATAAACTTAATTCCTTACCATATAGGCCGGACAGTCCATTAGACTTATTTACGGTACTTTATGAAACGGCCAAGCCATACCTTTGAAGCCAAGGTGTAGGATTAGTAAACTAAGGGCTTAGGGGCTTGGCTTTACCAGGGATCTGATAACTTTTTCACAGCGAAAGCGTTATGAGCATGTGAGTCTTGGCCGCTAATTTTACATGAAATGTTTTTTGTGGGATCTCATTAATTTTTGTTAAGTAGTTTTTAATTTTTAGGTTTTTTTTTTTGTGCTGTAGCGTTTCTAACTAAGTAGTAATAATTGTGTATTTAAGAAATACTTACGTTTAGCCCCATATAAATACACTTTTATCCCCCATTATGGAAAACCCATACAAACTTTCATCCCCTTATTTAAAGGGTGGGGGTGATTTTCTAAAAATCCTAGAATATGTATTTTATTATTTATAACAAGGAGTCCCTATATCAATTTTCAGACCTCTAGTATCAAAATTTGCAGAAGTCTCATACAAACTTCCATCCCCTAGTTTAAGGGGTTGGGGGGTAAAAGTTCCAAGTTTCATAATTATTCTATTGTTTGTGTACTAAACATAGCTTACATACCAAATTTCAGCTTTCTAGGTCATCGGGAAGTACCCCAGAGGTTTTGATACGTCAGTGTATAAGTGAGTGGCAAAATCGGCGTATTTTAGGTACCAATAAAACCTAAAGTATAAAAGCTAGATCAAATAAATTAAGTACATTTTATATGGTCTCTAACTGCATCTTAACCTGTGAATTTGGGCGCTCTGGTGTTAACTGGGACGAAGCTATGAGGGTTTGAAAATTAGACGAAACGGTTCGAGAAAAGGTAGGTAGTGCCCCGTTTCTTTTTTGCTCGTCTTGGCGGGTCACTACCGTGCCCCCAGATATTTAAGGGGGGCTCTCATACAACAAACGGGATTGGTTGCGTTAACTTTGCACCTCCTTTGTATAGAGCGCCATACATACCAGGTGCAAACTTAACCACTTAAGGATGAAAAGTGTTTGTACGGAACCCTCGGTGCGCGAGTCCGACTCGCACTTGACCGGTTTTTAGGGTTCCGTACCCAAAGGGTAAAAACGGGACCCTATTACTGAGACTTCGCTGTCCGTCCGTCCGTCCATCCGTCTGCCACCAGGCTGTATCTCAAGAACGGTGATAGCTAGACAGTTGAAATTTTCACAGATGATGTATTTCTATTACGACAAATACTAAAAATAAAATAAAATAAATATTTAAGCGGGGCTCTCATACAACAAACTTGTTATAGATTATGGTACGGAACCCTTCATGCGCGAGTCGTTCTCGCACTTGCTCAACTTTTTTTTATTCGCAAGACATTGGTGGAAATGTGACCAAAGATATTCAGCTTTAATTGAAAGACTTGCCCGTCGAGATGGTTTTAGCTATATTTGGTGGAAATCGGACCAGTAGCTTCCAAGATATTCAGCTTTAATTGGAACAAGTGACAAAATCTCAGCCAATATTGATACTAAGAATTAAAAAATTTGCAGTTAGTATGTTCAGTTTTACTAGCATATTCTATATCACTCATTGAATGAGGGTCTCATGATGACAAGCCACTTGTGTCAAAGTGTTTTAAATTATATAGGTTATTGTCATTGTGTCAGCGAAAAAGGGGTATCAGCTTTATTCGTCCCATTCGCTTTTTTAACCGACTTCAAAAAAAGGAGGGGGTTCTCAGTTCGGTTGTATGTTTTTTTTTTTTTTTTTTTTTTTTTTTATGTTTGTTACCTCAGAACTCCGTCATTTATGAGTCGATTTGGAAAATTCTTTTTAGCTTCATGAATAGACATCTCAAGGTTGGTCCCATAAAATTTTGGTGAAGATCGGATGACGAGATCCATGAGGAATCGAAGGAATTCCTGAAATTTTATAGGCACTCATAATATTTTTCATATATTTTCTAAAACTATTTAAGTATTTGCATATGGTAGTCATCATCTTCTAATGCTGAGCTGATGATGGAAGGTACAACTCCTTAACGGTTAGGAGTCAGGAGATAATTCAAACGAGATGCATGCCTTCAAGACCTCCCTGATCACCCCGCCATAAGTATTTTAAATGAATCACTAAAAAGCGAAAAAAATTTTTTTTAACAAAAAATAGAACCGACTTCAGTAAAACTAAAAAGCCAAAAATAACCCGTTCAAGTACAGATTACATTTGACTCACCCTTTGAAGTCGGGACCAAACCTCACGTAAACTATAATATATAAATATAATAACTGAGTGGTTTGGGATCGATTTCAAAGGGTGAGTCAAATGTAATCTGTACTTGAACGGGTTATTTTTGGCTTTTTAGTTTTACTGAAGTCGGTTCTATTTTTTGTTAAAAAAATTTTTGTTCAACTCTTATTTCGTCTCATTCTGCATTCGTCACTCATTCTTTATTCGTCGTGTTCGCCATCTGTTCCTATCTTCCTAAGTGCAATTCTATAACTTATCTCATTCTTATTAAGTCTTATTCGTTTATCGTCACGATCTTCCTAGGACTATGTTGTTGTTTGTCCCCACAGACCACCCCCACTAGACGGAGCATGCAAGGCACATGTAAGGCCACCCGCGCGCACCAACGATATGGTACGGCAAAACATTAAACTATCAACACGGCGGCCACCGTTTAGTTGCGTCCATGTTTATGAGGACTCTCTACACCACTTAACACTACAATTTACCATGTTATTTATTTAATTTATTTTTTCGTTGACGTACGCATGGATTATAAACAAGGACGCAACTAAACGGTGGCCGCTGTGTTCATACTTTAATGTTCTGCCGTACCATATCGTCGGTGCGCGCGGGTCGCCTAACATGCTCCGTCTAGTGGGGGTTGTCTGTGTTTGTCCCTTACGTTTTTAGTATCATTCATACTTTATCTTTAGTCATATTCGTTGTTCGTCTCTCTCTTATTTTGGCGTTACTGGCAAATCGTCTTGTTCTTCTTTAGGTACGTTCGCTACTCGTCTCGTAAGATACACGTTTTATTCGCTAAGATAGAAAATATCGATGGTGACGAAAAACGAAAGTAACGAACTTAGAATTGGACTAAAAACGAAAGAGACTAATAACAAATGTGACTAGCATCGAACGTTCCGGAAAAATTTAAGCAAATAAGTGAATGAGACTAAAATCTAAAAGGAAGAATGAAGAATGAGTCCAAGGAAGACGGTGACGAACAACGAATAAGACTTAATAAGAATGAGACAAGTTACTGATTTGGACTTAGAAAGATAGGGACAGATAGCGAACACGACGAAACAAAAATGAGTTACAAATGCAGAATGAGACGAAATAAGAATTGAACGAAAAGCGAATGGGACGAATAAAGCTGATACCGAAAAAGGTACAGTCAACCAATTTGATTCCTAGGCCATTTCGTACCTTGTCACAGTGAACGCTAATATGAAAGCTGCTTTGAGATCACATATCATTGTCATTGTGACAAGGTTCTATAGTGGCCTAGAAATCAAACTGGTTGAATGTACGTGTTTCAATTTCCTTGATACCAATCTTAAGAATGTATAGGTACCTACTTATTTAGATTGTATCTAGGCTGTAGACCAGTCTACGGTGGTGGTATTTTAACTAGCTACGTCCCTCCGTGTTACCCGCTCATCCCACGGGTACACTACATTTTTTCGGGATAAAAAGCCTATGTCTTAATCCAGGGTGTCAGCTGCCTTCATGCCAAAATTGTCCAGGCGTTTGAGCGTGAAGAAGTACCAAACATACACATAAACACACTCAAAAACTTTCATGTGTTAGTGTGATATGTCCTAATCATTCGATGACGTCCAAGCCGTTGTTAAGGTCAAAGAAGGTCGGCGGTCAAAGTCAGGTCTAGGACAAGCTATCAAGAGACATGTGACTTGATGTGTGATTAAGGGGCTTTGATATCACAAAAACAGACTGAAGTAGTAGTTTATTGTTACAAAATTAGAGGTGTTAAAACACGAGTGCGATTGATGACAAATCCTTGACAAGTCGCGACTTTACTGGCAACGATAAAATGACGTTGAAAGTAGATGAGAAAGAGGAAACAGAACTTCAAGTATTTTTTGTATAATAAAGCCAAAACTGCAGCAGCATTTATTTCGGAAGAACAAAAGATTAAGCAGCATTCCAGTAAACAATGTTTTGAATTTGGTCAATGACAAATCCTTGACTAATCGCTACTGACGTTTAATAATGCAAAAATTAGGACGTATGCACATTATTGCTTTATTAAAGCTGATTGTAGCGCCACTATCCCCGGGCCGGGCAGACCCAGGACCTGCCGTAAACATCGTAAATAATGTAATAAAATAACATTTCTGATTTTGGCCACTGATACGCTGCCAAGTAATGTAGTTATTTACCTATATGTATTAAAAATAGCCATGCATTTAACCTCGATTGAACCTGATGTTAAGTAAAAAAAGGCCTAAGATGGAGCATGCTTGGATAGAGGATGCCTATTCACTCTCGACCTGAAGAGATCCAAGTTATATTTTTCAGGGAACAGGTGCGCAGTTCCATTCCTTAGCTGACCTCATAAGGAGAGTAAGTAGATGCAAAGCGTTGCGCAAGCGCAATGTATACGTGGACGATGTTGCGGACATCTTCTAATTCATATGCATAATATTGTTGGTCAAGCTACAATCATTTATGGCCTCTTAAGTCATACGTAGTAGTGTACACATGTGCCCGGTGACGTAGAGTAACTTGTCGACATTGGTGGACGGACAGACGCACCCCCTTTATGCCGGCTGTACACTAATCGCGAAGTAGAGCGAAGCTAGACGAATATGATAGTGTGGACAGGCATTTCGGTGGAGGCAGTAAGGGTGCCTTTACACCAGAGGATGTTCCTAGGATAAAGAACCTATGGCCTGTAATTCGAATGTTTTCGGATAGTACAAATATTCGGTTCGGTTTGTTCGCTAATTTTCACAAAAAAAAATTTTCATAGCAGCGAATTTTCACATCGCGATTTTTCATGATCGCCAATTTTATTATTCGTCTTTCTTCATGTAGCGATTTTTCATGAAGCGTTTTATAAAGTTCGCGTTTATTTTTTTCGCTTATTTTACCAATAGATTATAATACAGCATAATTTATCAGCATTGCACCCGTGCGAAGCGGGGGCGTGTCGCTCGTATCAAATATAAGGGTATAAGGACTGGCTTACAAGGTTCAGAAGGCTGGTGGAAGCTTTCTGGATCTGCATGGAAATATAAACATTCCCAAATACTAGGCGTACCTGAAAACAAAGAGGAAAGGATTCAGGATCTAAGGATAGGATGGGAAAATTGGGAAAAGAACCTTAGGATAAAAAATATCGAATTTTACCGGAACATAAGTTTCTCTCAAAAATGTCATTTTAGTCGCAAGCTTTTATAGCCGACTGTACTTTTCTTTGGATATCCATCAAATGCTCACTGAGACGATTCTAAAGAGCCCAAGCTCGGTAGGATTGCTTTTTCTATTATAGAGTTCCTATGGCCACCTTCCGGCTCCATCATCAGATCAGCCCCATGGTACCATATTATTGTATTGTCATCAAAGTTAAGTAAATATGCAAAATTTCAGCTCGATCGGTTGACGATATCTGCTTCAAAATTGAGGTACATGATTTCACCCGAACAAACATACTTTAAACATACAATGCAAGCTAAATAAAAGCTTGTAAAAACTACACCGACTTAACCATATCATTATCACCGCCATCGCGACAGCGCTCTCACAGATCACCCATAAATTACGCGAGTTTTTTTTATAAAGTATTCAATTTTTTCAGTCAATGACGTTAATGTTTGTTCTGTTCTCTATTAAGAAGTATAATAATTGTACCATGATTATTCAACTTCTATTCTATTCTATTCATGAGTTTACAGTGACAGTACTCGCTAGTGTAGTTGATTGATAATTGTAGTTTTATTCTCCATACAAATCGTTTAGGCTGTCGCTAGTGAGAACGGTCACGTCGACTCATGGTAAGGGTAGACCTCAGACCACCCCCACTAGACGGAGCATGTAAGGCGACCCGCGCGCACCAACGATATGGTACGGCAGAACATTAAAGTATCAACACGGCGGCCAGCGTTTAGTTGCGTCCATGTTTATGAGGTCTCTCTACACTACTTAACACTACAATTTACCATGTTATTTATTTAATTTCTTTTTTCGTTGACGTACGCATGGACTGATCGGCCGTACCATATCGTTAGGGGGCAAACGAGCAAACGTATCGCCTGATGGAAAGCGATTACCGTCGCCCATAAACACCTGCAATACCAGAGGAGTCACAAGTGTTTGCCTACCCGGAGGACGAAGATAGAATGCCTCTATGCTAGTAATTTCACCGGCTATCTTACCCCCACACCGGAACACAACAATGCGAACATTGCTGTTTGGCGGTGGGTTAGTAGGCAAGACGGTAGTAACAATCCGGACGGACCCTGCACGAGGCCCTACTAATCCAACTCCGTTGGTGCGCGCGGGTCGCCTTACATGTGCCTTACATGCTCCGTCTAGTGGGGGTGGTCTGTGGGGTAGACACTTCGATCACAAGTACTTACCTAACAGCATGGCACACTGCTGCGCGCGCGCTCGCATCAGTGGTGACGTCACCGGCGCGATGTTGCCATGCTTTGTAGAACTGGGGACAAAAAACGGCAATAAGTATTTAAATAGATTTTATTTAAGCCTTTAATACAAAGATCAAAGCTTAAAGAAAAATTTAAATAGGAGCTACCTGGTGGAAGGGACCGGTCCAGCGCGTTAACCACTTCCTGAGGTACCGGGTTCGATTCCCGGTCCCTTCCACCAGGTAGCTCCTTTTTAAATTTTTCTTTGAAATTAAATGAAATGAAATTTAGTCGGTGCTGAACATGAGTTTTTACATAAATACATATGTGGTCTTAAATAATATTACAACTTTGGTTCCAGTACATAACATGTTCTACTGTATTTACAGTTTGCACTTACATTTGACACTTAATAATAAGATGTTTTGGTTGTACCTTGTTTTGCCTAACAACTTTTTGCCTAATTTCGGTTTGCCTAATTTCATTTAAACTAATATTATTTAGCATAACTATTCACTTTGCCTAATTTTCACTTGAGTGAAAGTTGTTTTGTATAATACTCATTTCACATAATCTTATTTCGTCTAATTTAATTTGGCCAAATTTTTAATTCGTATAAACATATTTTGCCTAACATTTTTTTTGCCTAATTTATTTATTTAGCAAGCATTCTGACGCTCCGCTCGCTTCGCTCGCTCCGATATCCATGGTCATAAAACAAACCTAACCTAACCTACAGTATTCGTTCTTTAACCTAACCTATAATTTTCATAATAAGAATCGACAAAGTGAGTTTTAGATAAAATAATATTCGACAAAACAAAAGTTATGAAAATGATCATTTAGGCAAAACGAATTTCGACAAAATAATAATTATGAGAAATGATATTATACATATTGACTTTAGATAAAATGTTCATTATGGTAAAAGTTGTTAGACAAAAAAAAATTAGACAAATCAAGGGAATACCAGATATTTTAATTAAAATAGTTAATCAAATACACAATTTAAGTATTCCGTGACTGAGTAAAAACTTTTCTCTATTAGCCATTCATTTATCCATTTCTTCATCCTTTAACCTTTCATCTTTGTATTCATGGTTTAAATATTATTGTCAGGAAAAAAATGCTTTCGGTCAAATGAAAATTTGGCGTAACGTAACAGATGGGTGAATTGCAGAAAATATGTACGTTTTGAATTTCGTAACTATAATAATAACAATAATCTTTATTCATAAAATCATAGTAATAACAATTAGCATAAAAAGTCTTACATCTATATAACGTGCAACGGGAAGGTGATACTGATTTCAGTGATAAGAGACTTACGTCATGTTTAGGATGCAGATGATATATGTTAGACGCGACAGTATTGTTCAGCTCGTATTCCATATCCATATCCAATTATTCAGTATAAAAAAGCAAGTGTAATACAATCAGCAATAGTAACTTAATTTAACTAAGTAGTAAAAATATATTAATTCATATTGGAGTTAGGGATTAGGTACATTATAATATGAGATACAAAACAAGTTATTAAATAGGGTAAATTCCATCCAAAAATTCATTAACTGAATAATAGGCCTTTCGAAGTAGCAATAATTCTAATTGGGAGTTAAAACCCGTTGTGGATTTTATGCCTTTAATGTGACATGGGAGTTTTTTTTTTTTTACTCCAATTACATGCATACAATTGCCAGTCCTCCCTAACCGATGAGTGAACAGTTCTAAGTCATACTGACGGCTGTCGAAATGCCTGCTACTTTTCCAGCGTATTTTGGAAAATAACGTTGATTAGCCCGAACGTACTTTGCTACCTCAAATATAAATAAGTGAATGAATGAAATGAAAGTTGCGTTAAGGCCAAGACAAACATAATCACACTTATATCATGAAGGCGAAAGTTTGTGAGTGTTTATGTGTACGTTTGTTACTTTTTCACGCTCAAACGGGTGGAGTCCGTTTCTCGTTTTTTTTTTTCAAAATGGCCGATATGGGGGGGTTGAAAAGGTAAAATCTGACAGGCTGTCGTATATGCCGATTTCACACGAGGGACACAGAACAGTGAGGCAGAACAGTGGGCAGTACAGTACTGCTACAATCTAAGAACGCACAAGACAGTACTGTTCTGTCTTGGCGTGTGCGTTCAGATTGTAGCAGTACGGTACTGCCCACTGTTTTGCCTCACTGTTCTGCCCTCGTGTGAAATCGGCAATACGGATTGCTATTTGGGGCAGGATCGTGGATGTTCGCGCTAAGAACCGAATGCTACCTTTACTCTTTTTGGAGCAGTCGAATAAAAAGACAATCGTTTATCAGAGGACCACGAAAGGTCACCGGCAATTGCCGTCTCTGATAATAGATTTTTTCGCAATCTTTGGACTTCATGGCAATAGGTTATCAATCAATCACGAGCTTGCTGCATTTCTTTTTAAATTTTTTGAACTTCTTTTAGACCAAAATGCTATGATATTAAAGTATAGTTTAAGGCGTATGGAAGAATAAAGAAAATAATCTTATTTAAACATTTGTGAGGCATATTTAATGATTTTATTACGCAGTTTACACGCACGTGAAATTGTCACGGACGGCGCCGGTGCTTTCGGTGGCGAAATATATTGTGCGTTTGGACAATTTCGTGGACACCATTAATGAAGTGTGAGTGTGAGGTAATGTCTATGAATGATAAAAGTGACGTTGGAGAGCCGGACGGACAAGTTGTAGGTAGGCTTGCAAGCAGCCCCCGCCCCCGCGCCGTAGGCGCGCGCTATTAGGGCGGAGCGTCAAAACAATCAGTGACTAAGTTACCGCACGGCTGTACGGGTAGGAGTCCCTGATGTTGAGCTTCATACGACTTCGAATCGTCGGGTCATTCCTGACAATTTCACGTGAGTGTAAACCGCTTAATACTATAATTAAATAAGGAACATAGCTTCACTAAGAATAGAGACATCAACTATTATTAGTAGTCCACTAAGACATTAAGTCAATATTTTGATATTGATTTTATTTACAGAGTTACGACAATTCGTTTAACACCTCCATCGGAACATTATTTAGCAGGTTTCAGCGCACAATAACAATTTAATATTGGATTTTTGCAATTACATTTGCATATTCATAAAGGTTACGCGAGTTCTTAGACAGTTCTTAGAATTCATATTCTAATTCCATGAACAATGCGTGAGAGGAAATGAGTTAACAATGATTTCTTATCGTAGATTTTTTTAAATACAACGTTTAAAAGCCGTTTCAAAATCATAGCTTATTTGTGGCTCTTCTGTGAGCTGTATAATCAAACCAAACTCTTTCAAGCAAATGAACTGTCAAACCACACGAGTGAGTCGGTTTCTATGGTTTGACAGTTCATTTGGGTGGATCAACTTTTTCTTGCTGTTATTCTGTCCGTGCCCCAGGGGATAATAGTGATTAAATTTCTAAAAGTGTTGATAATAGATATAACTGGTATTGTCAGGAGATAGTCTACATAAGGATGGGCTTATAACTGCTTAAATTACAAAGCTTTTGCTAAATGTAGGTAACCACGGAAAATCGTAGTTTTAAAAAGTGACCCAGGGGCATCACCATGGCAACGAGTGGCAGAAAATAGTTGATTGACCCATTTGCTTGGAAGAATTAGCGTGTTTAGACTCTAGACTTCGCGAGTTTGCTTCGAAATAGCAGTGATTTCACATTTTATACCCATCTTCGTCATTTTAAAAATTCCAAAAATCTAACTAAAAAAAATTTAACCTACTCACAAAATTCACGAGAAACAAATCCAAACAAACGACATACAAAAGTTTTTTTGGACAATTTAATTTCAGATTTCACAGAACCTTTCTCTCCCAATCAGTTAGGTTTTGGAAGAGGAAACGAGAACGAAATAACGATCTATAAATTTATGAAACGTAATGTCTCATTTTTTTTGAAGGTAGGTACACCACAATTTTTTTATTTAAGCCTTAAATACAAAGATCAAAGCTTAAAGAAAAAATATATATACACCGTGGGCGTTAATAACCCGAAAGATTTAAACCACGTATTTTTGACGACAATACGAGTAAATAATGTTATATCAACATGGGTCTAATTATGTGTCTTAACTAAATTACTATTTCAGTACAAATTAAATCATATTAATTTCCCGCTTCTTTGTGAACAAGTCTTTAGTTGAAGAAGAGAGAGCGAGCATGACACTCTACGAATCGCTCCGAAATCATACGACGAACGGCGAATGCCGTGACTTGTGTTCTATGACAAGTAGTGTCAAGCTATCGCTGTTTCACTTTTGACGGGTTCAAATTTGAACATTGGCATAATGACATGAATTAGGGTGTGTTAGACTGGAGATTTCTTAACTTTTGATGTGTTTTAAATAATTAATATCTCCTTAATTATGAGTTTTTGGACTATATGTTACATAAGTTTATATACTCTAATTAGGCTCTAGTATCGTTAGCTTAAATCTTTCGGGTTATTAACGGTCACGGTGTATATATATATATATGAGACATTACATCTTCTAAATATATAAAAGAAGAAACTGACTGACTGACTGACTGACTGACATATCAACGCACAGCCCAAACCGCTGGTTCTAGAGAGTTCAAATTTGGCACGTAGGTTCCTTATAAGGTGTAGGGGTGCACTAAGAAAGGATTTTTCAAAACTCACCCCCTAAAGGGGTGAAATGGTGTTCCAAAGTTTGTATGGGGAAACAAGATTAGTTAGACTATTTTATTTGAAATTTCACAGGAGTATTTCTAACAATAAATGAGTAAACACGTGTTTCAGGTTTTTTGAAAATTCAACCCCTATAAGGGAGAAATGTGGTGACAAAGTCTGAAAATCAACATGGGTATTGATTTTATGGTTTATCGGATCGCTGATTACGAAAACCGCAACGATTTTAAAATCCAACGTGGCGGACGTGAATTACTATCTCCCCTGTTGGGGTGAAATGGGGTTGAAATGTCTAAATACTAAACAGCTGGTTCTAGAGGGTCCAAATTTGGCACGTAGGTCCCTTATAAGGTTTAGGGGTGCACTAAGAAAGGATTTTTCAAAATTCACCCCTTAAGGGGGTCAAATGGGAGTTCAAAGTTTGTATGGGGGAAAAAATTGACTATTTTATTCGAAACTTCACAGGAGTATCTCTAACAATAAATAAGTAAACAAGTGTTTCAGGTTTTTTGAAAATTCAACCCCTAATAGGGGAAAATGTAGTGTCAAAGTCTGAAAATCAACATGGGTATGGTTTCTATGGTTTATCGGGTCGCTGATTACGAAAACAATAACGATTTTAATATTCAACGTGGCGGACGTGAAATACCATATCTCCAGTTAGGGTGCGACGGGGTTGAAATGTCTAAATATTAATATGGGTGTCTTATTTAAACGCACAGCCCAAACCGCTGGTTCTAGAGTCCAAATTTAGCACGTAGGCTCCTTAGGCCTAGAGGTGCACTAAGGATTTTTCAAAAGGGGTTGAAAAAATTTTGTTTGGGGAAACAAGATTACTTGGAAGAGGGAAGAGGGAGGGAGGGAAGGGAATAACCTGAAAATCAACAGGGGTTTCTATGGATTATCGGGTCGCTGATTACTAAAATAGAACTATTTTAAAATTCAACGTGGCGGACGTGTAATTATACCATCTCTCATGTTAGGGTGCGATGGGGTAGAAATGTCTAAATATCAATATGGGTGTCGTTTTTAAACGCACAGCCCAAACCACTGATTCTAGAGAGTCTAAATTTGGAACGTAAGTTCTAGGGGCGCACTAATAAACGATTTTTCTAAAGGGGGTGCAATAGAGATCCAAAGTTTGTATGGGGAAACAAGATTAGACTATTTTATTCGAAACTTCACAGGAATATTCCTAACAATAAATGAGGAAACACGCGTTTCAGGCCTTTCAAGAATTCAACCCCTAAAAGGGGGAAATGTTTTAACAAAGTCTGAAAATCAACATGGGTATTATTTTTATTATTTATCGGGTCGCTGATTACGGGTACAGCAATTATTTTAAAATTTAACGTAGCGGACGTGAAATACCAATTCCCCTGTAGGTGCGATGGCGTTGAAATGACTAAATATCAATATGGGTGTCATTTTCATGGTTTTTTGGGACGTTAATTGCGAAAATGGCGTCAATTGATTGATTGAAATGGCACAATTTAATATTGTGGTCATGAAAATTCTTGAAAGCATTTGTGCCTAATTGCAATTCAAACGGTCCAGTAGGTTTGTAGCAAATCGGTTGTAACAGACGGACTTACAGACAGCTACAAGTGATCCTATAAGGGTTCTATTTTTGCTTTTGAGGTATGGAATGAAACCCGTTATCCTAATAGATGTTTAAATTTGTTTTGGTGCCATCTCGATTGTCGTCAAGGCCAGTGTGGGCGGCGCGGCGGGACTGGAGCAGTAAGTAGTCATCGGGAAACTTCCTGCAGCCGTAATAAATGCATTCAAGCTTTTCGACAATAAAACGGCTAGACGGATATGCATGAGGGATAAGCAAATTATACCCTAACTTTAACAAATAGCCTACTTTTTATCCTGAAAGAAAGAGCATTGTTCCGGCTATGCGAGCAAAGATAATGTATATTATATAGGAACGCGAGCGAAGCCGCGGGTTATTGCTAGTGTTTCATAAATTTATAAAACTAACAGTACCCTCTCTCTCTTGCTCGGTCGCCACTGTAAAGTGGTGCGGTAAGATGTGAATATTAACGTATTAACATAGAGGTCGCTAAGGTGTAAAAACCTTTCAAATAAAAACAATGCAAAGATCGGCACATAAAGCATAAGGAAAAATTCGTCAGATCTTCCTGGAGCTAGGGTAGCGAAATGGTTAACGCGCTGGACCGGCAATCCAGAGGTACCGGGTTCGATGCCCGGTCTCTTCCCCCAGGTAGCTCCTTTTTTAATTTCTTTAATCTTTGTATTTAAAAGACTGAAATCTCGATCTGTATAGAAAAATGAGCAGTAGTATTCCCTCCTAAGACCGCGTATATATTTAGTTACAATGGCTGATAAAATCCTGATGTTTATCTCAGACAAAACAGATATTTAAAGGTGAATTGCATGACAATAGGAAAGGATATCCGGTTTGAAAATACAGCTCGTAACAAGTGAGTGTTCTACGTATATAAATTTTACCCCTTAGAACCCACCTTTATGGCTTTTTAGCGTCATGTATTGCGCATAATATATTTTTAACTTTATTAATCTTTCAGATAAGTTAAAACTTACTAGATGTCTATCTTCTATGCTATTATAGAATTCTAAATTTGAGAAATGGAGAGGAGTGATGATCATGACCTCAGGAAATATCGAAACAGCGTGATGCGTGATCACAGACAATCCCCACTAGACGGAGCATGTAAGGCGACCCGCGCGCACCAACGATATGGTACGGCAGAACATTAAAGTAGATATGAACACGGCGACCACCGTTTAGTTGCGTTCTTGTTTAGGATCCATGCGTACGTCAACGAAAAAAGAAATTTAATAAATAACGTGGTAAATTGTAGTGTTAAGTGGCGTAGAGAGACCTCATAAACATGGACGCAACTAAACGGTGGCCGCCGTGTTGGTACTTTAATGTTTTGCCGTACCATATCGTTGGTGCGCGCGGGTCGCCTTACATGTGCCTTACATGCTCCGTCTAGTGGGGGTGGTCTGTGAGCGTGATGCACGATCGTCTTTTGTTTTGTTTAGGCGCGCGATGCCATTCTAGTTTGCGCTCTCTGTTGGTCATCATTTCTATCCTTTCTTCACACCGAAACGGCTGGACAAATGTTTACCAATATGAAGAATCAACGGAATTTATTTAATCGGTCTAAACACTTTTACTGTTTATTCAAACGCTAGATTCAATAATCGACATTTGGTGTAATTTTTCACTCCTTATTTTTACCTCACATAATTTGTGGTCGCCCCTAAGTGAGTTACAGTTAACAGGATGAAAAATAGTATTTTATGCAATCGTTGCACAATGAAGGTTCTTAAAGTCGAGTACCGCGTTTAGGTCACGAGGCTTGCCGAGTGGCCTAAGTAAGGTACGACGTAACTGTGTAACTATTGCATACAATACTTATTATACGAGCAAAACGCAGAAAAACATTTTTTACGTCATTCCCCACTATGAATTTTTATTTTTGATGTAACCTTTTTCGTTCAACTAAAACTGACTTCGGACTGATTGATTAAATGTTTTGACAAGTAATTTGAACCAATCAGTGAACAGTAGCGTGTTTTTTTTAAATCAAATATGCTGATGTTCTTTTTTAAATTATTAGAGTTCAGTAGAGAGATGTCTTATGAATATTAAAGTTCTGTTGCGGGTACCATAGAGTATAGAATTTTGGTACAGGCTTAATAAAGTGCGTTATTGTGATTTTATCTGTGAAATTATAATTCACAAATGAAAGTATGCGAGTATAAAATAGTAGATTGTACAACAAGTGCATAAAACGCACCATTTTACACGAGACGTTTACCCATCCGAGCGAGCTTGCGAGCGAGGATGAATATAAAGTCGAGTGTAAAATGCGTTTTATGGACGAGTTGCACACTCTACTTTTCACTTCGATTGCGAGGAAATGAAACTGCATCATGTAAATATGTACTATACTTAAAAATAAATTTAATTAAAATTTAAAGTTCCATTAGAGCAATGAGAAATAAATTTAAAAAGTAATAATTGATAGTAAATTAAAATTAGAAATTTATTTCAAGAAGTTTTATTGTGTACTTTGGCTGTTGGTATATTTGCCTTGGTCTTAGAATACTAACGAAACGAAATAAAATAAAGAGTTTATTCTATGAAGTTTTAAGTTTTTTTTTTATTTGTTTATTAAGCTACTTTTATCATTGTTATTATTATGCCAGCTAAAACTCGTTCCAGACCTACCGATCCGATCCTAATTATCGGATGATCCTAAAAATTACACTACACCTTATCTGATTTCATCCGATAATTAGGATCGGAAGGTCTGGAACGGGTTTAACTTTTAAGTTGTTCGTGTGGCTGTTGGACCGATCGCCTTGGTCTTCGACGACGATTTTACTTTATGCTCTAGAGCATAAAAAGCGATTTTATGTCGCCTGCGCACAGCATAAAGTCGAACTTTTAGAGCATGAGAAGTGAAAAATATTTTTTCAATCGGCATATAGGGCAAAATTACTACTCTATTATAAATATATTATAATCTATGGCAATATTTGCTCTTCACTTATCAACATCTGTGCCACCCTTGCGATAAAAGTACAATAACAAATATAATAACGTGATAACGCCCACAATCGCAGATTGGTGTTTAATTATTTTATATATTTTACATGTATTAAATATCTACTGACATTTATGGACTTTTACTGCGGTTTACACTAAGTTTACTCATGATCATCGTAAATATTGGGCTGTTTCTAGGTAATGGCAGACATGGAATAGAGGTGTAGGGGTCAATAGACATAAAAGAAAAATTTGGTAACATATTCAGACATTTAAAAAAAAACGGCCAAGTGTGAGCCGGGCTCGCGCACCGAGGGTTCCGTACAAATCTGTAGGGTTTTCGCAATTTTTTCTTTATCTGTGCTATAAGACGTTGCTTCGTACCAAATTTCAAGGTTCTGAGTTCACGGGAAGTATCCTGTAGGTTATGATTCCATGGCGAGTGTCGAAAATTTGCAGCATAAACGGCTGTATCTTTCGATTGCCTCGGCTTAGAAGTTTGATTTTTTCACAGCTCCAAGGGAGAGTAGATCTGAGTATTTAATATGAATTTCATCTTAATACCTCCACGCATTCCTGAGAAAAAGGGTCTTGACAGACAGATAGTCAGACAACAATGTGATCCTATAAGGGTTTCTATTTTCCATTTGAGGTACAGAGCCCTAAAAATGAATTAGATATACGAACTTTAGATGTATTCTAAAAATCCTGTGTATTCTAGAAAGCAATTATTTGTTGAATATATATCTGCGTTCTTCAGATTTTATATATTTTTTTATCTTACTTGACCGTTGTGCCATCTTGCGACTCCAAAAATGTAGCCCTCATTGGCAACCCAAGGTTCCTAAGGCTATTTTCGACCTTCCAAGTCTTAAAAACAATGATCAATCATATCATTTGACTTAAATGGCTTAATAGATATGACAAAAGGTAGTTGTTGATAAGATTTAACTTTTATTAACTGCCAGAGGACTATGTTGAGTGTTATGTTTATATGTATAACAAAAAGGTGACCAAAAACAGATAATTACACCTGAATAACTAAATAAATATTAAGGGATAATCTTATGCGATACAGACACTCTGTTTACACCCAAACCCGGATACAAAAATATGAGCGCTCTCAGACTGTACCTAGATGTAATGCTTAATATCTAATGTAATCACATTACATTCTACTACTTTCCAGAATACTTATACATATATGTATTTATATATTATGTATATCGTCGTCTAGTACCCATAGTACAAGCTTTGCTTAGTTTGGGACTAGGTCGAATTGTGTATGACTATCCCATAATATTGTTTATTTATTTTTATTTATTTATGATGTAGGTATGAGTCAATTGTATTTTCATTTTAATATCGGCTCCATAGGTCTCTAGAGTCCTAACATGGTATTGAAAGTCTGATGCCTACTTATACACAATTCAACAATAATTACATAGACCTTGGGGAAAAGGATACATCCATTTTTACAAATTTTAAATTCTCTCAAATAGATCTAAATTTATTTTGTTTGGTGTTTACTTGGCAGGCAAATTTCATATAAATCATAATCAATAATCATTTATTGCAATCATACTCATATCATTTACAGTGTTACAATTACAGTAAGTAAGTAAATTAAGAATTAAATATTTGTATAGAATCTTTTTATCGATTCATATTTTTTATGTGGTAATACCACATTATTATTTTTATAAATAATGACACAAAGGTAAATTAAGAAAGAAAAATTGAATGCGATCTACTGCAATCCCGCTTCGATTGCAGTAGATCGCATTCAATTTTTCTTTCTTAATTTACCTTTGTGTCATTATTTATAAAAATTTTTTTTTTTTTTTTTTTTTTTTTTCTCTTGGCCAATCGGCAATCAGTCGAAAGACTATAAGCTGATTTGTGGAGTGGTTAATGGCATGTAGGCGTAGAGGCCAGCGCCTCTACTATCCTTTTATAATACATCCTTCCTTTTCAGCCTCTTCACAGTAAGAGAAGGTTCTAGAAGTTGAGTTGCCAGCGGATTGGGATGAAGTGACAGGCGTTCCACATATTTCTTTTTGTACTTTTCTATTTCAGCATGAACTGTTGGGACTTCAAGATGTTCGTGTATCTCATCATTTTTGGAGAGCCAAGGAGCATTAGCGATGCTGCGCAGAATGCTATTTTGTACACGTTGCAAGCATAATACGTTGGTTTTGCTAGCAGTACTCCAAAGCGGAATGCCATATGTCCAAACTGGTTTTAGGACAGAGTTGTATATCAGCAGCTTGTTATCAACAGAGAGGGCTGAGTTTCTTCCCATGAGCCAGTAGAGGTTCCTGAATTTGTAATTCATCTCATCTCTTTTCTTTTTTATATGAATTTTCCATGTAAGTCTTCTATCTAGATGGAATCCTAGATACTTTACACAGCTAGTGTCCGGTAGAAAAGCAGGGCCAAGTTTGACAGGTGGGCAGTCTTTTTTCCTCAATGTGAATGTGATGTGGTTGGACTTTTGAGCACTTGCCCGGATGCGCCACTTCTCCAACCATGCATGGGTTTTGTCTAGAAGATGTTGTAGTTTGTTGCTAGCTTCTTCTGGACTTACATCACTGGCAAGGTAAGCTACATCATCAGCGTATGTCGCCACTGTCACATCTTCGGAAGTTGGAAGATCTGATGTGAAGATATTATATAATACAGGGCCAAGTACGGAGCCCTGCGGAACACCGGCCTCCATATTGTGTAAAGCAGATCTAGCATCACCATGTTTCACTTGGAAGAGACGATCTGAGAGATAGGATTTCACAATGAGATACATAGAGTGTGGTAATTGTCCCTTAACTTTGCACAACAAACCTTTGTGCCAAACTTTGTCGAAAGCTTGCTGGACATCCAAGAAGGCCGCTGAACAGTACTGTTTCTTTTCGAAGCAGCTTCGGATCTCATGATACACTCGGTGCATTTGTTCAACTGTTGAATGTGATTTCCGAAATCCAAACTGGTGCTTGGGAATAACTGCACAGTTGTCCAGGTGCACTTTTAAGCGAGTTACAAATATTCTTTCCCACAGTTTTGAGAGAACTGGTGTGAGACTGATTGGACGATAAGACGAAGCTTCGTGTAGGGGTTTGCCGTCTTTGTGGATCATAATTATTTGAGATATTTTCCAGAACATAGGGATATGTGATGTCCTAAAGATAGCATTGAAGAGTGAGGCGAGTAGAGTAATACATTTTTTCGGTAATTCTTTTAGAACTTTTGGAGTGATCAGATCGAAACCTGGGGCCTTGTTGGTGTCAAGTCGCCTAATTTCTGCTGCTATCTCTCTTGGTGACGTGGGTGAAATTGGGAGGCTCATCTGAAGATCCTGTTGAAGAATTGCGTCTACCTCTGATTCGTCAGAACCGTCATTGGGTTTGAAGATTTCTGCTAGATGATTCGCAAAGACTTCCGCTTTTTCAGCATCGGTTCTCGCCCATGAGTTTATCGATCGGAGTGGCGGGTGAAATTGTTGTGGTTTCCTCGTAATTTGTGATGCCTTCCACAGCGAATATTCTCCCTTGCCCTGGGGAGACATATTCTGGAGAGTTTTACGAAACCGTGAATTAGCCGCTTCCTGTAATTGTGCTTTCAGTTCTTTTGCAGCTCGATTAAATGCAGTTTTATCAGACGGATGCTGGGATTGGTGCCAAATTCTTCTAAGACGGCGTTTTTCCTGGAGTTTTGATTTTATATCGCCTGATTGTGGTGATGCTGCCGGGTGGGAGCGACACAGGTAAGGTGTATTTTTCCAAGCAGATATCTGGATCATCTTTGTAATATATTCGCAAGCATCATCAACGTCTTCTGGCGTTTTTAAGGGTAGCTTCAAATTTATGTTCTCATCCAGGTATATTCGAAATCCGTCCCAATCCGTTTTGTGATTAGTTAGGCTCTCTGGTGGCTCCTTGTTGATTATTGTGGTGCTCAGTGTGAGAATTACCGGCGTATGGTCGGATGATCCATCTAGGTTTGATTCCACTGTAGAGTAAAGATGGCTAATACCCTTTGTAACGAAGAAATCCAACAAATCCGGTAATTTTTTCTGGTCTGAGGGCCAGCTAGTGGGTTTTCCAGAGGACAGTGGTATAAGATGTTTTGTGTCAAGGCATTGCTTTAATGCGCGACCTCTAGAGAGTGTGATACGCGATCCCCAAAACATATGCTTGGCATTCCAATCACCTCCTGAAATAAATCTATTACCCAACATTCCAAAGTAGTTTTCAAACATCTGTGCGGTGATTTTGTGCTTTGGTGGACAATATACTGCTGACAGAATGATGGGGCCTGAGCGATCCTCTAATCTTATTATCGTAGCCTGGATGTGGTCTGTGATATAGCATTTCAACTGAGAGTGTTTTATATTTGATTTGATAAAAATGGCGGTTCCAGCATGGGCTTTTCCATCATCTGGATGTGGGGTAAAGTAAACGTTAAAACCTTTCATATGATAGCAGCTGTTCTTAGTGGAATGTGACTCTGATATGAGAACTACATCCAGTTTGTTATTTTTGATTATTTCTTGAAGTTCCAAGAGGTTGGCCGACAATCCGTTGATGTTCCACGTTGCGACACGTAAAGGAATTATGAATGCAGTTTGGAAATGACTGTAGTTAATAGGCCTATTAGTGTGCCTATGTGTTGAATAAGTTGATCTAATTTTTCTGACTGTTTGCTGAGAATTAGTTCTAGTGACGAGCTTGGTAAAGAGGTATTTTGCGGTTCGTAGATCTGATTAAGAGAGCTCCGATTGGCGGTGATGTCAGAGTAGGTCATCTTGTCCGAAGGCTGTATTGTTCGCGATACTTCTGCAATTGGGGGATTGTTGGTTATATGTAAAGAGTCCTTGGAGTCGTTTGAGTTTTGAGGTGGCGAGGGGTTTGCTTTGTTGCGGTTGCGATTGCTTTTTCTGGCCAGGATTTCTTTATATACCGGGCATCCCTTATGGTTGGCTGGATGGTCACCTGAGCACAGTGCGCATTTTGCTGGAGTGTTACGGTCTTTCTTTAGGCAATCTGTGGTCTTATGGCTCTCCCCACATTTCACACATCGATATGGTCGCATGCAGTTATTTTTTGAATGGCCATATTGTTGGCACCGGTGGCACTGGACAATCGTTGTTTGCTTTTTAGGATCTTCTATAGTAACTTGTTGATGAAATATAACCTTTATATCTTTAGAGGCTTTGTTGCTAGCATTTCGTTCTAAGTTAACAAAGAACGTGAAGGTTGGGATTTTTTCTGGGCCATAACGGGCGTTGATGATTTCACCGCAAACCTTGTTACCAGTAGCTTCTATTGCTTTATAAATATTAAGAATTAATTTACAGAAAGTACACCTACAAATACACAAACCTTAAAACCAGCAATTATATCCTGTAAGCTTCAATAAAACTCAATTATATTGTTTTGAGACCTTGAACCAAGTACAGTTTAAATTGGCTTTTAATAGCCCTGACCAATTAGTTCCTTAAACGTATTGAATATAATATGTAGACCACCAGGTCAACATTTATTAATAGAAGCAGGTTATCAGGAAAATAAATAAAACATTGAAATTAAGATAATTTCCAGCCTGGAATGTTAATAACAGTCTTTTTTCTTTAAACTTCATGACTAAGATCGTAGTTAGATTGCACAACTCAGTAATTGTTTGAAAGTGCATCTTTTTAATTAGAATTCACTTGGACTGTAAATAAATACTAATAAGACAGAGGTTAAAGATGGTATCTACGAGTTCAAAACGCAGTCCGAAGTACAGGGTCAAGCAGTTGAGCAAATTTTTCCTCTCAAAAGAAACCGCAATCTTCCACATAACTGTTCCGAGCCGCTAAAGTAGACCGCGACCTACTGGAATTTGCAACGAAAATTCCATTCTATATTAGGAAATCTGGACATTTAAACAGTATAACTTACCGCTTATATAATCAAGAATGTTGTGACGGGTTTGAAAAACTTTATTGCAGAAGTGTTATTGAGTAAAATACACAGAAATTAAAGCAAATTCGCGCAAATCGCGACGTGACACAACGCTTGCCGAAGAAATGAAAACGTCATTGTGACAGGTCAAGAGTACGGTACGGCACATACACGGCACAGTTCTGTTAGTTTCCGTAGCCCACAACATAAAGATTCTCGCTACTTAATAAAATATAGTAATAATCTTAACAAGGGATATATTCTATTGTTGTGTATATGCAAATATTAATTGTTATTAGCTCGTAATAAACGCACGATCTTTTAAGAATGTGGTTTAAAATACACCTGTCATATTATATCTAGCCTGTGGTAAATTTGAAAAAAGCATGGCGGATTGTCGTGCCGATCTGTGTGTGTATTTTTATTTTGACGTCTGTGCATAAACTGTCTTTGTTTTAAATTGGCGATTATTTATAGAAAACTGTGCGTTATAACAGTGCGTGTTGGTTTAAACCCACAATGGGTTTACCGGACACCTTTATAACGGAGGACAAGCTTCCTCAATGCTGGTCGGATGATGTGCGCATGAATGCACTTTTTGCACCTTTTCGTTTGAAATCTGCTAATCCCGAGTCTTGGGATATGAAGATGAAGTTCTGGTCTGACATGCTGAGGCAGTGGTGCCGCTGGAAGAAGGATCCTGTAGTGTCTGCAGCTGATTTAAAATGTGCCTTCATGAGGAAGGGACGTACACCCGCTTGCCTTGATATTGTCGTCGAAGAAATGTTTCGGTGAGTTTTTCTCTAAATCTAAACTTTTTGTATAGTTTATTATGCGATTGCGTCATATCTTATTTGCATTTAAACCTTGCGAGAAACAGGTGTATTTGCTTTGTTTCTGTACTAAAATGAATACTAACGTATACATATATCATAATAATGGATTGTTCTACCCTTGTGATAAAGGAAATAAGCTGAAATAAAGACAATTATTGTTATTATTGTAAGCAATTGAAATATTATGGATTTATTGAATAAATAAATTAAACCTTGAACACATGTAATTTTGCTGTAAACATGTACTCTGTCATACAAAAGTACAAATTTAATATAGTTGTAAAACTAACTGCCTATCCTACAAATGGCTGCCTTTCCAGAGACTAGCAAATTTTTTTATAGAAGTGGTAATTATAATAAAAATGCACAATCATTACTAAATGAATTACACAATAACAAATACTTATGTAAGTGGATAGATAAAAATATGGCGCAAGTCACCATACAGTTTACTTTATTCTGAAAACATCTGTTATTTGTGTAATGTTAATAACAATATTTATACCTGACCCATGAATAAATTGAAGAAATTTTAAAATCTGAATATTCCCACACGTAAAATTATGCCACTGAAAATAAAATTTCTGTAAAAATTTCATTTTTGTGACAAGCTTGTATAAGCAACTACTTTTCTATAAACATCCATCAATCGTTCACTGACACGATTCTAGAAAACCCAAATTTGGTATGATTGATTTATCTATTACAGAGTTTCTATGGCCACCTTCCATCATCAGAGCAGCCCCATGGTACTATATTATTGTATTGACATCAAAGTTAAGTAGAATAAGTAGGTACCTATGCAAAATTTCAGCTCAATCGGTTGAAGATATCCTCAAAATTGAGTTGCAAGATTCCACCTGATCAAACATAGCTACAGACATACATTTGCAAGTTAACACTTCCGGGCGAGCACACTGACACTACTGCCTAGAGAAACAAATAAATTATGCGTCTATAGACGTTGCTTACCCGAAAGTGTTAAAGAGAAATTTGTAAAACAAAATGGACATTCAAAGCCCAACCAGGTCACATTGTGAGCAGTAATGCGTCCTTGGGTTTAGGTCGAGTCTTCCACAAATGGCACTTTTGCTCCAATTGCTCGAGTTAAGCTTGTGCGACTGTACAACAGAAGTTTGTGCGACTGTAGAAACAGCTGCTGTTATTTTTACCAAACATGTCTAAGAACCATCTTCACAGACGCTTGGGCTTTTGATTAAGAAGAACGCATTCAAATCAAACTATCTGTTTCGGAGCTAGCATGCTATGGACAGACACATGGATACCTGATACACATGTTAAACTTATAACACCCGTCCTTTGTTTGTCAGGAAATGAAAAAGAAAAAAAAAATGTTGTTACCTACAAATGTGATCAATTACCATCCATTAGATGACTTACCACTTGTTCTCCCATTTACCCCTTATTTTATATAAAAAACTATTTCAGCAATGGCGAGCTATCACCGTTGACAAAGTATCAGCAGATCTTGCACAACGGCCCAGAAGGCTGGGTGCGCTGGGGTGCCCGCTTGGCATTTAAGCCAGCTGCCTTCGCCCTGACGGCTGTCACGTCACTGCTGCCAGCCCGACAGGCCATAGACAATGATGGACTACCTAAAGCTAGCATTGATTCCACACAGAGATTTGTGTGCGAAAGTGCTGTAAAGGTATGTATTTTTAATTCTACATTAAATGTGTGGTTTTTTTTTTAAACATGACTTCGACTGTATCAGGGTTATTTAGCTCTCACTACCAGTGAGGGGGGTGCCACCTGGACCAGGAAGGCCATTGATAGGGATGAATGGAAGCAGCTGGGAGAGGCCTATGTGTCGAAAGACACGCTGAACACTGATCCGATGTGTTAGTTTTTAAGTAGATTATGTATTTTAGTTTCGGCAATAAAGGCTATAATAATCACTACATAGTATAAAACAAAGTCGGTTTCTCTGTCCCTATGTCCCTTTGTATGCTTAAATCTTTAAAACTACGCAACGGATTTTGATGCGGTTTTTTTTAGTAGATAGAGTGATTCAAGAGGAAGGTTTATATGTATAATACATGCATAATTTATCAGCATTGCACCCGTGCGAAGCCGGGGCGGGTCGCTAGTAATAATATAATTAAAAAACCAGTGAGTTGTTTTTCTACAAGTCAGAGGTTCTTGAGTTGAGTGGCGAATGCATACTGAATGTTGCAGCATGGAAAGAATCCTTTTAGACAAAAGATAGGGGACAATCTAACTCATCGAGATTATTAAGGAAAAAATATTATCTCTACTAATAATAATAGAATTTATTATTTCATAATGGTTCTATTCTTGTTTATCTGTTCTAGATTGTAGTGAAAATATCCAAATGTTGTTTCAAAGCAGTTTTCCTGTTCAGATAAGATAACATTTGTATCCCGAATGTTATCCATCATTTAAAATATACTTGTAAACATTCTATAAAATTCATTACTTATGCTTCAATATCTATACTATAGGTTTTTTTAACCAATGCGTATTGCCACGGCACTGAAATGTGAACGCTCTCAATGGGCCTCAAAAGAAAGCTCAAAGTTACTCAACGGGCATGAGATACGGAAGAGAATCAAGGTTGTAGACATAACTCGGACAGTCGCTTTTTACTCGAGTAGGTCAGGAACATAACAGTACGATTGTCGTGAATCGTGAATCCCTCATCTCTCACATAGAGTTATCAATTTACAGATATGACCGATTTACAAAATTATTTTGTATATGATAGGGTATACTTCCAAGGTGGTCCCATGTAAATTTTATCGAAATCGGTCAAGCAGTTTATGAAATATCAACAAAAATCGGTTGAAATCGGTTTTTTAAATTTTTTATTTGGTGATTATTACTAATTATTAATCCGACGTAATATCGTAGGTACTGTTACTTACACCAAACAGTAAAATATTGACTTATATATGTTTTTTTTATATATTGTATACCTACAAGTATAGCTTTAATAAATAATGAATGTTAAAATTCATGTCGCTTCTGCATAATAAATTTCTTAGGTCTACCAGTAAGTAATGTCATCTTGGCAGGTGCTATACATTGCATTTATGATACTTCAAATTGAATGCTACCTAAAAGAAATCGCGGTAATGTATTTCGTGTCATTTCCGTCTCCGGATTGAGGCGATGATACCCGAGAAAAGCCGAATCGTTAACTGATTTTAATCGCATTGTACTCGTAAATTGAAAACCAGGTTTCTATGGATAGGGGTCATTATTTGGATGGTACCAGCAGTACAGTGCCATCTGTTTGTAAAGTTTTCTTCGTCCTAACATCACACCGAAACAGCTGTATACATTTTAACCAATTTTAGTACTAGGATAGCTTGGCATCCGAAGACGGTTATACTTACTTTTTACTCTACATTGGTGGTAGTGGTGGTTGGAACTTCGGGCATATTCTAGTCTCATTTCAATTTTCAGGAACAGGCACTGGATTTACTGGAGAACTTCCCGAACGACGCCGAACGCATGGGCACCATCGACGAGCTGATGAAGAGCTGCAAGTGGCAGCAGGGGCGGGACACCTTCGAGATGCTGCTCGGCTACCTCGTGTCTCAAGGGTCCGCTGTGAAGAAGGATGAAGTCATCAAACTAGGTGAGCCAACATTGCCACATGACACATTTCAACCAGCACAACGAACTCGCGAGGCCACTGGTTTCGAAGGCAGAGAGCCCATCATCCAAGAAAATTGCACACTGTATTACGAAAAAAAAAATTTTTGATTAAAGCATGGTATAGAAAAATTTAAAAGATGCAGTTTAGCGCACGGGTGTAATGCTGATACTAAATATACTATGCATGTATTATACAGATAAACCTTTCTCTCTTGAATCACTCTATCAATTAAAAAAAAAACCGCATCAAAATCCGTTGCATAGTTTTAAAGATCTAAACATACATAGGGACAGACAGCACTGTACCTACCTTATTCTGTTTACTCAGTGCGTGAGCTATCAGAATGCGATTCACGTTTAATACCTGTCTCGCTCACTCTTACGCGATCTAAATAAGAACCTCTCAGTTTTCACCCAAACCCAAATCGCAATCTGAGAGCTCACGAAAGACGCCATTTTTTTTTTTCAAAATGGTAGTTTGTATAATTATAATATGTGCTTATACCCACAGCGGAACCGAACAAGAAAGCGACGCCAGTGACAGAGACAGACGAGGCGTTAGTACGTCTGGTGGCTGCCGAGGCGCGCCTGGAGGCGGACGCCGCGAAGCTCGCGAGGGACGCCGCCGCCGCCGAGGGCGAGGCGCGCGCTGCGCTACAACTGGGGAACAGACCGGCGGTAAGTGTCTGCGTTTTATGCTGCCCTGGTACCTGCGATTGGGATTCGTAACTTAATCGCGGGATTTTATGATGAAGATGACCATACAATTTCTACCGCCGCCGCCGAGGGCGAGGCCCGCGCTGCGCTACAACTGGGGAACAGGCCGGCGGTAAGTGTCTGCATTTTATGCTGCCCTGGTACCTGCGATTGGGATTCGTAACTTAATCGCGGGATTTTATGATGAAGATGACCATACAATTTCTACCGCCGCCGCCGAGGGCGAGGCCCGCGCTGCGCTACAACTGGGGAACAGACCGGCGGTAAGTGTCTGCGTTTTATGCTCCCCTGGTACCTGCGATTGGGATTCGTAACTTAATCGCAGGATTTTATGATGAAGATGACCATACAATTTCTACCGCCGCCGCCGAGGGCGAGGCCCGCGCTGCGCTACAACTGGGGAATAGACCGGCGGTAAGTGTCTGCGTTCTATGCTCCCCTGGTACCTGCGATCGGGACTCGTGAGTTAATCGCGGTATTTTATGATGAAGATGACCATACAATTTCTACCGCCGCCGCCGAGGGCGAGGCCCGCGCTGCGCTACAACTGGGGAATAGACCGGCGGTAAGTGTCTGCGTTCTATGCTCCCCTGGTACCTGCGATCGGGACTCGTAACTTAATCGCGGGATTTTATGATGAAGATGACCATACAATTTCTACCGCCGCCGCCGAGGGCGAGGCCCGCGCTGCGCTACAACTGGGGAACAGGCCGGCGGTAAGTGTCTGCGTTTTATGCTGCCCTGGTACCTGCGATTGGGATTCGTAACTTAATCGCGGGATTTTATGATGAAGATGACCATACAATTTCTACCGCCGCCGCCGAGGGCGAGGCCCGCGCTGCGCTACAACTGGGGAACAGACCGGCGGTAAGTGTCTGCGTTTTATGCTCCCCTGGTACCTGCGATTGGGATTCGTAACTTAATCGCGGGATTTTATGATGAAGATGACCATACAATTTCTACCGCCGCCGCCGAGGGCGAGGCCCGCGCTGCGCTACAACTGGGGAACAGACCGGCGGTAAGTGTCTGCGTTTTATGCTCCCCTGGTACCTGCGATTGGGATTCGTAACTTAATCGCGGGATTTTATGATGAAGATGACCATACAATTTCTACCGCCGCCGCCGAGGGCGAGGCCCGCGCTGCGCTACAACTGGGGAATAGACCGGCGGTAAGTGTCTGCGTTCTATGCTCCCCTGGTACCTGCGATCGGGACTCGTGAGTTAATCGCGGTATTTTATGATGAAGATGACCATACAATTTCTACCGCCGCCGCCGAGGGCGAGGCCCGCGCTGCGCTACAACTGGGGAATAGACCGGCGGTAAGTGTCTGCGTTCTATGCTCCCCTGGTACCTGCGATCGGGACTCGTGAGTTAATCGCGGTATTTTATGATGAAGATGACCATACAAT
This sequence comes from Apotomis capreana, assembly GCA_947623375.1. Classification (NCBI taxonomy): domain Eukaryota; kingdom Metazoa; phylum Arthropoda; class Insecta; order Lepidoptera; family Tortricidae; genus Apotomis; species Apotomis capreana. Next base: position 11,464,586 of record OX392521.1, read on the forward strand.
TTCTACCGCCGCCGCCGAGGGCGAGGCCCGCGCTGCGCTACAACTGGGGAATAGACCGGCGGTAAGTGTCTGCGTTCTATGCTCCCCTGGTACCTGCGATCGGGACTCGTGAGTTAATCGCGGTATTTTATGATGAAGATGACCATACAATTTCTACCGCCGCCGCCGAGGGCGAGGCCCGCGCTGCGCTGCAACTGGGGAACAGACCGGCGGTAAGTGTCTGCGTTTTATGCTCCCCTGGTACCTGCGATCGGGACTCGTAACTTAATCGCGGGATTTTATGATGAAGATGACACTACAATCATATCATGATTTTATTTATTTATCTACCAATCAACCATAAGCCGACGACGCGGTTGGCTCCGTTTGTAAGCACCGTGCCTACTGAGCCGGCGGTCCCGGGTTCGAATCCCGGCCGGGGCAAATATTTGTGTGATGAACTCGAATATTTGTGCTTGGGTCATGGTTGTTATATGTATTTAAGTATATATTTGTCTATATAAGTATGTATATCGTCGTCTGATACCCATATCATAAGCCTTCTTGAGCTTAATTTGGGATTAGATCGATTTGTGTGAGGTTGTCTGATATTTATTTATTTATTATAAGGCCAAACAGAGACAGGGAGGTCGCATACGGCGACTTTCTGAATTGCTTTAATCGCGATACACCATCGCAGCATCTACAGTCGCAAAACAGTAGCGATGCAGAATTCATTCAGACCCCCTCCACTCTCTCACTTCCTATACGCGATGTCGCGGACACGGCTGCGCGTTACTCTTAGTAGTAATGCTGAATCAATAGGCTTTGTAATGATGGATTGCTTTTAATTAGGTTGGTGCATCCGCGTGGGGGCGAGGAGACGGGTTGGTAGAAGTAACAGCCGATCCGTACACTTAACACTCCTTATGATTGAACCAAACACACCTGTAACATAAATCTAGGTTACGACGGATAAGTCAGGATTCAGATCAGTTAGGATTTTTTAAAACGTGCTACCGCAACGCTTAAGGCGCCAGCTCGACATGGAAGAAAAGCGCCATCCGACCGCTGCCAATCCCGTCCTATTTGGCCACCACCACCACCAACTCTGAGGTGTTCGGTATTAAGTACTAAAAATTTTGATCATTAAAAAAATAAGGGGTACTAGCCTCAAGCCTTTGAACACCAAGAGCCACTAAAGTGGTCGTGTGCTGTCGTGCCTGCCACGCCAACGACCACTAAAGGGATAATGGCGGACGCTGTCAAAACAATAGGCTAGTAGACCCAGTTTTGAAATTGATTTGAAATGGTTAATAATGATCTTACTAGTTCAACAAAAAAATGTCTTGTATTTCATGAACAGTTAAAAACGCCGTCCGCCATTTTTGCCTTTTGCTAATCTGTGGTGTGATGTAGAATTACGCATAAATATTCGAAACTCGACCGTCGCATAATGCCATTCCGGTCACTCCAATATACTTTGACAGGAGATCGAGAGCGATGGGACTATTCGAAGTCGTCAAAGTAGTCTTCCTGTTTTCTTTACTGGACCGATGACGTCACTATCATAAGCGAAAAAGGCGGACAGCGTTTTAAGCATTTCAAAATACAGATTAAAAACCATATTTTCAAATTAATTTCTCTCAGCCATCATTCACTTTTATGAATTGAAAAATATATATTTAGGTTCCGTTTGCTAAATACTATACGGAATAAACATTAGTATATTACAATTTCACATTTGTCCACTAGCCTATTTTGCTGCTGACAGATAAGGTATATTTTCGCTCTTTCTTTTTTCAACTATTGGCGTATAAACCACATTTTGTCATGGGAGGAAAAGCGCTAAAGATTAAACGTATTATATCAAATGTTGTTTATACCGTATGATATTATGCCATATGAAATTATTCCAAATGTTATTATACATTATTCGTTTATTATAGGCGAAAAACCACCTCCGCCGCAAACACAAGCTGCAACAACGCATCGAGCACACCGATGCGGCTCTGCAGAACGTGAAACAGCTTCTACAGCAGATGCGTGAAGTGGACGTCAATACCACCATCGTGGACACATACAAGTAAGATAACTTAAATATTTCTAACAGATTAAAATTAATATAGAGATCGATAGAGCTTTGCGTCGTGTGCACGCTAAAATATTTAAATGTCTTTTAGGTTCCGTACCCAAAGGGTAAAAACGGGACCCTATTACTGAGACTTCGCTGTCCGTCCGTCCGTCTGTCACCAGGCTGTATCTCAAGAACGGTGATAGCTAGACAGTTGAAATTTTCACAGATGATGTATTGCTACTGCCGCTATAACGACAAATACTAAAAATAAAATAAATATTTAAGGGGGGCTCCCATACAACAAAGTTGTTATAGATTATGGTACGGAACCCTTCATGCGCGAGTCGGATTCGCACTTCCCCAATTTTTTTTTTCTATGTGTAAACAAATGTAAGAAAAATACATTTAATAAACCGAAATCTACGACAACTATGCCTGGATAGGGTTATCGTTTTCGACCTATCCGCGAAAAAAATAAGCTATCAACAATGTCAAACAAAAAGTCACTTGTTTTTTTTTTTATAGACACCAAACTAAAGTAACCTTTCCTTTGTGTCATAGTTTTGGAGATACTGCATGTTAGAAAAAATAATTCCTAATCTCAGTAAAAATATAGAAACAGTGATTACATCCCCTTTCTAAGCGGAATACGGAAAAATAATAAAATTGTTGTCTTCAAAATCTGAAATGTTGTCAATTCGGCTATTGGTCTATAAAATTTCACTCATAGACTTTCAGTGCTACACGGATACACCTATTACATATTATGTACTTATGTTAATTTAATGTTTCAGGATAGGTTCCCAAGCCCTGAAACGTGGCATGAAGGAGGGAGGACTCGACGAAGATGCCGTGCACGACACCATGGATGACCTCAAGGAGGTATAAATCCAAAATATATAATTAAATCCTTTACCAAAATTATTAAAAAGGCGATCACACGGAAGCGAAATATTAATTCATCAGATACTTCGCATTAACAAAAACTAAAAGCACACTAACAACGTAAAATACTAAAATTATAAAACACGCTTGTTTTAACTCAAATTATTATAATTTTAGATAACCATTGTAATAGATTTGCACTTTGTAAGATGCAAAAACTTAAATTATTTGGTCGTTTATCATTTGTAGGTCATGGAAACCTACAACGAGGTGGAGAAGGCCCTGGCCGGTTCCACTGATGACTTTGATGCCGCTGAGCTGGAGCAGGAACTCAAGGAGCTGCTGTCCGGGCCCGGCGCGCCCCCTGGTGGCGGGGACAGGAGGGAAGGTTAGTTTTTTCTATTCAACTTCGAGGTTGAGAACAAAGACTCCTCGTGACGTGCGAGTGAACTTTGTAAAGGACAAGATTTTCAGAAGGTTCGTTACAGTCTGGTGCCGTGACCAGGATCTTTAATCCTGGTCACGGCACCACTTTGCAACAGACCAACACGACTGTGCAAATTTATACACTTATACTTTTGATCCAGTGTATTTTCTCTGCTACTACCGTAAAATCGGTAGTTTCAGAACCTGATAGCATTGTTTAATTTTTTTAATTCTTTTGTTATACAGTTCCGGTTCCAAAAACGCCGCAGGCCAAGAAAAATCCGGAGCCGGATTTCGTGTTCGACGGCGAAGAACGAGTCATCGCCGAGCTGAACGAGCTCAGTGTTGAAGATGCGTCTCCACGAGCTCCCGGCACTAGGGTCAGAGTGCCTGTGGCTGAGGGCTGGGAGCCGGAAGGTATGTTCAGTATCGGCTTGATGGAACTATGTACTAGGATAGCATGAGTTACCAGAAGAGCTAATCATTGCGTAGCTGAACGAGCTCAGTGTTGAAGATGCGTCTCCACGAGCTCCCGGCACTAGGGTCAGAGTGCCTGTGGCTGAGGGCTGGGAGCCGGAAGGTATGTTCAGTATCGGCTTGATGAAATTATGTACTAGGATAGCATGAATAACAAGAAGTGCTAGTCATTGCGTAGCTGAATGAGTTCAGCGTTGAGGATGCGTCTCCACGAGCACCCGGTACCAGGGTCAGGGTGACTGTGGCTGAAGGCTGGGAGCCGGAAGGTATGTTCAGTATCGGTTTGATGGAACTATGTACTAGGATAGCATGAGTTACCAGAAGAGCTAATCATTGCTCAGCTGCACGAGCTCAGCGTTGAAGATGCGTCTCCACGAGCTCCCGGCACTAGGGTCAGGGTGCCTGTGGCTGAAGGCTGGCAGCCGGAAGGTATGTTCAGTATCGGTTTGATGGAACTATGTACTAGGATAGCATGAGTTACCAGAAGAGCTAATCATTGCTCAGCTGCACGAGCTCAGCGTTGAAGATGCGTCTCCACGAGCTCCCGGCACTAGGGTCAGGGTGCCTGTGGCTGAAGGCTGGGAGCCGGAAGGTATGTTCAGTATCGGCTTGATGGAACTATGTACTAGGATAGCATGAGTTACCAGAAGAGCTAATCATTGCGTAGCTGAATGAGTTCAGCGTTGAAGACGCGTCTCCACGAGCACCCGGCACTAGGGTCAGGGTGCCTGTGGCTGAGGGCTGGGAGCCGGAAGGTATGTTTCGTCGGCTTGATGGCACTATGTAGGTACTAGGATAGCATGAGTAACCAGAAAAGCGAGTCAACGCCGAGCTGAATAAGTTAAGCGTTCAGGATGCGTCTCTCATCAAGTCTTACCGGCTTTAGGTACTAGCCATAGTAGCCATGCATAGGAGATAAATTGCATATTCAAAATATCCATAGTAGCCTGGTAATTTACGGTTTAGAGATCGTGTCATCGCCGAGCAGAACCAGCTTACCGTTGAAAATGCTTCTTCACGAGCAATATTGTTTCGTTTAATCAACAAATACAGTTTACTCATCCACTTGGCTCCATAATCCAGTAATCGGTTTTGTCATTTACTTTCATATTCCAATAATTGCTATGTGTTTTGTAGCAGTGAAACCCTCGGAGCGCAAGCCGGAGCCCAAGCCGTCCCAGAGCTGGTACCCGCCGAGCGGCGAGTGCCTCCGCCCCGACACCATGTGGAACAACAACGAGCGCAGCTACGACGAGCTGCGGCTCGACGACCGCCTGCATCCTGGTGAGTGATGCGGCCCTGGTACTGTAGCACAACTACAAGCCGGCCCAGAGCTGGTACCCGCCGAGCGGCGAGTGCCTCCGCCCCGACACCATGTGGAACAACAACGAGCGCAGCTACGACGAGCTGCGGCTCGACGACCGCCTGCATCCTGGTGAGTGATGCGGCCCTGGTACTGTAGCACAACTACAAGCCGGCCCAGAGCTGGTACCCGCCGAGCGGCGAGTGCCTCCGCCCCGACACCATGTGGAACAACAACGAGCGCAGCTACGACGAGCTGCGGCTCGACGACCGCCTGCATCCTGGTGAGTGATGCGGCCCTGGTACTGTAGCACAACTACAAGCCGGCCCAGAGCTGGTACCCGCCGAGCGGCGAGTGCCTCCGCCCCGACACCATGTGGAACAACAACGAGCGCAGCTACGACGAGCTGCGGCTCGACGACCGCCTGCATCCTGGTGAGTGATGCGGCCCTGGTACTGTAGCACAACTACAAGCCGGCCCAGAGCTGGTACCCGCCGAGCGGCGAGTGCCTCCGCCCCGACACCATGTGGAACAACAACGAGCGCAGCTACGACGAGCTGCGGCTCGACGACCGCCTGCATCCTGGTGAGTGATGCGGCCCTGGTACTGTAGCACAACTACAAGCCGGCCCAGAGCTGGTACCCGCCGAGCGGCGAGTGCCTCCGCCCCGACACCATGTGGAACAACAACGAGCGCAGCTACGACGAGCTGCGGCTCGACGACCGCCTGCATCCTGGTGAGTCATGCGGCCCTGGTACTGTAGCACAACTACAAGCCGGCCCAGAGCTGGTACCCGCCGAGCGGCGAGTGCCTCCGCCCCGACACCATGTGGAACAACAACGAGCGCAGCTACGACGAGCTGCGGCTCGACGACCGCCTGCATCCTGGTGAGTGATGCGGCCCTGGTACTGTAGCACAACTACAAGCCGGCCCAGAGCTGGTACCCGCCGAGCGGCGAGTGCCTCCGCCCCGACACCATGTGGAACAACAACGAGCGCAGCTACGACGAGCTGCGGCTCGACGACCGTCTGCATCCTGGTGAGTGATGCGGCCCTGGTACTGTAGCACAACTACAAGCCGGCCCAGAGCTGGTACCCGCCGAGCGGCGAGTGCCTCCGCCCCGACACCATGTGGAACAACAACGAGCGCAGCTACGACGAGCTGCGGCTCGACGACCGTCTGCATCCTGGTGAGTCATGCGGCCCTGGTACTGTAGCACAACTACAAGCCGGCCCAGAGCTGGTACCCGCCGAGCGGCGAGTGCCTCCGCCCCGACACCATGTGGAACAACAACGAGCGCAGCTACGACGAGCTGCGGCTCGACGACCGTCTGCATCCTGGTGAGTCATGCGGCCCTGGTACTGTAGCACAACTACAAGCCGGCCCAGAGCTGGTACCCGCCGAGCGGCGAGTGCCTCCGCCCCGACACCATGTGGAACAACAACGAGCGCAGCTACGACGAGCTGCGGCTCGACGACCGCCTGCATCCTGGTGAGTGATGCGGCCCTGGTACTGTAGCACAACTACAAGCCGGCCCAGAGCTGGTACCCGCCGAGCGGCGAGTGCCTCCGCCCCGACACCATGTGGAACAACAACGAGCGCAGCTACGACGAGCTGCGGCTCGACGACCGCCTGCATCCTGGTGAGTGATGCGGCCCTGGTACTGTAGCACAACTACAAGCCGGCCCAGAGCTGGTACCCGCCGAGCGGCGAGTGCCTCCGCCCCGACACCATGTGGAACAACAACGAGCGCAGCTACGACGAGCTGCGGCTCGACGACCGCCTGCATCCTGGTGAGTGATGCGGCCCTGGTACTGTAGCACAACTACAAGCCGGCCCAGAGCTGGTACCCGCCGAGCGGCGTATCGTATGAAATTTCAAACGAAGTTTAAGAGGCCTCATTCCCTTAAAAAAAAATGTTTTTTATATTATGACAAAAAATATTGATAATTGCAACCAACTTTTTAAAATGAATTCTAGATAGTAACATATAGCTACCTCATGCTTTCATTGCGTGCAGTCTAAAATAAGTTGAAAAAAAAAAAAAAACAGTTTCCTGCGTGAATTTTGACAATTTCGAGTAGTTTTTGAAACAAAAATTAATGAAAATTTCAAATATAAATGACAATAAATCGCAATGGCCCAGTCTTAAGTAGTAACATTGATTGATTATGGGCTCTTTAGAAACGTCTCAGTGAGCATTTGATGGATATCTAAAGAAAATTACAGTCGGCTATAAAAGCTTGACACTAAAAGGATTTTTTTGACAGAAACTTATTAACGGTTAAGGAGCCTTAGGTAGCACACTTATTTATGCTAAACTAAATTAATTATTCCAGGTCAACCTCTAAACGTGGACTTCACGCTGCCGCCCAAGCTGTACAGTTCGGATTTCCAAGTGCGGGACCACAAACCACACTCGGGAGTGTGGCTGTACAACAGCAGGGACGACAACAGCAACCTCAACAACTCCTTCGGCCCTAGTACCCGGTACACGAGGTAAGTCGTTCAAGGTCTATTTTTAAGAGTGCGTTTTCATTGACGCGGTCTGCGCAGAGATGACCAATCACGCTGTTTCTGCTGACTCGTAGTGGAAATGTTGAGCGTTGATTGGTCGAATTCGGTCCGGCCAACGGCCACCTAAGTGAAAGTGTGTTTCACACAATTTTGCTACAACACAGTACACTACATTTCTGCAGTCCTAGTACTCATTATGCGATGTATCTTCTAAACTATTATTCTGCAGACTTTTTGAGATCAGTACACCTTGGAAATCGGTAAATTTAGGTGGTCATTGGGAAGTATGTATTTGTTTAGCTTTATAACGTTATCTCATACCTTATTTGTTTGAGGCATAACAACTCTAACTGCCACGACATGCACACCAGTATGCCGCGGAACACTGTACAGTCGAGTTCATTTACATCTACACACTTACGAGAACAAAAATATCTGAACACGACCCTATTGTCAGGAGCATAAAGTCGTGTTCAGATATTTTTGTTCTCGTAAGTGTGTAGATGTAAATGAACTCGACTGTACTAAATTACATATGTGACGTTTTGACGACGCGATTGGCGCAGTTTATAGAGACAATTTGACAATTTTTACGTGAGTTGAAACCTTTTTTATTATTATTCAAAGTACTTTAACCCTTAAATATATACAGTTACACTCCTTTTATTTCTGAAATGACGTAATTAGCAATGAAATCCACGTTAGTTTGAGAATTTGGGACAATCATGACAGTCTTTATTGACATTATTCAGATTTCGACTGGTGTCATTTCAGTAGCGTGTATACATGCATTTAAGGGTTAATGTTACAGATATTTTTTCTTTATTTCGTGACATATTCATATCGTCGGGGATAGTGCAATACCGCGTAAGTAACAAGTGTGGATACGGAAACGGCTCAACATTCAAACAAATGAACTTTATCAACGGCTGTTATTTACGCGGCATTGCACTATCCCCGACGATATTGACCTTTTTTAACCGACTTCAAAAAAGGAGGAGGTTCACAATTCGAACTATTTTTTTTTTGTATGTTTGTTACTCGATATCTCCGAGAACCGTGAACCGATTTTCAATTTTTTTTTTTTATCGAAAGGGTATAACTCCGAGTTGGTCCCGTTGGCACTAAGTCGGGATCTGATGATGGAATCTTGGAGAAATCGAGGGAACTCTTCAAATGTTATAGGGACATGTACGGCGCTTTCGGTAATTTATTGATAAGGTCAAGAATTTACATTCAGTAAATAGGATTTGGTGTAAGGAAACTGATGATGAACACATACGAATCACTAAAAAGTAAAAAAGTCGGTGCCAAACCTCGCGTAAACTATAATATATAAATATAAGAACTGGTTTGGGATCGACTTCGAAGGGTGAGTCAAATGTAATCTGTACTTGAACGGGTTATTGTTGGCTTTTTTAGTTTTACTGAAGTCGGTTCTTTTTTTTGTTAAATTTTTTTTATGTGTATAATTAAGTATAGTATATGGCATGTTGGATAATTCAACATCAGTCTTCACCCCTATTTTATAATACAGGGTGTTTGGTACATCGTTTGCCAAATTAAAATGGGGGCTAGAAGGGCTCATAAGCTACCTCCTACGGCCCCTAAAAAATGTTTAGGCCCACGGATTTTTTTATCAGCCGAATGCGTCCCTATTGCACAAAATTGACAAAATGAAGTTGTGTTAAGGTTTGTTTGGTATTATTGTACAGTCGAGTTCATTTACATCTACACACTTACGAGAACAAAAATATCTGAACAGAACTTTATGCTCCTGGCATCGGGTCGGGTTTAGGGTCGTGTTCAGATATTTTTGTTTTCTTAAGTGTGTATAATAGCTTTATAACCACCATAGCTTTTTAAATAAATTTGGTAAAAAAAAAATGGGGTAACAAATAAAAAAAAAAAAAAAAATTGCTACATATTTTTTAATATTTATATTATTCTAGATAAATCACATAAAAATTTACAAAAACATATTTTTTGCCAATAATTTTATTGCCAAAACTTAAAAAAAAAAAAAAAAAAAAAAAAACTTAAAATACAATATTATGTACAAAAAATAAATATGAAAATTGAATGTTCCGTGTATTTATTTATTTTTTAAGAATTATGAGGTATTTTATAATGACCCCACGCAAGAGTATCCGAAGTGTTTTTCAATAAATATCGTTTTGTGTCGTTGTAAGATAATGATATTTTATTGACATTTTGCGTAAATAAAACATGCTTTATTGATCGGAATCGTAACATTATAGATGTAAATGAACTCGACTGTACATCATTAGAAAGAGGACAGACAATTTCAAGAGCATGGTTTTTTTGTAGTTTTTTCAGTTTCATTGAATTTTCACGTCTTGAGAAACGTTTCTGGGTCAATAAAAAAATAACTAGATTTTGATAGAACCGTACAACATTACACCTTGCAATAAAATAAAAAAAATCAGGTCTGGTCACTGAAACTTTTTGTATTTTCCAAATAAAATTAAATAAATGTCATAAAAAAATCCGTGGGCCTAAGTTTTGATTTAGGGGCCGTAGGAGGTAGCAAACGACCCCTTCTATCCCCTATTTTAATTTTGCAAACGATGTACCAAACACCCTGTATTATAAATAAAATAAAAATAAATAAAATAAAATAAGTTTTTATTGGTTCAAAGGAATACAAATAATGAATACAAGGGTTGAGGACTCCTAGTAGGTGTAATACACCTGTGTCAGGAGGACTCGCTCTTCCAGAATTGGTACATCATCTTAATAGCCTCTATTAGTAAGATAAACTTAATTTTATAATTGACAACATATCATATTTATAACAGGTGGAAATTAATATAGAGATCGACAGGGCTTTATGTTGTGTACCTTAAAAAAAATCTTTGAATTTATTCTTCTGTATTTAAAGAAATATAAGAAAATGCATCAAATAACTGCAATCTAAGACAATACGGGCTGAATAGGGTTGTTGTCTAAACCAAAGAGCGAAAAAATATATTTTTATTTTATTTGATGTTGACAGATGACAGATGCATACCGAGTTTTATTAAGTTTTTTTTAATAAGAAAACCGACTAAAGTAACCGTTCCATTAAGTTCTGGTTTTGGTGTTGCCACATTTTAAAATGAGTATGTTTTTATAAATTAATAATAAAATAAATAATCATCTCAGAAAATAAATAAAAACAGAGATTACTTCATCTTTTTAAGCAGAATTCAGAAAAGTAATAAAATGATAGTCTTAAAAATATGAAATGTTGTCAATTACATTATACATTTACATGTCTCCCCCTCCAGTCCGGAGAGTCCCGGCAAGTCGGGCAGCGGGTTCCAAATGGCGCCCGGCGGCGAGCGGCGGCGCTCGCACCCCGCGCCCCCCTCGCCCCCCACCGCCCCCGCCCCCGCCACCGCCCCCGCCACCGCCCCCGCCCCCGCACCCGGCTGGCCGCACGCGGACGTGGCCGACCTGCAGCGGAGACTGGACAATTTGCGCGGGTTCAACTTATAATCCACGCCGCGGGACTAGTGCCGCCCTGACAGGTAGGACCCCGGTCTTGTTTTCAGAGATGGGCTTCGTCGAGGCCGCTTAGGTGTGAAGCGTTTCGAATGAACAATGCAAAGATCGACACAAGGAGAAATTCGATAGGTCGCTTGGGAGTTAAGGACTCACAGACAACCCCCACTAGACGGAGCATGTAAGGCGACCCGCGCGCACCAACGATACGGTACGGCAGAACATTAACCTATCGACCGCCAAGCGGTCTAGCAATTCACTGACGCCAAACCAAAAAAAAAAAAAAGTTGCTCCAAAATCAACAGAGATTTAAAAACACAGATAGTGGTTTGAATTAGCATGTTTTTTGACCGTTGAAATTTTTGACGTCAATAGGCGTCGTTGGCGTCAGTGGCACGAATTCCCGATGACGTGATTTGCTGTCTTTGGCGGTCAAAGGGTTAAAGTATCGACACGGCGGCCACCGTTTAGTTGCGTCCTTGTTATGATCCATGCGTACGTCAACGAAAAAAGAAATTAAATAAATAACATGGTAAATTGTAGTGTTAAGTGGTGTAGACAGACCTCATAAACATGGACGCAACTAAACGGTGGCCGCCGTGTTGATACTTTAATGTTCTGCCGTACCATATCGTTGGTGCGCGCGGGTCGCCTTACATGCTCCGTCTAGTGGGGGTGGTCTGTGGTTTCAAATGAACAATGCAAAGATCGACACAAGGAAAAAATCGAAATGTCGCTTGGGAGTTAGAGACTCCTCCCAACTTAAAGGCTTATGTCACTTGGCTAAATTTGGCATCCTAAGTGAGGGATGCAGCAATACGCAGCGAGATGTTAAGGCCCCCATACATGACCAGGTTTACCTTCAGTTCCATCTGATCGGACTTAAATCCGTACCGTGTATGAATGAAACGGCCTTAAGGTCACCACGCTTACGGCGGCCGGATGGACTGAAGCGATTCAATCACATCGGCCTGATCAGTTTTGCCTTCCCATGTATGGGGGCCTTTATCCTCATACGTGTCTCACATATGGCTGCATGTTAGTGACTTATTTAGGAAAGTGTAATAGCCGCATTAGGGTAGCGTTAACGCGCTGGACCGGCAATCCAGAAGGTTCGATTCTCTTCCACCATACGCATTTCAATTCTTCTTTGAGCTTCGATCTTTGTATCAATGATTTAGAATTTCATCGATTGATGTCCATCTCTGGTCGCGCTGACTCGGCTCGCTGGTCGAACCGGACTTGCCCCGTCATAGATTGTATGTTATTTTATAAAAGAAGATCCCCGCGAACTATATCCGCTTGGAAGAAGAAGTCATAACCCTCGTTTTGCTCCGTAGTCGGACAAAAACGATCCTTTAACCATCTGCGGATCCGCACCGCTTTTGCAAAACCCTTGTATATGAAAAGTTTATCTTTACTTATTTTACCCGTATTTTCTAGCCAAGCGTTTCATAGACATATCACTTCATCGAAACCATTTCTCTTCGAAGCCATAAAATATTTTAGATTGTTATAAATAAACCTAGCCTAATCTATAAGATAACATTTTCAAGATTTTTGGTTGACTTCAGGGGAATAAATTGTCCGTGGAATGAAAATTCTATGAAATGAAATATTCAATTAAACGTTTATCTATAAAAGTTTACGCTTGTTTTATAGACAAACGGTTCATCGAATTTTCATTTCATAGAAATTGTATTTCCTCGAAAACTTTTTTTCCTGAAACCATAACGTGCATTGGAATGTTATAGTTATAACACAAATCTAACTTAACCTAACCTATAGGCTTAAATTTTCAAAATTTCTGAACAAATTTATGACTTCCGAGGAAAAAATTGTCTATGAAATGAATCATCGGAAGTGTTTGTCTGTAAAAGAAAGTATCCCATAAAAAGTAAACAATTTACTGAAGTTTAAGTACAATATGATTCCTTCTCTTTAGTAAATATAATATCCGTTTAATATTATATAAACCTGCAATATTATATTTTAAAATTAATTAATTTATAAATAGCATTTAACTGTGACGGGGTAACATTTTATCCGATTCAGCGGATTCTGCGATTGTGATTACATAAAGCAATGAGTTTTGCCTGTCAATGGACGATTTAGAAATTAAGTAGTGTAGTTTTTAGTCGATATATTTAGTTTTAGTGTATTTGAATGTCAGGGTGAGATTGAGTCGGGTTGTTAAGATGACACATCTGTCAAAATTAGTGTTTTTTTTTTTTCAAATTTAATTGAATTTTGTGTATGGAAAAAATTATTCCCGACAATATTTTTTTTTAAACTTCCGTTGAGTAACCAAAATCCCTTACTTTTGAAATATTCGTACCTCAAAAGCAAAGCACTGTAAGTGCTATGTTAAATACATGAACTTACAGCGTTTTGCTTCTCGGGCATCTGTGGATTTTTGTTTCTTGGGACTTTGTCAAATTATGCTTAAATAAATAAATATTAAGGGACAATCTTACACAAATCGACCTAGTGTATGTAGATTGATTTCTGTACCTATCTGTTTTGTGACTGGGTGCACACGTTTTGGTAAAAATGCCCGAGTGTTTCGAGCGTGCCGGTTAGCCACAAATAATTATGTAGTAAATAAAAATAACTCGCACGCTTCCGTAATAATGTCTAATTAGTGTATATAACTGTTTAACACTGTGTCTATTTGAGTTGTGAACAGGTTTTAGTGCCCTTATCATGAGTTTAAATTGACCGTACTCGGTAGGGACTGTGTTTGTACGGGGAATTGTAGTTCTACAAAGTTACTAGGGCGCTGTATTATCCATACAAATTGTTGACGCTGTGGATAGCGAGTACGGTCACGTTAACTCATAGTAGGGGTGCAGACTTTTCATAGCGCGGTAAAACGTTAGAGGGTTATGGAGCCGACATTAACATTGACTCTTTCGCAACCGAGGATTTCGTAGCGCTACGCGCGTAGCCGACAACACGGGGAAATACGTATGTAGCGAAAACTCGATACGAGCACTGTACCCACGGGGCGGGCTCCCGGTGTTGAATGTGTTACTAGTTCATACTCATACTCATAGGTGTATTAACACTTTTGCAACCAGACAAAAAGTAAGACATATCCCAGAAACCGGCGGAGCCGACTTTTATAGCATCAACCCCGGCTACCGGGTTGGCCGGCATCTGAACAAAGTTTACGAGCGCCCGGCCTCCGGGTTGTTGGTGTCGAAAGTGTTAAAAAATTTAAGCTGTTTATTTCACAGAAATTTATTAAGAATACATTAAAAAAGCTTAACTTATAATCTTAAATATTAAAGATTTTTGGTGGATTCTATTCGCGATTCTACCGTGCTATGAATAGTCTGAAGGCTGGTTATGAATTTGTTTATTTTACGTGTATGTAAACTCGTTTATACTTGTGAAATTGCGTGTGATTTAATATTGTTTTTTTTTTTATAATACTATCTTATGTTAAAATGAGTTTTGTTACGTCTGTTTTGGCTGTTTATCAAAAAGCCATAAATTAAGAGCTTTAGGTATTTGCTAAATTTAAATAATTAACACGTAATATGCGAAGAAAATACTACTATATTTTTTAACTATGACTGATGATATGAAATATTAAGTTATATAAAGGACTTGTGATTCAATGTAAGTAGGATAGCATTGTATAATAGTAATGTACCGGCATGGGTCTTGAACTTGTCACGTATTCATGACAAAAGATGACATCCCATTATGACATCCGTACAAAGGCAGGGGCCTATTTGACAATCGTGACAAATGTCAGGCATCTATTTCACAATCTTGACAATTGTCAGATGATAATTTGATGCTTCACGAAATGATAAGTAAAACTGAAAGGTAGTAGGTAAGTAGGCGTTAAGTACCTGTTGGAAGGCATTAGGTATCGAACCCTGTACCTCTGGATTATTGGTTCAATGTGTAAACCACTCCACCAACACAACGCCGGGAGACCTTTCGAAAGCTTAAAGAAAAATTTGATCGAATCGAGCCTGATTGTGTCAAGTGTTTGTATGTCTTCGAACGTGACAAACTTTATCATTTAACACAAAGTGCAATGGTATCATAAATATCCATGGACAAAACAGAGAAGTTTGTCTAACATTATGGACAGTTGAATAACTTACTCACATACATACACATATCAGGTAACACTAGTAAGTGGTTACAACTGACAAGACATTTGTCACTTAAAGTCTTCGGTATATAATGAATTATTATTCGTCTAATGTAATAGTTGACCTAATTAATAAAACACGTTTTCTGAAGCTATTAGGGTCTCTAACCTAACATAACCTACCTAATATTGGAAAGGAAATAAATAACAAAAATGCGAATTATATTAAACGTTACATTATGTCAAAAAACATTATATCAAACGTCGGGCAAAGACATTGTCATTGGGAAATGACAAGTATCAGTATCGGGTGATTTATGTGAAGATCATTGCAACGCTCAAGATCCGTGCCGCGAATTTTCTTGTAAATTTAATTGTAATTTGTAATAAACCTAACTCTAGTTGTGCCTGTGCCTGTAGTAACTTAGTAATAACTAATAACACATAGTCGAAGTTTTCTTTATATACCAACGAATTTGGCTCCAACATTCAAGAAATCCGAATCTGTTTACACTACAATACAACAATTCTTTATTGCATACCAACAAGAAAAATGTTACAATTGAAACCTTTATTTAAAAATTGGGCAAGTGCGAGTCCGAGTCGCGCATGAAGGATTCCGTACCATAATCTATAACAAGTTTGTTGTATGGGAGCCCCCCTTTAATATTTATTTGATTTTACTTTTAGTATTTGTTGTTATAGCGGCAATAGAAATACATCATCTGTGAAAATTTCAACTGTCTAGCTATCCCCGTTCTTGAGATACAGCCTGGTGACGGACGGACGGACAGCGAAGTTTCAGTAATAGGGTCCCGTTTTAACCCTTTGGGTACGGAACCCTAAAAAGTAACAAAATTTACTTTGCTTTACTCAGATAACTCAAAGCTTGACTCATAAGATTGTCTACCATTGTTGAATTTAAGATTTCTCTTGTTGGTGTGCAATAAAGTATTGTTGTATTGTATTCTAGAACTGTGAGTATATTATGTGTATATTATTGTAGAGGCTGGAAAGTAAGCAATACATTAACAAGTAAAAAAAATAGGGACAATCTTAAATAAATCTCCCTAGTCCCAAACTAAGCAATGTAGCCATGGTACAAGGCTACTGAACGGCGATATACATAATATATAAATACATATATAGATAAATCTATTGCACTTTCGGCCCATAGCATACATGATTTTATTTCACAATTCTCAATGTGTAGTATGAGAAGCGACACTGGTACTATATGATATAAACATTTGTATTAAAATATGGTTGTATTGAATCCTATCTTATAAGGCATCTTTGAAGCTAAGATGTTTATACTTCATACGAATATTTGGCAATAATTCTGTATTATTATAGCTGATGCGATACACTTTTATAACATTTTTACTTATTTATATAAAACGATGTTAACACGCCTACGGCTCGTTTCCCAAAATCACAATCGTGTTTTAAGACCTCTTATTATGTAACTCGCTGAAACCGAAAGGAAATTTTCTTATAAATTATGTCAAACTAAATTATACCATTATTATCATTAGGTCAAGTAAAACTAAGCGAAACTAGTGTTGTTTCCATAGTGCGAGCTTCGCTTCTATATTATCACGACTATTAATATTATTTGTGTAAATAGCACAGATATTTAAATACGAAATACAAACACAATTTACAACATCTTAGAAAAACCTTAAAAATACTGTGTAAATAAGTTTGTTGGTATGTGATGTTGACACTGCCTGTGTTCTATTTAACACGGTGAATAGAGACTAAAGTACTATGTGTGACCTTACAAACGGTCCGGTAGTTTTGATTTTTTGATATATTTTCTAGGATGGTTAGTCAGTGCTTAAAATGCAAAATGCACAATTCCCCCGCCTCCGCGCCCGCCGCTATATTGAAAAAACCGGCACTCTCTTCATATTTTTGCTCATATCTTCCTTTAGGAGCATTTTAGCTAGAAGAAAGCTTCGACAATGTTATAGAGAGTTAAATTTACTTCATTCTCCATTTTATATCTTTTTTCTAGGACAGATAGTTACGGAGATATCCACATTTAAAAAAAACGTAAAAAATCGCAATTTCCGACTGAAAAACAAACTTCTGGATTATATCTTCCTTTAGGAGCATTTTAGCTACAACAAAGCTTGGGCAATGTTGTAGAGAATTAAATTTACTATAATTTACACTTCAAATTTTGTTTCAAGGACGGTTACTTACGGAGATATGCACATTTAAAAAACAGGAAAAGTCGAATTTTCCGAAAATTTCTCAAAATTCTTGGTTTAGAACGCTGTCATTCAGTTATGGACTAGTCTAGGACAAATTAAAACACGTAGGAAATATAATTGCTTATAAAACTCATGTCCATTTTTACATACATTTTCGGAAAATGTGACTTTATTTTTTACATATCTCCGTGATCATCTGTCCTAGAAACAAAATCTGAAATGTAAATTATAGTAAATTTAATTCTCTACAAAATTGCCCAAGCACTGTTCTAGCTAAAATGCTCCTAAACGAAGATATAATCCAGAAGTTTGTTTTAGAGTTGGAAATTGCAATTTCTTAAGTTTTTTTTTATGTCCATATCTCCGTAACTATCTGTCCAAGAAACAAAATATAAAATGGAAAATGTAATAAATTTAACTCTCTATAATATTGTCGAAGCTTTCTTCTAGTTAAAATGCTCCTAAAGGAAGATATGAGCAAAAATATGAAGAGAGTGCCGGTTTTTTCAATATGGCGGCGGGCGCGGAGGGGGGGGAATTGTGCATTTTGCATTTTAAGCACTGACTAACCATCCTAGACAACATATCAAAAATTCAAAACTACCGGACCGTTTGTAAGGTCAAAATCCTTTATTCACTGAATTAATTCATGGTTTTCTTGTTTTATTTCTCTAGTTATGCCAATGTAGTTGTAGTGAAGGTCCCAAACTTATGTTTGTGAGATTTGCGAGTCTTTATCAGGAATTCAGGGTTTTTATTTCTATTTTTAATCAACTTCAAAAGGAGGTTTATAAGGAAATAAATAACGAACAAAAAACTCTGGCTTTTTTTATAGACTAGCATCTTAAGTGTATAAATGAGATTAAAATGGATATAAAACGGGTTTACTTACGTCGTTTAAGTTCTATGTTCGATTGCCCGTCGCGACAGATCGGCGCTCCCGAGGATGAATCGCGAACCGATTCGAAACAGGTCCAGCGATATTCGATTTATACGATGTGAGTAAACCCGTTTAATATGCATTTTAACATGACTCACGGGAGTTTTTATTGTATAAATGATCTGTGAATAGTAATAACGATATTATGTACCAATTGTAAATACGAAGCGGCTGGCCCGCGTACAGTGAGGTTTTGTAATCAAGAATAAGCAAAAAATGAGAAAAAAAAATCATTTAAACATTGTAAAGCTAGATTAAGTAGGTTATCAAATTCAAATTATCGTTAGATAGGGAAAAAAACGAAAATGTGAAAAAAAAAACTTTTTTACCTCATCGGTGTATGGACTTTTTTGAGTTTTATATTGTGATTTCGATTAACATGTGTTGTTATATATTTTTTGTTGTGTTAGCAGAGAAGTTTCTACCAATTGTAATGTCAAACTTATTTAGGGGCCCGTTGGACGGTTTACCTATCTGAAATACTAATTTCTGTTCCCCATCTGTAACCTTCCGCCAAATTTTCATTTATACAAAAGCCATGTTTTTTTCAAAACTGTTAAACTAAAAACTCAGCTCTGAGAATTTCTAAACTTAAATCTGTTTCGATAACGCAAGGAAACTCCGAGCATAGCTCGCTCCATTGCCCTTTAAGATAAACGAAATATAAAAATTACATTAGAAACAGACACTAGATAATTTTTGGTATGCAAATGGTAGAAAATACTCTGTACGTGGATTATGTATGGTGTCTGAATATATCGCCAATGTTTGGACGACTGAAATATCATAGAATATATTTTACTTACAGTAAAAAATTACAGAATTAAAGTAATTATTCATTGTGAGTATTTCGTTGTTTCATTTTTCGTAGCTGAACCTATCACTGATTTCGAGCAGTGTTAACTGTCAGTACAGTCCGACCAAAAAGAGTAGAAATTAAAAAGTGGCAATACTGTAGTGTCCTCCCTTTCTAATCAATATAAGAAAACGGGGACAAAACTACAGTATTGCCACTTTTTAATTTCTACTCTTTTTGGTCGGACTGTACCTAGATACACGCTCTTAGCGGCAACTGATTTATTTAAAATTAATTGCACATTACAAGATTGCAGAGTACAAATGGCAGACCTAAGGGTCAGCTCACACCGAGACGCGACGCGACGCGACGCTGCGCGCACATTTCAATAGAGTGACTCAAATTTATACTTTATTTACTACATTAAAAGGGACACATTTCATCGTGAGAATTCAAAATACGTTGCGCTACGCAGCGCGGCGCCGCGAGGCGCAGCCTGAGGCCGCCGTTCTCATGCGCTTGCAATAGGTAGACTGCGGGCGGTCGGACGCGGCACCGCGCGGCGCCTCGCTGCGCAGCGAGGCGTCGTGCTGCCAACGATTTTACGATGCGCCTCGCTACGCCGCGATGCGTCTCGCGGCGCCGCGCGGCGCAGCGCGAAATCACCGGCCTCTTCCAGTATCGTCGCGTCTCGGTGTGAGCTGACCCTAATGCCATGAGCCAGTCAACCAACAAGGCGTACAGTGACCGGATATACGTATAAAAACATAATACAAAATATAATTTGTGTTGTTTTTCCTGTTTGTGTAGAGAGTGTTTACACTTATAACAGTTATAACGATATGGGTACCTGGCATTAAATGACTAAGCAGAAAATAAGCAAGTTGGTAGAAATCGTTTTATGGACGCCACGCCACGGATAAATTCATGCTACCATTTCTTTATAATACGGTATTTTGACTATAGTGAATATAAATAGTGGCATTGAAACCACTAAACACAAATTAAAAAATACGCGGAACCAAATAAAACTTTTTTTATTGCTGGAAAGTGACTACGGGGTCGAGGATGTAGCTCGCCGGTTCAGTAATAATTCACTCTTACCTTGAAGATACCTCGATTATATTTTTTTGGAAATACACACGATGGGAGCGAGTTCCATTCCATTAGAAATGATGAAGCAAATCGCTTCGTGCGAATGAGTGGTAAACTGACAACATAAGGGTGAAATCGCTCCCCTCGCCTGGTTGTCCGATGTTGAAACGGGGATGGTGGAATTAAATCGTGCAATTCCTGCGCACTCTCCAAAATATATCACTAACTTTTGGACATTATACTATTTTTAATTGTACAATAACTAAAAAGAAGACTACTGCTTTGTTTTGACTACTGCTTTTTATGACATCACATGCCTGTATCATCATAGAAGCTTTATACTAACAAATCGTTTTTGACATTTCATAAGGAGTAGCTGATTAGAGCTGTCATCAAATACTGTATTATTATATAGTTATAACCATCAGTTCTATCAGTTAATTCTGAGAAAAGGAACTTATAACGAAAATTAAAACCACCAAAATACTTTCCTAAGTAACAGTTTTATTTATATTTACACAATGTACACAAATAATAAATAACAGTCGTATATTTAGATTTTGTTTAAGCTTAGTGCAAACTAGCATTTGTCATGAATGCTGTCCACCTACAGTCCGACCAAAAAGAGTAGAAATTAAAAAGTGGAAATACCTCCCTTTCTAATCATTATAAGAAAATGGGGACGACACTACAGTATTGCCACTTTTTAATTTATACTCTTTTTGGTCGGACTGTACAAGAGGCACGGCTCGAGGCATAAATGCAAAGAAATAGCCCAACAACTTGCGGTTTGGCCCTGGGTCAGTGAACGCTACGAACAGCTTTCATACGGCAATAAAAAATGACAACTCAATAGCTGTTGGTCAACAACTATTGAGTTGACTTGTTTACCGGAATGCTAAACAATTCCTCGTTCTTCTGAAATAATATTTTTTTGTGGCTTTCACTTGCTTATATTAACAAGAGGTATTTCGCCAATAGGATTGATATCACGTTGTATGGTGAGGTGAGAAAATTGAGCTTTTTGTAAAGTGATAGCGATTTACAAAAAACCACACAGACTATCGGGCCTTGACCCAAGAAGGGCTATGTACACATACGTTTGTTCACTGCACAACACAATACGCTATCAATACTACACATTGAACAACCAAAATGAATAAATAACGAACAACGAAATTTAAAGTAGAGATGTGTAGCTCGCGAGTGAGTGATTCAAACGAGCTATATCATTTAGTTTAGCTCACTGAAGATTCAAGTAGCTCAGTATCTCATCTATCATCTCAGTATTACTCGCTCGCTCTCGCGTTTTTTTCGTCGTTTTGTCTAGATTGTCTCTAGTTATCTACTCACTCGTGAACGATATAGTCTAAAGATCTACTGAGCTAAATGAGTGATACATATCTCGGTGACATAAATACACATATCACTCTTTTCACTTTAGTGACACATTCTGCGCATCTCTAATTTGAAGGCATACTGCCATCTTGATTCTTGACCCAAGGACCGGAACCCCCGTGAAATAAAATATTGAATCGTATTGAAAAAACTTATCTTGAATGACTTTCAACGTCAGGAACCAAAAAGTTGTCCTTGCCAGTAAAAATAAAGTTAGTACTAGTAAAACTGCAATATGGTAAGGGCTGAAAAAACAAATTGTCGGGCTATACTCAACCCAGTCAATGGGGAATCCCCATTGGGATATACTAATAGGTGTTATTAAAATCTTGCCTCGGCACATCCGATCATACTATTAAATTTAAATAAATAATTATTATGCCAGATAAATTTATCGCAAAAAACAAGATGAACTAAATAGTAAACTTTATTTCTAACTAGTAATCTAAAAAATAACAACAAATATAAGTTCTATTTGAACACACTAGTTCAAGTGTCATTCGTAGACTTCTATTGGGATCCTATCGGTTCGCATAACGTATTGTTTGATATAAAATCGTTAGCCATAATTCCGAAATTATTAATTTTACAAGAGTTCTGACAGTAAAAGCTTAGTTGTTTTATAAAATCATTAATTCAAAGTTATCTGTTTGAGAGAAAAGTTAAAATTATCGCTACGAAAATTGTGACTATTGATTTCATGCAATCCAATATGGAACCCCTTTTATAACTATGCTATGTGCTTAACTAACTCAGAGTTTCGAGAGAAGAGTAATGACAAAACAGTTATCTACTTATTACATTTTCAGTCACTTTTGCCTTTGCATGTATTTAAACGATTTGTTATAGGTACTTAATATACAAAAGAAACTAATAATTGCAAATGCCTATTGATATGATGCGCTTACTAGCAGAAAATAATAATATAAAATATGTATATTATATGTTTTACAATTAGCTCTATTTCTTATGAGTGAAAAGAAAGTATCATCAATAAAAAAACGTTTATAATTTGAATATACTACGTAATTTCACCGAATACCGGTACTGCCACAGAAAACTCAAGATTACAAGAGGCGGTCTCATCGCTAAAGGACGTTCTCTTCCAGACAACAAATAAAAAAGAACCAAACGAAAAACAAAAAAGTTAAAATTGGCCTTTTCAGAGCTTTACCTACTAAATAACAGAAGAATAAAATTAATGAACTTATATTGTGCTTAAAAATGTAAATGCGGCATCCAGTTTGAACATCACAATCATTGAGAAATCGAGATACGGAGACATGATATAATAATTTGACTGTAAAGAATCTATAAATTTAATTACACCTATAAATAATTGATGCCATTTCACCTAATCGCTGTAGTCCGTGAGCTCTAAGATTGCGATTCGAGTTTGGGTGAAAACTGAGAGGTTCTTATCTGGATTGGGTAAGAGCGAGCGAGACAGGTATAAAACGCGAATCGCATTCTGACAGCTCACGCACTGTATGTACAAATGTACAAAGAAAAGCGATTGACTATTACTTTATTTAGACCTCACAAAGGTATACCCCAGTCCCAAATTCCTCTCATTATCACAAATATACACTACTGTATATTAGGCCCACGACTTCACGGGATATGCAGCGGCCATAGGTAGGAAAGAGACGGTCGAGTGCGGTGTCTCACTCACTCCTATGGCCACCGCTCGCCGCTGCGCTGGCCGCGCTGTCGTGGCTAGACCGTAGTCATAAACATCTGTCACTTTTAGTGCGTTGATTTTCATATTTTCGAAGAAACCATAAGTATTGTTGCGACAAGTACCAGGAGATCAGAAGAGCGAGATAGTATTTTCAGCCATGATAGAGAGAGATCAGTCGAGCCGGTGTAGGCTCCACAGATAGAATACACCCTCAAGTAAATGTGACAATCTAGTGTTATTGTGCGCAAGGTACAGTTGCCGGCAAACTTTTAGAGCATGACCTTGAATGCGCAGTAGCCGATTTACGTACATGCGCAGTTCCGCCATTTTTGTTCTAAAAGTTTTCCGGCAACTGTACCAGGAGATCAGAAAATCAAGGCATTTAGTATTCTTAAGTAAACCAGTCCAGTCGGAGGGTAAGGTACGAGAACCAATGCCTGTCGCAGCACATACTGAGTCCGTTTCTGTTGTCACACGAAATAATTTGAGTGGACAATGTTCTGATAATCTGTTCTTGCTTATTCCATATAGCTATTTATTTTTTAGTGTGGCAAATGTTTCTTTCCTTCTTGCCAGCAACAATGGGATAGCTCACCGTCACTCCTTCAAAATCATTATTCCGTAAGTGTCATTGTCCGCAAAGTACCAGGGTGCCATATCCGCGTGGAGTTAGTATTCCCCAGCCATGATGAGAGGAAGGAGGCCAGTCCAGCCGGTGAACGGTCGACAGCCAGATCCAACCCCATCTTCTCCTGAATACTGCTCCCAGAAGTAGCCGGTGCGGCGGTATTCGGAGAGAAGGTTTCCTGAGGGAAAAAAAATCTTTGTGAAGTTGGTTTACGGACGATAATTTTACTGATAACGTAAGCCGGAGTGGAAGGGATATAGATGCATCACAAGGCCGATCGTGCCTCTCTATCGCTTGTTCCGCGCTCTCGCTCGCACGCTCGGCTCAGGCGGAACGTGGCAATGAGTCATGCTTTTTCGTGCGTGCAGCCGGCGTTCATCGATTTATAAGACGTTATCACGTCAAAACATTGGAGATAGTTAATCAGAGTCAGTCAGTAGACAAAACATGACATACTCATACTCATTTATTCATAATGCACAAATACATTATATGTCAATTTTACAAAAGGGTACAAATTTACAATGTAGTTAAGTTACAGGTACATACAGGTAAGGTCATGGAAACTTTTAGTATTTAACACTTTGTACTCTCAGATAGGAACGCATAGTTTAAAGTAACATGCGACAGTGCCGAAACCCGAACTCCCAAAAAATAAAACGCATTTTAGAAAGTATAAACCTTAATACAATAAATAAATAAATATTAAGGGACAATCATACACAAATCGACCTAATCCCAAACTAAGCAAAGCTTGTACTAAGGTTACAATACATTTGATACGTTATTTATTACACATAGGACTGTTTTGCCCTCACTAACAGACAGCCGGACTTTGTCTGAGAGTCAGCTTACATTCTCTCTATGATCAAACATGTTTCTTAACATATTATTGATGACAATACCTAGAAGGGCTATTGGGATTTATTGGTATATTTTTGAAACCTACTGAATTTTTGTTTCAAAAACTACTGGAAATTGACGAAATTCACGCGAAAAATTAGTTTTTTCAACTTATATTTTCGACTGCACGCAATGAAAGCATGAAATATCTATGTTAACTACCTAGAACTCGGCGCAAAGTATTATTCACTTCAAAAAGTTGGTTGAAATTATCAGTATATTTGTCATATGAAGAAAAAAAAAAGATTTTAAAAGGAATGTCCTCTGAAATAGCAGCATTAATCGGATTTACCCATCACAACCAGATCTGTGGATTTACAAATTAAACACCAGGAGCGCATAACTTACGGACAACATTATCCCTCAGCTTATCGTGTAGCTGTCTCGCTCGCGCCGCGTACGGCCCTTCGGCCGAGTAGTGCTTGAGCGCGGAGAGAGCGAGATAGTTGATGTTGATCCACACCTGACCGCGCCAGTATGGCGGATCGTGTTCTGTGTTGCGCTTCATGTAGAGCGGCGATGATTTTGACAGAGACCTGTGGGTTAAAAAACTAGTGAATGGAAAGAAAAATTGGACGTGAAATATTGGTTGCTGAAATTATTGGAATCAAAATAATTTTTCTCAAACATGCAATGAAATATTGTCTTTGCGTTCCTTATAATGGGCTCGGAAGTATCGGTTTTTGGGCGCAACAACTCGAGAGGACTGTAAAGGGATTTCATACTGCTTTTCAGGCCTAGGCCTGCAAAGTAACTTTTTTTTGGTTTCAACAACAAGGTCATTCACACAGCTGGCTGGTTTGACAAAAAGCAGGTTTTGTTTTTAAAGGTTGGTTGTTAGACACTTGTGGAAAAAAAAATTCAAGATGGCGACTTTTTTTTCAAAATTTCAAATTGGTGCTAGGCGGCTAAAACTCGGTATCGGGGGGCTCTCGGGGCTCAAAAATATGAATCTGAAATCTTGTCCGAAAATTCGGTCAAATTCGGAAAATGTCGAAAAAAAACGATTTGTATAGAGAAAATTTCAAATTGGTCCTAGGAGGCTGAAATTCGGTATCCGGGGGTTTTTGGGGCTCCTGAGTCAGAATCTGAAATCGGATTTTTTTAATTTTGTCAAATTCGGTATCGGGGGGCTCTCGGGGCTCAAAAATATGAATATGAAATCTTGTCCGAAAATTCGGTCAAATTCGGAAAATATCGAAAAAAAAAAACGATTTGTATGGAGAAAATTTCAAATTGGTCCTAGGAGGCTGAAATTCGGTATCCGGGGGTTTTTGGGGCTCCTGAGTCAGAATCTGAAATCGGATTTTTTTTATTCGGTCAAATTCGGTATCGGGGGGCTCTCGGGGCTCAAAAATATGAATCTGAAATCTTGTCCGAAAATTCGGTCAAATTCGGAAAATATCGAAAAAAAAAAACGATTTGTATGGAGAAAATTTCAAATTGGTCCTAGGAGGCTGAAATTCGGTATCCGGGGGTTTTTGGGGCTCCTGAGTCAGAATCTGAAATCGGATTTTTAAAATTCGGTCAAATTCGGATTCGGGGGCTCTCGGGGCTCAAAAATATGAATCTGAAATCTTGTCCGAAAATTCGGTCAAATTCGGAAAATGTCGAAAAAAAACGATTTGTATGGAGAAAATTTCAAATTGGTCCTAGGAGGCTGAAATTCGGTATCCGGGGGTTTTTGGGGCTCCTGAGTCAGAATCTGAAATCTGATTTTTAAAATTTTGTCAAATTCGGTATCGGGGGGCTCTCGGGGATCAAAAATATGAATCTGAAATCATGTCCGAAAATTCGGTCAAATTCGGAAAATATCGAAAAAAAAAAAACGATTTGTATGGAGAAAATTTCAAATTGGTCCTAGGAGGCTGAAATTCGGTATCCGGGGGTTTTTGGGGCTCCTGAGTCAGAATCTGAAATCGGATTTTTAAAATTCGGTCAAATTCGGAAAATATCGGACAAACAATATTAAGTGTTATTCTTTGAAGTATATTTTTTTATTTCATTGTATGTTTGAGAAAAGCACTATACATGCCTCGTCGTGAAAACGGATTCCCGGCCTCGTATCACTATCCGGCCTCGCTCGCACGCTCGCTCGGCCGTATATACCTACTTGGCCGGAAATCCTCATTTTCCCGGCCTCTGATGTAATGTACTATTTCGAAATGGCTGAAATATGACTTTTTTAGGGTTCCGTACCCAAAGCGTAAAAACGGGACCCTATTAATAAGACTTCGCTGTCCGTCCGTCCGTCCGTCTTTCACCAGGCTGTATCTCAAGAACGGTGATAGCTAGACAGTTGAAATTTTCACAGATGATGTATTTCTATTGCCGCTATAACAACAAATACTAAAAATAAAATAAAATAAATATTTAAGGGGGGCTCCCATACAACGAACTTGTTTTATGGTACGGAACCCTTCATGCGCGAGTCGGAATCGCACTTGCCCAATTTTATTTACGTTTTCAACCCCCATATCCACGCCATTATGAGAAATTTCAAAATAGCGACTAGATATTTTTTTATGTAATTATTAAAATAATGGAGTGGGGTCGCAAAATTTCACGAGAATCGGTTGAGAAATGCAGCCGTTATGCGAGAACTGCCGGAAATCCGAACATTCGAACATCGTCCTAAGTTTTATCTATATCTATTCGTTCGAAAGACTAACATTCAAACATTTCTACATACTTTCAAATTTATATTTTTACGTCACCCTAGGCCGTAAGTGGGATTTTCTGCCCGCTACTACGCGAGGAGAAAATCTCACTTCCTAGCCAAGGCAAAACTTAAAATGGCGATAATTCGTAAAACCCCAAGTCGCCTATTTATGGGCCTCACCTTCGATTCGGTCCACAAACACCTGCGAATTCACCGCATTACGTATGTAATGTCTAATGTACTAAGTCAGAGTACTAGGGCAGCAGAGGTGCAGGGCGGAAGAGCCATACCTGAGTCCGTATTTGGACCACAGCATGTCCGGCTTGTCCAGGTCTTGCAGGATCTTGCCCAGGTTCTCATTGGTTTAATTACCTTCAACAGTATCGGTAATAAGGACGCATACCTGTGCTCGTATTTGGACCACACCATGTCCAGCTTATCCAGGTCTTGCCCAGCTTCTCATTGGTTTAAGCACCCTCAACAGCCTCGGTAACAAGGACAACATAACCTGCAAAGAGTCATACCTGAGTCCGTATTTGGACCACAGCATGTCCAGCTTATCCAGGTCTTGCCCAGCTTCTCATTGGTTTAAGCACCCTCAACAGCCTCGGTAACAAGGACAACATAACCTGCAAAGAGTCATACCTGAGTCCGTATTTGGACCACAGCATGTCCAGCTTATCCAGGTCTTGCCCAGCTTCTCATTGGTTTAAGCACCCTCAACAGCCTCGGTAACAAGGACAACATAACCTGCAAAGAGTCATACCTGAGTCCGTATTTGGACCACAGCATGTCCAGCTTATCCAGGTCTTGCCCAGCTTCTCATTGGTTTAAGCACCCTCAACAGCCTCGGTAACAAGGACAACATAACCTGCAAAGAGTCATACCTGAGTCCGTATTTGGACCAAAGCATGTCCGGCTTGTCCAGGTCTTGCAGGATCTTGCCCAGGTTCTCGCTGTCGGGCTGGAGCACTTTCAGTAACATCGGGAACAGGGACACATAACCTGCAGAAGTCAAAAATTTGTGATATTCGAATGCGCGTAGTGTCTTAAAACGCTAAAAATCAGATCATCGATATTGAAGCTACATATGTACCGATAAACTTACAGACATCATCATCATCGTTGGCCTCTGCCTCTTGCATCTTTAAAAGATGATTTAAGCAGCGTCCATAAAAGTGCAGCACTTACGAACGAGGTCACAGCGCAGAAAATCTTACAGTCAGACTATTACTAAGAGGGATTTAACATGGAAAATGTACCATTGGTCTTTTTTGTGTGTTGTGTGTGTGTGTGTTTTTTTTAATATCAAACAACCTCACACAAATCGTTCTAGTCCCAAATTAAGCTCACCGACGATATACATACTCTATATAGATAAATATTATACTTAAATACATAGAACAACCATGGCCCAAGCACAAATATTTGAATTCATCACACAAATATTTGCCCTGGCCGGGATTTGAACCCGGGACCGCCGGCTCAGTAGGTCTCTACTTGGTCTCTACAAACCGAGGTAACCGCGTCGTCAAAGTTTACAACTGTCATTTTTTCACAAGGTAACGTAGGCGATGGTCGTCGCTGCTTAGATGATGCTGCTTTCACAGTTTTTTTTCATATTTTTAAACTCGCCGGTATAATTAATCAATCACCAGTGGGCTGGGATCACTCACCGAAGGCGGAGGTGACGAGGCGCGGCTCCGGTGGCACTGTGACGCCGCGCACCACGCGCGCGCTCTCCCCCGGATTCTTGGCCGGCTGCCGGACCAGCCGGACACCGTCCGTGTGCACACCTGACAACAACCATCACCGTATTAAAAAAAAAATGGGCAAGTGCGAGTCCGACTGGCGCATGAAGGGTTGCGTACCATAATCTATAACAAGTTTGTTGTATGGGAGCCCCCATTAAATATTTATTTCATTTTATTTTATTTTAAGTATTTGTTGTTATAGCGGCAGTAGAAATAAATCATCTGTGAAAATTTAAACTGTCTAGCTATCACCGTTCTTGAGACAGCCTGGTGACAGACGAACGGACGGACGGACAGCGAAGTCTCAGTAATAGGGTCCCGTTTTTACCCTTTGGGTACGGAACCCTAAAAATTAGACATTACTACGTGTTTCATAAATTTATAAAACTAGCAGCGCCCTCTCTCGCTTGCTCGTTCACCGCTGCAAAGTGGTGCGGTAAGATGTGAATATTAACGTATTCACATAGAGGTCGCTAAGGTGTAAAAACCTTTCCAATAAACAATGCAAAGATCGACACACAAAGCATAAGGAAAAATTCGTCAGGTCTACCTGGAGCTAGGGTAGCGAAGTGGTTAACGCGCTGGACCGGTAATCCAGAGGTACCGGGTTCGATTTCCGGTCCCTTCCACCAGTTTTCATTTTTTTATTTCTTTTTCTTTAAACTTTGATCTTTGTATTAATGGTTTAAATAAAAATTGTGGTGAAACCACATTTAAAAAAATGGTTCGGTTAATAGCGGGACTTTTTTTGACGTATAAACGTCTTATAATATGAACGCTGCACGCACGAAAAAGCATGACTCATTGTCACGTTCCGCCTGAGCCGAGCGTGCAAGCGAGAGCGCGGAACAAGCGATAGAGAGGCACGATCGGCCTAAGCGTTCGGCTTGTGACGCATCTATCTCTCTTCCATTCCATAAACCGACTTTACAGACAACCAATATTTTTATTTAATTTCATCTTCAAGTTAAGTGACCAGTTGACCACATACATTAAATGGCCGTTAAAGCCTATAAGTTATACCAAGTAGTAGGTATCCAAAGCTCTTTAGCGATAAAACCGTCTGTTCTTTGCCACTAAATGTAATAGACATGACAAAAATTATTTTTGAGGATGTCAATCGATTCTTTTTTTTATTGAGATCAAATGTCTATATGGGACTAACTACACTTAGACTGCTCTAAAAGTCCGAAATGACCGTCAAAGTTCACTATTCCTAAGGAGCGCTAAAAACACTCCGTACAAATTGCCACCTAATCGTGACGTCATCATATGTTATGGGTACCAATATTTGTATGGAGACAAAAAGTAATTTGCCATTTCCACCGTGAAAAAATGTGCGTTTAAATTCATGGTTGTCAATTTCATACACTGATCGTTGTGTGCAATTGCGTATAGTATTGTAGTACCAGGGAGGCATAAACGTACCGTAGTCTGCGTAGGTCTGTGTGTGTGGTGACCAGTGTAGCTGGTTCAGTAGTTCTTCGTCTGCTAGTTGGTCCCGAGTGAATTCGAACCTGGAAAGAATAGACAGACTTTAGTTATTTATGATACAAGTGTGGTGTAAGGTAGGTGATTTCAGACGATTGTAATTCTTATTCACGAGCGAGTGATTAAATAAACACGAGTCTGAAATCATCTTGCACACGAGTTTCATACAAAAAATTACTACGCATGTACGAGAAATTACTGTTTGCATTGGAAAGAAAGTATTTTGATTTGATGTATCCAAGAAGTTGTTAAATTTGTTTACTTTTCAATAGCATTTTACGGGTTTAAATTTATTGATTCATCACTTGAACTCGACATTATTTTTGAAATTTGGTTTTTGGTAGTGTATCCCTCTACAGCACATTGGCGTCGGCGGCCGCGTACATCCAACAACACAGGTCTATGGCACATGGATATAGTCTGGGCTCCTCAGAAATTTACCAGGAACACATGAGTGTGTAAGAGTTCTTACTTGGTAGTATCCCTCTATACTATATTGGCGATGGTAGGCATACTGTCAGCGGCCGCGTACATTCAGCAACGCAGTCTGGGCTCCTCAGAAAGTTACCAGGGACATATGAGTGTGTAAGAGTTCTTACTTGGTAGTGTCCCTCTCCAGTACATTCGCGATGGTGGCCATGGCGTCGGCGGCCGCGTACATCCAGCAACGCAGGTCTACGTGCCGCTCTATGCTGGACGGATGCGATGCTCTGAAACATATATCACCGTGTTGTTCATAGGCGCCTGGTAGACGAAGATATATTTATGAAAAACTTTTAGTTAAAAAAATGTTAAATCTACACAATCTCCAGGCCAATGAGGGCGACCTTACGCATGCAGTGGTAACTGTCGGATCGCATGCTTGTTTGTCAACGTCGTAGTATAAAAAAAATCCTACCTGTCTCTCTAAGCAAATTGTTCTTTGGTAAATATAAGTTATGACGGGTGGATTCGCCTTTTTTATTATTTGGTATTTTTTTTGGTCATTTTTTTAAATTGTTGGGAATGCGTGCTAAGTGGTGTAAATCTAAAGATATAATAAAGAGCAACAAAAAACAGCAGTTGGCACCAATGTAGACTTATAAAAATAGAAGTTATTGGCTTTAAAAGTTACGTCATGAAAATGGTAATGACGCTAGGCATATGGAATGACTTTTTTAAAAAATGGTAATGATACCAAGTAGATGGTAATGACGAATATAAAGTAAATTATTAGAGTTTGTAAATGACACACGCCCAATGCCAGGAAAAATGTAATTTACGACATTGATACATATCAACAAATAACAATACAAGTTCAATTTAAGGTAAGAGATCTGAGGCAACTTTTTTTTTGTTTATGAACATATTTTTTTACTTAAACGAGGCAAGTGTCATCAGTGTAAAAGGGCGGTAGGAAGAAAATGGGGCCTGAAACCATCCATGATACACTGGATTTACAAGGCAGTGATACTACCCAGGATACTATACGGGGCCCTATTATGGTGGCATAAGGCCAACAACAAAGAATACCACAAAGAACTGTCAAAAGTACAAAGACTGGCATGTCTTATGATCACGGGGGCAATGAGGACAACGCCCACGCAAGCAATGGAAATCATGCTCGGTCTCAAGTCACTTAAAATAGAAGCGGAGAAGAGGGCCATGGAACAATGGTATAGAATGAAAGCATGTAAGGAATGGAGAGGAAACTGTGTGGACAAGGGACATGCACTCATTCAGAGGGAAGCATGTTCGAAGATGGGGATGCTCACCCAAAACAACGACCTCATAAAGAGACAAGAAATATTCGATAAGAAATATAGGATACATATAGGAGACAGGGACAACTGGAAAATAGAGGTAGAGCACCCCGTGACTATCTGTTTTACGGATGGTTCTCGGCGGGAATCGACGAAACTGGCAGGAGCCGGTTTAGTGATACCAAAGCTGGGGAAGAAGGTACACATACATCTGGGGAGGTATGCTAGCGTATTTCAGGCAGAGGTATGCGGCATAATGAGATGTGTGCAAATAATAGATGAATGTTCGCAGAAAGAGGGATCGGTTGTAATATACACAGATAGCCAGGCTGCGCTAAAAGCGTTAGAGAAGCCGATGGTAAGCTCAGCCTTGGTAAAGGAATGTAGGGAAGCCCTAAACAAACTTAGAGAGCACACAAAGATTACGGTAGCATGGGTACCTGGACATCAGGGTGTGACAGGGAATGAAAGAGCAGACGAGATGGCGAGACTAGGGGCAGAAAGGGAACTCATAGGACCCGAACCTGCACTGCCAATATCGGCAGAAGTCACGAAAGGAGTTATAGCCAGGCTAATGGAGGAAGAGGCTAACAGACAATGGCGTGATACAACGGACTGTCGACATTCGAAGATGATCCTAGGAGGCATAAACAGGAAAAGGACCAGGTATCTCCTGGAACTAGGTAAGAAAAATCTCAGATTATCAACAGGCATAATCACGGGACACAATTAACAGGCACCTAAACATTATGGATGTAGTAAGTAATCCATACTGTTCGCACAAGAGGAGACAAGTAAGCACGTCATAGCGGAGTGTGCAATGTATGCAGCAGCACGCTATAGCATCTTCAGAAAAGACAAACTAGAAGAAGAAGAGCTGAGGGACATTAATCTTAAAGATGTCTTTTCCTTCTGCAGGAGAACGAGGAGATTTGAGGAAGAAGGCTCAATGGGAGCGCCGCCGGGACAGTAATTGTTGGCTCCAATTGGGAATTGGCTGAATGAACGCATCCACGCGATCGACAGCCCGCCTGTCTCCGGCCGGGCGTCCCTACACCAAATCATCATATACATTATACATTGTTAAATTTGGTAATCAGCAGCCTTGATTAAAAAAGGCAGAAAAAGTAAAGCAATTGAAGTAACACGGTAATTAACATAAAAAATAGGCCCTCCGTCGCACAATGACCTAATTTACGAACGCAAAATGTCCATAATCCCAGCAGCCATTGTAAGAGTAACATTTATCTTAGGTACCTATATAATATCAAACTTACATATACTAGTAGGTGTCTTAATATCCTAATTTTTAGATTTTTTATTATCACCTTCTTATTAGATAAAATCCGTATATTTGATGGTAGACCCACAGTACTAAATGTTGTAGTTGCGGTGTTTGTAATATTGGTCAGGACTCCATATTGCTTTTTTGTGGCTATGAGAGGAACCACTGGTGTTTCGGAAGTGGAACCCTGTCCATATCCGATGTTTCCCATGGTTACATATAGCTCCACAGACACACTCAAAGCAACTAGCATTACGAAATGTTAAATTTTGGGTTTCTTTCTTCCATAATACTTGATGCACAGCAAGGGTGCCTCTGAATATTTGTAATTTAGTTGGGACTCTCTTTTCTTTTTCTTTTTTATATATAATATCGTGAATACCTAGTAAGCAGGCGGGTTTCGTGAAGGGACGAGGAACAATTGAACAAATTGTTAATATGAGGAAAATAATAGAAAAAAGTCGGGTGTTCAATACCCCTATCCTCATGTGCTTCATCGACTACTCGAAAGCGTTTGACCGCGTAAGGTGGGATTGCATGTGGTCCATATTACTGGAGATGGGCGTACCTAAATACCTTGTAATGTTGATTGCAAGTCTTTATCAAGATGGAAAGTCCGTGGTGAGGGTTAACGACGTAGTTTCTGGAACTTTCAAGACAAAGAAAGGGGTAAAGGCAGGGATGTATTCTCTCTCCCATCCTGTTTAACATTTATGGTGAATATATAATGAGAAAAGCCTTAGAAGGATGGGATGGACGCATCTCTGTCGGTGGCGTAAAGATAGCAATCTGAGATACGCAGACGACACCACACTTTTTGCTACATCGCAGAAGGAACTGGCAGAGATATTCCATAGAGTGGAGGTTGAGAGTGGGCTGGTTGGGCTAACCATCAACAAAACAAAGACAAAAGTCATGAAAGTTGACAGGTCCGGCCAGCTCGCTCGGACAGGAGAAATCTCGGAATTGGAAGTCGTCAGTGAGTTTGTCTACCTCGGATCCCTACTAACTGATCAGGGTGGAAGTGAGCGAGAGATCAAAAGGAGGACTCAGATGGTCAAAGCTGCAATGAGCAAGATGACACAGATATGGCAAGCCAGAAATATCTCCAATGTCACCAAGTTGAGACTAGTCCGAACTTTGATCTTCTCAATCTTTCTCTACGGGTCAGAGTCGTGGACAATCTGCGCCATAGACCGAAAGTAAATAGATGCCTTTGAGATGTGGTGTTGGCGGAGGATGCTCAGGATACCATGGACAGCCATGAGGACCAACAAATCCATCCTAACACAACTGAGGGTGAAAACCAGACTGTCGACCATGTGCTACCAAAGGATACTTGGATATTTTAGTCATGTTGCTCGCCTGAATACCGACAGCCTTGACAGGCTAGTGATAGTGGGCAAAGTGGAAGGAAGAAGACCCCGCGATAGATCCCCGCGTGGATGGTGTGACCAAGTGACCGAAATCACTGGTCTTCCAGTTTCCTTTGCCCTGAAGGAAGCCGAAAACCGAACAAACTGGAAACAGCTACAACAATACAACGAAAAGCTTTCAGGGACACGACCTTCAGCTATGAAGTATACGACCAAGAAGATCGTAAATACAGTTTTCTTTTGGTTTTTTCCTTAAAATGCGCCGAAGTAAAAGTATCAGTTCGTCATTACCAGTCAAACAAAAACATTACCATTTACACACCAAAATGGTAATGATGTTTATGGTGATGACGAAAACAGATAAATATCGTCAAAACTCAAAACGACAGATTAAACCAGAGGACTCCGTCATTTTGAGAAATTGCACCGTACACCTCTTACACAACGTGGTTGAATAAAAGTAATATTTTTATCTAAACCTGATTTATTATGTTGTTGGTGATGACGCTGAAATGTGACCACACAATTTCCAATGGTATATTTAAGCCGAAAAATTTAACTTCCCGTGCAGCAAGCTCGCGTGCACTCTAGTCCGCTTTGTAATAGTGACTGAAGAGCGGGTAGGTGATGTCGTTTCGGGTATTCAGCCATTCGGAAATAAAATAAAAATACTTTGACGCGACCGCAATGGCGATGACGAAATTCTGTGCCAAAATTTGTTTTATTTTTTATCCTTAGATAGTATTCAACAAAACGCTTCGAGATTTCTTTACGAACATTGACAGGATATACTTTTACTAAATATAATAAAAAAAAACGGGTTGCGTGCGGTGGATTTTTAAGAAATATGTCCCGAACTTTCATAACTCATTTTTTTTTGCTAATGGTGATGATGTTTAGTCAGTGTTAATTCGATTTATAAATTATATAAAATAAATAGACAAATTTGAATTCCGGCCTATTGTTGCGAAACACGTCCAGTATTGTTCTACATATTAATACATAACGATAATGTATTGTTTCATTTTCAAAACACCGGGAACATGTTTTTGTGCAGTTTTCGCGAATCCACCCTGACACGCTTATTTTTATACCATTTGTACAGTTTTTCCGACTTGGAAAGAACTTGAAATAAGCAATTTGACCACATAATGAAATGTTGGCATTATCATGTTCTTTTTCGTTTTTTGCCTTCTGTCTGAGCGTTTCCTTATTGACAGTACATCACTGCAAAATCAATTAATTAGGAATTTTAGGTAACAGTCCCTGGGTTACCAGTCATTGTGCCAGGAGCGAAAAAGTTTCCTGTATCAATTTCTTTGATAAACTCAAGGAAATTGATCAATCAAGTCTCACCTGGGATAGTCGTCCAAGCCCGAGGTAAGGGTCTTGGGGTTGAGTTGCAGCCCGTCGTCCTCGCGGCCGCGCCAGCGGTAGGCGGTGGGCTCGTCACCCTTCTGTGTCGTCTGGAACCACTGGTACCACGCCTGGAAACATGGAGTAAGAATGCTGAAGAACCCAGTGTCCTTGGATACTCAAATAGTTCAAAGACAATTGATAGTAGGTTAGCTTGCACCAGATGAGCGATCGTTATGACCGGCAGGCTACAGAGTATATACGGTAAGCAAGCGATAAGTACCAGGCAATCATAACACGCCTGCAGTCATGTTAATATTTTGTCCAGCGTCTTTCACAACAGTATGTTGGTCCTGCAACAGATGGGCGGATAGCCCTGACCGGGATTCTTGCTAACATCAAAATTTAGATTGGCAATCTAGAGCCATTGTGTGCCCATGTGTATTCTCTAATTTAAACTACGTTCATTGAAAAAAAGAGTAATGTGAAGTGCAATAAGACATACTAGTACCTAACCTATCTTTTCAGAAAGCACTAGGCAAACATAACATAGCTTCGGGTTCGTGAGCCTGGGGCAAGGCGTTCTTCATAAGACGAAGGGCTTTGTTAATTATTAACGGCTAATTGCAGGTCTACCATTTGACAAGTAAACGTAAGGCTGCTGTTAGGAACTGACAGACCGTAGTGGTTCTATAATAAAACGCCTTCGGAAATACAAAATAAATAAATAAATATCGGACAACCTCACACAAATCGATCTAGTCACAAATTAAGATCAAGAAGGCTTGTGTTATGGGTACTCGACGACGATATACATACTTATATAGATAAATATATACTTAAATACATAGAACAACCATGACCCAAGCTCAAATATTCGAGCGCAGCTATTCAATTATACATATACTAACATAACGTAAGCAACCGAACGAAAGTACCAGGCCCCCATAACACACCTGCAGTCTCATGAACATCTTGTCCAGCGTCTTCCGCAGCGGCCACTCCTTCTGGAACAGCTGGGGCTGCGTGCGCACCAGGTGAGCGATCGTTATGAGCAGCATGAGCTGGTTGCACCACAGAGTATTTATAGAGTAAGCAGCCGGAAAGTACCAGGCGAGCATAACACACCTGCAGTCTCATGAACATCTTGTCCAGCGTCTTCCGCAGCGGCCACTCCTTCTGGAACAGCTGGGGCTGCGTGCGCACCAGGTGAGCGATCGTTATGAGCAGCATGAGCTGGTTGCACCACAGATAGAGTAAGCAACCGGAAAGTACCAGGCCCCCATAACACACCTGCAGTCTCATGAACATCTTGTCCAGCGTCTTCCGCAGCGGCCACTCCTTCTGGAACAGCTGGGGCTGCGTGCGCACCAGGTGAGCGATCGTTATGAGCAGCATGAGCTGGTTGCACCACAGAGTATTTATAGAGTAAGCAGCCGGAAAGTACCAGGCGAGCATAACACACCTGCAGTCTCATGAACATCTTGTCCAGCGTCTTCCGCAGCGGCCACTCCTTCTGGAACAGCTGGGGCTGCGTGCGCACCAGGTGAGCGATCGTTATGAGCAGCATGAGCTGGTTGCACCACAGATAGAGTAAGCAACCGGAAAGTACCAGGCCCCCATAACACACCTGCAGTCTCATGAACATCTTGTCCAGCGTCTTCCGCAGCGGCCACTCCTTCTGGAACAGCTGGGGCTGCGTGCGCACCAGGTGAGCGATCGTTATGAGCAGCATGAGCTGGTTGCAACACAGATAGAGTAAGCAACCGGAAAGTACCAGGCGAGCATAACACACCTGCAGTCTCATGAACATCTTGTCCAGCGTCTTCCGCAGCGGCCACTCCTTCTGGAACAGCTGGGGCTGCGTGCGCACCAGGTGAGCGATCGTTATGAGCAGCATGAGCTGGTTGCAACACAGATAGAGTAAGCAACCGGAAAGTACCAGGCGAGCATAACACACCTGCAGTCTCATGAACATCTTGTCCAGCGTCTTCCGCAGCGGCCACTCCTTCTGGAACAGCTGGGGCTGCGTGCGCACCAGGTGAGCGATCGTTATGAGCAGCATGGGCGGATTGGCTGCCGCGTTGCTTTGGACCACGAACTCTTTGGGGACTCTTGCTAACGCCTCCACTCCTGGTAACGAAGCAAACAAAGTTCAGGCAAGCAAATTGAAACACACCTCCGTCCATCTGTCTTTCCGTCACCAGGCTATCTATGTCAGTTGAAATTTCCACACATGATGTATTTCTGTTTCAGTAATAACAACAAGCACTAAAAATAGAATAAAACAAATATTTAAGTGGGGCTCCCATACAACAAACATGATTTTTTTGCCGTTTTTTGCTCGATAATGGTGCGGAACACTTTGTACGAGAGTCCGACTCGCACTTGGCCGGTTTTTGTATTATTTTATACAACGTATCCA
Source organism: Apotomis capreana (assembly GCA_947623375.1). Lineage (NCBI taxonomy): Eukaryota > Metazoa > Arthropoda > Insecta > Lepidoptera > Tortricidae > Apotomis > Apotomis capreana. The sequence goes on from OX392521.1 coordinate 11,503,640, forward strand.
GTTAACGCTCCTAGTTTCAAGCAGTCACAGAATTCAAGCCAGGGAGATCAAAATTTGTCACACATAGACGACAATCGAGTCAAAGAAAGGTCACATGTCGAATAATTAGCTCGGGGAGTCACGATCCCCACTACCCCCTGCTGAGGATTCAGGTCCCAGTTTTTGTAACAAAGGTACCAGGATATCAGCACTCACTAAGCATTTACTTCCCAGATTGACGAGGCACTACATCCATTCCTTTCGTGGCAGTTTTAGTTACTCTGCCACGAAATGCTGGAACAATATCCCACCTCCAATCCAAAATGCTTCCTCTATATTTATTTTCAAGAAACGTTTAAAATTATATTTGTTAGACCAGCAGCTTGGTCCAGCACAGTAAGCCTTTCGTGTTCCAGGTCGGATTATATTCTGTCACAGTTTGATTTTGAAAAGTTTAAATGTGTGAGTTTTAGTCACTACTTTATATAAATGTATTACAATCAGTTTGTTCACTCTATTTTTGGTTCAATGGGAATATGAGTGTATCGTGCAGTCCTGTTCCGCTCAACTTGTGGATCCACATAATACCAGCCGTCAAGTCACCCCCGTGGTTTGGCAATGTGCTGAGTGGACTCCTTTTTCGCACACTACTTATAATTTTTATGTTATATAATATGTAATACTAATTGCGGCGAAATAAATCTTCTTTCTTTCTTTCTTTCATTCAGAATTCAGGAGACCGACTACTACTAAGCAGTCTAAAGTACCAGGGCATCAGAAATTACCGAGTATCTGCTCCCTAGGTATCCAGCCCTCGACGTTGAGAAGGTCCAGCCAGTGGGCCGCTATGTCCATCTGTATTTCCGGAGACCAACTACTACTAAGCAGTCTAAAGTACCAGGGCATCAGAACTTACCGAGTATCTGCTCCCTAGGTATCCAGCCCTCGACGTTGAGAAGATCCAGTCAGTGGGCCGCTATGTCCATCTGTATTTCCGGAGACCAACTACTACTAAGCAGTCTAAAGTACCAGGGCATCAGAACTTACCGAGTATCTGCTCCCTAGGTATCCAGCCCTCGACGTTGAGAAGGTCCAGCCAGTGGGCCGCTATGTCCATCTGTATTTCCGGAGACCAGCGCTGGATGAGCAGCCCGTGGAAACCCTCGTCCCAGAGGAAACCGCGGGGGAAGAAAGATCTGGTGGCAGTAGTACATCGATATAAAGTTTGGAAATATACATCACTAGAACTTCGATTATACATTATTTTTATTAAAGCAGTAACGCCTGCTAAAGTAAAACAAATATTTACAATGAAGTGGAAAATTGTAAAATTTAATGGTTCCGGCAGAACCTATCTCCGACGGCTTTCCGGGCCAACACTGGGGTCCTACCTAGTGGACCACCGAACCTGGTGCGTGCGCGAGCCATTATACTTTTCAACCAGTTGCTTCTACTGAACTACTGAACCATTATTTTATTTTTTTCGCTTCATTGTAAATAGTTCGATTATACGTTCACGATAAACATTCATTGGATACATTACAAATGCTATTCACGATAAGAGCAAGGAAATAAACAAGACGGAATCCATTTTGGAAGTAAAGATGACAGAGGACATTTTTTTTAAACAGTTGTCATGGTTGAGCTGAAATTTTGCATAGCTGCTGAACTTTTATGACAATACAATAATATGGTACCATGGGGCTGATCTGATGATGGAGCCGGAAGGTCGCCCAAGGAACTCTGCAATCTATTACAGAGTTCCTTGGGCCAATAAAGCAATCCTACAGAGTTCTTTAGAATCATATCAATGAGCAATTGATGGACGTTCAAATGGCAATAAAAGCTTATCCAAAAAATTAAATTTTTGACAGAAAATTATTGGTAAGAGGAACTTATACTAAATACGGGCGTAGAAACATTCTATCTCCATTGTCCGAGACGTTCTGACATCGTCTGTCGACAACTAAAACTCACTTAGTAAGAAATACCTATAAATAATGACACAAAGGTAAATTAAGAAAGAAAAATTGAATGCGATCTACTACAATCGATGCGGGGTTTGAACCCGCCGATTGTAGTTAGGTAGACACAAAGTCGGCGGGTTCAAACCCCGCATCGATTGTAGTAGATCGCATTCAATTTTTCTTTCTTAATTTACCTTTGTGTCATTATTTATAAAAATAAGAATGTGGTATTACCACATAGAAATATGAATCGATAAAAAGATTCTATACAAATAACAAATACCTACTTAAACAAAGCTCGTATCTTAGCGCATGCACGAATAAATTTTCATTCATTCATTCATTTATAGATTAATGAATGAATGAATGAAAATTTATTCGTAAACATACACGAACTGGACGACACATTAGTAATAAAAGAAAATAAAATCGTTGTTGTGTATGCCACAAAAAGGTCACACCTCAGCTTAAACGAGGACACAATTAACTGTACTCCCATAGATTAACACGTTGAAATAAGGTTTATATTCGTTTACAAATGTAGGTACAGTTATCAGTGTCTTCGACAATGTAGTACTTATATAAATTATAATTCTGTCATGTATTTTTGTTGTTCTGGTGGCAATATTTTTTTTTTTTTAAATGCTGGCCCGGGGACCAGCGCTGGTCTTCCGGTGTAACCTATAGGTGACGCGGAACCGTACACACACACACGCACTCTAAGACTGAACGCAGCTTAAGCGCATACAGTGCCAAGACACTGATCTACTTATTAGATAGGAGGTTTTAAGAGAGAGCAGTGACAGAAATTTTAGTGAGTTTTTGGTTGTCACCAGGCGACATACATGCTAGACAAAACTTGGAAAAGTTCGTCAAGTGGCAGAAACATGTAACTTACCTGCTGGGCACGGCAGTGTAGAGCGCCGCCTTCCAGTAAGGCACCGGCTCCCTGGTGTATGCGGACTGGACCCTGCCCACGCCGTAGAAGTAGCCGACGCCGCCCACCATGTTGGAGAGAGCCGCCTTGGCTATGCTGATGTCCTGGTCTGAGTATCTGAAAGAAACGTATAATTGGAGCGAAGCTCCCATTGGATCGAGTCGAATGGACTTCGTAACAATGCGCAGATCTCAGCGAGTTGTCAACTGATTTTAGAAATTTTTGTTTTAAAATGCACAAATAAAATTTCGCTAGGTCGTGACGAAGAGAAAATTTCGAAAAAAAAAAAAAAAAACTCCGCTCCAATCTATGGTGCAAGCTTAGCCGGTGGCTGTCTCTGCATCGACCTAGTATTAGTTGCATTTTCTTTAGGTTGTGACTCATTTTTAGGGTTCCGTACCCAAAGGGTACAAACGGGACCCTATTACTGAGACTTCGCTGTCCGTCCGTCTGTCACCAGGCTGTATCTCAAGAACGGTCATAGCTAGACAGTTGAAATCTTCACAGATGATGAATTTCTATTGCCGCTATAACGACAAATACTAAAAATAAAATAAAATAAATATTTAAGGGGGGCTCCCATACAACAAACGGGTTGGTTGCGTTAACTTTGCACCTCATTTGTATGGGGCGCTATACATACCAGGTGCAAACTTAACTTAACAACTTAAGGATGAAAAGTGTTTGTACGGAACCCTCGGTGCGCGAGTCCGACTCGCACTTGACCGGTTTTTGAAATATATTTGAAATGGTTAATAATGATCTTACTAGCTTTAAAAAAATGTCTTGTATTTTTGTGTAAATTTTATTAATTGAAAATCTAGACACGCGGCAGCGTGTCCAGCCAAGTTCACCGCAGGAACTGGCGAGCAGCAGCCGTGTGTTATATTACACGAACCGTTTGGAGCCACTTTTGACCCCCCAATAACTCCAAATCTATTTAACATAAAAAAATGAAATTTGGCTTATGTATTAAGATCCTTTAGAACAAGTAGAACCCCAAATTTCATTAATATAGGTTAAATAGTTATTGAGATATTAAAGTCCAAAAAACGGTATTTTTATCACTGACTGACTGACTGACTGACTGACTGACTGACTGACTAGTAATCAAAAACCTAACCCACTTCCAGGTGACCTAGAAAGGTGAAATTTGGCATCCAGCTTAGTAATTGTGTGTGTATACATATAAAAATCTAAAACAGTGATTTTTTTATGTTTTTTCTTATTATTATTATTATTGATGGTTGTTGCCTCAGAACTCTGTCATTTATAAACCGATTTCGAAAATTCTTTTTTTGTTTGAAAGATATACTAGAATAGCATATACTTACACTCACACGCACACACTTACACATACATGCACATAAAAATCCAATACGTACTAACCGTTTTGGAAAATTCTTTGTTTGTTCAAAACTTTCAAAAGATGTACTAGAATAGCACACAGAACTAATTAACAAATAATAATTAAGTAATTTACACATCATAATAAATTCTGTACAAAAAGTAATGATATCCCATCAAAAACATAAATGTAAAATGAGAGCCAAGTTCAATATCGCGTGCACTTCGCCGACAAAAGAATTGAGATCTGCAAGGGTGCCAAGTTCTTTGCTCTAAAATTTTTAGATACAAGGACATGCGACATACTCAATGCATTTATTTTACTTGGGGTGTAATTCAATATCAAGACGTGACTTGGCTAGTTTTAAAATATAAATTTATATTATAAATCAAAATCAATCAAATCATTAACCTATTTTCGTAAAGGTAAGTACGCAAGTTAGTGTACGTCTTGTTACTTATACTGTTAGCTTGATAATGAACTATGACTATGAATATGTTACTTTTATAAAATTTAGTTAGTTTATGAAAACTAGCCAAGTCAAATCTTGATATTGAATTACTCCCCAAGTAAAATAAATGCATTGAGTATGTCGCATGTCCTTGTATCTAAAAATTTTAGAGCAAAGAACTTGGCACCCTTGCAGATCTCAATTCTTTTGTCGGCGAAGTGCACGCGATATTGAACTTGGCTCTCATTTTACATTTATGTTTTTGATGGGATTAGAAATTTCATGAACAGGCAAGACCGCCGTCCGCCATTTTTGCCCTTTGCTAATCTGTGGCGTGACGTAGAAAACCGAGTAAATGTTCGAAATCGTCGTATAGTGCCGTCCCGCTAAGTCCAATGCCTTTATAATCGAATGTCCTCTTCCTATCATCACCTAGTATCCTGGTATATTCGTAGCCCAGAGACGGGCCGGCGGTCCTCGATGGTGCTAAGCCCATTTAAAACGGCGGGATCTTTGGATCAATGGTTTAAAAATTTATGAGTATGTTAATAAACGACTTACCCTTTTTTGTTCAATTCGAACTTCCTCTCAAACTTTTCGTCGAAGGACCACTTCTTATCTTCTAGTACCCTGGTATATTCGTCACCCTTCAGCGGCGGCGACGGAAGGTCCTCGATGGTGTATACTATGTCCATGACAAATGGCGGTTCCACTATCATCTGTATTGGCACGAAATTGACGTCCATCTCCTGGAAGAAAGTAAAAAAATAGTACATTACTGCAGACGCCGGGAAATAAGGGCTTGCCGGCTGAGTAGGTATAGACGGCCGACCGTAAGGGAGGCCGACTAGTGATACGAAGCCGGCAAGCCCTTTTCCCGGCTAAGGCATGTATAGTGCTTTTCTCAAACATATGCAATGAAATAAAAAAATACACCACTCAAAAAAACATAATTCAGCTGTTCAGCCAGTTCATGAACACAGACGCCATGTTTAAAAAAAGTATTTTTAATTTTCCCTCCAATCCCTCTATATATTTTTTCTTTAATAAGTCCACGTGTGTAGTGTGCGAATATTAGGGCCATTATACACAACCTGATAATAAGAATCTTAGTTTCTATAATAAGTAAAATAAAGGCAAAGGATTTTTAATATTGTCTATGGTCTCTGGTGACTTACGTATAGACGGTATTTTCAGTTCGTGTGTACTAGGCATTAACACGGATATTGTTGGTCCGATGGCTGAATGGGTAGCTACTAGAAAAAAAAAATATATCAGCTGTTCATACACACAGACGCCATGTTTACATTAAAATTAAAAACAAATTACTTCCCGGCCTAGGCCTTCAATTTTGTATGAAATTCCTTTACTTTAGTTCTCTCGAATTGTTCCGCCCGAAACTTGACACTTCGAAGCCTGTTCTAACGCACGTTACGACGATATTTCATTGCATGTTTGAGAAAATATATATACAGTCCTCGGTAGCTCTCAGATTGCGATTCGGGTTCGGGTGAAAACTGAGAGGTTCTTAGCTTGATCGCGTAAGAGCGAGCGAGACAGGTATAACACGCGAATCGCATTCTGACAGTTCACGCATTTGCCAACTAATTAGCAAATCCGACTACTTATCAAATTTCTAACACTGTTCCCTGTATGTGAGACATTCAGATGAGTCTGGGCTTTGGTTCCTGCATACTCCAACTTAGAATAGAACTTCTTTAGCAGCTGCAACCCTGGTGGCTCTGGGCATGTGGAACCAGCCTGGAGATTAAACCAACCTTATTCCTCAGCTCATCATCAGGCCCCAGCACGGCGATCCTGCCGAAGGTCGGATGAGGCTCCGCTTTGAGTAGAGAGTACAACTTCTTTAGCCACTGCAACCCTGGTGTTCCTTTACGTGTAGAACCAGCCTGGCCATTAGACCAACCTTATTCCTCAGCCCATCATCAGGCCCCAGCACGGCGATCCTGCCGAAGGTCGGATGAGGCTCCGCTTTGAGTAGAGAGTACAACTTCTTTAGCCACTGCAACCCTGGTGTTCCTTTACGTGTAGAACCAGCCTGGCCATTAGACCAACCTTATTCCTCAGCCCATCATCAGGCCCCAGCACGGCGATCCTGCCGAAGGTCGGATGAGGCTCCGCTTTGAGTAGAGAGTACAACTTCTTTAGCCACTGCAACCCTGGTGTTCCTTTACGTGTCGAACCAGCCTGGCCATTAGACCAACCTTATTCCTCAGCCCATCATCAGGCCCCAGCACGGCGATCCTGCCGAAGGTCGGATGAGGCTCCGCTTTGAGTAGAGAGTACAACTTCTTTAGCCACTGCAACCCTGGTGTTCCTTTACGTGTAGAACCAGCCTGGCCATTAGACCAACCTTATTCCTCAGCTCATCATCAGGCCCCAGCACGGCGATCCTGCCGAAGGTCGGATGAGGCTCCGCTTTGAGTAGAGAGTACAACTTCTTTAGCCACTGCAACCCTGGTGTTCCTTTACGTGTAGAACCAGCCTGGCCATTAGACTAACCTTATTCCTCAGCCCATCATCAGGCCCCAGCACGGCGATCCTGCCGAAGGTCGGATGAGGCTCCGCTTTGAGTAGAGAGTACAACTTCTTTAGCCACTGCAACCCTGGTGTTCCTTTACGTGTCGAACCAGCCTGGCCATTAGACCAACCTTATTCCTCAGCCCATCATCAGGCCCCAGCACGGCGATCCTGCCGAAGGTCGGATGAGGCTCCGCTTTGAGTAGAGAGTACAACTTCTTTAGCCACTGCAACCCTGGTGTTCCTTTACGTGTCGAACCAGCCTGGCCATTAGACCAACCTTATTCCTCAGCCCATCATCAGGCCCCAGCACGGCGATCCTGCCGAAGGTCGGATGAGGCTCCGCTTTGAGTAGAGAGTACAACTTCTTTAGCCACTGCAACCCTGGTGTTCCTTTACGTGTCGAACCAGCCTGGCCATTAGACCAACCTTATTCCTCAGCTCATCATCAGGCCCCAGCACGGCGATCCTGCCGAAGGTCGGATGAGGCTCCGCTTTGAGTAGAGAGTACAACTTCTTTAGCCACTGCAACCCTGGTGTTCCTTTACGTGTCGAACCAGCCTGGCCATTAGACCAACCTTATTCCTCAGCCCATCATCAGGCCCCAGCACGGCGATCCTGCCGAAGGTCGGATGAGGCTCCGCTTTGAGTAGAGAGTACAACTTCTTTAGCCACTGCAACCCTGGTGTTCCTTTACGTGTCGAACCAGCCTGGCCATTAGACGAACCTTATTCCTCAGCTCATCATCAGGCCCCAGCACGGCGATCCTGCCGAAGGTCGGATGAGGCTCCGCTTTGAGTAGAGAGTACAACTTCTTTAGCCACTGCAACCCTGGTGTTCCTTTATGTGTAGAACCAGCCTGGACATTGGACCAACCTTATTCCTCAGCTCATCATCAGGCCCCAGCACGGCGATCCTGCCGAAGGTCGGATGAGGCTCCGCTTTGAGTAGAGAGTACAACTTCTTTAGCCACTGCAACCCTGGTGTTCCTTTACGTGTCGAACCAGCCTGGCCATTAGACTAACCTTATTCCTCAGCTCATCATCAGGCCCCAGCACGGCGATCCTGCCGAAGGTCGGATGAGGCTCCGCTTTGAGTAGCAAATATACCTTCATTAGCAGCTGCAGCCCTGGTGGCCTTCTACATATGGACCCTGCCTGGACATTAGCCTAACCTTATTCCTCAGCTCATCATCAGGCCCCAGCACGGCGATCCTGCCGAAGGTCGGATGAGGCTCCGCTTTGAGCAGAGAATAGAACTTCTCCTTCAGCAGATGCAGCCCTGGTGCGTGGCCCTCTGAGAAAGACGTGTGGAGCACCTTGCCTGGACGAGAGATGGCGTGTAAGAAACATTCGTTATTTCTTATCTATATAGGGGCTTCTAAACGGGCCATGTTTTGCTGCAATTTGTGGCCGGCCATTATTTGCATCTTGCTCTAGCGAAGGGTGTCAGAGGTCAGAGAAGGACGGCCATAGTTGCCGGCCACAAATATACACAGTAAAACATAGCCCGTTTAGAAGCCCCTTAAACTAAAGGTTCGCCAAAGGGCTATGGAGCGCAGCATTTTAGGTGTTAAAAGGACGGATCGAGTCCGGAACACCACGCTGCGCTAAAAAACGCGTATTGCTGAGGTTGGAGAAAAAACCGCCGGGTTAAAGAGGGACTGGGCAGGCCACGTATACTGCATGCACCCAGATTTATGGGCTAATCGAGCCACGAAGTAGGTGCCGACACGTTCCTAAATGTTGTATTTCCACAACTCCCTGTCCGGTGCTATTTCGGTCCAATTATTCAACGTTACTTGCCAAAGAGTTCTTGTCAGTAAAATAAACTATTAAATACCACTAAAATACGCAATATGACGAAGGTACAAAAAGTAACTTGCAGGGCTATAAGACGAATTACATTATATTTTCGATAAATAGTTAAACAAAGAGTAGAAAAAAAAAGTTTTGGTCGCAATATAACGAAGTCACTGAGAAGAGAACTCATATTTAAAGTTGTATAAATAATATTAAATTTTGATTAAATGAGTCTGCTAGTGTAAACCAAATACTTATACATGGAAACGGGTTTCCAAGGGATTTCCGAGCTAACCCGAGCATCTTACCTATTAGACCACTGAACCGATGCGCGAGCCATTGAATTTTTCGCGTCTCCGTATGATAATGTATGTGATGCCTTACCCTGCTGCGGCACCATGTTGATCCTGAAGTTGTGCAGCAGCGGCGTGTACCCGTGCAGGGCTCCGCCTTCCAGCCAGAGCCGGGACATCGGCGACGCGGGCCCGAGCGTCTCATCAAGCGCGCCGTACCATACAAGCGCGTAGGGGGAGTATGTGGTGCCCTGTCAACGTGCCAATTAAGTTCCCTAATGAGATTTAAGTTAATATACCGACGGTGTGTTAGCTGAGACATCTCTTCTCCAAATACACATACATACAACATGTCCCTGGCGTCTGGACAAACATGAAAGGTCTCATGCCAAACGGCACAGTATTTATGGATAAATAACTGTTTTACATAGAAAACTATCGTGAGTCTCAGACATATTAAAATACTTAAACGGGTTTACTCACGTCGTAGAAGTCGAATAACGCTCGACATGTTTCGAATCGGTACGCGATTGATCATCAGGAGAGACGATCAGTCGCGGCGGCGGCCAACCGAACACGATCGATCGAATCGAGCGTTATTCGACTTCTACGACGTGATTAAACCCGTTTAAGTATTTTAATTTGATAAATAACTGATTTACGATTTATTACTTCGGAACAGTCTGTATGTAAATAAATTGCAGTTCATATGTCATGTCATTAGTGTCACCATAATCTCAGCGTTATTGATGGCAAACAACTGATACATGTTACTATTTGTTGATTTGCTTCAATTAAACTTGTTTTTTTTTTTTTTCTATTTATCTAATCATATAATATATATACATTAATTATTAAGGCATTCCTGAGACATAATACTCGCGATTTCGGCCTTTATCCAGAACCCAGGACATGTTGTATAGTTTGTGGTACCAGGCTAGCAGCAAATACCAGGAGCTCACCTTCGCCGTGACATTAACCCGCACGGTCCAATGGCCGCCGTGCTCGCCGCCCGGCGTCTTGATAAAGGACGTGAAGATCTCGTGGGGAGGATCCAGGATGCGCTGCTCTCCGAATGACTCGCCGTCGTGATGGAGCCAGCCGTACGAGGGAAGGTTGTCGCCCTGGTCACACCAGTGTCTGAAATTAAAAAGTATAGATAGACAGTTTATTTTTTACATATAAATTTGATCGTAAAGAACAACATGTGATGCATTCTTAGAAAAGAGAAAATTTGCAAGTTTTTCATATTTAAATGCGTACAATATTTAAGAAATCTGTAGATTCTTTAGGGACCTCATGATTTAATCTTAATTCTAACAATAATGGGATACCTGGAAAGATACAGCAGTTTAGAACAATAATTAAAGCAGTAACATCTGCTGACGTAAACTAAATGCTTTAATAGAAACGAAAAAATAATAATTCTTTTTTGCTTTGAGCAGCCCCACGATCCTTCGATACCGCCCTAAGGCATGTGGAAATGAAGCAACTAGTTGAAAAAATCGCCAGTGCCCTTAATAGCATAATTGATAATGCACCCGGGATGTGGGTTCAAATCCCACTCAAAGCTAAATTTTTCACTGCTATACACGATGATTTTTAATCGGTGATCAGGAGTAGAAAAATATTAATATTTGGCTAAAATTAAACTTAATACGCGAGGTCCCGCGCAATTACCTCACTGTTAAATTAATTAAAAGTTAAAACATAATTAAAACTAATAACCACTAGATACATGGTCATCCTACATAAATTATTGAAGTACGATACCTACGTCAAGTGTCATCGCTTTGGCGGGAAATTTTCTACGACTTTGTTTATGTAATGACAATGACAAGTTGGTACTCATAAATTGTCATTCCCATTAAATTATTAAAGAGGTTGTAAGCACACCGTGACAAGGAATTTAAGACAAAAATTGGTTTGAAAATAAAAATTATCATAGAAAAATAAAAGTTTGTTTTCATGTAATTACGACTTCAACGTGACCGCCATCAATTACTGAGTCAGAAAAGTTGGTACCTGATCACCGATTAAAAATCATCCTGTATAAACATTTAGAAGAAATTAATTCAAAATTAACTCATAAAAATAAAGGAGTTCCAAATGGTCTCAAACCCCTTTAAATTGCATATGATACGAACCTGATGCCCTTCTGAGCTACGCTGGCTAGGTCGTACCACATGAGCCCGAACACCGGCGAGAACGGCTCGCGGCTCTTCATGCCCATGTACACCCCGGGCCGGTATGTACCCCAGTAGCGGTAGGGCAAGGAGAGCCCCGTTTCCATCACTACCTGAAATAGTCAAAGGAATATTAAATAACTAGGTCCGCCGCACAGTATTACCCGCTCATCCCACAAGAACACTACAAAAGTAGCCTTAATCCAGGATGTCAGCTACCTTAATACTAAAATTTATTAAAATTGGTCCAGCCGTTTGAGCATGCAGAAGTAACAAACATACACATAAACACAATCACAAACTTTCGCCTTTACACTATTAGTGTGATAACTGGCCTGATATTCTTTGCTTGATGTTCTTCTGTCCAGTGGACAATAGTGTTTAGGTAAACTTCTTAGTGTGTTGATAATTTATATTATGGGTATTGCCAGGAGATAGTCTACCTAAGAATGGGGTATGGGATGCAAATACAAAGCTTGTGGTAGATGGTACCCCTGAAAATCGTAAGTTTAAAGAGTGATCCATAACATAGCACATCACCAACGACTCCCAATCCCAGTAACACTAACAAGAGATGCATAGGAAACTTTAGTTTTCAGAAATCTGTGTGGAATTGTATTCTAGAGCATAAGTCTAAAAGTTCCGAGGGTCAAAAACAATCAACCAACTATGTACCAACATTTATTAGGAACTAGGAAGGTAAAAGAGAACAATAAAACTTTTATCTGTGGAAAACGTAGCATCCTTGAAGGCGTAGTTATTTTTAAATCGGTCTAGTTTACCATTACATACTATTAATCATATGACAATGTACATTCGTAAAAACGTATCTATGACTTAAAACGCTTTTAAAATTACCGCCGGCCATGAACGCCCGCCGCTACGAATACTATAAACAGAGATAAATCACAAGTTATAGCGAACAGAGAGAGAAAACATGAAAATAATCGTATATATCTACATCTAACCTTTTCAGCGCCGAATGGAGTGTTGACCCTGGTTTCTAGGTACCCTATAGTACCAACATACAAAGCAACAGTAAAACAAACGAAGCCGATAACAGTTTTCCATCCAGAAAGGACTTTTAGCGTGCGACTTCCAGTAGGAGAATCACTGCTCGCCGAACTGCTACTCGTTTCATTACCGCGCGTTTCCCGCGGGTGCTGAATATGCACGGTCTTTCTATTTCGAACCATGGTTCTGAACTTAATTATGAGTTGACTAGTGACATGTGTAGTTAATTGACGCTGTTTCTTAAGTTATTTGAAAATTGTATGCCTTTGATTGAGCTGTCGGCGTTTGTATGGTCCCAACTCGACTCGGGGACGCAAACGTCAATAAGTGCGACGTTTTGACAACCGCTGACAACTGGTTTTCGTTCAAAAATTCAATTTGTTCATGATATCAGTGTTTTTGGCTCAATATGCACACGTTATAAGTATTCAATCAATAATAATTAACCATTTTAATTTTATCATACAGGGTGTTTGGTGGCTAGATGCAAAGGTTTAAGGAGGTGATAGAGGACGTATTTTTAAACATTTCTAGCCATATATGTCGTAGACGAAATTTGATAATTTTTTTTTAAATTGAAATTTTAGGATTTTTAGAAAAATACCCAGAATTTGGTAGAAACGAGTTTATAGTGCCCGAATACGCGTTATTTTGTAAACAATTTCTTTTGTTTCTGATAGTTTAATGTATGTCGGACGAAATAAAGCTACTTTTAAGTGTATTTATGGCCTCTAAAACCAAATGGAGGCATACAAAACTTAAAAAAAAATCGTAGGTTGACACGAACATAATTTTGATGTGCCGTAAAAAAAATTAAAAAAAATCTTTTGAATTGTTCAAACACTTTTAAAAACATGCCTATTTATTGTTCTTTCTTTAAAGGCATCAGTCATTTAAATCGCTTGCCAAATCTCTGAGTTAAGGGCTAAATACTAAAGTTAGGGAGCACCTTTAATAAAACTGCGTGAACTTTAATTTTAAAACTTTAGTAACAAAATCAAAGTAAAAACATAAATCACATGTTCAAAATGTAAACCACGATTGCTTATACAGGAACGGGCCCTTTTCCGCACTTCTGTGGTAGTTATTTTTAGTTGCATCTCCTCCCTCATGATAACAAAAGCTTCGCGAATCCTTGTAATTAACTCCTCTTTTGTTGCGATTGCTGAGGTGTACACAAGTCCTTTGGCCCGTCCCCAAACAAAAAAGTCCAAAGGAGTTAAAGTCAGGGGATCGAGCGGGCCAAGGAATGGGTCCATCTCTACCGATCCAGCACTCCGGAAAACAGTTGTTAAGGTATTCTCTCACAGCCAAAGTCCAGTGTGCCGGGCAGCCGTCTTGCTGAAAGATGATTTCTCTTTCCGCTTCTAATGTTACTTCGGCTTCCTCTAGGAGGATAGGAAAATCGTTTTGTAAAAACTGGAGATAATTGGGTCCGGTCCAAATATCGGGCAGAAAATGTGGCCCGATCAAAGTTCTGCCAATAACTCCAGCCCACACGTTAACTGAAAACTTCTTTGAAAGGAGACCTGCTTCATCTAATGAGGATTTGCGTCCTTGTCAGCCCATTCATGAAGGTTATGAAAGTTTGTGATTCCCTCTCTTGAAAATTTTGACTCATCTGTCCAAATGATAGATTTTAAAAATGACGCGTCGTCAATGTCGCTGTTTAATAAGAATCTCCAGAAATGTATTCGTCGCACGGGATCTCCTTCTTCTAAACCCTGCACCCCCACCCCTCGAAAAGGATATTTTTTCTCCTTATGCATCGTGTTCCAAACCTTCCATGTCGATATGTTAAGGTTTTGAGCTACTGTTGATGCCTGTCGTAGGATCAGCTCCAAATGCGTGAATAATTTCTTCCTCGGTATCCACATCGTATCTTTCAGGATTCACTCTAGTAGCCGGACGATGGATCCCATTTTCGCTAAGACGACGAAATGTGTTCAAAAACATCCTGACATTGGGTAATCTGCGATTTGGATAATGCTCCTGATACATTCGCCGTGCCAATGCTCCTTTACCGTCTGCCCTTCCGTACATGAAGATAATGTTAGCATAATCTTCGTTGCTAAAACCATCGATGTTCATAATGTTTAATTACAAAATGACAAAACCGCGTCAACCGTTTGTTCAATTTTCATAGAAGAACTAAATTTGCAATTGGCTATCGTCAAAACTTAAAACAAAGGCAATTCAAAACATTCCAAATTTGAAAATTCTTATTCTTAAAATAACGTGTTCCAAAGCTATGGTATTTAGTTTAGAGCTTTTTTATAATCCTCCTCGGACTTTGGTGCATTTGTGGAAAATGGTACTTGCTATTTATTCATTTTTATTTAATTTATAAAAAAGAATTAACTTAGAATGAATTAATTACTACAAACTTTTTTGTTTTATTTTTTACACGTTATTTATTAGCTAGGTACCTACTTAAAGTAAAATTTCAAGACTAGTACGGGGATTTGGAATTCTTAGGAAGTGCTCCCTAACTTTGGTATTTAGCTCTTAACTCAGAGATTTGGCAAGCGATTTGAATGACTGATACCTCTAAAGAAAGAAAAATAAATAGGCATGTTTTTAAAAGTGTTTGAACAATTCAAAAGATTTTTTTTAATTTTTTTTTACGGCACATCAAAATTATGCTCGTGTCAACCTACAATTTTTTTTTAAGTTTCGTATGCCTCCATTTGGTTTTAGAGGCCATAAATACACTTAAAAGTAGCTTTATTTCGTCCGACATACATTAAACTATCAGAAACAAAAGAAATTGTTTACAAAATAACGCGTATTCGGGCACTATAAACTCGTTTCTACCAAATTCTGGGTATTTTTCTAAAATTCTTAAAATTTCAATTTAAAAAAAATTTATCAAATTTCGTCTACGACATATATGGCTAGAAATGTTTAAAAATACCTCCTCTATCACCTCCTTAAACCTTTGCATCTAGCCACCAAACACCCTGTATAATTTTAAAATGGTTAATCATTATTTTTATTACTGTAAATTAATATTAGACCCGTAAAATGGAAATCGTAAAATTTTTTTCGCATAATTTGATCCTGGCAATCTAAAAGTTTCAGCCCTAATGATAAAGAAATAAAACGTGATTAAAAGAAAAAACATTTTTTTTTTCATTTTTCTGTTAGTTAATGTTTTTTTTTATCAAATTCTGCATTCAAAATCAACCAGTACCAAATGTTTGTGCTATGTCAGTTATGTGTTAGGTATTATTTGACTTTTTTGATAAGAAGAATTGAAGACTAAAGAGTATACTTACGTAATTTTATTCATTCTGAAATTTCTAAATATCGTACATAGTTTTTCACTAGTTATAAGTATAAATTAGGTGAGCATTTATTTGTAAAAACGAAAATTGTTATATTTTGCTTTAGGTATTTAGCATGATTTATTCGCTTCAAGTTGGCTTCAAGAGTTTGAATTGAATTAGCTAATGTATTTGTTATTTTGTTATAATTTTACTACTATACAGCATTCTTCTTACTAATGAACTGAGAATTAGTATTCTGTTTCTATATTTTTTGACAATTTCAATCAAGAAGATTTATTAGGTTCTGCGACTCAGTACGGAGTCGATAATAAGTATAATAACAAAAAAATAAGGAGCTCTATTGATTTTGTTTTGACAATCGAGTCAATGAGGTCGCATGGTGAAAGTATGTAACTTTAAAATAATGATTTTTATGATTTGATTCGATTACAGTACTAGTACTATGTCAAAATCACATCAAGAGATGGCGCTACTAGTCTAGTCGTAAGGTGTGAACTACATAGCATTATAATATTTAGGTTTGAAGAAGATACTTCATAAATTTTATAGCATGTTTGCGCCCTCTAGTCATAAATGAGTACTTTCTAAAATGTACTCTGGTTTTCATGTAATTTTATATAAATTTATGTTTGATATTGATGCTTCATATTCACTAGATGTCAAAACAAATAAAAAAATGAAAACAAACAGAAATGCAGGTAGCATCAATACAGACGCATATTTTGCAAATGGCCGCGCCACCTGTCTGCTCATTGGGTACAGCAGAGCCGCAGAGCGGTCGGTAAAGCAGCGAGGGCGCGCCCCCGTCTCCCGCGACCCCCGCCCCGCGCCCGACGCGGACCGAACCCCAGTACGATCGAGCGAGACGGGCCGGGCGTACCTGCTACTGACGACCGTACAATGCATCACACTACGCGATTATGAGGCGAACGTGACTATTTTCCTCAAATAATCAGTGAAATAATGTAAAACGTCCGTCAAAAAGTAACTAGAAGCCGCCGCGGCGTCATCTGCGTGCCCGCTCCGTTGTCCTCCTGCCGGCCGGCGGACGCTGCACGCGACAACGCTTCCAATAAAAAAAAACTAAAATTTCGATGTCAGTGAGCGTGAGGACTCTAGTGTCAGTGTAGTGTAGTTTTAAAATAGTTAAATGGATAAACGGCGTGCAATGTTCGTATGAGGAAGAAAGGCAACCGGAACATCGTAAGTGGAGAGTTCGCTCTCAGTGTTAATTCTGTTGTGTCAGAGCAGAAATGCGGGGTAGCTCGCCCCTGTACCCGGAGGTTTTAACATACGAGTGGGGAGGCCGCTGAGCGCACTACGGAGGTACGGAGGTCTATCCCTCGTATACTCAATGTTTTTTATCCCGAGCAGGTCTCTTTCCGAACCCCTTTTTTGTGCGGCGCATTTTTTTGGAGGGAATGTTTACGAATCGATATCTTGTAGGTTATGATACCCTAGTAGCCGCATTAAAGTTCGAGCTTACATTTTGTAAGATCGCTTTAGTATATTTGTTATATCCGTTCAGAGAGCATCAATAAGCTTTGGCGTGATATTATCATCAGGTAGTTATCTTCAAATAATTTGGCTAAAAACATAAGTTTAGCATATCAACAAAATGCGTACACCATATTCCCATCAATACCACACTCAAATCAAAACAAAATACCAAAATACATTGCTTTCTCAACGGTAACAACTCGCTTACTACAACTAATTCCATAACCACATTAACGAAATTAAGTAACTCCCGAATCAATAATTTTCCGGGCAATCGAAAAAAACTGGAACGCTATATACGATGTTTAGGTAACCTCAAAACTTGTTTGGCTGAGCCTCCCGAGTTCAAATGATGAAACATCGATCTTTACGGTAATGTTTTATAATTAAAAAAATACTCAAGACATTACGAAAAGTTCACTCAATAACAATATTTGGCCAAGTGTCACACAATGTTATTGTTATTACAATGGTAGATAAAAACAAGACTAATGTGAATTTGCACTGTATATAACGTATAAATATAGTATATTAAATACAATAAGTTGGTAACTTAAATCGTATTGGAAATTTGAATCGAAAACTACATGTAATATTTTTTTACTTTAAATATAGTATATTAATTACAGTAAGCTTTTTTTTACTTAAATCGTATTGGAAATTAGAATTAAAAAAAAATAGTGTAATATTTTTTTTCTTACGTGATATGTTTCACTATAACTTTTATAAATTAAGTAAGCATTTAATTTATTCAATAATGTGGATACAATACAAATAAGTAAGTACAATAAAGTGTCATAAAAATTCACTATAACTTTTATATATTTTACAGTTCACCGTAATTAATAATCCGAAATCCAAAAGAAAAATATTACCATATAACACTAATAAAACAGACTTCAATTATTCCCGAATATATGAGACCACACTACCACAACAACATGCAGTTTTATTTGTAGTTTTCGAACATTGTCCAAATTGGTGTCTACATAATATAAGTACCTAATTGGCGTCATGCTATTTTAAATTAAGACCAAAAAAAACGAATATTAAAATGTGTGTCTAGCAAGACTTCTTGTTTTCCTAGTTAGTAAGTCGATGTTCAGCTAATAAATATCGAAGATTGATACTGAATACTGTACTGTAGAGTTGTTCTCTTTATTCATTACTCTATCTATATATTCAAGTTGACATGGTTCCCACTATAATAAGCATGTTGTATACATACATTTCTGGGTGAAATCACTACATCGTGTAATTAGTGACTGTTAGCCTGACTGGTTCACTTAAAAGGATTCCACTACTGAACTTAGACCCAAAACTGCATATTGATAGATAGTACTCAGTTAATTTGTTTTCCAAATATATATCACCTATCAGGAATTCCTGTGACTAGATCAGTATAGCTTGATCAGCAAGGATCGTAAAATGCGAGCAAAATCGATTGAAATGTCGTATGACAACTAGTGATGGCTCTTCAATGAATTTTGCTCGCATTTTACAAACCCTGCTGATCAGATTATAGTTCCAATTTTAACTGCGATACCTGCGTGCGTTTGGTACTCTACTGCAGTTTCTTAACCTGTGGTCAACGGACCCCTAGGTACAGGGATCCGCCGCATTCTCATCTATGGACCATTTAACAATAATAAATAAATGCCACCAAAAGTCTCGTCATCGTTACGCTTACTAAGCACGGCTAACAAAACATTTTCTCTTTTCTCAACCACATACTTCTGTGAAAAGGCATTCTCTTCTTTGTATATATTAAAAACAAATACATAAACAATTTAGAAGTGGAATCCGATTCGAGATTGCATCAGCAGTAACATCAGTCCACATATCACCAAATTGGTTGCGAAAAAACAGCACCAACATTCACATTAGCATATATATATATTTGGATTTGCCGTACTAAAATAAATGGTCAGGAATGTATTGATGTTTTCTTTATTAAGGGTTCCTTGGACTTTTGCTTGATTTTCAAGGGATCCAGGGACGGAAAAAGGTTAAGAACCGCTGCTCTACTCGTACTCGTATACCAGTCATAAAGAGAGCAATACTAACGTCTATAAAAATACAGATATACACATAATCTAGGAATTAGATTAACCATTTTTGCCCAAGACACCAAAACTGAACCTTGTGGTCACCGATTAAGCGTAATGCTTTGATGCTTTGCATATTTATAACAAACAGTCGGCATTTCAGAATTTAGGGACACCTAAGCAAAATTGTGGTCGCACTAGTGTTACGGAGAAGCCTTTATGGGGAACCTCTAAGTGGTACCTGGCTACACATGGCCCTGACTTCAACTCGAACTAGTATATGTGTCGTATAAGACGGTTTATTGGCCACGATAGCTTCTTGGCACGGCATGGCACAACGCGACACAAGGAATCCAGCGGCGATGCGACGCTAAATGCATTTATTTTCGTACCTAACCGCTGATTTGAAGATAATTTGTTTAATAATAGATAACGCTAATTTTGCAACTGTATTTCGCTAGCGAAGCAAACGTGCGCAAAGGAGCTTCTTTTTTTGCTTCCACTTGTTCTATATGGACCGCTCTGAGAATACTTAGTATCACTACACTATACAATTCCACTGAAACACATCCAAACCAAAGAAAAATAAATAAATAAATAAACGGTAATCTAAACTAAAAAGATAATTTGTTAGTTACTAATGCCCATTGGCTATGGTCATTCTTTATTCATCCTGAAAAAAAAACGTGTTTGAAATAAGAGCAAGAGATGAAAATCAATGATCGTTGTTAAAATTTGATCAGGTGATTTTCATCAAAGGTAGACAAAGTTTTCGTCAACCCAGACTAGATCCATTATACAACTTGTTTTGTCTACGAAATTTTATTTGGATCTTTGTACTGGGCTTGAAGCTGACTAGTGTCACCTGCAACATTCCAGGCATTATCATCGTCGATCGCTATATCTGCCTAGGCTCCCAAATCTGCAATGACGGTAGCTGTGTCACCGAGATAAAAAGGCGAATCGGGATGGCAAAGGAGGCTATGACCCGTTTGAACAACGTCTGGAAGAAAAGAGGATTGGTATCAAAACCAAGATCCGATTGATACGTGCTCTGGTATTCCCTATCTTCCTGTACGGAGTGGAAGCTTGGACAATCCTGGCCCGAGAAAGGCAAAGGATTGATGCATTCGAGAGACTGGGCTTGAAGCACTGAATTCATGGTGTACTCAGAATTGCATTCTAGTTACTAATTTAGAAACCTTTTTTTAAATGGCTACATGTCATCAACTATTGTTTACTTTAGGGAAATTTTTGCTTGGTCTTCAACAAACTCATATCCAAATGATATGAATCATATCTGTTCGCCCATTTTAATAATACTGATGTGGTAGTTGATCTTATACATAAGTGACGTAACGTGGCATGTACGCGATTCTCGTCCATAGAGTTTTATTCAAATACGTATTATGATCCTTATAATACTAAGGGATTGGGACCCCTACTTCACAGCCCCAAAAATTAGACAGTTGGGGGTCGAATTTGATTTCGTAACGCGTTGAAATTGAGACTTGTTATAAATATCTTTAGCAGTTTAGCAAAAACACTGTTCCGATTGAAAGTTGATATCTTGCCCTTACTTCAATCACAAGCATGTTAAGATAAAATTGTTTTCATGGACATTTTCACAAGTTATGCCCTTAGGCGCAAAAAATATTTGATGAGCTCTTCAACTTTCTCCAACAAGTAGCATAAAAATATCTATCTATAACAATACCTAATGGAGATCTGCATCATTGCGTGTCACGTCACTTCGTTTTCGCTGCACTTTCCCAATGTTATTCGTCAATTGGATTGATTAAAGATATTATCTTCTACTTAATACTATTTTAGAATTTCGATAATATTTGGTATGGGGGTAGCTGACACCCTGCATTAACACATAGGCTAATTTTCATCCCGAAAACATGTAGTGTCCACGTGCGATGAGCGGGTAACAGCGTAACAGCGCAAGGTTTAATAAACAAAAGTTAGGACATATTTCACTTTAGCTTGATTAAGCAATCAACATATTCTTCTAATCCAAATTAGACGTAGTATCATAAGTTAGGACAATGTGTGATCAGTGTGATAAAAAGAGAATTATTTCAAGATATATTAATTTCTAATCTAGATGAAATTTCTTCAATCTTAATAACAATAATTATAGGGTTCCAGGTATTTTTTTAATGTTTCACCGATAATAAACTTTATTCTGAAGATTAGGACGAGCTCAAAGACATCATAATACTCGAATGTAACATAGAGTCAAAAAATAAGTACCACTTCCTTGAGTCAATTACAAAATGCTCTTATAGTGTTGACGCGACTGGCCGCCATAGTTACGAAATTGAAATGGTTTGTAATTGTATATTTCGATGACTGAAAGGGAATTCTAATTAGTAGCATTAAATAATACGTTTTATACCTACTAGGGTGATTCATCGGACACCAAAAAAATTTTTTTTTGTTTTTTTTAACTCAACCCCTAAAACTGATCTATTCCATTAGAAAACACATTGGTTTTTTTCTGTATTTTTAAATTAATATTTAAGGGTCGCTACCGGGTTCTGAAATTTGAAAATTCAATAAATTTTCAAATGAAAGTTTATTAATATCAGAAACCTTTGTTGAGTGAGAAACAAAATAATCAAAACTAGCTTATTATATACATATATATACACGACAAGATATTTTTTTACATAAAGTTTGCCTTATTCACATCGGGGTTTTTTGTCTATAAGTTTGTGTTGTAAAAGGGTAGAAGCTCCATTCATTCTCCCTGTATTAGATGCTGTGGTATCGAAACGCATACATTTTATTTTATCATGTAAGCTCCACGATGAAACTGTCTCGAAAATAGCAGATGCCATGATCTCCCCTTTGCCATCTGGAAGTTTAGCAACGGCCACCTTTTCCAGATACCAAAATTGGTAGGCGATCTACTATTTCATGTCCTGTAATATCCTCAAGCATTTTTCCATCCCAGTGCACAGTAAGTGTAGTTTGTGGTTGAAAGTTTGCTTTAATAGACTCCGCGAGCTGTTTTCTGATATGAATCCTATGGCGACGTATAGATGAATAGCTGACTTTATATTCTGCTACATTACAGCCCAGAATTTTCAACGTAGAGGCCAAAACAACAGTTGCTTTTCGGTCGCTTAACTTGGCGACATCTAGAGTAGTAGCTAAATTACAATCTAGGATTGCTTTTTGGCCTTTTTTCCGTGGCGGCGTACAATGTTGACTTAAAGAGGGTCCTGCCTGAGGAGGATCAGGACGACTCGTGTCGCTATCACTAACATTATCCTCTGCAGATGATGATAGTAAACCACATTTCTCTATTAGTCTATTTTTTGCTGTCATCTCCTTTTCCTTCATTTTTTTCAACAACTTCTTTTTCTAACTGTTTTTCAAGATTTATTGCATATTGTTTGTCAATGTTACCAATTCGTCCAGAACGGTCCAATTTTCTTTGGTTCAACAGAAATTGCTTGCCTTCTTCAATAGTCATTATATTCAGAGCATCGAAATGAGCTATATCAAATAGAACATTTAAATTTGATTGCCACTTGTTTTCTTTTTCTATGATTGCTGCTGAACGCTTTGCTTTATTGTGTTTTTTTTTTTAAATGGACCCATTCATTCAAATATTTAAGTATTTTTGTCATAACATGTTGCTTATCTTTGGTAGGAATACTTGTTTTTTGCCATAGAGCCATCACATCACCAGCAGTTAAGGACGCTGATTCCCTATTTACTTTTTTCATTACATTTTTATAATGAAAAAATAAACTGATCACTTCTTTCACTTCCAAACAGGTTTGTCCAACTAGCCATATTTCCGTTTTTTTCCTTGTTTTAATACTTGAAGTCATAGTGGGAAAACAATTATAACAATAAACGAGCAAACTAGAAGTAAACAAACACTCGTAAACA
Organism: Apotomis capreana; assembly: GCA_947623375.1. NCBI lineage: Eukaryota > Metazoa > Arthropoda > Insecta > Lepidoptera > Tortricidae > Apotomis > Apotomis capreana. Next base: position 11,526,917 of record OX392521.1, read on the forward strand.
AAATGCAACTGTTTTGATTTGAGCTGATTGTATCACTAAAATATGATAATTAATTGTTTAGGTACTTTAACCAACTTTGGAGTGTGAAGTACCCGCAGAACACTACGTAGTATATGTTAATAGCTAAATACCGTCATTGAACATACAATAGACATAGACATCATTTATTGGTAATTGAGTAGGTTAATTACAAGTCACTTATTCGCTATAAGTATATTAGATTATTATTATATACATATATTTAATTATGAAACATTATTTAATTTTGTGTATTTTACATTGCAATATTTATGTTAATTTAATATCTGTGAATTCTTTAAATGTGTAAAAACACTGCTCAATGAGCCACATCTTCAATTTATATTACAATACAACAATACTTTATTGCACACCAATAAAAGTTTACAAAAGGAAACAAGACAAATATAATTTATAAATAACGGTAGACAACATATCAAAAGTAAAACGATACACTATCTCGCATTAAGTGCATTATGGCAGATATTTTTAAAACTTTGGCAGGTAGTAGCGACCTCTAAATATTCATCAAAAAATCTGAAATTAATTACTAATTAATAATTTAATGGGTAGAACGTTATTATCGGTTGAGAGTAAAAAAAATAAAAACTTTAATTTTTTTGAATCACCCTAATACCTACCTATATCACCCATAGTTTCCAAATTAAATGGCTAAATAAAGTAAATTACTCTCTTGGAGTTGGCGTCTAATCGTTATTAGCAAAGATATACAAAAATACTTTAACGTTTAAGGTTTAGGCAAGTTAAACTAAGGCATAACAGAAGATCCAAAGCAACTAAGTAAGGTATAAAACAGTCGCTGTTCCGATTTCCTAATAATCCGTTCCAACTTCATCGCCAAACCAGTTTTTAAACAATAGAAATCATAATATTGCGTTTCGAATCTTCCATCAGGAAGCTACAGTGCCACAACTTAGGAAACATATATAATTGACAGCTTTAGTGCTCCCATTAAAAGTGTGACAGGGTTATCTTATCCCCACCTAAACATAAAACCCAAAACAAAACCCAAACGTTTTAAAACTGACTCAATCTCGTCACGACATTACGGTCACTTCGGGATCAAGATCGCCGTTTATTACCTGCTACCTTCGGTCGCACAAAAGAACAAATATTTGGCCGCAAATAGCCGATACTTCCTCTGAATGTATGCAACAATGAATGTACAGCTATAATCGACGATTGGATGCAGATGCTCTGTAGATTATGGAAGTTAATACGTGTATTAACTGTTAGGAATATGTTCGTATATACGAGTGAGTATTAAGGATGATATGTTAACAGAATTGCCTTTTCTATCTTTACACAATTTGATTAAATAATTTATGAACAACGTTTCCGAAAAATTCGTAATTTATACTTACGCACTTTTACGCTCAGTTACTTTTTTGAGTGACGCGCTTAACTTGCCTATATTATATGGAAATAATTTAAACGTTTTTTACAATATTTATTGATAAAAGTAGATAAATATGCATGATTTCTAGCTACTCTAGAAGTAAATAAAAACAGATGAACACACGCCCAGAAAAAATAATACAGTTAAATTAAAACAAGCTAGCCTAACAACTGTGAATACGTTTTCAAACAAATTCATATCAAATGAATAGGTTATTAAATTGATGAAATCAGATAAATCCATGATTTAATTAGCTACTCTAGAAGTAAATTAAAACCAGGTGACCACACGCCCATAAAAAATAATACAGAAGTTAAATTAAAACAAGTAGCCTGACTACTGTGAATACGCCATGAAATGTGAATGTGCCATAAAAGTATTTAATAATAGTACATTACTGCAGACGCCGGGAAATAAGGGCTTGCCGGCTGAGTAGGTATAGACGGCCGACCGTAAGGGAGGCCGTCTAGTGATACGAAGCCGGCAAGCCCTTTTCACGGCTAAGGCATGTATAGTGCTTTTCTCAAACATATGCAATGAAATAAAAAAATACACCACACAAAAACATAATTCAGCTGTTCAGCCAGTTCATGAACACAGACGCCATGTTTAAAAAAAGTATTTTTAATTTTCCCTCCAATCCCTCTATATTTTTTTTCTTTAAAAAGTCCACGTGTGTAGTGTGCGAATATTAGGGCCATTATACACAACCTGATAATAAGAATCTTAGTTTCTATAATAAGTAAAATAAAGGCAGAGGATTTTTAATATTGTCTATGGTCTCTGGTGACTTACGTATAGACGGTATTTTCAGTTCGTGTGTACTAGGCATTAACACGGATATTGTTGGTCCGATGGCTGAATGGGTAGCTACTAGAAAAAATATATATATCAGCTGTTCATACACACAGACGCCATGTTTACATTAAAATTAAAAACAAATTACTTCCCGGCTTAGGCCTTCAATTTTGTATGAAATTCCTTTACAGTTCTCTCGAATTGTTCCGCCCGAAACTTGACACTTCGAAGCCTGTTCTAACGCACGTTACGACTTTATTTCATTGCATGTTTGAGAAAAATAAGTTACCGTCCGATCCGAACTAAAGGTCTTAGAAGGAACTGCATTTAAAACGAATTTAAAAAATTGGCTGCTTCAAAGTGTTCTATAGTCTCGGTGAATATTACGCATTTTAGCTATAAGTTAGGTTTTAAGTATTACTTACTATTGTATTCCCGAAGTCGGGAAACTGTTGTAACAAATTCACTTTTCCATCTTGTGTACACAGTTATTCAATAAAAATATTCTTACTCTTATTCTTACGTTTCCAAACAAATTCATATCAAATAAATAGGTTATTAAATTGAAGAATACGTAAAAACTACAAACAGGTTGGTTGGTAGAATGTGCACCTGTACCAGGAGTTCATGGCCTCAAGGACACGCGAGTTGGCTCGCGAGTTCATCGCGCTGATTATCTTCCAGCCTGCAACCGACAAAGTGCGAGGGTTCCGTACCAAAGCTTTTAGTTAATATCCTCTACTAAAATGAAGAAATGTATATCGTTCTCTTTGGTTCCCGCGATTTTACATTTAAAAAAAGAATAGGGAAATAGATTTTCATATTTTTTAGTTATACCAGTTCAGAAACACTAAATGAACTCAATAACATAGCGTTGCATGTTCGTGTCCTGCTTACATTATAGTGGATGAAAATGGGATGAAATTAAATTTTTCTTTCATAATTTATCTTCGTGTCAATATTATGCTATACTGTGTATGCCCTAGTTAGAAGCAAGCTGTAAACAGCTTCCATTGTCTGGAATCCGCATGAGGCTTCATATATTTTGTTATTGGAGAAAATCCAAAAAGCCTTCTTGCGTTTTCTTTACAAGAAGAGATTCGGATATTATCCATTTTTATATCCGACTAAATTTTTATTAGGAGTATTAGGTTTTAAATCGCTTGAAGTTAGGCGTAATAACATCTTACTAAAAAAACGTTTGCAAGATCATGCGAGGACAGTCAGACTGCCCAGAATTGATTGGTCAAGTGGTGCGTCTGTTCGTTCCGTCTGTGCCGAGGATCACTCTTCGCCCGCGCACAACCGGCTATTGTTTGCTGCTCCTGACCTCCTGAGGCACGCACCGTTTTGCGGAAGCAGTCTCCTCTTGTTCGAGCTTTGCACAGGCTTAATGAGCTTCTCGCATCAGCACCAGATTTGGATGTTTTTGCAAGTGATTGGCGAACGGTGTGTCGTGAATGACTAAGGTATTGTGAGGCGATGGATAGCCTCCATCGCCTCAAGTAGTAAGTAGTAAGTCTTCTATTGTCTATTAGTTTGTACCTACCTAATTTTAAAAATTGTATCTGTAATACACAGTGATTTAGTTTTAACTGTTATGCTGTAATTTATGTGGAAAGAAATAAATAAATAAAATAAATAAATATTCATTAACATTTATGAAAAAGTAAATTCTCACAATAAATACTTGAAAGAACGAGAGTTCAAAAACATTTTTTTTAATCAGCAAAACTAATAATACTATCATTATTCACACAACGTAAACATAAATGTATGAGAACAGTACTTCAACACAATATTTTTAAAATAAACCGTTTTAGACGTCGTACTTAGATACGAACATCTGAGGAAGCGTTGCTGGGGCAAAATATGTTGCCGTGTTTATTAGATATCAGTAGATTTCCGAACCCTACCCTACATCCTTCCAAATGTAGGGTTATTCCCGAGTCCACCTTACACAAATTGGTTAAGATCTGTCCAACTCTTGTCCCAGTTATGAATCGGATATAAAACAAAATAACTACTCCACAGGGCTGCGTTTCCATCAAACTTGTTTTTGACTTTTTATCAACCAATAGAATCAGCTGTGCTGAGCGAGGCTAAGTAAATGAAGTTATTCCATTGGTTAACAGGAACACGTCCCTCGCTACATATCACGCAGCCTTAAGCCTAACATTGCGGTATTGTTACTGTCGAAATAAGTATAGGTTGAGATGTGTCGTTATCGAGAAGTTTCCCGATCTGTATGGGAAATGTTTATTTATTTATTTAAACTTTATTGCACAAAACAAAAGTCAGTACATATGGGGAACTTAATGGCATTCTCTACCAGTCAACCAAACAGAGATGCTTCAAGTGGGTGCTGAGTAGAAAATCAATCGTTCGAAAACATCTAAGATACAAGTGAATAAATGTATATTATATAACTTTTCCATGAATAGAATGATACATAATTACATACTATAAGATGTATATTATAATATATGATATAATAATAAATACGATGAAATGTCTACTGCATAGGATGATGGACACTATTCGAGCTCTTGTTCGAGCAGGTGCTTACGTAGCAACCGTTTGAAAACTACTTTGCTTAGGGCTTGTCTAATAGAGAGGGAGTGTACTCGTATTCCAAAGACGACTTGCCTGAACGGTGAAAGAAATGTTCTCGAGAACGTTTCTTCCCCATATAAACCGGGTAACGTTCGAGAACAGTACATCTCTAGGTATAGGTATCTATGTTAATCACTCGTGGGAAAAATGGCTGTTAGCAGTGGGACTTTCAAATTTTATTACACTTCGTTTAGGGGGTGAGCTCCAATATGGGAAGTAACGAAGCTAGAGTCAAACCACGCTCTCTTCCAAGCGAATGAACTTTCAAACCATACAAAGTGAGACAGTTTGAATGTGGTTTGACTCTACTTCGACCGATTGGCTCAGTACTAATTTGCGTAAGAAAGACTTAGGCACAATTCCTGGTGTCATTGTCAAGGTTTCTGTGTTGCGAACGCCTTAACTAAATGAATGAATGATACAATACAAGGAATGTTTGTTACACACCTCACATAATAAACAGGAAATACACAATGCAAGATATTACACAGAGGTAAACAATTAGTGTTCTTTTCATAAAAGAGTGATCTCTTCCCGATGACCTTTGGGTACTTACATGATTAAGAGTGTGGTGAATGGTGAAGCATATTGTGTCTTATTTTAAAAGCACTTATTGGAAGGTATTCTGATATACTTATGACCACCTCGTGTTTTGTTTATTAAAGAAAAGAAAACTACATCAGGTGCCTAATTCGAAAGTAAGAGAGAAATCCCAACGTTATCGGAACGTGTCTTACCTCATGTCACGTCTATTCCTAAACCGTATCCGCGATGAGACTGTCAAAAGGTCGAAAATTTTAAAAACGCAAGCTAATTAATCAAAATGTATAAGTGATAGGTAAGTTCCATGGATTCTGCGAAAATTATGCAAGTAGAAAAAGATTAAAACACAAGCACTCCTCGAAAACTACCTACCGAATGTCACTGTTTCCTATTAGAGCATGAAAACTGATTTTCAACCACAATAAAAAAGGAGTTGTTTTGTTTTTGGATGTATGTTACGCAATCATTCCGCCAATGAAACTATTTTGAAGATTATATTTTGTTTGGTAGATCATACTTCAGAAGTCATCTCATATTAATTTTATCGAAATCGATTTAGCGCTTTTTGAGAAAATCAACAAAAAATCAAGTCCATATTTTTTTGGGAAAAACTGATTACCTACATCATTCCTAATAAGAAAGTCTTCACAAGGTAGACCCAACAAACAAGTACGTCGTATAAGTCTTGACTTGTACGACCTAAAGTTGGATAGCAGTCTTACAATGGTAATGAGATGACTACCAGGTCATATAGATGTCTTTAATGTAACTAATTAGTCGTGCGACGAATATGTCATAGTAAACTGGTCTTAGCAACGTTGGGGAGACTAAACGATACAACGTTATATTACAGTCTTAGCTAAAAAGTTTGTACGACAACGCAATAGTCATACTAACGTTATAGTCCAATAAACGGTTTGAACACACCAAATCATGTTTTTGAAAAACCTAAATACGACATTTATACAACGTGGATGTTATATGGACGTTTTCACAGTGACGTTTATATATCAATCAGTATCTTGTTTTACAGCGGTCAAGTAAATACTCTTAAATGACTTGGTTGTTTATTGACGACTCAAATATAACCTTAATATTACATGATGTCCGTTTAATGTCGTGTCCTGACTTTAATCAAACTTGCAGTCGCATTTAAGTCAGGTGTTGACTTTACAATGATTAGGCGGCCACATTTACGGAAATAGCTAGCTGTCATGGCGACCATCATCATCATCATCAGGTCGTACAGAGGTAAGTGTGCGACAAAAGCAACATGTCAGACATTTTTAGAAAAAAAACTATTTTTGTTAATGAAAATATAATGATTATAACACAAAATTACGATGGGGCATAAAAATCTGAATAGTATTCACATAGGTATATTATCATAAAATAGCAATGTCAAACTAAATAGCATGAGAGACAGATAAAGTAAGCAAGATATGAAAATTAAATAACACTCAGCTTTTTATTTCCTTGTACTTAGTATTTATTTTACACTGAAATCTTTGAACCACAAACACGTTGCCACGAACAATATGAATAAGTCTTACAGGTGTTGTCACTTGACTTAAATAAAACGTTTTAGTCATTCAATAACACCTGTATGGCCACAATACAACAAACGAGTCGTTGTAAAGTTAGGATGCGACTACTGCGCGACGAAAGTGGTTATCCCATAACATTTGTACGACTGTTGAATGACGTTAATGAAGTTGGCTCGAGAATTCTGTATGACCATTATACGACCATTTAGGTCGTATAACTGGGGCCATTTTCGCGTTTAGTAAACGTTATTATAACGTTAGTATGACTTTATTATAGCGATTTATGGTATTCAGATAACGTTTACTTAACCTTTATAAGACGTTAAATTGTTACTTGGGGAACCTTGGTTCTACATTAAGTACTTCTGATCCGTGACAACGGCAACAATTTTCAGCCAGCACTGGAACCCGCGGATTTACGGCAAAGAAGAGCAGCAGACATGGTGCAAACTTTTGTTATATTCTTGAATTAAGTATCTTCATCGTATACAAACTATGACGAATGTCTTACATAATATGAAGGGTGCCGGAAAACAACATGTCTACTTACTCACATTTTTATTGAATATGTGGTGCCTCTAGCGGTAAAACGTAGCAAACATATTCCTTCTAGCTTCTGTCCATGACTTCGTTGGCGTATCACCATAAGGGATTAATAAAACGCCTAAATTCGATTGAATGACAAAGACGGTCCTATGACCTGTCCCTGGACTACCTAACTATATACCTAACTACTCGTATATACCAAATATTATCTAAATCGGTTCAGTGGTTTAACAGAATCGAAACATTTTTTTCGTAACAGAATCGAAAAGAATAGAATATTCTTTATTGCACATTCCACAAGAAAGAAATACAAACACGTAGCATTACAATTTAGGTAAACAATAGGCGATCTTATCGCTAGAGCGATCTCTTCCAGATAACACATGAGTAGCGGATTTCTTAGCAACAACAGCTATAGACAGAGTTACTTTAGCATAATAATTCTAATAAATAAAATAAATAAATAATATTTTGCTCTAACCATCTCTCTGGCCGTATGGTTGACTGGTAGAGAATGACTCATGGCATCGAGTCCGCTATTAGTATATTTTTGTTATGTGCAATATAGTTAAAATAAATAACATTATAAATGATACTCATTACCCGACTACCGATGAGCATAAAGTTTTTTTTTGTCTCAAAAGCGAAAGTCGTAAATTTATTGATTTACAAACGGAGTATTAAATAGTATTAATATAATAGATTATCTCTAATTTTAAAATATACATTTTAATTGTTAAATAAACACAGAACTTATTTACAATACTAAAAAGTATGGATAAATATAAAAGAAAGGATAATTTTTTTTTTAATTTTAATTAAATAACTGGTCACATAATTTAAAACTCATCTGTCTTACCAAATTTACCAATAGATGTCACCAAGTCACTACTTCTAACATCGCAATACGCAAAAATTAAAATTTATCACTTAAACCACTTTACTCTTCGACCTCTCTCTTCCAACTTCGAATATTGGAAAAAAACAAAATCATGTAATTTTTTTACTATGAACGTAATTTATTTTAGAAGACATACTTGCAATACTAAAAAGTATAGATAAGTATAAAAGGAAGGATAAATATATTTTTTAATTTTAAATAAATAGTCACAAAATTTTAAACTCATCTGTCTTATCAAATTTACCAATTGATGTCACCAGTCACTAAGTCTAACATCGCAATACGCAAAAATTAAAATTTATCACTTACTTCACTTTACTCATCGACCCCTTCCAACTTCGAGTATTGAAAAAAACAAAATCATGTAATTTTTTGATGAACGTAATTTATTTTAGAAGATTTAAAGTCAATCTCGACAATTGATAATCACTACACCACTACATATGCTTAAATCTTTAAAACTACGCAACGGATTTTGATGCGGTTTTTTTAAATAGATATAGTGATTCAAGAGGAAGGTTTATATGTATAATACATGCATAATTTATCAGCATTGCACCCGTGCGAAGCCGGGGCGGGTCGCTAGTGATAGTATAAATCTACTAGTAGGCAACTTAATCCGCGTTTTTTGTTTTTTTCGTAGTTAGGTAAAAAGTACCAAAATTAGTTAACATTCGTCCAAGCGTTTCAGCGTGCTAGGAGGACATAGAAACTATGATCAACAGATGGCGCCAGACTAGCATGACGCCGCCCGCCATAGAAAACAAAAGGCGATCGTGCATCAGCTATTAAGATTTTTCCTGAAACCATGACACCTTCTCATAGAAAATTGATTTTCAATACAAACAACACAAGTACCTACTCTTTATTGCACACCTCGTAAAACATTAGGAGAAATACAACGCGAGAAATTCAATTAGAGGCAAACAAGATGGTCTTATTGCTAAAGAGTGATCTCTTCCAGACAACCTAAATTAGTTATATAAGAGCTTTATAAGAGCTTGTCCTGCTTGTATGTTGCTTGGGAGTGGTTGTCATTGTCTAAACTAGTTTGTAGGGAATGCCTCGTCGGCCGGGTCCTTACACTGACATCTAAGACAGCTCAGTAGGAGAACGAAAGAAAAATAAGGGTAAACGGAAAAACGATATATATTTAAACACAAACAAATTAACACAATTAAAGATCGGAGCGTAAACTAACACAGAAACACAAATTACAAAACGCGAATTTACAATTAAACCTTAACTAATGTAGTCCTTTATCTAACACTGATGAAACTACGCTAACAAGATGGTAATACACGGAAGTAAGAGACTTGAAACTGAAGTACTAGCGGATCGCTGATCTACGCACTGAGAAACAGAGTGTGGACTCAATGTTTACTACAGATGTACTTGAGTGGTACTACTAACTGACTACGGAGTCGTAACTCTACGCAGACTGAGGTTGTACTGAATAATGGCGGAAACGGGCGTCCTTTTATATGATTCGTTCAAGGTTTGTTTACATTCTTGGCGGGACGCCCGCTCTGTTACATTGCACTGATTTTTGGTTAAATTACAATATTTCTCTTAAATTTATCTTATAGATAACATGGAGGTTCGTTTATAGAACAAAATTACATATGTGATTCTTATGTGAGAGTTCCCGTTTGATTACAGCGATATAAAGTTTATTCGTTTTCTTTGTTCCGGCTCAGAGGCCATCTCGCTCGCACGGGTCGAGATATACACCTGCCCGTTCCCTCTTATCGCGGCGCGCGCGGCGTGCCGTGTTATTTTCATGTTTGCCGTGCTCGCAGCAGGTTGCGGCCGGTATAATATTAAGAGAATTTACTCATATTTTTACAAGGAACGTTACTACAAAGTTTCAGAGTTATTTAATTTTTTATCCTTAAAGTTTACATTCAATGTAAACAACATGACTCCTTTGTCTTAGAATGTGAGCGGAAAGTTTCCAGGATGAGTCATACTTGTTTATTTTAAGACGCCGTGGTCTTTTAACTATCCTTCATACATTATATTTGGGAGCTCTCTTACAGTAAGGTTTTTAGGAAAATAAGTGTTTTAAACACATAATATGGCCGCTTTTTAGGGCATTTAGGAACATAAGGAATAAATTATTTATTTCGTCTTAATTCTAATTTTAGCTAATCGTTTACAAATATATTATTTATTTATTTATTCTAAGTTCGCCTAGCTGTCCGTAACATAGTTATTAGGGTTACATTACAAAAATCCTTTAATGCACACCAAACAAAAGTTTACAAAATAACAAAGCTCAATAATTTTTATAACGGTACACAACAGGCGGTCCTATCGCTAAAGAGCGATCTCTTCCAGACAACCTCTGAGTTGAACAGAATAAACCGCACAATGAGTAGGGTTCCGTTGGCAAAATTGCTATCAATAGAACGAGCGAGCGACGTGTAGCGTTTCTTTTTTTTTCGCCAAAGTTTCTTTCGTATGTCCCGATGTTTGGGTTTTCCTCTGTTGTCGCCTGCAGGCTACATTTCTAAATCGATTCACATGAAATCTTATTTCTTCAATCATTAAGTTGCTATTTTTTTTTCAATATGGCGGAGATATGAAGCGGCGGTAGCCTAGTGGTTAGGGCATGCGACTTTCAATCCGGAGGTCGCGGGTTCGAACCCGGCCCGTACCAATGAGTTTTTCGGAACTTATGTACGGAATGTCATTTGATATTTACCACTCGCTTTTCGGTGAAGGAAAACATCGTGAGGAAACCACCTAAGCCCAATAAGGCCTAGTTTCCCCTCTGGGTTGGAAGGTCAGATGGCAGTCGCTTGCGTAAAAACTAGTGCCTACGCCACATCTTGGGATTTAGGTAGCCGACCCCGATTGAAAATTTATTCTCAAAAAATGGGACAAAGGCTAGGAGGATGATGATGATGGCGGAGATATGGGAGTTGAAAACGTCAAACATTTCGAAACAATCTGCGAGGTCCATGGTATAAGAAAATAAGGTAATAATGGCATTCCGGAATGACAGGCGAAACTTTTGACGTCATCACGCTTCACTTCACTTCACTCTTTTATTCACTCTTTTATTCTGCCAATGACATTGACAAGTGTTGAGCTTAGCACGGTACATAGATAAAGCATAGCACATTTAAATTTTGACACTTTTCGGAGCTGGTAATTCCTGAGGACAAAAATCACATACACAGAAGCTGCTAATGTCTACCAAGCTTTTCGGAACACGAACACGAATAATACACATAGACGTCATCACGCTATGATTGGTTGGTTGGTTCTGTCATTTCGTTTCTGTGTTGCCAGTGGTGTATCATAATACTCCCCGATTCCCCAGTTACCTGTATGAATGTCATAAAATCTCGATAGTTTTAAACCAATTGTTACGACAAAATAATATTTAGTCAAAGAACATGACAATCGAAATGCATAAATGCATAATTATTATGTTTTGTACGACTGGCGGCAAACAATTTTCTCCTTATAATTATTTTGTTACCATAATGCGGCAACTAGTCAGTGACGTAGAAAGTCTCACAAGCCGGAGTGTCACACCTCTTTTTTATACCATGGCGAGGTTTACATTACAGCTGACATAGTCGCTAAAAACGGTGTAAAGTACTTTGATTAATATTTAAATCTGACCCCATTGACAGAAGGACGTAAGTGCTATGAAAATACGTTCTTCCGTTGGTGTTTACACGATTTTGTGACTGATGAACTAGTGTAAAGCCTGACCAGAAATATATGAGGATTGTCAAGAGGGCGCTATTTACAAGATTTATATGGCAACAATTTTGCAACCAATCGCAACCGCACTATTGTCATTAGTTTAAATACCTGTCAGTTGGTGTGGTTGGTAAGTTAACCTCGTAGCAAACACGTGTACACTTTATTTAAGTATAATATTACATTCGCGACTGTGAATGGTTTTCGGCATTTTCTTTGGATATTTTTAATCATCATTATATTATTATCGTCGGGGATAGTGCAATACCGCTTAAGTAACAAACAAGTGTAGATACGAATCAATATTCAAACAAATGCTAAGTATTTTATTGAAATGAGATCGATCCCAAACCACTCAGTTATTATATTTATATATTAAAGTTTACGTGAGGTTTGGCACCGACTTCAAAGGGTAAGTCAAATGTAATCTGTACTTGAACGGGTTATTTTTGGCTTTTTAGTTTCACTGAAGTCGGTTCTTTTTTTAGTTAAAACTTTTTTTTTTCGCTTTTTAGTGATTCATATAAAATACCTACTTATGGCGGGGTGATCAGGGAGGACTTGAAGGCATGCATCTCGTTTGAATTATCTCCTAACTCCTAACCGTTAAGGAGTTGTACCTTCCATCATCAGTTCAGCATTGGAAGATGATGACTACCATATGCAAATACTTAAATAGTTTTAGAAAATATATGAGAAATATTATGAGTGTCTATAAAATTTCAGGAATTCCTTCGATTCCTCATGGATCTCGTCATCCGATCTTAACCAAAACTTTAAGGGACCAACCTTGTGATGTCTATTCATGAATCTAAAAAGAATTTTCCAAATCGACTCATAAATGACGGAGTTATGCGGTAACAAACATTAAAAAATTAAATAATAAAAAAAAACAACCGAACTGAGAACCCCCTCCTTTTTTGAAGTCGGTTAAAAAGTCATAAATGACCGTCAGAGCTGAACATTCTTATAGAGCACTAAAAACGCCCCATAGAAATGGCCTACCCACATATGACGTCATATGTGGAATGGCTACTAATATTTGTATGGAGACAATAAGCAATTTGCCATTTTCACCGTGAAAAAGTGTGTTTAAGTTCATGGTGGTCTTATGAGGATTTGGAAAACAATTTCAAAAGTTCATATAACTACACTATGTTGTATAATTCGACATTAGTCGCATCCCCTATATTGATATCTGCTAGCCTCAGTGGCATAGTTGGATTCTCTTATTATGTGAGTCACATTACTCTAATCTGATTATGACGGTAAGCAAAATCTGCGTCCAATCGTATGTTATACTCGTATTTGCATGTAAAAGTGTAACTTTGAGAGTTTTTTTTATCTACTAATTAAGGAGCTTTGATCATTTTTATGAACATGCCAGATACACAGGCCTAATACAACTTTGTAAGTTAATAAAGATTATTATTATCATCTCGCTACTGTAGCGGTATTGTCACCTACACGGAAAAAAAAACTTAGCTGTGGTAACTAAAAAATAGTTGTGGTAGCTAAAAACCTTCGAAACTATAGGGACAACGAAGTTTTTAGCTACCGTAGCAAAGTGTTTTTAGCTACCAAAACTTAGCTGTGTTAGCAAATATTTTTAGCTAAAATCACTCCGAGACATAGAAATATTAGCAGTGGCAGCTAAATAATATTAGCTGAATTTAGCTGTAGCAGCTAACTATATTAGGTAAATTAGCTAACTATTTTAGCTGTATTTTATCAGGGACAGCTAATTATTTTAGCTGTGCCTCCTAACTATATACTTATATTATTAGTTATGTATATAGCGGTCTCTGCTAAACAAATTAGACTGAACTGATAATTTCTTTAGCAGCGACAGCTAAATAATTCGTAGTCATAGGAAATAGCATTAGCTGTAGCAACTATGTAAATTTGATACTCTATCGAATTATTTTAGTGGTATTTGACAATGATCTTAGCTGTAGCTGTGAATTTGATTTGTTAGTGTAACGAAGATGTTTTGTTGCGTGGTGTAATTATTTAGTTGGGACAACTAAAATGTTTCATCGTATAGAAGATACTCTTAATTGTAGCAACTAAGTAAATTTGATGCTCTATCGAATTATCTTAGCAGCATTTGACATTGAACTTAGCTGTAGCTGTGAATTTGATTTGTTAGTGTAACTAAGATGTTTTGTTGCGTGGTGTAATTATTTAGTTGAGACAACTAAAATGTTTCATCGTATAGAAGATACTCTTAATTGTAGCAACTAAGTAAATTTGATGCTCTATCGAATTATCTTAGCAGCATTTGACATTGAACTTAGCTGTAGCTGTGAATTTGATTTGTTAGTGCAGCTAAAAGTTTTGGTTGCGTGATGTAATTATTTAGCTGAGACGACTAAAATGTTTCGTCGTATAGAAGATACTCTTAATTGTAGCAACTAAGTAAATTTGATGCTCTATCGAATTATCTTATATATTGTGGCCGGCATTGGAACTATTATTTTTACTGCTGACACTTTTTCAAATATTCTCTGATAGAAGATAGTGCTCCTCCTTTCTACACTCCATAGCTCTATCCTTGGATCCCCTCAACACAACTATGGCATGCGACTTTTCTCGCGCGAGATAAACCTATCTCTTTCTGTGCAGTGCCCTTACCATGAGTTGACGTGACCGCACTCGCAAGCGACAGCTCAAACGATTTGTACGGAGAATAACACAGCTTCCCTAGCGGATACTTTGTAGAACTACAATTCTTCATACGAATCGTTTACGGACTCACTAGCGAGTATACTGTCACTGTAAACTCTTGGTAAGGGTACTGATAAACTGACATGTGAATGTGACGCTATGTCGCATGACAAGCGTCGCGAAGCGTTGTCCCTCGGGCTGCCGTTCACACTCGTCGAATCTGAGCTAGACACAAATGTTGCCGAACTATTAAAATATGGAACTGTTTGCCGGCTCATGTGTTTCCTCCTTCTTATAACTTGGGCACTTCAAACTAAGCGTGAAGAAGCATCTCTCGGGCCAGCCTGGCAGTGTCAATTGACATGGCACCGTTGGTTTCTCGTCAGTTGCCATTGTGACTTTGGCTCCCCTTTTTGCTTACCATCAGGTGAAGTGAAGCCAATATGTTGTGCCGTTATAAAAAAAAAGTTATCCTTGTCTCATTTCTATCGAATAAAGAATGTGAACAGTGAATTTTGTATATAAGAATTGCAGTTATAAATAGAACAAGATACCTGAAGCTGAAACGTTCGTAGGTTTAATAGTTCTTTTAAGTATAATTAATTTCTTATTAAAGCAGTAACGTCTGATAGCTTAAACCAAATGTATAGTGAACCGAAAAATTTTAAATTTTAATGGTTCGTAATCAGATTCAGTGTTAATTCGAAATCAGACTCCCCTCAAGAAGCGTAGGTTCCTGCTGAGGCTTTCCCGTGTAACTACTGTATGTAATTCTTCAAAAAACGAGTGTATACTGATTTTAAACGGTCGGCAAGACGCATGCGAAACCCCTGGAGTTGCAAGCCTCCATAGACTGCGGTAACCGCTTCCCGCCAGGCGGGTTGTACGCCTGCTTGCCAGCTCCGTGGTATAAAAAAAAATGGTTCGTATCCTACCGGCTGCGCCATGTTAGGAGAACGCCAGGAGATCGCCTATGTCTACCCCATAGCTTGACCCTCAGACACGAACTGTCTCCAAGGAATAATATTTGCAACATCCTCATAATGTAATTACCATTGCGATATTTCACTATACCCTCAAGATCCCCGGCTTTACACTATTCGCGAAGTTTACCATTACTTTTTCCACCTAAGTGTCTCTCCACCAACCGAACCTCGGTGAACCTTCGCGAGTAATGTATAACTTGCATATGTATAACTGCCGCTAACGAACTCTGTTAATGACCTCTTAGCACAGACCACCCCCACTAGACGGAGCATGTAAGGCGACCCGTAGGCGACCCGCGCGCACCAACTATATGGTACGGCAGAAGGCAGAACATTAAAGTATCAAGTAGTATCAACCCGGCGGCCACCGTTTAGTTGCGTTCATGTTTATGAGGTCTCTCTTTACCACTTAACACTACAATTCACCATGTTATTTATTTAATTTCTTTTTTCGTTGACGTACGCATGGATCATAAACAAGGACGCAACTAAACGGTGGCCGCCGTGTTGATACTTTAATGTTCTGCCGTACCATATCGTTGGTGCGCGCGGGTCGCCTTAAATGCTCCGTCTAGTGAGGGTTGTCTGTGCCTCTTAGTAACTCCTGCGCTCCCCACAGATGTCGGTGGGCCTGCAGCGGCGCGTGCCGGCGCTGGACGACGCGGCCGGCGTGCCAGCGGCCTGGAAGAGCGGCAACCCGGAGCCGCCCTTCTCGTCGTTCGCGCCGCCGGCGGGCTCCCCGGCCGGGCCGGCGTTCGCGGCGTCGCCCGCGCCCTCGACGCCCGGCCCGGGCGGGTTCGCGGGCCCGCCGTACGCGGCGCCGGGGCCGTTCGGCTCGCCGTCGGCGCGCCCGGGCTCCGGCGGCGGCTTCCCGCCGGGCCCGCCGCCGCCGCAGCAGGGCCACTTCCCGGGGCCCAACTTCGCCCCGCCCGGCTCCCCGTTCCACCCGCACCCGCCGCATCCGCCGATGCCACCGCATCCGCACATGATGGCGCCGCTACCGCCGCCTGTTGACAGGTAAGCTCCTAGTTACTGCTGTACTCCTGGTAGGATGCCACTTCGGTGGAGAGTCGTTGATCTTGGTCGATAAACTGGAGCAGATTTTGTCTAGGGTGATGTTTCATCTTGAGCATCATTTATAAGTACATGGTTTATATCAACTACTACTCATCATCCTCCTAGCCTTTGTCCCATATGTCTTTGTAGAGAATGAATTCTTAATCGGGGTCGGCTACCTAAGTCCCAAGATGTGGCGTAGGCACTAGTTTTTACGCAAGGGACTGCCATCTGACCTTCCAACCCAAAGTGGAAACTAGGCCTTATATCAACTCGCTACTATTTATTCAAAACACAATAAAAAATAATAATATAAATTAAAAAACGTGTGAAGAACTGTGCCCCGTGACACGGTCCCGAAGACGCTGGCGGCGTTTACTCGCTGAATCGCAATGCTAATGCGTTGTGCGAGGAAGCTGCCAGCTCTTCGGTCCCCAGTAGTTTCTCTTAATCTTTTACTGTGGTTTTTTAAAATTTTTGGGCGCTGGGACCCCACGGCTGTTAGTGTTAACTAATATAATAACATCAATTGATCGATTATCGATTGATGGCTGAATGGATTAGTTAGCGCCTATCGATAGTTTCTGCTGCAGGTTAAGCCAATCGATTGAGTTTGAGCATTTCGATCGAATTGATTGGTCTGGTCCCTTATAACTTGGGAATTAGATTTCAAGTGTTCCAATGGTTTTAGAGGCCAGGCAGTTCAAATCGTATCGGAGACTATGTATAAGATATTACATCGCATCACTGCACGTTTATCACGTCATAAATAAGTGACAAAGCATCCGTCACATTTTGATAAAATGCTAGTTTGAATGACAGATGATTTGTCACTTATTTATCACGTGATAAAAGCAACCATCATGGGACTTTTTCAAACTGTAAGTTACTTCAGTCGACTGCGGGCCTATCATGGTCTTTATGATAAATGATAAAATGAGCAGAGCATACACATTTTCGTGTTGTAGTATTGTGTCACGATGGACTATGGATTTTCGGCTTTATGATGCGTTCGCGCAATGGATTTCGGCCTTCAAAATCTCCAGTCTCTAGATTCGGTGACTTCCTGAAACGGTAAAAACAAAGATGCCTGGCTTGGGAACGTGCAAAGGATGGAACCATCTCGTTTACCACGTAATTTATAACTCTCTTGAGTGAGATTGACGCTAAGCCACCTGATATATAATAAATAAATAAATAAACTTAATAAGTTACACTCATGAAGTCATGACCGCCGATAAGAACAGTCTGCAATGAGTCTGACACGCTGTTATCACTCGCTGCCAAAGGTCGGACTGAGAATTCAGTTTACATAACAGAAATCAAAATTGATAATTTTAGTTCAAGTACAAAAGGCTGATCTTAGAGAAAGCCGTGATCACGTGTGAACGAGACAACTAGCTGTATGAAAGAGAAAGCATCTTTTTTTATTGTAGCACGGAAAAGTGTATGTTCGATGCGTTGAATCGAGCTAGTCCCACAGCAAGCTCTAGTAGGCTTGTGTTATGGGCACTAGAAGACGATAACACATTACTTATTTTGATAAATACATGTCATACTTAAATATATGGAAAACATCCATGACCCAGAAGCAAATATTCGTTCAGTACACAAATATTTGCCCTGGCTGGGATTCAAACCGAGGACCGCCGCTGGCTCAGTACGACAACTCACTGCGGCAACCTTGGGATCGTGCCGTCCTGCTCATTTAATTATTATTTGACATGAGATCTGCACAGTATAGTCGTATCTTACTATGAAATCCATATATAGATACGACTTTTTATTATAGCACGGCTGAGAGATGGCACAATATCGTATCTTCGGGCCGAGGTTGTACCTAGTTGGTCGTTGCTGCGCGGTGCGACTGTGGAGTGCATTATGCCTGTCACTTGTACTTTTTTTTAAATCTTTTAATTGAGGAGCTTAGATCATTATGATGAGCATGTCATTACTAGCATAAGAGGCATTCTATCTTCGTCCTCCGGGTAGGCAAGCACTTGTGACTCCTCTAATGTTGCAGGTGTTTATGGGCGACGGTAATCGCTTTCCATCAGGCGATACGTTTGCTCGTTTGCCCCCTTGGACATAAAAAAAAAAAAAAAAAAATGTCAGCTCCAGCAAGCGTTACAATACTTGATAAACACTTCTTCACGAAAAATAATCAACTTCAATGGAAAAAAAACGTATTTCCTAGAACAACTGAACTATAGAAAACTCCCTTAACCCTTTGACCGCCAAAGATGGCAAATCACGTCATCGGGAATTCGTGCCACTGACGCCAACGACGCCTATTGACGTCAAAAATTTCAATGGTCAAAAACATGCATATTCAAACCACTATCTGTGTTTTTAAATCTGTTGATTTTGGAGCACTTATTTTTTTTTGGTTTGGCGTCAGTGGCACGGTGAATTGCTTTGCCGCTTGGCGCTCAAAACGTTAGGTCTCAAACATATTAAAGTACATAAACGGGTTTACTTACGTCGTAGAAGTCGAATACTCCAGTGATACACTAAAAAGTCGTATCTTACTATGAAATCCATATTATAGATACGACCTTTTATCACTCGACGAGCACAGCAGAATATCGCTCGACATGTTTCGAATCGGTACGCGATTCATCTAGAGCTGGTGACGCATCTAGCAGCCGCGACTGAACGACTGACGGACGCTCCTGATGATGAATCGCGTACCGATTCGAAATAAGTCGACCTAGATGGAAGTGCCTATAATTAATGAGGAGTCCCTACGATTCTTTATGGATCTCGTCATCAGCTAGGCTTCGAGACTCTGGCGCCTATGTCGCGCGACATAGCATCATCCGTCGTTTCAGTGCTGCGAAGAAAGAGATAGGTAATATTTCTCGCGCGAGAAAGAGTTACGTGTCAAAGTTGTGCTTAGAGGAGCAGCAGATCGACACATACCCTCTCGAAGAAAAAATATTGTTCCCAAATCGTTTCTAATATGACTGAGTTCTGAAAAATGAAACAACAAAAATACAACCGAATAGATAACCTCCTTTTTGAAGTCGGTTGAAAAATCGACGTCATTGCAGATAGTTCCAATAATCGCTGAAATCACGAAAAATTCCCAGCGCACCTAGATAGCAGCTGCTTTACTAAAATTCAGAGAGCAGTCACTGCGGACTGACCAAAAAAAAACCGGCCAAGTGCGAGTCGGACTCGCGCACCGAGGGTTCCGTACAAACACTTTCCATCCCAAAGTGGTTAAGTTAAGTTTGCACCTGGTATGTATAGCGCCCCATATAAATTAGGTGCAAAGTTAGGTATTAATAGGTATTAAAAAAAACTACTTACTAGATCTCGTTCAAAACAATTTTCGTTGGGAGTTTTTATAGTAATGTACATCATATGTTTTTTTTAGATTTTTCATGTTCTTATTTTAGAAGTTAGAGGGGGGGGGACCAACTTTTTTCCACTTTGGAAGCGTCTGTCACGCAAACTATTCGGTTTAGAAAAAAAATATTTTAGAAACCTCGATATCATTTTTGAAGACCTATCCATAGATACCCCACATGTATGTGTTTGATGAAAAAAAATTTTTGAGTTTCAGTTCTAAGTATGGGGAGCCCCCAATATTTAATATTATTTTTTTATTTTTGCATCAAAATCTTAATGCGGTTCACAAAATACATCTACCTACCAACTTTCAACAGTATAGCTCTTATAGTTTCGGAAAAAAATGGCTGTGACATACGGACGGACAGACGGACAGACAGACAGACAGACAGACATGACGAATCTATAAGGGTTCCGTTTTTTGCCATTTGGCTACGGAACCCTAAAAAAGAGTAGAAATTAAAAAGTGGCAATACTGTAGTGCAATAGTGTCGTCTCCGTTGTCTTAAATTGATTAGAAAGGGACGACACTACAGTATTATTGCCACTTTTTAATATCTACTCTTTTTGGTTAAACAGTACACTAAGCCTTATTACTTTTAAAATTTACTTTTTTCATGTTATGACAAATATATTGATAAATTCAACCAACTTTTTAAAGTGAATAATACTTATCCCTGAGTTCTAGATAGTTACATAGCTATTTCTGGCTTTCATTGCGTGCAGTCGAAAATAAGTTGAAAAAAAAAAACAGTTTTCTGCGTGAATTTTGTCAATTTCGAATAGTTTTTGAAACAAAAATTATCAATTAATTTTTTTTAGTCTAGTTTTCAAATAAGTGTACACCAATGAATCGCAATGGCCCTGTTCTAAGTGGTAAAATTGATAATATGTTAGGAAACATGTTTGATCATAGAGAAAAATGTCTAAAACAATCAGCATTTTTGAACTGATAAGGAACCTTAGGTTACGTGAAATTTTATTTTCATATTAATATACCTAAGGGTCGTCCATTAATTACGCTTGCTACTTACGCTATATTAGAATGATGAACTTCTGCAATGGTAAGTTTAATGAGAAATTGGGATATTTTCGAAAATGTGGTAATATATCATTTTTTATCCTCTGATTTTATCAAATAAAAAGCGCGATTAAAAAATGAAATGTTGCAGATTCATACTGACGGACCGTTTTTGATATTTCTGTATAGGAAGCGTATTGATCTGTCATCAGATTGCATAAAATTACAATTAATGGAATTAATATCATTTTATATCCCAGTGGGGTGCTTACTGCAACCAAGAACACATTTTTATACATACATATATGAAAAATATAATATATACATTGTGGTTTTATAAGTGTGGTTTTTCGATAGCACAGTATTCGCGTCGCAATAATAATTGATAATAATTATTGCCTCTTTTCCCCTACAAGTAAGGTTTTGACACTTCATGGGAAATTCCATATAGTACAACTCGGACAACCGCTGTCAAACTGTCATTATTTCTTCTAAAAATGTCAAATTCCTTATACAATAAAACTCAACCATGCCTTTCGTATAAAAATCGCAAAATTATCCTCTTGTATAAAATAAAATACTAGGGATGCATGTGTGCGCAAAGCTCGTCGGTGTCTGTCTGTGTGTGCGCCCATAAAACGCGGCTGTGTGGGTGCACAAATAAATGTAGGTGAGCGGTACGTATATATTTTGTGAAGCGAGGTACAGTCGCGCAGGGAAGCGATCAATTAAAAGTGTTTTTAATTATTTGTAGATTGTGCTGATAAATTGTGTTGTAATTAATCCCGTTATCGGTGTAGATGAATTGTGTTAATTAGGTTATTAGTTGTAGTTGTAGTTTTTATTATTGCTTATCTGATTTTTTAGGTGATAGGCTACAATTGAAGTAGATTGGTTGGTGACTAGAATGTAATTGTAATTATTTTATGTGTTGATTTGTGTGTCTTAAAACGTGACCATGTATTTTTTTGACTAGATATAGTTATTTTTGTACAGTGAATTTGACTTACTTCATATTATTTTATGGAAATACTATCACATAAATAGGTACTAATAATGACAATATTTTACCAAATGCCTATATGTATATTGAAACCACAAATAAAAAAAAAGTGACAAGCAGTTATTGAACCCGAAAACAACTTTAACTAAAACTTAGTTACATGTCCGCAGTGTTCGCGTAGCTTCATCAATAAGGTAGGCTACGTGAGCCACATGCGTTCTCACCAGCGACAAAATCGGAGTTGACAGCAGTCGTCGTGGCCGAAAGCGGCCGTGAAGAATAGTAGTAGTAGTAGTAATTAAATGGCCATACATCAATCGTTAGACTTCAATTAATTTTTAAAGCTATATTATTAAATTAAAAAAGATTCATTTCATCCCATACACTATAAATACCTACAATTCAAAATAATCAATCAAATTAAGCTCATAAACATATTCTCTTTTTTTTACAAAAAAAAGACTAATTACAATTCTATATTTCAGCATTAAAGTAATATCTATCAAATAGTTTCAATTAACTGAATTTAAAAAATAAGAATGTAAGTATTAAAATTCATACAAGTACGATTGGTATAATAAATAATATATTATTTTTGATTAATTGACCTGATTGCATTATGATATAACATTGATAAAATTTTAAAGAATTTTAGTATGAATCCCTTCTGGAAAAAAATATCAAAACTGTCTGTACTTCAATTTTACACGTAAATACACAAACTGAATTGGCTCTGTAAATTTATTTTAGTATAACCTGTTAATTAATCGCCTTTATATTGTTTTCTTTTTAAAGCTTTCGTGCAGTAAATATTAATACAGATCATTGAAAATGAAATTAAATTAAAATTGAATACAACCTGTAGAATTTCAATGGAGAAAAAAAAAACAAACGATAATTTTCTAACGCTGCGTACGACAGTACTCGCCCACCCCGAGTACAACCTCTCTCTATCTACCTATATCTACGCTATGGATCCCTGGTACCGCTGCGCCCAGCGTAACTTGACCCGCCCTGCCCCCCGCTCGTAATACCGGCGCTAGCAATAAAGGGGTATTTGTAGGGTATTACAGGGGTCAGGTTAGCCCAGTCGCGGTATGTACATAAGTAAAGACTGTGTGGAGTGAGACGGCACGGTTGCCTCGAGTGTCGTCTGCCGTGCTCCCCGATCAAAATCATTCCAAATTCAAAATAGAATTTTGACGTTTTTATATTTTTTCGTTCGGGAACTTAAGGTGTTAGGGGGCAATTGGCGGGTTGATCAATGTGGATGGATTTGCGTTATCTGTAATCAATGCCAAAATTTCAAAGATATGTTATTAAAAAACTTAAATATTACGATGGGAATCGCCAATCAGGCACACACGGATAAAACAACAGACCCAAAACCATATTTCCATTTTTTTTCGATTATAAAAAAACAAGTACTCAGGGCATCGGCGGAGAAAAGGCGACGATCGGATCCTAGCGTGTTATTGAAGATGCCTATGTCCAGCTGTGGACTGAGATACTTGATGGTAGTAATAGATTTCAGTAAATTGAAGAATGTGAAAAAACATTTTAGAAAGCTACATCAATTTAGCTAAAGCTCGTACGTTGTTCGAACGCAACATATTTTCACTTTCGATTTAAACCTGTAGGTACTTAGTTCATCTCCAAATATACTTTGGAAATCCCATTTTAATAAGCATTGAATATTATAATGATATTTCTATCAGTTGTGATTTTTTTTAAATGTTAGCAATTAAGTTGTTATTTATTGTATAAAAATAAATGTTACTAAAATATTTATAGATACTAGAACTAAATACATCCAACCCGAATCTACGAATAGTTTATTTTTACGTCGTATAGATTTTTAGATATATATTTTTTAAATCTCATTGTGATATTTAGTCACGTTTCGGAGGTATACTATATTACTTAGGCCTATATGGAATTAGATAAGAAAAAGATCATAATCCAAATAACGTATACCTACCAACAGGAAAAAAAATAATTTAATAAAAATAACAATTATAAAATCTAATGGTCCCAATTGCCGCAATAAGTTGAAAGCATTTAATTATTTAACAATATTTTCATTAAGTTTTTGTCTATTTTATTATTATTTACTATCTCATTTTCTGATTGTTTCAACGACGAAACAATTTGAAATAGGTAACTAAATAATGTCCATGAGATATTAATCGTACAAAACTGACTTGTGTATTCGTCATGAAGCTTTTTATCGTATACGTATACTCCGTGTTCCTCCTAACGTCCAACACTATCTGCCACATATCGGGAAAGTTTCGGAGGTCATCGTCATCGACTAAAAGCGTCATCTTAACTTGTTTGTACAAGCTAATCATATTTTTTTGCAAAATGGCAAATTGTTCGCTGGAAGAAATATCAATTCATAAATAAATAGGTACACACGTTACACATTATTTTTCTTATTCGTTTCATTGAAAATAATTACCCCAGAAACGCCATCTGTAAAAAAATACAATCGAGTTGAGAACCCTCCTCATTTTTTGAAGTCGGTAACCGTGTTTTATACCTCGTACACTTTGTACAATTATATTACTATTTTTTTGTATTAAGTAATTGGCTCTTTATCTTTAGTACGCATGAAAGTATCTATTCCATAAAAACCAAACTCGCGTATTACTTGAACGGTCCCTTTGCATAGACGTTTTTAGCATGCGTCGTTTGTTTAATAAGAATGTAAAATTTTGCAAAATACTTAAGGATCTAATAAATAAATATTTTTGACGTAATTAATCTTAATTAAAAAAAAAGCAAACCAAAAACTCATATTACAATTTGGAACTGAAGTACTAAGGGATCCCTTTTGATAGCCCTTTTTTTTTAGGCCCATCAATTATTTAGATCAGCAGAGCTAGCAAATCTTGCATTTGTGTCTCGCGACAAATAGCGACAAGTCGCGGCAAGATTAATAAAAAATCTAATTAGTAAACCTGGTAACAACCGAAACTCACTATAATGTCTGTCACTACTCTTGAAACCTCGTATCTAGTTTGTAGATTGATACTGAGATAAGAGCTTTGTTTTAAGTACGTATTTGTTACTTAGTGAATTTTGTTTGACGAAATATTGCTGATGTAATAAAAATAGGATCCAACCCGACCCCTCTTTTGGTACTAGCTAGCTAGAAAACCAGACCATTTTAAAAGATTTTATGGCACACTCAAATGTTATTTTCTTTAGCTATTTAGAAAGATTCATACAATTTTTATCTACATGTATAGATATGACAGCTGTCAGTATTGACTGATCGGCGAGGCACTACAATAGAATATAATACCTCTTTCTTTCTATCACCATGCTCACGTTGGACGTGGTATATTTTCTCTCATATTCTTGACATGTCCTACTGAACTGAACTAATGTGAATGGAAATAAGAAATTAATAACATTCCATAGACAATTAGCTGCGTCGTCTGTCTTAGGCACGTACTTTAACATCCCTAGCATGCGTCTCTTGCCCTACTTCATTTTATCGCGAATTTTTATCGCGGTTTATACTATTTTATCGATATGTGACAAACCACAACAGTGAGCGTATGATGTTCGAGTTTATAGAGCAATAGATAAATGATAAAAAGCGTCCATGATTTTTTGACAGTCGAGTGCGAGAGTGAAGGATGCTCTAGCGCGATAAATGCGATAATTAAGTATAGGTCCGCCAGAAATTACCTGCGGGGCCTATCTTGATAATTATTCTATTTTTTACTTTTTCTTTTCTGTAGCTAAACCAAAGATTCTTTACTCTATAATCTGCTCCCTGCTACAGCTACTACTACAGATTTATAGGGCTGATGGGGTGGATTACACTTTCAGTATGGGGCCAACCACAAAATCGCAAAACAAAACCGTTCCATACATTTCGGCTAGTTAACGATTAGCTCCAATTAACTTATAAAAAATACACGATTTCGTAATTTTATTCAATAGTGAAAGTTGCTTAGTGTGGCTCTCCCGATCACCCTACGACTCCTGCTGACGACTCCTGAATCATCCTGTATATACATGAAAGGTCATTTGGTACTAAGTCAATGGCAATACTTTACGAATATGATAGTGTGGAGGGGACTTCGCTGCAGAAGCCCATACTTCGGCCTATTTCACGAATAGTGTGGAGCCGCAAATTGACTTCATGACGCGACGTAGTGAAGTCAGATCGAGGCCTCTTTCAGTCAACTACGGGGCGTAACAAGAATTAACACCAGGCTGTCAGAAATAATAAGCACGTTCGAAAAACTGTAAACCAGTGGAGTGGATTTACCACAAGTAATTGCGGTGGCGATGGCTGTAGTTTGGGAGAGGGCGCGCACGTGGCTCACCCCTCCGGCTGTGTTGCCAGCTTTGAGAACTTAGACGAAAATTATTACAAAATGGGTTAGTTAAAGAAAAAAACAAAATAAAAAGTATATAACCAAACCTTAAGAAACTTATGATCTAATTAAACCTAAGTTAAACTATTGGGACTTAAACATTCAAAATTATTATATAAAAATGTTTAGTTTTGCCATGAAATTGGTGGGTAAAATATGTGCTGAAACGATGCTTTAAATCTTACAATAATTACTGTAGGTATAGTAATAGTTATTATGGATGATTATAAAGAGCAATTTCTATTTAATAACTCATGAAAACTTACAAAGTAAAAGAACTGAATCTTGAGATTGAGACATATTTTACTAAACTGTTACAAAAGACGTAGGTATGTTATAACAATTTAATCAAGATCTGTAAAGAAATTTAAATACTTAGATTACAGGACTTTCCCTCAGAAAAAAATCTTGGTACCTACTTAAATATTTCGGTGCTGCAGTTAAAATTGGGTTAAAACTCCTGAAAAAGTTAAGTTGGCAATACTGAGCTGGATTTTACGCGCTCTTTGGCCCGCGGAACACTGATATTCTTTCCCCACATATTTTGAGCTTTTGGTTGCTTACAAAAAGATTGATAAAATATGTAAAGTGCGAAAAGTTTATTTTACAATTAAAATAAACACATAAAACATATTTATTTACATATTTTAATACTAAACTACCTATAGATAAGATAACTATAAAAGAAAGGATAATTATATGTAGAATTGCCTAAACAAAATCAAACAAAATATATTTTAAATACATTTTCTATAAAAATAATACCCTAGGTCTGCCTGCGGCATGGTTCCCGGCTAGGGCAAATAATTAAGTGATGAACACGAATATTTGTGGGGTCGTGGATGTTCTATGTATTTATCTATCTATATAATTATGTATATGGTCGCCTAGTACCCATAAACACAACCCTTATACATAATATAATCATAATTTGGGTCTAGATCGATTTGTGTGAGGTTGTCTGATATTTATTTATTTAGCTCAGACGCGAACCAAGCGAGGAATATGACAAATACAATCTGTCACTTTCCTTTCAAAACCCTGAGGGAAAAACAGGTGAGGTCGAGTCGAACAAGCGAAGCCGCGGCAAGATACGCTATCCCCGCAGTTCCCATACCTACATGTTGAAGTTGCATGTACTCCGTCTCATCCCTCATTCAACCCTCATCAAATTTCTACGATTAAGTATGCAAAGAGATTGACCCTCATCCGATTCGCCGTAGTTGGTTAAAAAATATGGATGGTTTTCTAGTGATTTCCGTCGTCGTGGAAACCATGTTTTTTTACTCTCGCATTCACCGACTATCAGTAAATGAAATAAAAAATAGGTTTATTTTGTTTTACGACCCATTCAATGCTTTGTATTGTGTTAGTTGTCATTAAAAAATCCATTAACTCTAAAGGTTTGTACAATGTTATGATTTTTTTAATACTAGTGGCCCGTGAGCCACGCGTCTGTTTCGATATGACTAATTTTTAGGGTTTTTTAACTTTTTCAAACCAATAAAAAAAATCTAAAAATTTCAAATAGTGATATTTCGAAATTTTTCGATTAGAAATTAAGGCCAAGCTAAAACTATGGTCAAATTATGAAAGCCACCACTACGGTCAACAATTCACGAATCACGACGCGACAAAATGCACCGTCGTCGGCAGATAATTAATTGTGTTTCTGCTGATCGTGCTGGTGTAGAGTAGACACAGTTTTACGCTAATTTTGCACAAAATGTAGGTCAAATCTCGTGGACTGGACTGTCGTTCTTATATTGCAGTACTTTATAAAAAAACGAGGCAACATTGCGAGCTAGTGATGAGCGTATATCCCAGCCCGGACTAAATCAGACTTTAGGAAAATTTGGGGCCACTTTGATAGATTTAAAATTATTATAAAAACGCAATTAGTAAAACGTTAGGTCATTTATGAAAAAAATATAATTTAGGTATCTTCAAGGTAAGAGTGAATAGGCTATTACTGAACCGGCGAGCTACATCCTCGCTCGACCCCTTACTCACTTTCCATCAGGTGATACTGAGGTCAATCGTCGGTCAGTTTGTGAATAAAAAAAAAAAACATTGCACAGGTCGTCAAAAAATAATAATAAGGACATGGCGTAAATACATCTTTCCCAAAGTAGCCCCTGCATTTTAAATTCACCCCGTTTTATAGCACTACAAAGTTTCATGACTATCGGTTTAAAAATGGAATCTCTACACGAGAACAGCCGGAAATCTGGATATCCGGACAAATGAAAGAATTTTGGGCTAAGCTGAAACCGAGACACTTCGCTCGCTCGAGGTCTTTGACTCCTAGAAACTTATTTCGTCGAATGTTTAATTTCGCCGAAGAATTATTTCGCAGACTAAGTTTTATTCCTCTGTACTGTAGTCATACATCCATACTAATATTATAAATGCGAAAGTGTGTCTGTCTGTCTGTTACCTCTTCACGCTTAAACCGCTGAATCGATTTTGATGAAATTTGGCATGGAGATAGTTTAAGATCCGAGGAAGGACATAGGATAGTTTTCGTCCTGGAAATTATCCCTAAAAAGATTGAATAGCGTGAGTAAGTAATTCATGATGACATTGATGACCCTGTAGGAAATGTAATGATTAGACCAAAAGCACAATTGCCCTTACATTTGTTTAGGCGCTTTTAATAATCCCTTTTATTAATTAAGGTGATTAGGTGGATATCTATCGTGTTGTACGAGGTTGCTTCCATACTTCCAAGTTCCACGCGGACGTAGTCGCGGGCAAAAGCTAGTTGTTCATAATTCTCGCAAATATCACCCTATTGATTAGGTAAGGTTGGTTGGTTTCTATAACAATCTCAAACAGTTTACGGTTCGGTTGTAGTGAAATTCTTTTTACGAAATTATTTTTCTGTGCGAAACATTCGATTCCACGAAAAATAATTTTAGGTCAATACAGACCCTGGTCAAACATTCCCCCATATAATATTCTGATCCTTTTATTTCTACACTCCATACTCCCTGGATACATACCACGGTCAGCAAAATAATCGCGACAAAACGCGATGTCCGTTTAATTATAATTGAGTTTCTGCTGACCATGCTATCCGTGACAGTCATGTAAACAGTTTTTACGCGAAGTTTACTTTAAAATGCAGGTCATCCCACAAAGTGCTTATGTTACAGTCTGGCCAAAAAGAGTTTATTAAAAAGTGGCAATACTGTAGTGCCGTCCCTTTCTAATCAATCTAAGAAAACAGAGACGACACTACAGTATTGCCACTTTTTAATTTCTACTCTTTTTGGCCAAACTGTAATGTATTCAATATTTGAAAAAGAAAAAAAAACAATATATTTTGTTTTACCAGTTGTCACAGAAATTAAGAGGATATGTTGTTGCTCCTTTTCCCAGACTGTCAGTTTGTCAGTTTAAGTTGTTTTTTTTTTTTTTATATCGGACAACCTCACACTAATCGATCTAGTCCCAAATTAAGCTCAAGAAGGCTTGTGTTATGGGTACTAGACGACGATAAATATATACTTAAATATATATAACAACCATGACCCAAGCACAAATATTCGAGTTCATCACACAAATATTTGCCCTGGCCGGGATTCGAACCCGGGACCGCCGCTCAGTAGGCAGGTGTCTACAAACCGAGCCAAACGCGTCGTCACCTGGTTTGCACCTGGTAACCATGGCGTCGGATACAAATGAGGTCCAAACTTAGCGTAACCGGGTTATACAAATCGAGGGTTCGTTCTCTGTTTCCTCCTCCAAATCATAATCAATCGTAACGAAATTTTAGGAACTGAATGCGAAGGAAATATGTGTCGGATCGTCGCTTTTTGCGCAAATGATTATATAATACGCTGTTTGACTATAGTGAATAAAAAATTGTGACATTGGAACCACTAACACACATTAAAAAATACGTGGAACCAAATAAACTATCACTAACTTTTGGACATTATACTAAATTTTTAATTGTACAATAACTAAAAAGAAGACGTGTTTTGACTACTGCTTTATATGACGTCACACGCCAGTATCATCATAGAAGCTTCATACGTGAGTTATATTCCTTGCTTTATACTGACAGATCGTTTTTGACATTTCATAAAGAGTAGCTGATTTGAGCTGTCATCAAGACGTGTATTTGTGTACTAGGCGCCCGTTTGCGGCCGAATTTTGGCCGAAAACAAACGCCTAACACACTAATTTTATATTTGGGTGGATCAACATTTTCTTGCTGTTATTCTATATATACCCAGGGGAAAATATTGATTAAATTTCCAAGAAAAGTGTTGATATTTTATATAACTGGTATTGTCAGGATATAATCTACATATGAACGGGCTTATAACTACTTAAATTACAAATCGTAGTTTTGAAAAGTGACCCAGGAGACATCACCATGGCAACGAGTGGCAGAAAATACTTGATTGACCCAATTATAAGCGCAATAATCAAAATGGTCCGACAAAGAACAATTCCTTCCCATCCAGTGCCTAAAATTTCGTTACGATTAAGTTTTAGAGGAGCAAACCTCGATTTGAAGGAAAAATTTGCATTGATCCTCTTAAAAATTGCGGAACTAAATTTTATTGGTTGTTTGTGTAGACGCAATTTCCATTTAAGCTCGATTTTGGTTCGACGCGAACTCATATCGTCGATTGTTTGAAATAATTAAAATAATCGTAGTTTAAATTCAAATACTTGTCTGTTAATATTATTATCATAAAATAACTAGAAACTACAAGTTTATAGAACAAACTTGCAACTTTACCCGAGGGGGTGAAACGTTGTTATGATTATGTCTTTTCACCCCTGCCACTGGAACCCTCTTAGGTACTAAACTAAAAACTAACCTAGTCAAATTTAGAGTACATATTGGACGCTTCCAGAAATTAATCCAAAATACAATTCAATAAAAACAACTTAAAGTACCAAAACTAAACTATAAACAAAATAGAAAACCTCAAACGCGACAACAAATTATTATTCGAAATTATTTTATTAACAACCAACTTGCCGACACCCATTGATTTTTCATTTGCATGGAGACGGAGACAGCGCGATGATTAGACGCGAGAGCGAGGGGGAGGGACAATTATTTATGGGGAGTGTATAAAATCTGCAATCGCAACCCCAAAATACTGTGGTAACTTTTTGTTGACATCGAGTTGCCGTGGCTTGGCCATAGATGGCGCTAAAATCAATTTTATAACACTCAACTTTTTCATAGATATGTATCTATACTATAGGTCTATAGTTTAAACAATTGCAAATCGTATATAGTCTGGCTTATGAAATATTACTCAGTTTTGGCGGGAAATTTAAGAAATCCGCGGGTTGTCACACTTTGTGTACCTAGTAGGAATTTATTATATTGGATTTTTTTTATTTTTTTATTTTACTAGGAATTATAGTTCTGATACTAGAAAATATTTTTGATTTGACACGTAACGTAAGGTATCTAAGGAAATAAGTTAAATATGTTGACGTGCACTCATAGTCAGCTCACATAATTTCTACCACTATGTCTATGTACCGTACAGTCAACGATAAATACTTGCGTTTACACTTTCTAACCATAGATAAGGCGAAACATTAAATGTAGTGTAAATAAGAACTAGTTCGATAATACCATTTAATAATCCATCACCAAAAAAATTACAAAAGTACTATGCCAAATTTCAACTTGATCGTAATGTTAGAACAAGTAGGTACATAAAGTATCAAAATTATTTATAGAGGACCTTATTACCATGAGTTTACAGTGATCGCACTTCCTAGCGACTGCGTAAACGACTTGTATGGAGAATTAAAGTTATACAAAGTAACCGCTTAGGAGCGCAGTACTTTTCTCCATACATACATATCGTTCACCATCATCGACCAGTCACCACCATCATCATCACTACCACCATCACTATTTCACGAGTTTGCCCGCCAGGCGCCTGTGCCTATCCATTTCTGTAGTACTATTGAGTATTCTGTGGTAAGGGTACAATTCTCCATACAAATCGTTCACCATCATCGACCAGTCACCACCATCATCATCACTACCACCATCACTATTTCACGAGTTTGCCCGCCAGGCGCCTGTGCCTATCCATTTCTGTAGTACTATTGAGTATTCTGTGGTAAGGGTACAATTCTCCATACAAATCGTTCACCATCATCGACCAGTCACCACCATCATCATCACTACCACCATCACTATTTCACGAGTTTGCCCGCCAGGCGCCTGTGCCTATCCATTTCTGTAGTACTATTGAGTATTCTGTGGTAAGGGTACAATTCTCCATACGATTCAATTACGCTGTCACTAGTGAGTGCGATCACGTTACCTCATGGTAAAGTTACAATAAAATACTCCATACAAATCGTTCACCATCATCGACCAGTCACCACCATCATCACTACCAACACCATCACTATTTCACGAGTTTGCCCGCCAGGCGCCTGTGCCTTTCCATTCTGTATGTAGTACTATTGAGTATTCTGTGGTAAGGGTACAATTCTCCATACGATTCGTTTACGCTGTCACTAGCTTGGTAAGGGGACATGGTAGGGGT
The DNA here is from genome assembly GCA_947623375.1 of Apotomis capreana. Lineage (NCBI taxonomy): Eukaryota > Metazoa > Arthropoda > Insecta > Lepidoptera > Tortricidae > Apotomis > Apotomis capreana. Next base: position 11,560,091 of record OX392521.1, read on the forward strand.
TTGATAAATGTTGATTTTTGGACATTAACGAATGCAAATGCAAATATTGCCTATTTTGTCAGTAAAAAAAAATCAAACGGACACAGAGCGAAGAAACTACTTAGCTTGAATAATGTTATTTTTCTTGGGAAATTCATGTAATTTTTTTTAAACTTATTTTCCTGATAAACACATTCTCTTAGATGAACCCATTTTAAGTGATACATTTCACTAAAAAAATAATGATATATTGTAGCTAGTATATGTAGGCATTTAACCTCATACAAATATGACTCACGTTTAGCAGTCTTTATCTTATGTTTACTACTTTTAGAAGTTTTAGAGGCCGACTATGTACGAAAAATATTCGCAGATATTCTTGCGAATACAAATGCGAATGCGAATATTCAAGAAGTTGCGAATACGTTACACCCATAGTAGGTACATGGTACGATTCTCCGTACAAATCGCTAGCGAGTACGGTCACTGTAAACTCATAGTAAGAGTACTTATAGCGGTGTTTTTCCAGTACTTTTCCGCACGTGTTCGCAACACGCCGAAACGCGTCACGTTTATGGTTACGAAAGGGTTGGAAAAAGTTCGAAAAGTTTTTATTTAGAACGTTAAAGCGATAACGGTCAAATTTGAGTTTATAGAATTTTGTTTAGTGTTTCTATGGGTTTCAATATTTTTTTTATTTGTACCTATTTGTAAGTAATGTTGAGCACCTACCTACTACAATGGACACCATCACCCTCCCGCATTAATGTCTCTGTTTGGTCTATTCCTAAGACGAATTTAGTATGGAAATTTTACCACTGTTCTTATTGTAATTTGCGACTGTCGTTTTTAATCCGTATAACCAAATATGAATAAGTTTTCGGTTCTGTGATTAATAAAGAAATTTATTTATTTAATCGTATGGCGAAAAGTTTGTTTGTATGGCATTATTGGCATTAATGACGTCAATTTGTAGGTACACGTAGCTCTGTTTAACCCTCGCGAGTTTGTTTCATAATGAAGTGAAATATTTTAATTGATTGAAACTAAAACCATGAAACATCAGGGATATCCAGCGGGCCCCAAACTAGGCTTAGCCTGTTTCTTGGGACCCTTTATAATGACTGAAATGAGTATACTTTACCGTTTCTATGCCCATATCTCCGTTATTGTCATAAAATTGAAAAACAAAATTTACAAAAAAAACTATTTATTTATCGAACGTACTAATAAATTTTCATGAGAATCGGTTAAGAAATGCGGTCTCTACGCGAAAACAGTCGGAAATTCGAACATCAGATTATATATGGTAGAAATTTGGCCCAAGCTGAAACAGGCTGGCTCACTCACTTCGCTCGCTCGGTCAATTATGGCATTAATATATAAATAATATTATGGGACAATCTTACACATATCGACCTAGTCCCAAACTAAACAAAGCTTGTACTATAGGTACTAGACGACGATATACATAATATATGTGACAATTTTAGGGAAAAGGTCCCACTTTGTCGATACAGGAGCTATGACTAGTTCCTTATACTACAGAACATAAGCTATCTTTTGGTGAAAGAATTATGTCTCTAGATGCTATAGTTATTTATTAAAAATTCTTCAAATGATGATGATATAGATAACATCGATGACCCAGGAACAAATATTCGAGTTCATCACACAAATATTTGGCCTTGCCGGGAACCCAGGATCGCCAGCTCTGTAGGCAGGTACACTACAAAATGCGGCAACCGCGTCGTCATATAATGTCGTGTAGGCATATAAGTCCTGTATATAAGTCCTCTTGCTTACGTGACGTATTATTACGACTATGACCCAATTCCACTAATCAATCTAACATCACCGTAGCTCTGTCAGTCTTTCTAGTGTCTGTAAAGCTAAATGCTGGATATTAAATAGTATGTTAAATCAAATAGTTTAGCCATTATAATATTATTGATATTCGGATATTTTTTCAATGTACATACAGGGTGGAACTTTTCTAAAGACTGAGCTGACAGGATAGTGTCGTCTGAGTGATCTACAAACGACCTATTATTATAATTGTATAGCTGGATTTAAAAGTAAAAAAAACTCATCAAAATAAAATATTTTAATATCAGTGACAACCCTACTAACACAAAGGTTTTATTTACATTTTAAATTGACACCTGTCTAACTTAAGCGATGGTCAAAAGATGCTAGGGTTTGATATGTGCAGATTTTACACTAATGTTTAACAAACTGTATCTCAAAAATGGATAGAAATATTTACATAGTTCATTGGTATTAAATGAAGTAATCAGTCTGAACAATTCCGTGTTTGCTTAAAATTCCTTCGATCTGTTCCACCCTGTATAAGTCCTCTTGCTTACGTGACATATTATTACGACTATGACCCATTTTCACTAATCAATCTTACATCACCTCTGTCAGTCTGTCTGTTAAGCTAAATACTGGATATTAAATTAATAATTGTGAATTGGATCAACAATGTATTTATAAATATGTGTATAATTAATAAATAGCATTATATTATCATTATTAAATTTCACGTATTACTATATATTTTTTCCACGTCACGTTATCCTGCCGTGATTTTTCACGTTGTATAGTTGAAATTTTTTAAGTTGTCCGAATTTCATTTGAGAGCTTATCTTGTAAACATGACTCACAAAAACATTGTTTTTCTCCTGTATATTGGGACAAATGGAAGCATGTAACAATAAAACTCAAACGAATGTCGTTTGTTTCAAATGAATTTATAAGTCACAAGGTTGAAATTGCAATATCCTATCTCATTGGTATAAGATACTTTGACACTAAAGCCACAGACTTGCTTCTATTTGTCCTCCGACATTGGCTTTCTGGGGTCATGTTTACAAGATAAGGTCTTTATGACTACATTGTCAGGTATTAGGTAGAGTAAGAAAAAAAAAACCGGTCAAGTGCGAGTCGGACTCGCGCACCGAGGGTTCCGTATAAACACTTTCCATCCTTAAGTGGTTAAGTTTGCACCTGGTATGTATAGCGCTCCATACAAATGAGGTGCAAAGTTAACACAACCAATCCCGTTTGTTGTATGGGGGCCCCCTTAAATATTTATTTTATTTTACTTTTAGTATTTGTTGTTATAGCAGCAATAGAAATACATCACCTGTGAAAATTTCAACTGTCTAGCTATCACCGTTCTTGAGACACAGCCTGGTGACTGACGGACGGACGGACGGACAGCGAAGTCTCAGTAACAGGGTCCCGTTATTACCCTTTGGGTACGGAACCCTAAAATCTGTTTATTTCACTTATTATAGTTTTTGCTTTGAGTAAGATCGTAATTGAAAAAAATAACCTTAATTATTTTTAAACATACGTATAAAAATCTTGACTTTTCAGACAAATTTATTCCTCTCAGAATGAGATTTTATTTCTCGAAAGTCCGTTTTTTTTTGTTAAAAATTTATTATTGTTATTGTTTATAATCCCTGTCGAAAGCATCATAACTACGCGATCGCACTATACACGCACACACGCGAACATTTATTGTCTCCTCACACAGCACGTAAACTGTCTGTGTGTGCGTGAGTTCAAAACGCTGGCGCCACGGCAGAGGGTTGTAGCTGACAAATCTTTACATTTTTAGTCAAATTTTAGGAACAAAATTATAGTCATAATATTATTAAAACTATCGTGAGACATCTTTAATGATTATAAAACGGTTTAAACTCACGTAAAAATTGTCAAGAACGGCCCGACATGTTTCGAACTCATTTGGAGCTCTTCATCAGGGGTAGCTATCCGTGCTTCTACGCTACTCGCGAGCCATTGATTAAAATTATAGTCAATATTTTTTCTGTGGCTTTCACTTCTTGCACTGTTAATTTGTCAAGATTTTCGTTAGTAGCAATTAAAAAAGGAGTTGTGACATTGACAGCTATTTATTTTAGGAGGCCCTGGCCTCATGGTTAATCCGTCCCACCCAGCTGATCTAATTGGGTGGACCTTCAGATCAGATGATTCCTTGTCATTGGAATATTTTGAGAACACACAACACAAATTCAAATGTCCGTGAAACTGTTATGGGTTTTTTGTGGATAACTCACTCTCGCGCTTGACCATAATTATCACTAAGCGAATGTAGCAATCTTTTTCGTAAGGTTTCAGTTTCAGAAACTTAAATTAGAAATTTCCTAGTAAGTGTATCGTAGTAGTTGGTAGTAGGTACAAATGACGTTTTTGTTTTTATTGCATAGACTTAAGAAGCTTGATTTTTCTGCTTAGCTTAGCTTCAAGAGCTTACGAACTTGAATAGCTATTTAATTTTAATTTCAATTTGATGCATCCACACACTTTTATGGAAACGTGTATTGAATTAACTAACCTAACACAGGTGGGAGGATTAAAGAATCCGTTTTCTTCATCAGAAAACTAAACTGAATATAATTTATCGGTTGCCCTAAATATGAATGTTGAAAACTTTTAATACTTTCTAATTCTAAGGTCTGCCAATTTGTCAAGTCTTTAAAAAGATCTGTTTCAAGTCTTAGTTTTGGCACTGCTATCGACATAGTTAAAGTAAATTTAACTACACATACGTTCTAGTTCAGTCCATATCAGACAACTAGTCTAGTTCGTCTATTATATTTAAAAAGGCTATCTAGGACTTAATTAGAGATACTTTTTGCTTCGATTGAAGGCAATCAATACGTTGTTGGTTCATATGTACGTATATGTACGATAAATTATCTCTATATGGGTGTGTGATTAAAAACAAGTTGATGGATAAATCTTCACAGTAATCAGTAATATTTATTTATGTACTAATAATGTTAATATAAGTGTCCTTGTTTTCTAGTTGCATCGTTAAAGAGATATGCTTCTGCAATATTATGTTTTTATTAGTATGTAATTTGTTTGAATTGCAATTTAACTCTAAGCTGTGCGTTTTCACTTGACAGCTTATTTTGTAAACGTTGCCGCACAATGCTTAAGACTACTTAATCGTGTAGAAGATCAATTTAGAGCAAATGGAAGAAAGTAACATGAAAAAAAAGGCAAAAAAGATATCGTCTTTTCTAAGTTACAAGATTGAATTTGCAATAACATAGCTCATTGGAATAACGGCACTGTGATATTAAAACCATATTAGTAACCAAAAATTAACCCGAGATCCGCTTCTCATATTAATTATTTTCATAGCCCGGGGTGTGCGTTGCACGAATGATCTGACGTATACTGTCAATATACTGTCAAATAGGGCTGCCACCCGTCCGGGTTTCCCCGGATTTTTCCTAGTTTGGAGGCCGTCCGAGGACCGTCTGGGGGAAGAGGGGTTTCTTAAAGAGTCCGGGGAAAACCCTTTTTTTGTGAATGAAAAATAAGGCGATTGTGTTTTTTATAATATTATTTTCGGACACGTCTGGGGAAAAAATGCGATTTACGTCAAAAGCCCGGGTTTTTTAAGTCTGTCCGGGTTCGGTAATTTTAGAGATGACAGCCCTACTGTCAAATCATTCGTGCACCGAAAACGCTGAGCTATGTTTATCATATTCGAAAGAGCTATGCTGCAACTATACTTTCTAACAGTTTTAAGTTATAAACAGGTGACCATACATAGTTGTATGTCATCTTGTTATCTATATGTCATTTTAATCCGTTTATACTAGTTTGTTAGTGGAGTGTTTGTCTTCATTATTATTTTAGCTTATGTATTCTGCACATAATACGATGACATTTTAAAAACTTCATTCCCTAGTCGGGTAAAAAGTATCCTATTCCTAACCAAAATTAGTTAAAGTCCGTCCAGCCGTCCACAGATGGCGCTAGCGCCCATACAAAACTTTCTTCACATATTTTGTAATTCGGCCTTGTACCTTTGACTGGTAGAGAATTCTATTTGGCATCAGTCCGTTATTAGTACTTCAAATAAATAAACAAAATGACTGACGCCGTTATATTGAAACCTACATATTTAAAATCTTACTAAACCCATTGCACAAAACAATTGTACCTGCAATTGAAGTAAATAAGCTGAAATTAATTAAATAATGAGTCGGAATGCTCAGCTACGACGTTCTGCCGCTATCCCGCGCCGTAATAATAATAAAACGCGGCTGTGTGCGTGAGTAACTCGGTGTCTGTGTGTGGGTGTGCCGCGTTTGGACCAGCTGGTAAGGGCGAGTTACTGGAATCACATTCATGGAGTATGTCAAGCGCTCAAAGCAACTCGTGAACGTGCCCCTTGATGAAGGTGTCAAATTCAAAATTCTTATAGTACTTCTAGCACAACTGTGACACGCGACTATCTCTATCTTTGTCATACTGTGTGAGAGTGACAGGTAACGCTATGTGACTCGCGTAGCATAGTTGTTTTAGACGGGCAGATGACTACACTACACTGATAGTACGCGGCACGCCGAATACGTATGTTCAAAATTCAAATTATACATCAGGGATTTGATTGTTGCTACTAGTTTAATCAATCGTTCATAATCATAATTTCAGCCATAGAAAGTTCACTACAGGACACAGGCCTCCTTAATAACTTCCACATGGGCAGGATAGAAGCGACCTGCATCCAGTGTCACCGCAACTCTGAGCAGGTCATCCGACCACCGTGCGGGTTGCCGTCTTACACTGCGTTTGCTGGTACGTGGTCTCCACTCAAGAACCTTTCTGCCCCGACGTCCATCGGTTCTTCGGGCTATGTGTTCCAGCCATTCCCACTTCAGCTTACTTACCTGGTTTGCTATGTTGGTTTCTATGAATTTCCTCATTTCCTACTCGATCTCGTAGATAGATCCCGTGCATAGACCTTTCCATGGCTCGCTAAGTGACTGAGCTTCAAAAGGCCCATAGTTAGAGACGTCTCAGCTTCGTAGGTCATAGTAAAAAACCAAGATGAAGGACTGCGTGCGCAGGAAGATAAAAGACGGTGATCGTACCGGGTTTGACTGGAAATTGGCCACCCCTGTCCCCTGTGTATACATTTTATCCTATAAAATTCAAGTATCATACACATGCATTCATCTATCTATTAGTGTGTTGACCTTTAAGATTTTGGAACTCACCACCTTTTTCAAGGGGATTCGACTGTTGTCATAATTTTTAGGGTTCCGTAGCCAAATGGCAAAAAACGGAACCCTTATAGATTCGTCATGTCTGTCTGTCCGTCTGTCCGTCTCTCCGTCCGTATGTCACAGCCATTTTTTTCCGAAACTATAAGAGCTATACTGTTGAAACTTGGTAGGTAGATGTATTCTGTGAACCGCATTAAGATTTTGATGCAAAAATAAAAAAATAATAATAAATATTGGGGGCTCCCCATACTTAGAACTGAAACTCAAAATTTTTTTTTCGTCAAACACATCCGTGTGGGGTATTTATGGATAGGTCTTCAAAAATGATATCGAGGTTTCTAAAATATTTTTTTCTAAACCGTATAGTTTGCGTGACAGACGCTTCCAAAGTGGAAAAAAGTTGGTCCCCCCCCCTCTAACTTCTAAAATAAGAAAATGAAAAATCTAAAAAAAACATATGATGTACATTACTATAAAAACTACCAACGAAAATTGTTTTGAACGAGATCTAGTAAGTAGTTTTTTTTTAATATATTAATACCTAACTTTGCACCTAATTTATATGGGGCGCTATACATACCAGGTGCAAACTTAACTTAACCACTTAGGGATGGAAAGTGTTTGTACGGAACCCTCGGTGCGCGAGTCCGACTCGCACTTGGCCGGCTTTTTTTACTATAACTATAATAGAGCGGAATAAACATAATATAAGTCAGCGAAGTTAACTTTTTAAAGGCTTGGAGATATTTGTTAAATACTTGGACATGTTTAATGTTAAGATTGAACCAAAAAACAAAATATATTGGGATTCCCTATTAATAAGGCTCCGCTGTATGTCTGTCCGTCCGACCGTCACAGTGCTGTATCTTCGCAACCGTGATAACCGTGACTTTAAATTTTCTCATGATGTATAATTGTATATTACTGTGGCCGCTATTACTAATTATGAAATTGTTATACATAAATAAAAAAGTTAAAAATAATATTTTTGTATTTGGTGCCACAGAACCCTTCTTATGCAAGCCCGATTCGCGCTTCACTATTCTAGTTAAATTCTACATCTAATTATTGATATTTTAAAATTAGGAAAGACTCGTGTTCTATTTAGAATGTATTGCGAAAATTATACACTGCCATCGAAATTTCACCTAGATTCGATTCAAGTACTAAACCCTTTCAAACGCTCCACCAACTGATAGCCCCTTATCTCATCTACTACTACGTCAACAGACTGACTCCATCCTTGTCGAACTAACGGCACGCGCCTCGCGCCGTCCCCCTCACACGCCGGTACCTTTCACTCATTCACGCAAAGTGCATCCCGATAGCGCTATCTCTTTCACACGCCGGTAGCGCCGTCCTCGTCGCTCTAATGAATTAAATTAACGACCTCTCGCTTGCTCCCTCTCGATGAGATGATGAGTTCTTATTTGAATATTTGAAAATAGAAATTCGATTTTTGAGTCCTTGCTGCATTGAGGCTTGTTACATTGGCATGCTTGAGATTTGAATTTCGAATTGATTTTTGATGTTTCATTTAAGTATAAATTTCTTTTGGTTTTTGCATATCTACTTTTCATCTCTCCTGTTCGGAAAGTGTCATTTTCATGAGTAGATAGCCGGGTGGAAAATAGCTTTTCCATCCCTAGGGTGGAAAGTAATTTTTTTTTTAATTGCCACGGAGTCAAAGCCTATTGCCATCTAGATGCACGTCGTGACCAACTCAATTAGGTACAATCTAGTCGGCCGTGGTAAGTGGCAATTAAAAAAAAATCTCCAAAGGTTAGATATCCAAATATTATTAAATATAAATATGTATGTATTATTATATTTATAATACGTACATATAATTCTGTCCCTCATTTTATTGATAGAATCATACATTTATATAAAAAACAAAATTGAAACCATTGGATTTGTTTTTTTTTTAATATTGGCGGTACGTATATTTTTTTTTTTTTTTCTATTAAGAATAATTATAATGAAAGTTTGCAATAGAAAAAGCGGGAACACGAGGTTAAATATAAATACCATGTCTTTTATTGATTATTGGTTAAAAATAACATGGACATTAATTTAACTCACTCATGACATGTGAGTGTAGTATTTTATTTTCCTCGCAGTCGAAATGAAAAGTAGAGTGTTTAACTCGGGTGAAATTATCCATTTCACCCTCGAACTATTGGCGCTCTCACTTCGTTCGAGCGCCAGAAATATCTCGGGAGCAATGGGTAACTTTCTACCCTTGGTTAACAATCTACTATATATTCAATTTTATTATTATATATATCAAAATAGATATTATCTATCCCAGTATCATAAACCCTCCATGATGCGTTCAAGAACCGCACATTATGACTAGGTACCTAAAAATAGTCTGTTTTGTTAGAACCTTATCTATAGAAATGTTGTTATTGCTAAATAATAACATCAATTTCGATAGTAATATTTATTCAAATTTCGACCATCTCTGAAAAACAAAAAGAAATTTGATTTGACCTCTATTCGAATATCAATCGAGATGACATTTAGTTCGAAATGAATTGTCAATTTGGCAAACAAATTTGACAAATGTCGCACGTAAGTAAGATATCGAACGATATGATAGTTGGGGCCGACTCTAGTTTGTCTCTGAATTTAAAAAAAAACTATGACAGCTGCCAGAAAACTTCATTACCGCCATTACCGGGTAATATTTATCATAATGTGCGACTCCTGAATGCATCATGGAGGCTTATGATATGTGGCTAGATAAAGTAGTGTATGTAACTGTACAAAATTAGGCATTAAATACTCGCGTGATGTTATTATGAAACTTGCCTTCGGCTAGTTTCATAAACCCACACTCGTGTTTAATACCCTTCATTATGTACAGTCACATAAACTACTATTAATTGAAAAGTTCATGGTCATAAGTATGTCAGTTCAGAAAGCGATAGGTACTTTCTTACATTTTTTTTGACATTGACTAGTGATGTTTAGTGCTAAATTTTTACCGGTTTCCTTATCGTTGCGAGACATATATATATGATGCTTTCCTTTATATTTTATTATTTGTGTACGCAATCTATATTATGTTGGTATTTTCTTTGTAAAAAAAAAACCTCATCATCATATCAGCCGATAGACGTCCGATGCTGGACAAAGGCCTTCCCCAAAGATATCCGCAACGATCGGTCGTGTGCCGTCCTCTTCCAATTACGGACCGCGATCCAGCATCGATTATCAATCTGATGACTCTTTAACTATATTAACATAACAAATTGATTAATGATTATGTAGTGTTCTGGATCAAAAACATAATAATAGAATAATTATTTAATTGTAGATTTAATTATGCCAAATTAAAGATCAATGTACATGAGAAGAGTGGATATAACAGCGAAATTTTCAAAATATATATGATCTTTTTACATTATGTATGCAAAGGATACACACAAATAAGAAATGTAGTATCACCACAATAAATAGGTTCGACGTTAATTTTGTTCAATATAAATGTACGATACTTTAGTTATGAAAGATCAAAAAGTTTCGATTTTGTAAGAAAGAATCGATTTTGTAACCCGACCTATATAATCGTTTACAACCGATTTTATCGATTACGGTCGTAACCAAACACGCATCCCCTAGTATTGAGCTGTCAAACTATGTTTACGGTATGCCTTCTTGGCTGCATTCGTCAAACGGCATATGAAAAGCAATGGTCCATACCGTGGCTCCTAACGGTACCGACGCTCGTGCGAGTACCTAAGTTTACGATATAATGGCTGCTAGCTGTAAATAACGAATTCACATCTGTAAATAAAGTCAAGCCTTGTAAGTAACAGACATACAGTTGTAGACTTGATAAAACGATCGTGAGACATCTTATACTATTACTAGTTGGCTCTCTAATATTCTTTTTGAGATGGCTGAACTATTTACGTTTTAAAAAATTCTGTCACTGCAATTCAAAACCTCGTATCTGGTAAGTAGTTTGTCACTGAGATACGAACTTTGTTTTAAGCAGGTATTCGTTACTTAGTGACTTTTGGTTGTCTAATTCTAATTCTAATTTTAAAATATGGCTTCCATCAAAGTTAATGATGATTTCGCCAATTTCGAGTTTGCTCGTAGAGCATGCCGTTGTTCGGTGAGGTTGCTTTTTGTAAAGTGATAGCGATTTACAAAAAACCACGCGGACTATCGGGCCTTGACCCAGGAAGGGCTATGAACGCTTCAAGTTGAATTCTTCATTAGCTATTCACTCATACGTTAGATCACTGCACAATACGCTATCAATACTACACATTGAATAACAAAAATGAATAAATAACGAACAACAAAACTTTAACGCATGCGGCCATCTTGAGTCATGGACCGGAAGCCTCTTTTGGTTGTCGACAATACCCTTAACATGAGTTGACGTGGCAGTACTCGCTAGCGATAGCTGTGATTTGTATGGAGAATAGTACTAAAGTCGAGTTTTTAATTAGGCGAACTAACTTGACAGCTGAAAGTGTTGCCAGAAATAGAAAAAAATATAGTGATTGGTGTATGTCGATACAAATGTGTCGATATAACCTTAACTATAGACCTTAACATGTTGCAATAAGGTTTATATCGATACCTGTAGAGCACAACCGTACTAACTTTTCGGAAATAAGTAGTTGCGATTAGGACGTTAGTGCACAACTCTATGTGGTTTAAATTTCATTGGCAAAAATATTGTAATAATTATCGATATTCGTTTACAAATGTACAGTTATCAGTGTATTTGATAGTACCATGGAATTGTCAAGAAAACAAAAAGGCGGACAGCGTTCTTAGCGATGTCCTAAAATAAAGTTCGTTCGATGTAAGTATTTTATGAAATGAAATGTTTTTTTTCAACGCTGTTTAACTAAAGCTCTGGTATGAACTGGTTATTTTTAAATATCGATATAAACAACACCAGCGAAACTGTGGCAACATTCGTGCGCAATGAACTGTCAAGTTAGTCCGCCTAATTAAAAACTCGACTTTAGGGGTGCTTCTCCTTTCCAGCTTAGCCAAGATTTCTTTCGTATATCCGTTTATCCTGATTTCAGGCTGTTTCAAGCCGCATTTTCAACCGATTCTCGTGAAATTCTGTAGCTAAGTAAGCTCAATTCGAAATTTTCAGCGGAGACATCGTCTGTACCATGAGTGACGGTAATCGTTAGCGACTGCGTAAACGGTTTGTATGGAGAATGGTAGTTCTACAAAGTAACCGTAGGGGCGCTGCACACTATCTATCACTTAAACTACGATTTCTAATTCAAGACCAAAAAAACTACCACAAGGTTGCCACTACAATAAAATATTTTTACAATAGTAAATTTATTTTTATTTTTTAAACACGCTAAGATAATTTATTTATTGGTAACTTTAACTCTAATATGTTTTAACAAAATAACTAGATATATTTATTATTGCATAATTACGAGAGGTGATAATAAAAACTTAAACATCGGAGATTTTTGGTACAAAATCTGGTATTGTACTTGTAACACTTCAGCATTTGGTGGTGCAAGCCAAAAAACAAACTCAAATTTTGACAGTGACGTATCTGACGTAGTTTTTTTTGGTCTTGAATTAGAAATCGTAGTATAGGACTTCCGGTTCGTGTCCCAAGATGGCCGCATGCGTTTAAGTTTAGTTGTTCATTATTTATTCATTTTAGTTGTTCAATGTGTAGTATTGATAGCGTATTGTGCAGTGATCCAACGTATGAGTGAATAGCTAATGAAGAATTCAACTTGAAGCGTTCATAGCCCTTCCTGGGTCAAGGCCCGATAGTCCGCGTGGTTTTTTGTAAATCGCTATCACTTTACAAAAAGCACGATTTCTTCAACTCACCGTACAACGTGGTATCAATCCTCTATCTAGTCGCCTAGTGCAATTGGCAACGAGACATTGGCAGTAATGGTCGCTTAACTGTGACCGGTTGCCATTTTTAAAAAAATAGAATAGAATAGAATCGTAGTATAGTATCCTCCATACAAATCGTTTACTCTTTCGCTAGCGAGTACTGTCGCGTCAACTTAAGGGTATCCGTCCTGGCTTTACCATTATCGGGTAGCAACAGCAACCAAGATTGTTGTAATCCGCGCTTCGACAGGTGCATTAGAACGATATACACAAATAGGCCGTCTCGCTGTCGAACGTCAATCGGCCGGCGGCTTCCTTTCACTCACTTTCTCTTTGACAATGGTTAGATGCGATGGGATATGTTGTACTTAACAATACATTGACCGAGCGAGCAAAGCGTCTACGTTTCAGCTTGGCCCTAAATTCTTTAGTAATTCGGATACCGGATTACCGGCTGTTTGCGCCTAGATTCCGCATTTCTTGGCTGATTCCTGTGATTTTTTGGGAGATCGATAAGTATAGTTTCTTGTCGATTGACATTTCAAAATTTTCCAAAATGGCCGAGATAGGTATGATATTTTATTTTATTTTCTCTTTATTGGCACACTAAACAGATTACATTCATTTAAAAAAATAAAGATACAAAGGACAGGCATTGCAGATAAATGTCATCCAAAATAAGCATGCACATCATGATTTTAACAATATATGTACATTGAAAAAATATCCTAAAATAAAAATTATTATTTGTTATGGGGGTTGCACCTGCAAAACTTACATATTTAAATAATTTTGAAACAAAATGAGGTCTATACAGATCATCATAGAGCCCTGTTAAGCTTACATTAAAAAATGGCAGAAACTGCCCGACATGTTTTGAACTCGTAATACTCGTATGATTAGATTAGATTAGATTCGATTTAGTTCACAAATATGGAATCAGATCTTATAAAGATTTGTACTGTACATTGAAAATAAGTAAACGAACAAATACAGTATCATAAACAAATGTATAAAAGTTTTGTAGGCACATTGACTAAATTTTACGCATATCAGGCGAGTTATTTATAGAAGGCGAAAAACCGGTATAAAACTATTGTGACAGCAAAAACAGGTATTGCAAATTCTGTACGGAGATATTACTTTAATCGTTGTTTCAAGTTCATTGAAAAGCATACATTTATTTTTTTCCCAGTTAAAGTATTAGTTAAATATGTCTACAGCTTTTCCTAATGTCTACAAATGGTAACACAAATACATCGGGAACGAGTGGTTTAATACGATAAAAATATAAGCTGCGAGTTTAGATTTATGGCATTCTAAACCGGCCTTATACATCAGTCTCAAACGCCCGTCAAACTAGATTTTCGTCCATTGTGGCGAAGTGAGTGACCTGCGACAATAACCGGTTTTTACTATAAATCATGACATAATCTAATCGGGTAACATATCCGAACTTGCCGCGCCGAGCGCGCCCGAGCGCTCCCGACGCGAGCCGAGCGCCTGACAGTTCGTCACTTGTCCGTCACATCGCGGCACACTTCTCTTATGTATTGAATTACATAGGCGCAGTACGCGCCGTCGCGCCGGCTACTCTACCGTTCTCTTTTCAAACTATTTACACTGCAGTTTCAAAATCGGTCGATGATCGAGCCGTCGATAGGCGAGCGTGATTTTTTCATTCCAGTCTATCGATTCGCATTACCGATAGGCGATATTTTTACGCGCAAATGGTTATTCCGCTTGTGGCGCGCGGTGCAGCGGACGTTATGTACACAAGCCGGCTCCAGGTCCGTCGCCGGAGGCCCAGTGCTCGCCGGGCCGGCCGCGGAGCCCCCTGACGCACGTGCCGCTGTTTATGCCCGCGTGTCAATGACATGCCGGCGTGACACACATTCGCCGACTGACGGAACGCTAACACGTCCGCGGTTTCTCGCTGATTTTTTGCGCGAGTGCATTGTCTAATTATCGCGCCGTCCTTATCATTTATTTGGGAGTAATTCGTTGTGTTTTATCGTCCGGTTATCGTATGTGATAGCGTGAACTGTGGGATAGTTTCGATGATAGTAACAACAATAGTGCATTATTTACTTGTGTTGTGAAGCGTCGCGTACTCAGGGCCGTCATTTGTCAATAGTTAAGTCTTATCTGATTCTGTCCGTTCCTCGTTTATAAAAATTTCCGATTATCGCAATACTCTACCGAAACAATAAAAAAAATGTAATTTCTTCAATTTTGTGAATCGCTGCAGTTGCTTGAAATTACCGGTTTTTTAAATCAATTATATTGTTAACAGTTTGCGCAACTTTGATCCAGATGGTTATCGCCTGTCATGGTTAATTGGCCACAGACAGCAATTAAGTGCGCTTCGAATTCCTTTTTCAAATTCGACCCTCGTTGCGAGTTGACGTATACGTCATTATGACGTCGGCGCCCACTCGTCATAGCAACAAGAAAAATAAAGTACAGGTTAACTGAAATTCATTGCAGACAAATTGAGGCAAGAAATTTTCATGGACACGTCTCGTCTGTTATTTATAGACGTTCTGTTTGATTTGTACACCGCGTGGCGTCGTAGCTTACCTACATAATCTACGGCCGCTCGCGGAATGTATGTACATCTTGCACTATGTAGAGCGTATGTACAACGGATATAACAATATCAGCGTCGTTGCCAGTGTGTGCGTGCCAGCGTAATGAGCGTTCTATGTGCTAAGAAACAGTAAAAAGTATGGCGCGAACGGTCGGAGCGGCAACGTCGCGCGCGTTCGGAGGCCTCGCCGCGGTGAAAACAATAGCCTTTTTATTATTTTTTGAATAATACATTTATGCATATGCGACAATTACTTTCCGAACGACGCGATGATAGCGTAATTAACAGCTCTCGCCGGTGATAACTAGTTTTTAATTCCTTTCAGTAAATAAATAACCGTATAATAGTACCGTTAGATTTTTTGCATTTAGAACGTGTAGCATAAATATACATTAGATAGCTTACTGTTACAAAAGCGTACCATGTATGGTTGATAGTGAAAAACAAACATCTTAATAAAAATAGCTCGCGTAATAAAAAAAATAGTAACCGATGTTGACCTTTCCGAACGCTCCTCGTTTCTAGTGCGGCCAGCTGACGGCGGCGTTGCCAGCTCGCGTCCGCCTCGCGACTAGCTACCACGATCTTATCGCCCCAATTCCCGCGCGGTACGAACCATAATCGCATATCACGGCTAGGTACATAAGGAACTTGTGACGTTTTACACGGTACACTGCCGTTTCCCGGCGCGAAAAATTCGAAATGCTTTTTATCAGTCGCCAGTACGCTTCGCGTCTCATTCCACCTGTTTTACAGATTGTGACATGATCAGTGCTACGTGATTGACTGTTGCGACGTGATCAACAAACCAAAGTGCCCAAAGCTAGTGTTATTTATTTATAAAAGAGTTTATTTACATTATTTATTTATTAATCTAAATCATAGTTAAAATTAAATTAATAAAAAGTGATATTTAAAAATCTTATAAAAAACCGATAACCGACTAAACGCTCGCATCACTATAAGATAATTAAAAAATCAAAACGTCAAAAGTAGTGTGTGTCCTCGGCCGAGAGATGGCGCGGTGACAAGGTGGCCTACATGCCGGTGGCGCTGGGCTCGCTCGGCGGCGAGGGCGAGTACCGGGAGTACCACCACCTCTCGCCGCACCACCCGCCGCACCAACTGCAGTACCATGAGTACGCGCCGCCGCCGATGTACCATCCCATGCCGGATCCCTACTTCAGGTAACTCCTAGTGGTGTATGCGCTCCTGGTACATTGATGGAGCAACAATACCATATATTACGAATATCTATAGGAACCTTTGAAATATTTGTATCTTTGGAAGCATTAACTATAGGAAGTAACTATACCTGCACCAACTCCAATACCATTAAGGTTAAAGTTCCAGTGCTTGGCACTCTATACTCCAAATTCCAATAGCTGGCACTTTCAATCACTCCAACGACTTATTTCTTAGCAGTATCCAACCTGTGAACCTGATGACTAAGCATCGGACTTTTGATAGCTCGATCTCCTTTCCCGGAACTAACGCTGATTCGATGTAGTTGTAGTGACACACTGCGGTACTGACACCACTGAAGAATATCACCGAATTTAGTTTTTCATCAAACATTAAAGTACATTACAAACTGAATAAAGGTAAAGAAATTTTTAGACTACGCCTTATATTTTTCGAAATATTTAAATTATTAAACTAGGAGCGCAGAGCACTATGACGTCACATGGACATGACGGAGCTCGCTTAGTGCGCTTGCGCTGCGCTCTCGGACTGCGCGTATGCATTTAGCGTCGAAGATTATTAAAATCATTATGACATCATGTCAACTAGAAAGCAAACCATAAAAAAAAAAGATTTTTTTTCAGTCGAAAAATACTTAAAAAAAAGCAACAAACACAAATTGATAACCCGTTCAGTTTTTGACGTCTCATCGGTTAAAGAGTATCTCATTATCAGAACACACTAAAATAATCCGAACTCTTGGACAGTACTGTTGCTATGGCTTTAACCAGGTCACTCGTTCGGTTGATCGCTCTAACCTCATTGAAAAGTTTTCTATTTTCTTCGTAGCGTTCAACTTTGCAGCCGTTCGACATTTTAGCACTTAGTTAAAATAACAACGAACAGTAAAATACCTATTAAATTTTTTATAAAGACTAGAAATGTGCCCGCGACTTCGTCCACCTATCTCCATAGAAACAGATTTTCAGTACAATTTTTAGGGTTCTGTACCCAAAGGGTAAAAACGGGACCCTATTACTGAGACTTCGCTGTCCGTCCGTCCCCGTCCGTCCGTCCGTCCGTATGTCACCAGGCTGTATCTCAAGAACGGTGATAGCTAGACAGTTGAAATTTTCACAGATGATGTATTTCTATTGCCGCTATAACAACAAATACTAAAAATAAAATAAAATAAATATTTAAGGGGGCTCCCATACAACAAACTTGTTATAGATTATGGTACGGAACCCTTGATGCGCGAGTCGGACTCGCACTTGCCCAATTTTTCAATTTATGTTAGGCCTGAAATAAAAAAATAAATTTTACTTTTAAAAATCTAGGCATCTAGAGTTTTGAGTCCAAACTCTTAGATGCCGTTATTTTCAATTTGACTTGGTTTTATTTAAAATCTGTCTTACCTTGAACTACTAACTTCAAATTACGCTTAGGTAAAACACTGTTTCACATATGTACCGACAGTTGAGGAAAACACGTACTTTCTTCGCTCTTGTCACAATGACCATAAGGGTAAAAAAGGTAAGCGTTTTAGATTCTGTTACAATCTATGTACCCTGTACCCAATATTTTACATTATATTTTGAACTAGCGATCCGCCCCGGCTTCGCACGGGTGCAATGCTGCATACAAAGGGACATAGGGACAGAGAAAGCGACTGTTTTATACTATGTAGTGATGTAGTGCATACACGGTGATTCAGCCCTCTACAACAACTACGGGGGGGGGTTCAGTAAGTGTCCCCGAAACCCCGGACACCTTAGAATCCGGACACTTTATAAGTGAATGAAAAATAAAACAATTGTTTTTTTTTAATTACCGTGAAACATGCCAACTTTGCCCCCTTTTTTCGTAAAAACCCGAATTTCTCTAATTTTTCTATGATGGGATAAAGTTTTTTTTTTGTCTAACGCATCCATCGTATTCATATGCATGCGTTTATTACGAGAAACAATTTTTAAATCTACATTTAACCATTTTTTTTATCAATTTTCACCTCGGGTAAAGTAATCTAAACTTTTGCAAACATGGCCCAAATCGATTATTTTCGTAACTATAGCCCCTACAACCTTAAGATAAGGATCAGTATAAAATCTGGGGTAATAATGGCGTTCTACTTAATATATTGGTCTTAACTGTACAAACACGTGTGCAATATGGGTGGGCAATGTTACATAGGTATTTTGTTTTTCTCCATACAAGCCGAATCAAGCAGTTTGAAATTGTCAGGGTTGTCACTTTTGGTTGAGTGAACCATCTTTACCAATACCATTATCAAAATGAAAAATGTATGCTTAATATTCGATACTAATAGTTTGGCGGTTATTTTTTTACTTCACGTTAGATTCTAAGTTAGAATAATGTAAATAAAAATTGTCATAATTGAATATTCTATGTTTTTTTGTTTTATGGACATGACATGACATGACATGCAGCTAATGCTAAAAGTACAACGGCTTAATAGAAATATAATTTACCTTACCCATAATACATAACCCTCCTTTATTTACGCAGTCAGGTAAAATTACGACAAGGTGACAACCCTGACCCTTTTTTTAGTCTGGGCAATGATGGCATTCATAGGTGAGCAAGTTACTGGATAACATTGCCCACTGTCATAACTCCGGTTTTAATAAGTATTTTTAGTTCAAACTACAATAAAAATGATCTACAGTTCTTATTGTATAACAAGCAATAAGATACATTCACCTGAGGCTTCCCCATTCTGTAAAAAATACACCAGAACTTCACCTAGAATTGGCCCGCTAAATCACGCACCTTATTCGACTAGTCCCAACACGTTACGGAATGAAGTTGCGCGCAAATGTGATTCCCAGTGATACCACAGATATAATCTATTTTCCACTAAAAATAGTAGTGTTGCCATAATCATCTTGAAATTGTCTGCAGTAACGTTTCTTTTTTTAAGTAGCGTTTTGGGCAAAGTTCCCTGTGGAGGCAAAGTTGGCGTATTTCACGGTACATTATTTTCGGACACGTCCGGGAAAAAAATGCGATTTACGCCAAATGTCCGGGTTTTAAGTCTTTGTCCGAGGTCGGCGAATTTAGAGATAGCAGCCCTATGACTTGTCGTGCGACATTTTTTTTTTGGTGTTATTTTATTCTGCGGGCCCTCGGGGGCCCTTTGCGTAATTTGGCACTGACACGCTCCGTCCATTTGGACAATGCGCCGAGAAATCGTGCGACATATCATCACGTCAGAGTATTGCACAGAAAGAGACAGTTAATATATCTCGCGCGAGAAAAAATCGCGTGACACAGTTGTGCTAGAGGCACAGAAGTTATGAGCGAGAGTAAAAGGGGTGATGAGGATCACATTGAGCAACTTTCACTATGGGATCAGCCTGAAATCGCAAAAAATAAAATCATTTAATTAACAAGTAATTGGTTAATTGATCGCGAACAACAAGACAACCTTAAAACAATTTCAAATATTTCCACGCATAAAATATTCATTCAAACTGTAAAAACTAACTAATACACCTCTTGAGCACGTTTTTGAATTTGATTCCATCTATGCGACTAGATTTGTTCAGGTAAATGA
This sequence comes from Apotomis capreana, assembly GCA_947623375.1. NCBI lineage: Eukaryota > Metazoa > Arthropoda > Insecta > Lepidoptera > Tortricidae > Apotomis > Apotomis capreana. The sequence continues at coordinate 11,580,372 of OX392521.1, forward strand.
TTGAATACATGATATGGACCGAATTAGGAAATTCTTTTTTGTTGAGGTTGGGATCTGATGATAGAATCCGGAAGAAATTGAGGGAAATCTTCAAAAATTGATGAGAACAATAAGAGTTATTTAAAAAATACGCTTATTTGCGTATTTTTAACCGACTTCAAAAAAAGAGGAGGTTCTCAATTCGAACTAATTTTTTTTTTTTTTTTTTTTTTTTTTTTTTTCTATGTATGTTACTCGATATCTCCGAGAATCGTGAACCGATTTTCAATTTTTTTTTTTTAATCGAAAGGGTATAACTCCGAGTTGGTCCCGTTGGCACTAAGTCGGGATCTGATGATGGAATCTTGGAGAAATCGAGGGAACTCTTCAAATGTTATAGGGACATGTACGGCGCTTTCGGTAATTTATTGATAAAGTCAAGAATTTACATTCAGTAAATAGGATTTGGCCACTAGAACTTTTATATGAATCACTAAAAAGCAAAAAAAAAAAAAATTTTTAACAAAAAAAAGAACCGACTTCAGTAAAACTAAAAAACCAAAAATAACCCGTTCAAGTACAGATTACATTTGACTCACCCTTCGAAGTCGGTGCCAAACCTCGCATAAACTATAAGTAATATAAATATAAGAACTGAGTGGTTTGGGATCGACTTCGAAGGGTGAGTCAAATGTAATCTGTACTTGAACGGGTTATTTTTGGTTTTTTAGTTTTACTGAAGTCGGTTCTTTTTTTTAAATAACTCTTATTGTTCTCATGCGATCTGTTGCCGTTGGTAATTTTTTGTTAAAAAGTGATTATTTAATGTTAATAGCTATAGGTAAATTAGCGGTTGCTATACGGCGTCGAAAGGATGGTTCAGGGCCATATTCTGTCGCATGTTGTCATCGGGGATGGATTAACAAATACATACCTAAATTCCTCGCACTTTTTGATTCCGTTTATGTTCGCGGCATTTGGATTACGTTTGACAACATTATTTCCCATTTCCGGCTAATATTCTCACAGATATTTCTCAACCGATTCTCGTGATATTTTGCAAGTAGGTTCTATAATTGACAAGATTTCATTGATTTTCTGTATTCCGCTTAAAAAGAGGATTTAATCGCTCTTTTTATATTTTCCAAAGTTACTAGTATTTTATTTTATTATTAACTTATTAAAACTTACTCATTCTAAAATGTAGTAACTCCAAAACTATGACACAATGGAATGGTTACTTTACTCTGGTGTCTTATGAAACAAATTGGGCAAGTGCGATGCGAGTCCGTCTCGCGCATGAAGGGTTCCGTACCATAAGCTATAACAAGTATGTTGTATGGGAGCCCCCCTTAAATATTTAGTTTATTTTATTTTTAGTATTTGTTATTATAGCGGCAACAGAAATACATCATCTGTGAAAGTTTCAATTGTCTAGCTATTACCGTTCTTGAGATACAGCCTGGTGACAGACGGACGGACAGCGAATTCTCAGTAATAGGGTCCCGTTTTTACCCTTTGGGTACGGAACCCTAAAAAACGAATGATGTTGAGCTTGACATTGTTGACAGCTTATTTTTTTTCGCGGATAGATCATTTCGGTTATGTTACGTGTTTTTGGGTGGATCAACTTTTTGTTGCTGTTATTCTGTCCGTGACCCAGGGGATAATAGTGATTAAATTTCTAAGAAACGTGTTGATAATTGATATTACTGGTATTGTCAGGAGACAGTCTACATAAGAATGGGCTTATAACTTCTTAAATTACAAAGCTTTTGCTAAATATAACCACGGAAAATCGTAGTTTTAAAAAGTGACCCAGGGGCATCGCCATGGCAACGAGTGGCAGAAAATAGTTGATTGTTATACAGAAAAATACATTTAAATATTTTTAGGGTGGTTACGACGCAACGCTCTTTCGGTCTCTTTACAAATTTGCATCTTTTAGCAAATTTAAATGTTTAAATTAAATTGTGGTGTACCCACATTAAAAAAAATGAGACATTAAATGTTTCATAAATATATAATTTTAAATGTTGTCAATTATATAGTCTTTTTGGTTCCTCTTTTTCGATTATTTTCAAAATATGCGAATAAAAATATTTCAGCAATTCCGAAACAGATACGCGAAGTCTTCAGCTCACGGATCCACTAGTAGATAAATGATAAAGCGTTTGTCATTTATCACACACAAACGTCAGTGGGCCTATTAAGGGTTCGTTTATCGGGTGATATATAAATGACAAAGCCTCCACCACTGTTTGACAAATATGTGAATGTTAGTGACGGATAGTTTATAATTTATATATCGCGTGATAAATGTAACTCTCTTTTATCTATATCGATAAGTTTTACATGAGTAGCTTACTTTTTCTTTAGGTACCGATGCTTCTTTTTTTTGCATTTACTAATAAATGTGCGACCACACCGCCGCTCAAAAAATAGTGCAGTTACGCAGCGTCGAATCCATACCGTTTATACGAGTACCGCAAGCTCTCCACACCGCTACTCAAAACACGGCGACGACGACATACTACCCGTCACTGCGGAAATGCACTGTCAATGTTTTTAGCAGCGGTGTGGTCGCACCTTAAGGCCGTTCCCTGAGCCAGAAATGCAAAAATACCCCAAAAATTATCCTATTTTTCTACGAAACGTTGATATTAGTAAACGAGGGAAAAATATATATCATTCTTGATTATATTATCTTTAATAACACAGCATTCGATACACGATTCATAACACTTCGCTCGATACAATTAATTCCCAAAGTAACCTCCAATTCGAATTTTTACTCCAACTTTACTTGTTTTTTCACTACGTGACACTATGAAACAAAAAAGGAGAAAAATCAATCATAACTAAAATAGTAATTTGACAGCTTCCGAATTTCAATAATTTGAGGCAATATTTTTAAGATAAATAATCATCGACAAATTCTATCGTAAAAAGATATCGCCTTACGGCCCGCAAGCTCTATCTCCGTCACTCTTTTGAAATGTGACTGTTATGTGACAGGGACGGGTGGCCTGAGGAGGGGCTCGGGGCTCTGGCTCAGGGAACGGCCTTAACACTCAACATTATTGTTGGGTTCGTGGACTGTATGATTAATTGAAATAATAACTCATTTGAAGATATAATATCCCGCCAGGCAAGCGGGAGACCGTGAGATGTGGTCGCTTCGGAGTGTGAGTGGTAAGTGAGCTGTAGCTGGGGGCGCGGGGGTATTTGTGCCCGCGCCACTAGCGCTCGGCGTGAGTACGCATCAACGCGTTTAAAATTAGGCCACGCCTCCGAATTGCCTCTTGGGTTTGTTTATTAAATTAAGAAAACATTACACATTTTATTCATAGGTACAACATACAGTAGAAATAGGTAAGTAAAAACAAAGAGAATAAAAACGTTTATCTTAAAACTAACACACAAGACATAAATTCGGTAATAAGTAACACGTAAACAATAAATCAAATAATTAGCAATTAAACGGTAGAAAACAACACTTACGTACTATATTATAATTAAGAGATCGACATACGTGATTCTATACAACATATAGGGTTATTTCCCACAGTCTTCCCCCCGTGTGCGAACACCGTCTCCGAGTTTTTCTAGGAAATAACGATAAGTCTGGAGGCTGGGCGACGTATGGGTCCTGCGGCTGTGCGAACTTCTGTTACTCTCACATTGCCGTCGGGTCCTGGATAAGTCTTTATCACCTCGCCTCTAGGCCAAGTTCCGCGTGGCATTGTGCTATCGACTATGAGCACGATATCGCCTTCTTTTACATTTGCGTGTGCGGATTGGCTCGGTCTAGCTCTCAGAGTAGGGCGGTATTCTTTAATCCAACGCTGCCAAAAATGGTCGGCTAAGCGCTGCGCTGTCTTCCAGGAGTTCGAGGTCAATACGACGTCTGAGAAAGCGCCAAAGGGCGACATAGCGTTGGAGCGACCCAGGAGAAAATGGTTGGGGGTAAGTGCTTCTTCATTGTTCAGCACGACCGGCGTAAGTGGTCGAGAATTGACAATGTGCTCGGCTTCCAGCAGTAGCGTGTGCAGCACCTCGTCATGAGGGTGCTTTTCTTTAAGGGTTACTCGTAGCGCAGTTTTGATGGAGCCTACGAGTCGTTCCCAAGCCCCGCCGGCGGAGGGGTTGCCAGGCGGGATTTTCTTCCACACGATCTGCTTATGCTTGGCGAACTGCTGCATGTCCGTCTCTATGTTGCGGAGAGCGTCTGCTATTTCACGTTCGGAGCCCACAAAATTGGTAGCGTTGTCCGAGTATATTACGGTCGGAGTTCCGCGCCGAGCCATCATTCTTCTTAGTGACATGATCATGGACGAGGAGGAGAGGGAGCTCACGAGTTCGAGGTGTACGGCCCGGGTAGTTAGGCATGTGTACAAGGCTCCCCATCTCTTTTCGTGTCGTCGTCCGACCGTGACGGTCATTGGCCCGAAGAGGTCGCATGCAGTGGCTGTAAATGCGGGTTGATTAGCCATGAGCCTTTCTTTAGGTAAGTCGCCTAAGGGGGCCTTTGAGGGTGACCCCCTACGGGTACGACACCATTGGCATCGGTTGCATATAAATCTTAGCGCGCCTCTTAGCCCTATCACGTGATATTTTTGAGTGATTTCATTCATCACGGTGAAGTGGTTACCGTGGTTGAAAGTCACGTGATAGTGTTGTATCAGCAATCGGGTGAAGTCTTCTTTCGCGTGGAGAATTGGCGTGGCAGTATCTCGATCAATTCGCCCATCTAGCAGCAGGGTTCCGTGGCTGTCCATCTTCACGGCTAACTTGCTGAGCGCCGACTTCTTCGGTAAATTTCGCCCAGCCTCCAAGTGCTTTATCTCCTCGCTGAATGACGCCCGTTGACTTCGTTGAATATTCAATAATTCAGCGATTTTCAAGTGATCATTTTTTATATCCGTTTCTGTATTCAATTTGAGCAATTTGGCTTTAAATACCTCGGCGGCTAGCAGTACGGTAGCAGTGGCCCTAATCAATCGCGAGTATCGCGAAAAACGCTCTACTAGCGGTAAGGACGGAAACGACGTAAGTGACCTATCGCTAATGGCGGTTACGACCTTTTTAATGGGACGCTCTTCCCCGGTCGCGGGCAACGTGCTTCGTTCTGACTTGTCTATTTGCCAATCGGATTCGCTCTCTATTGTATATTCAGCGGCATAGTCTGCGTTCCTATTCTTAACATATAGGGCGGTTGTCGGGCTAGAGTTTGAGTCGAAAAGTAATTGTTTCATTTTGAATTTTGAAGGCTCACTCTGTCCGTCTCCCTCCCTCCATAGGAAACGTAGACTATTCCCGTCTCGCTCTAACGGAAGGGACATTTCCCTAATATCCGGAAATATTGCAATTTTTCCTTCGCGGAAACGCGGTCGTACTGGGAGGAGCGCGTCATCTAAACATTTTTCGAATGACCTCCTAGCGACCTCCGGCGGTGGCGATTCCATTCTCTCTGCGTAGCCTTTACTAAGCAATTTATCTGCTTGCTTTTCGTGCTCAGACTTTAAATTCGCGTCTTTACTTAATTTATTTTCGAGAGAGTGCAATCGCTTCAACGCCTGTGACTTGTTACTAGGTAAGGACTCGTCATTGCACTTCCATAAAGGGCCGGCCTGATACGTACTTTCGCTTGACAACGGTTTGCAAGTTGTATCTAGCAATTCTATATCGCGTTGCTCAGGGCCGGACTTGGGCGGACGATTTTCTACACCTAGTGATTCGATACTGAAACGTTCCTTAATTACGTCAGCTATCTCGTTCTCGCTTACTTTCGCGGGACGCAAGTGGTTCACGACAAATGCGCGGTTACGGGGGACGTCATGGCTACCATGAAGTACCCATCCAATTTGGGTTAGGGAAGCCACTGGGAGGCCTATGTCTCCGCTTAAAATGCGACGAGAGGCCAGTAACTGCCAGTGATCTTGCCCTATTATCATGGTAGGAGTCGCCTTGTCGTAACATATTTCGTCTTTAATTTCGCGTAAATGATCGCATTTGCTTACTACATCCCGTGATACCTCTTGCGTCGCGAGGTCGAGCTTATTAATTGTGTATGCGGACATTTTTCCTAAATGCCTACTACATGCGCCACGGATGGAAAAACTTATTTTGCAGGACTCCTTATCCGATATCGAATTTCCGCCTATGCTTTCAATCGCGAGGATTTCCGTTTTCTCTCGCGGTGCTATGGCGTCAGCGACATGTCTCTCTATTAGAGATATGGAACTACCGTCATCCAGGAGCGCGGTCGTTTGTATGGTGCCCAATGGGCCCGACAGCTCTACTGGGATGATTTTCAGGTAGGTATTCGCGCTACGCAAATGGTTAACTATTCCGTTAGTACTGCGCGAAGGAGTCGAGTTAAGCATCAATCCGTGTAGCATTCTATGATGCCCTGATTCGCATTGATTAAAGCCGCAAGGTGTGTACTTGCATTTTACGGGGCGCTTATGATTGGAATCCAAGCAACGAAAACACAGCTTATGTGTTTTGACGGCTTCCCATCTTTTTTCTACTGACATTTTCACAAAATCTGCACATTTAATTATTGAGTGCTCACCGTTGCACAATATGCATTTAATGCCATTCGTAGGCGGGGAATTCGTCTGAGTATTGCGCTGGGATTCCATCACACGCGGCCGTTGGGCTTTTTTTTTATTATTAGAGAAGTTATTTTTATTATTATTCGGCCTAGTGTTAACCTGCGCCACAGTATGTGGGAGATAATCATCGCAATCTGAATCTGATGAGTCGTAATTGAAGCTTGATACGTGCGAGTGGGACGGGCGGCGCTCTCTCGCTCCCTCACCGCGCATGCGCGGGGCGGGGCCGTGAGAGATCTCGTTCACGAGATTTACCGGCTGTCTAGCTCGCTGCCTACTGTGCGTTTTTCTTGTTGCTACACTAATGTCGTTTAGAAATTGCGACATGGCTACAAGACCTGGTACAGACTTATTATTGATTCTATATTTATTCCATTCATAACGCACTATCAGATTCATTTTGTCGATAATTTTATTTACTAATTCCGGCGCGTAAAGGAACTCGTTTTGGCGGAGAGCTTTAATAGTGGACACTACGTTAGCGACAGTTCCCGCGAATGCGGTAATGTTGCTATTATCCTCAGCTAAACGCGGCATGCGTTTTACGTTATGCATTTCCGCCAATACGATCTCCTCGGGATCGCCAAAATGCCGTTCTAATGCCTCTATTATTTCGTACGGATTCGACACGGTGTACATAATGGATTTTACAGCCAGCCGGGCTTCTCCGCGCAATGCCCTACGTAGCCTGCCTATGTTGCTTACGTCTGAGAATAGAGGCGAACTATCGTCGAATTCTGACCGAAATGCTATCCACTCGGCTATATTGCCGTCGAACGGCGTCAACTCGGGCACGTGTCGTTGAATGACCGGCGTGCTTTTACTACGATTGACGGCGTCGACTACCTTGTTAGATAACAATTCGAAGTCCCTATTCGCGAAAGCACTACGTTCGCGCTCCACTGGGGCTTCGCGCGGCGCGAAACTGGGCCCTATTGCCTGCATCGGACAGTCTATACGCTGTTGTTGCTGTACCCAACCTAACACACGCGTGTCCCTAGCAGTCGGCTCGATTGTCAATGGCACATTTGAATTGTTGGATGCCTCAATACGTGCAATTTCCAAGCGATTCTTCGCCGCCATTGACGCCCGTTTCGCCTGCTCTAATTCCGCGTTATGTAATTCTAATTCGGCCATTAAAACGGATAACTGCGGATTAACACTGCCTAAGGGCGCGCCTACCACAGTGCCCGATGCACTCCTACTATGTCTAGGTATATCGTGCTGAGGGGGACGTTCATGTAACGGAACGTCTAGATTCTGATCGGAATCGTAATTCACTGGGGGGCCTGCTGGCGGCGGCGCGGCGCCTTCTAACTGAATAACGTTCGCGGGATGTGCCGGTTCGTTCACTTTGCCACTGCTACCTAAACCACCACCGCTGGTGCCTTTGCTCCACGTATTTGTACTATCACTTGTTGTCAACCCGGGAGACGGTGTCGCTTCGTCCGTACGGACGCTTCGCGAGCGTAAATGGCGCACAAATTCTTCGTCTGCTGACATGGTGATGATGCGCGGAACACGGGGGGGGGGGGAACACTGAACCTAACACCTATGCGAGCGTTACTGGAGATTGACGTCACTGTAACGCTCGAGAACCTAAGTCCCTACGTTTTCTTCTTTATTCTTTCTTCTTTTCTTCTTTCTTCACGTGATTACCTCCACGCAAAGGACGCAAAACAAGTCTGCGTTTGACACCGTTAGGTGCAGAAATGTAAGCCCCAGCTAAAGCTGGCGGAACTGGACCAAGCCAGACCAAGCGACTAAAGTCGCCGAATTAAGGAACCGAAGCCGAAGCCTCTCAAAATTCCCGGGGTCGAGCAAGCTCTTCCCCTAGTGAGACAGTTGCCCTAAGGCCACAAGAGACAGTATGATGCACGCCGCACGGCGCGCAGGCTCTTGAGGTGATCTTCTAAATGGGCAGGAGCTCTTCGTAAACAGGAATCTTGAGGCTTCGTTTTTCACAGGTATCTCTTCATAATAGACAGGAATCTCTTCAATATTGGACCGCAATCTTGAAATTTCTTTCTTGACAGGAATTTCTTCAATATTAGACGACGACCTTGAGATTTCTTTCTTGAGACTTCTTTATTGTGGCTTCTGGCTTCTTTAGACGCTTGGTGCTGCTTCTTCTTTATTGATCCGGATCTCGAAGTACCATTGTTGGGTTCGTGGACTGTATGATTAATTGAAATAATAACTCATTTGAAGATATAATATCCCGCCAGGCAAGCGGGAGACCGTGAGATGTGGTCGCTTCGGAGTGTGAGTGGTAAGTGAGCTGTAGCTGGGGGCGCGGGGGTATTTGTGCCCGCGCCACTAGCGCTCGGCGTGAGTACGCATCAACGCGTTTAAAATTAGGCCACGCCTCCGAATTGCCTCTTGGGTTTGTTTATTAAATTAAGAAAACATTACACATTTTATTCATAGGTACAACATACAGTAGAAATAGGTAAGTAAAAACAAAGAGAATAAAAACGTTTATCTTAAAACTAACACACAAGACATAAATTCGGTAATAAGTAACACGTAAACAATAAATCAAATAATTAGCAATTAAACGGTAGAAAACAACACTTACGTACTATATTATAATTAAGAGATCGACATACGTGATTCTATACAACATATAGGGTTATTTCCCACAATTATCCTTGTCTCAACTATCCTAAAGTTGCCTGGAAGATATCGCTCTTTAGCGATAAGACCTTGTTGCCTCTTGTAATTTCTTACATTGTATATTTCCTGTTTCTGTTTGTGAGTTGTACGATAAAGAGTACTTGTACAATCAAGTTATTTTTATGGGCAAACATGTGTTCAACAATAAAACTTTTGCTCATAAGTTTATGAACTCGACTGTACTTGTACCGACTGCTTTAAAAAAGGCAAACCGGTGAGAATCGGGCTTCATAAACGCCACACCCACAATGATAAATTCGTGTTTAGTTTTAAAATATACTGATATTCTTGAATAAAACTTCTATGACCACATTTTTATGTCCTTCGTGTTTTTCCAAACTCAGTCTCGACTCGAGCAATCAAGTGAAGACCTCAAGAAAGCAATATGGCTTCTTTCATCAATTACCAGTGTGAAAGTTTGTTACGTACTAAACGGAATACATTGTGATGTAATTTTGCGAATACGCAAACGTACCTATATGCCTAACAAGGGCCGAGGGACAGTGGTGCTACAAACAGCTTTCATATGACAGTAATGTGCATACGTCAAACGTCATATTTGTATTATTAAATGACAATAGCTATTTGTCAAGGATTTGTCATCAACGAAATTCAAATTATTGTTTACCGGAATGCGGCTCATACCTTCGTTCTTCTTCCGAAATAACTACTGAATCATATTAAAAAAAACTTGACTTTCATCACTGTGGATAGTTTTGGTTTTATTATGCAATAAATACTTGATTTGCGGAATATTTAGTCATGTTTTTTTGTTTACATCAGTGATATTCACCGAATTTCAACGTTAGTTACTCAAAATTTGTCGTTGCCGGTTAGATAAATTAGTACCACTAAAATCCGCAATATGGCGTGATAACAGCCAATATTTTTCGGTGCACCGTAGTGCACTCCTCCAACTGTCGCTTTAATTCGGGAAAGTCATCATCCTCCTAGCCTTTGTCCCGTATCTTTGTAGAGAATGAATTCTCAATCGGGGTCGGCTACCTAAAATCCCAAGATGTGGCGTAGGCACCAGTTTTTACGCAAGCGACTGCCATCTGACCTTCCAACCCCCCTTTAATTCGCCGCTTTAATTCGGGAAAGTATCAAGAAAAATAGTTTTAATAAAACAAAATGATTGCGTTCACGGTGCGTCACCGTATTTTGAACAGCGATGTGGTCGGTCCTTTAACTACAATGTTTTACTATGTAAATGTTGCATTAATTATTATAACTTAGTATATTTTTTTTTTTATTGTGTCGTACTTATATTATACGACGCGTTTGGCGCAGTTTGTAGTGTACCTGCCTACTGAGCCGCTCTGGGTTCGAATCCCGGCCGGGGCAAATATTTGTGTGATGAACTCGAATACTTGTTCTCGGGTCATGAATGCTATCTATATTATGTATATCGTCTAGTACCCATTGTTCAAACTTTGCTTAGTTTGTGACTAGGCCGATTTGTGTAAGATTGCCCCTTAATAGTTATATTTAATATTTTATTTATTTTAAGTCCCGATTTCATGTTTAGTATATAATAATATTAATAATTAGTAATGTGAAAATATAAAGTTTCTTTTTCTTTCTTTTCAGGCGGCACGCTCCTTATTTCGGACAACCGGATTACAGAGTTTACGAACTCAATAAGCGGTTACAACAAAGGACAGAGGTGAGATTATTTTATTTGTATTTATTTTAAATAAAGTTTCTGTCAAAAATTAAATTTTTGTGATAAGCTTTTATAGCCGACTTAATTTTCTTTGAACGTCTATTAATTGCTTACTGAGATATATGATTGTCTACGAAGACGAAACTCGGTTGTATTGCTTCAAGTTTCTAGGGCCACCTTCCGGCTCCATCATCAGACCAGCCCCATGGTACCATTATTGTATTGTCATCAAAGTTAAGGAGGTATGCAAATTTCAGCTCAATAGGTTGAAGATATCTGTTTTCGAAATAGAGTTGCAAGATACCACCCGAACAAACATACATTGCAAGTTAAAGATGCTCGTAAAATATGGTAGTCAAGGCTTCGCCAATCGCCAAGTGAACCTTTCATACATAGTCTACGTAATCAAGAAAAATAGGGGAGATAATATTCGTGTAAAAGCGAATATTGATTGACATAGTTATAGGGAATATTAAAGTAACATACTACTTAAAATTACTGATTCCGATTTCACACGACGGCAGAAAAGTGAGGTAGAACAGTGGACAGCACAGTTTTGCTACTATTTGAATTTTAACGTACAGAACAGATAGGAAAAGCAGCCACTACACTAAGCCTGCAGCTTTTTTAACACATGAACTGTATCAGGGCTTGTTAGCCCTCACCACCAGTAGCCAAAACTGTGCGTTCAAACAGGAGCAGTACTGTGCTGTTCACTGTTCTGTCCTTGTGAAATAGGCATGATTGGATTTGAGCTAACGGGTAGGGGAGGGTCATCGATGGGGAGGGTGTAAAGCTTGACTTTCGTGGCTAGCGGCCGCTGCGACAGTCGCACGCATCAGCCGCGCGCTCGTTAAAGGTGCCTTTTTTTAGTTTTCATCAATAACCCGTGATCGGTCACCCGTACCATAAAATAGCAGTTTTCACGAAAATTCAAAGAAATATTTTTGATAATCCATGGTGATTAAGGATCTTGCAACTGCAAGCATATCGGAAAAAATATAATTTAATTGTGTTTAAAAATCTACCCTATTGTCAAGTTAATTACACGATAAATAAAATAAACGATAAAACAAAATTCGTCACCTTCACATACTTGTCAAAAAGTGACAGATGCTTTTTATCATTTACGTATCGAGTGGTTAGTCTATTTTGTCATTTATCGAAACGCAACCACTGTAGGTCAGTTGAAATTCTGTGGTTTTTGTAGGTGCTACGAAAATAAGACATTTAATTACGTCACTCATATTATTACAAAGAGATAAAAAATATAGTAAATTAGTAGAGATGCATGAACTGCTGGAATGGTTACAGATTCGAAAGAGATCGATTTAAAAGTAAATAAAATTAGTGAGGACCAGCTTAGTTCTGCTGACTACCGTGTACCAGACCGTGTGTAGCGACATCTATTCTCGCGGGGGTTAGTTACTCACCATTGATATTAGCGCCATCTGTATTTTGTTACCGTTACTAAAGAGAGATCTGCGTCTGTATGCTTTCATTATAGATAGACGATAAACGTCAAAATAATGAGGAGTGGATGAAAAGTTTAAAAAATAATCTTGAATTTTTGTTTAGAGGTAGAAATAATCTCCCCCATTAGAAAAAAGCAACAGATTTTTCAGCAGCATAAAAAAGATATGTTTTTTTCGACTTGGCAGGGGTGTGCCGTACTCCTAGATAATTATAAATTGCAATGACCAAGCTTATTTTACGGTTCATACGAGTAGACAAGTAAATTTAAATTATTATTAAGAAAATATTTATTGAAATAACTCTGCGGTTGGAACTTCATTACGTTTCCGATGTTCGCAGGGCACGACACGATTTTTCGATTCTGTATTATAATTATAACATACTTAATTAGTAACATTATACTTAATTTAAAATAGTGTTAAGGCAGCGTTTACACTACACAATGCTACCGCGGACCGGATCGGAGAGGCGTGGAATCGACCAATCACATGAGTGGAAATTTGTATGTCGGGTATAGATTCCGCACTTCTTCGCTCCACTCCTCTTCAGTGGAAACTCACCCTAACTCTTAGTTTTATGTAGGATTGATTATATGATGTACAGTCAGCTAAAGAGATGTTCGATCCTATCACCTTTTTTGCACCTGGCCATACAAATACATCATTACAGTAATAACTATGATGCATGGACAAATAACTCGAGAGGGTTTGGTTGACACAGTAGCGCCATCTACTGATTCATTTAGAAGCTTTTTACATCGCTAGTGTGATAAGCAGATGTCTACTTGTCCTACAAATTAAATAGCAATTTAATTTTTTTTATTGAGGATAGAGACCTCAGGGAAGTGCACTGTCAATAGATTGCGACTTTATGCAGACATAATATTTGTTTCATGATAGATATAATCAAACATATTGATCCCTCTTTTGACCATGTATGGTAACATTGTACCAGGAGCCCATAACTAACCAAGAACCTCTTACGTTCCAGGACTCAGACAACCTCTGGTGGGACGCGTTCGCGACAGAGTTCTTCGAGGACGACGCGACGCTTACCCTCACCTTCTGCTTAGAAGATGGACCTAAGAGATACAGTGAGTAGTCTTGCTTTTTATGTTACCTTGGTATCTGAGCGCAAGCTTTTATGGGATTAAATATTTTTACAGGGTATTCTGGCTAAAGACGAGGACGACGTCGAATAGGACTGTCCTTATTTAGTCACCTTCTTAAATCGTCCATAATACCATGTCGTCATTATACAATTCTTAAATCGTCACCTTCCTAACTCGTCCACATTCTTACGTCGTCAATATCCCATCTTGTTTACATTCCTACGAGTAGGTATTTGTTCCACAGTGATAACTCGCCCATATTTTTTATCGGATGTGTCTTAACGGACTAGTTACTTGTATCAAATAAATCTTGGTGGAAAAGTTGGCGTTGTCACCGTGGTCGAAATAGAATGTAGATAAGCACTGAGGACCATATGTATAAGTTAAGAAGGTCACAAGATTTTCAAGACCATCCTCATTTTCGAAGGTTATATAGAATAAAAACATAGAACGTTTCTGCTTTCGAACTAAAACAAACGACAACCTTAAATGCATCCGTCACTAACTGAACTTATTTTAAAATTCCAGCAATAGGAAGGACGCTCATACCGCGGTACTTCCGCAGTATATACGAGGGCGGAGTCTCAGAGCTTTACTACACGATGCGGCAGCCCAAGGAGTCCTTCCACAACACCAGCATCACGCTCGACTGCGACCACTGTACGATGGTCACGCACCACGGGAAGCCCATGTTCACGAAGGTAAACTTCTAATATCTTCTGATATCTTGGTACTAAAAGTTTTACAGTGCCTAATACGAGATAGTTTGACCATGCTTCACCGTCACTGTACAAAGGCCATGGCGTCAAGCAGAGCCTATCATAACTTCTTTTGACTCCTTGTATCTTGGTACCTACTTTTCAATACTAGCATCACGCTCATTTGCCACCACGGGATCTTTTAACTCCTAATAGCCTGGTATTTCTGGTACTAAACTTTTAATGACAAGGGTTTGAACATTGAAGAACAAAATCTGAGGCTGAGTTGATCAAATGATCAATTGATCACAGATACATATCGTAGGCCACGCACCGAGGAAAACTTATCACGAAGAGCACCTCTTGATTCCTTATATCCTGGTGATTATGCCTAAGGAGTTCTTCCTCAATACTGGGATCGCGTTTACTGGCTGATTCGTAATTATGGCCAGACACCCTGGCAAGCCAATGTAAATGTCAGTCTCACCTCAATAGTAGAGTTGCTAAGCCGCTGTTTTCTAACATAATTGTGCGCATCGGGTTACAAGCATGAAATTTCTACCACAGATAGTGTTCCACGGTGATTATTTTCAGATGTGGAGGGAAGTCAGATTCGTCCCCTGTGAGGCGGGAGAGCGGAGTGAATACGGCCAAGTATCCCTCTTTTCTTTCTTTATTGCTGGTCAGTTAAGTCTACCAGGACGTGTTTGGTATCGTTTCCGTGTAAAACAAATATCAGAAATTCATTTTTTATGTTATTTTCGTATAGTTCTATATAAAAATATGGGTGTAATGGCCGAAAAGGTAAAAATCACAACAAGTTTTTTTATTCAGTGAGGTAAATTAGTTCAATTTCGTGAACATTTTCAAATTATTATTATTATTTTAAAAATTTCATTTAATCTGGTTTCTAAAAATATATTAATGTTGGGCACTTCTCATACAAACAGTAGCTGAAAATATATATTTACGTCGGCGTAACCAACGTAAATCTCCGAACGCATCCTATTTCGATTCATTAAATAATGATTATTAACATGCTTTTACATAAAATATTTACTATATACGTCCTAGAAAAACAAATTAATGTAATTAAAACAATTTTTTTTTGCTAATGTATCACGAGCACGCGGGCTAATCTCAACATCAACAATTTATTTAAGTTACTGTTTGTATGAAGAGTGCCCAATATTTATATATTTTTAGAAACAAGATTAAATTTGCTATTTTGCAATATTTTTTTTAGTTGTAAATATTCAGGAAATATAACTAATTTATCTCCCTGAATAAAAAAAACTTGTTGTGATTTTTACAATTTCGGAAATACAACCATATTTTTATATGGTGTTATGAATAAATAACATGAAAAATGAATTCTTGATATCTGTTTTACACGAAAACGATACGACACAAGTCCTACTAGCGTTACCTGATCAGTAATATAAAAAGAAAAAGAGGACTCCTTTGTCCTATTCACCCCGCTTTCCCGCCGCACAGGAGACGAATCTGACTTCCTTCTACATCTGAAAATAATCACCGCAGAATATTCTATCTGTGGTAGAAATTTGGTGGTTGTATCCCGATGTACACAATTTCGCGACTTAGCAAAATGTACTAGAACACGCAGGCTAGGCTTAACATCAACATTTTTTTCAAGGTACTTTTTGTATCAGATGTGCCCAATATGTATACATTTTTAAAAACAACATTAAATTTGCTGTTTAGTTATATTTTTTTACATTGTAAATATTCAGAATAGATAACTAATTTATCGTTCTGAATAAAAAAAACTTGTTGTGATTTTTACCTTTTCGGCAATAAACCCAAGTTTTTATATAAAACTATTCTTAAATAACATGAAAAATTAATAGCTGATATCTATTTTACACGAAAACGATGTCGCACAAGCCCTAATAGCCTTAACTGATCAGTAATAAAAAAAAGAAAAAGCTCCTCTTCACCCCGCTCTCCCACCACACAGGGGACGAATCTGACTTCCCTCCCAATCTGAAAATAATCACCGTGGAACGTTCTATGTGTGGTAGAAATTTCATGCTTGTAACCCGATGCGCACAATTTCGCGGCTTAGCAACTCTACTACAAAATCTACCACATCATTAGTGTTCACCCCGAAAATTTCAAGAGATAAAAATGATCTACAGACTACAGATTACTTAGTTCAGTATTATGATGTATGATCCTCATATAATGATTTGCTTATCGATTCCAGGTGTGCACGGAAGGTCGGCTGATCCTCGAGTTCACGTTCGACGACCTGATGCGCATCAAGTCGTGGCACATGGCGGTGCGCGCGCACCGGGAGCTCATCCCGCGGCAGGCGGTGCACCCGCCCGACCACGCCGCGCTCGACCAGCTCTCCAAGAACATCACGCGCCAGGGCATCACCAACTCCACGCTTAACTATTTGAGGGTCAGTTAAGATTCATTAATTCACGATTGAATCGCTGACGTTCTTCTGAGATCCTGGTACCCTGGTTTGTAATTCAGTGCGAACTTACAATGGCAGTACCGGGAAATGATAACTCTGCAAGCGGTTCATTCTCCTGGTTCACCGCCTCCACGCTTAACTATTTGAGGGTCAGTTGTGGTTTGGGCTTATTTTTATCCACTTCCGAGATCCTGGTACCTTGGTCTCAGCCCAACAGTTCATTGCGTACTTATCGAACATACCAGGAGCTCATGCCTAAGCAGGTGGTGCACCCGCCCGACCACGCCGCGCTCGACCAGCTCTCCAAGAACATCACGCGCCAGGGCATCACCAACTCCACGCTTAACTATTTGAGGGTCAGTTGTGGTTCGGGCTTATTTTTATCCACTTCCGAGATCCTGGTACCTTGGTCTCAGCCCAACAGTTCATTGCGTACTTATCGAACATACCAGGAGCTCATGCCTAAGCAGGCGGTGCACCCTCCCGACCACGCCGCGCTCGACCAGCTCTCGAAGAACATCACGCGCCAGGGCATCACCAACTCCACGCTTAACTATTTGAGGGTCAGTTAAGATTCATTAATAGACGGAGAGCTAGCGACCAAATCGGTCATGTGGCTTCAGCTGTATTGAAACTCCGTTAGCTACTTCTCTGAACAACCTTTTCCTATAATCTTCGTGCTGGCAGGCCGCGGTCGGTGGGTGCGGGTGTAGTGGGGTGGGGAAAAAAAATGTGGGCTCAGCGACTATAATTTTTTTTTCAAACAGTTGCTCTGTACTCACTGTACACCCAAAAAAAATTTTAAATCGATCGGGTGGTGGGAAGGGGTTGCCAGCGTTAATTACAGCCTGAGCCCACACGAAAATTATTATTATTTTGGTACTTTTAATTAACGCTGGCAACCCCTTCCCACCACCCGATCGATTTAAATTTTTTTTTGGGTGTACAGTGAGTACAGAGCAACTGTTTGAAAAAAAAATTATAGTCGCTGAGCCCACATTTTTTTTCCCCACCCCACTACACCCGCACCCACCACCCGCGGCCTGCCAGCACGAAGATTATAGGAAAAGGTTGTTCAGGGAAGTAGCTACCGGAGTTTCAATACAGCTGAAGCCACATGACCGATTTGGTCGCTAGCTCTTAGTCTATAATTCACGATTGAATCGCTGACGTTCTTCTGAGATCCTGGTACCCTGGTTTGTAATTCAGTGCGAACTTACAATGGCAGTACCGGGAAATGATAACTCTGCAAGCGGTTCATTCTCCTGGTTCACCGCCTCCACGCTTAACTATTTGAGGGTCAGTTGTATTCGAGGCTTATTTTTATCCACTTCTGAGATCCTGGTACCTTGGTCTCAGCCCAACAGTTCATTGCGTACTTATCGAACATACCAGCAGCTCATACCTCAGCAGACGGTGTAGGTGTACCCGCCAAACTATGCTGCGTTGGATCAGTTCTCGAAGAACATCAGTATCACCAACTCGACGCTTAACTATTTGAGGTTCCGTTGAGATCCATTAATCCACGATTTAATCGCTCACTTCACGCTCGTTCTTCTGAGATCCTGGTACTGCATCTGTACTTACATTTCAATGCAAATGTAAATCAGTTGAGTCTTTTTTAAAGGCCGCCTTCCATCGAGGCTGTGATTTTTTCATGATTAATAACTGTATGACGATGCGAAAGTTATCGAAAGATTACGTATACGCAAGTATACGCAACCTTGCCAACAATGTTAACCTTCACTGGTGAAAACTGTGAGCTTACTAGGAGGAAATCTACAAATTGCCACTTAAATCTGCTGTTGACTAACAAGTCGCAAAAGGAACGTATTATGCAAAAGGGAACCAGTCCATAATATCAAAACCGTTTACATTGAACCCTCTAACTATACCATAAAGTAGCATAAAGTACAAACGTTTAATGTAGGTCTAGACAGAAGTACCTAACGATTTATCTTCTGATTCCAGTTATGCGTGATCCTCGAACCAATGCAGGAGCTGATGTCGCGGCACAAGGCGTACGCGCTGTCGCCGCGGGACTGCCTCAAGACCACGCTCTTCCAGAAGTGGCAGCGCATGGTCGCACCTCCTGGTGAGTCATGATATCCTGGTATCCATGGTATAAGAAAATAAGGTATGGCACTCCGGAATGACAGGCGAAACTTTTGACGTCATCACGCTATGATTGGTTGGTTGGGTCCGTCAATCCGTTTCTGTGTTGCCAGTGGTGTATCATAATACTCCCCGATTCTCTTGTTACCTGTACGAATCTCATAAGATCGTGAGTGTTTTAAATCAATTATTACGACAAAATAAAACTTAGTCGAAGAACATGACAATCGTAATGCATAATAATTATTTTTTGTATGACCGGCGGCAAACAATTTTCTCCTGAATAATTATTTTGTTACCATAAAGCGGTAACTGATCATCAGTGACGTTGAAAGGGAAAGTCTCACTAGCCGGAGTGTCATACCTTATTTTCTTATACCATGCTGGTATAAGAAAGCGAAAAAGCGCTCGAAAAAAGCGATTATTCTATTTTCGTGCAATGGGCGTGTAGATTTTTATAAGATGTTAATTGATCCTATTTTTATTTAATATTTAACGATGTCAGTATAATCAATAAGTCAATTCAGTATGGTCAATATGATTGGATTACATTTAAAGTGCTCTAAGAGTCAGAAATTACTGTTTAAGTTCGACATTCCTACGGAGAGCGGATAACGCTCCATACAAATGGCGAGCGGGCCGTGACGTCATCACCCCCGAAAGGTAATAATATATGTATCGAAAATAACTAAGATGCCATTTTGACCGTGAAAAAGTACATTTAAGTACATGGTTGTCGTACAATAGGGAAGGGAAAGTTTCTTCAAGACTATTAAATTATATTTTTTCCCGATAGTCCTTGCTTAAAGGATCTACAAACTTAGTTATTTTTTCCTTAAGTTCAATGGTTTATATACAAACAACATTTTTTTAATCATCTATACGACAGTGCTATTTTATTGGATGAAACTCTGCATGGAGTCAGCTGCTTAAAAATATTTTGAAGAACGATCGTAGTAATTTTTCCCACAGTTGTGAACAATTAAAATAAATAATACTTTTATATTGCAATGAAATGAATTAATCAGAATGTTATATATCCTGGTCACGGCACCACAGCGGACCCTTAACTAACAATGCCAATGAATCAGAATGTTAAACATCATGGTCACGGCACCACAGCGGACCCCTAACTAACAATGCTAATGAATCAGAATCTTATACATCCTGGTCACGGCACCACAGCGGACCCGTAACTAACAATGCTAATGAATCAGAATCTTATACATTGTGGTCACGGCACCACAGCGGACCCCTAACTAACAATGCTAATGAATCAGAATCTTATACATCCTGGTCACGGCACCACAGCGGACCCCTAACAATGCCAATGAATCAGAATGTTACACATCCTGGTCACGGCACCACAGCGGACCCTAACTTCTACTACGGACGACTAACTAACAGTACCTCCGCGCTTGTCCACAGAGTCGCAGCGGCCGGCCAGCAAGCGGCGCAAGCGCAAGGGCAGCGCCGGCGCCAACGCCGCGCCGCCCGCGCCCGCCAAGAAGCGCTCGCCGGGACCCAACTTCAGCCTCGCCTCACAGGTAATACAATACAATACAAGTACTCTTTATTCTACACCTAAAACATACAGGAATACAACGCAAGAATTTACAATTAGAGTCAAACAACAGGCGGTCTTATCGCTATAGAGCGATCTCTTTTCAAAAGACTCAGCCGCTCTTGTATGGTTAAAGGCGGATTCAGGGAGGGGTTTGTTATGGTATAATGCCTCTAATATAATTTAACTGACCATTTTTTACTATACGACCAACAACCGGTTTACTCTAGTCTGTATCAGACCTTAAACCAAAGATAGAATCCGCCAGCAACCATGATTCTGATTTATTATTGCTTGAATCCCATGCAGATGCAGAAAAAAGTTCGTCGATAAAATCGATTCGATCAACCATTAATAATCGTTAGATTTGGCAAACAATGTCATTGCTACATCACTATCTTACATTTTAGTTGACGTAAAAAAGGTCCCTAAATCCCTCATTAAATTATCTGCTCTAGTGTTCTACGGACGTCTTTCTACGTTTTGAGTAGCTCCATGCTTGGTCTGTAGTCACTTAAGGTAATACTAGGATCAAATAAAAAAAAAGAATTGTAGCAGAAATCTAATCACTTCCTATTTGCTTGTTACCAGGACGTCATGGTAGTAGGGGAGCCGTCGCTAATGGGTGGCGAGTTCGGTGACGAGGACGAGCGGCTGATCACGCGGCTGGAGAACACGCAGTACGAGGGAGACGGCGTGGAGTGGAGCGCGCCGCCCCCCGCCTCCCCCGCCAAGACCCCGCCCGGCAACCACTGACGCGCGCTCCTGCCGCCTTAGTACTCCGACACCAGATACGCGGCCCAACCTCTAGCGCGACTGTGACGCACGATATTACCTGTCTCTTTCTGTACAGTGCTGTGAGATAGAGACGGGTGCCGCGCGAAATGATGCGTGTTGTGCTACGGGCTGTATCGTGCTTGCTCTCTCGCCACAGCGGTCGGATGGTGGTTCATTGTGATATGTTGAAATTTAACCTTGTAGTTCAAGTTAATCGTTCGGGTCGATTAACAGCATCCGTCCCTTTCGTACGGGTGTTGAAAAGCGCGGATGCTTTTAGCATGTCGATGATGATGTAGCATTTATATTATATGGCAAAGGAAGACTGCAAGAGACACTAACTAAACTATGCTTTCGACCCGAGTTATGGTACCTATTGTCTGTACTATATTGATATAAATTGGTAAAAGCAGTGAATTTTGACATAGCAATAACCGGAACCGCAAGGAAACATCTTCTGGATAACAGTTTTGCTAAAATTCAGGGTAATATTTAATTTATGGCTACCTTCCGTTCACATACATAGATTAAGGATAGAAAATGTAACTAAAAGAAAGAATTCGAAAGGTGTTTCATTGCTCGTATTCGACACTATGGCGAGAGAAGTTGCACGAAATTGGTCTGAGCCGCAGCAAATCTGGGGGTCTCGTCGAATGTTCGAAATACGCGATGGAATATCGTCTCTCCCTCTCAAACTCCAGCTGCGACTGATGCGAGCGAGGAGGCCGAACTATGGTATTTCTCGAGTCGACAGACCCTGTGTGACCGGACGGCGTCAGTGCTCCAGACTTATGAGCCCCTGGTACATTGTAATTTTTTGACTTTTACGAAACGCGGGCACACATGGATTATTGTCAACAGATATAAATAAATAAATATAGGCCTTTACGGATAAAATAAGTTAATTCGTTTGTTTTATTTCTGCATCTACTGTCCCTAACTAACATAATTCACCCTGGAACTAGTGTTGAAAAGTACACGACATCGAAATGAGTATGAGCATCACTACATAGCATAAAGCAAAGTCGCTGCTGACTGTCTGTCCCTATGTATGCTTCGATATTTATAACTACGCAATGGATGGAGTTTTTTTTATATAGTGATTCAAGGGGAAGGTTTATATGTATAATACATGCATAATTTATCAGCATTGCATCCGTGCGAAGCCAGGGCGGGTCGCTAATAGTTAACATTTAGCAATAGAAGTGATGTGGGCTGGGCACCGCTGTGGTGCCTTAGGTATGACGCGAGCGTCGCGCGCCAAGTAATTTTTCTTTGGCAGCTCTTCTCAGTGCCACCCGCACCGCATCCATATAAATGTAGGCTCAAATTTCGATCTTCTCTGTGAAAACAAGAACAATTAAAAATGGGAAATTTTACCAAACACAATTATCACATACTGTCACAATTAACAATGTTAAGTGGCAATTGACAGGCCACAAAGCTCGTAGAGCCGGCGGGCGCTAGCACCAACGTGTTCCTAAGTGGCGACCACGCACCGGAAGGCGCAGCGTAGCAGGTCGCGGGTAGAGCCCCCTACACGGTGGTCTGATGCAGTTGTAGGACCGGTCTTGTGGCGTTCTTTCGACTAATTGAATGATGGTCTCGATCAAAGCATACCTGTAATATAAATACTCGAAAAATCGCAATAATCTTTTTTTAATAGTGATTGTTTTCTTTGAAGTGAATTATCTGAACTGAACGCATCCAGAGCAATTTATTTTTTTGTAATAACACCTCTATTTTTTTTATACCACTATTAACTTATATAACACAGTCATGTACCTACCCCAGTACTGGAGAATATCAGCAAAGAATATAATATTTAACTTTATAGATAAAAAAAATCTTTAGGTACTTTGTTTCGATCGCAGCCATATATATTTGGCATTTTGGCCACACGTCATCGGTGATGTTTAAAGATACGTTCCGAACATAAAATGTAATTAGTTAATGAGTATACTAAAATCCTTTATTCTACTAATATAAATGAACACCGTGCAATGATCTCATTGTATTTAATACAAATCGTAAAATTGACATTAGCTGAGCTCAATTGTTAAATGTTATTTACGTAATGGAAGGTAAATAATCATTTGACAAGCGAACTTTCACTTTGTGAGCTTAGGTTCCGAACGGATCAATACGTGGACGACATTCATTGAAATCGGAGACTGCGAGCGGTAGTTTCCTATTAGATTTTATTTAGTTTAAGACATAAAGGTCACAAAGAAGTTAGCAAGATGGTCACAAAATATGTTGTAGCTCTATTTGCCTTTTGCTCCATCAGCGGAGTTCTAGCACAAAGTTGCCAAAATCCTAAGGTTGAGGCAGCGTCGTTCACAAGTTTAGATGCGACCGTAGTGACACAAATAGCTTACATTACGGAATTTACGCTGAAGTGCGACAACCCCCTGCCTGAAAACTACGCGCTGTACGCCGAAGTCGAGGGAAAGCCTCTGGTAGCGGCTCGCATCGGAGAAAACAAATACCAGGTCAGTATAACCTTATTTTCTTAAAGGTCTTATTTTTGGAACATTTCTTGCCTCTATGACTTTATGCGGGTATTTTGAAACTAGGTTTTACTATATTTGATGATTCTAGTTCGTTTTTAATTCATGGTATTGTCCCCATATAGAAAAATTAGATACAACTGTTACAATTTCACATGACAAAACTTACCTGGGGGTTGGTCAGTCTCTCCAATTATATTGGGTGGTTGTGGAAGTGTTAACACTTTGCTGAGTGACCAACATTCTAATATCTTTACTAAACTTTCACATTTATAAAAGAATTGCTATAGCACTTTACCGTAACTAACTTAACTACTGTAAACATGTAAGGATAAGAACCGAAAAAAAGGAGTCTGATGTGTGAAAAGTTTATTTTAAAATAAACACATAAATCACATTTACTATACTAAAAACAACTGTCTTTTTAATGTCCAATCCAACCATCTGTCTTGCGGTCTTCCTACTCTTATGCCACCCGTTCAAAGTCTCCAGTGCAGCGTACGCTGACTCCATCTGTTATTGTCTCTGGAACATATATGACCGGCCCATTGCCACTTCAATTGTGCAACTATTTTGCCATGTTGGTAACTTTTGTTTGTTGGTGTCTTTGTTCTATATTCTATCTCACAGAGAGATTCTGAGCCTTGACTGCTTCATAGCTTGCTGTGCCCGTCTATTACCAACCGACACACCAGACATTCCAACCAGTTGGATGGTTAGTACTTTCCACTTATCCACTTTCAGATGGTGGATTTGTACATTCATAAATTGTGTTTTTTCTACTTAGGTAAAATATGTATTACCTAAGTAGTAAAATAAATTATTTTAGTTAAAAATACTTAATGAATATTTCCTGATGTGAGCTTGTTGTCACATCAGAATTGCCATTAATTTACTAAAGCATTATTATGAAATATATACAGGAACAACAAATTCAACGCATTCAATTCACTGCCAGCAACGCATATATGCGTTCACCATCATACAAGTTTGTTTCTAGGCTACGCCCCTGGCAGTGAACGCCTTAAATTAATTGAATCACTGAAAGTAGATAGATTTTGTGCTGCGAGATTCGATTACAGGAAGACGGGCACGGGAAGACAGATGGATACGTAAAAAAAAGGATAGGTAAAACTAAATAATACCCATACATTTGAAAATACATAAGCGGGTTTAACCATGTTGTACGGGTGTGTAATGATAGATATAACAATGTTACATATAATTTCAATGGATATAACAACATTAGGTATAATTTCAATTAGTATTAAAGACATTTGATATAACGTTTATATTCGCAAGAACCTAACACTCCTCCTCGCTTTGCTCGTCGTCGTACCTAACCATGAGTATATTTCTTCTAAGCAAATGTTATTATATTTTTCGTTTCTTATACTGTTTGATCGTTATATTGACCAATAATATATCATAAGTTGTTATAGCGACCGTTACGCTCCCACGTCGTAGGTGACGAATATTGATCGACATGTTTCGAACCGGTACGCGATTCATCATCAGGCGAGCCGATTAGTCGCAGTGGCGGCCAATCGAACACTTACCTTTGCCGTTTATGTATTTTAATATACCTGTGACTCGTAGTTTTTGTTTAGTCTCATAGTTTTCTATATAAAATACATACATACAATATTTGAAATTGGCACTATCCGACTTACCAATTATTTTCTTTTATTTCAACCCATAGTTAACAAAAGATACCAACGTTTACAGGTGTCCTGGACCTCGGAGCCCAACCAGGCGCGCTCGGGCACCCACGAGGTGCTGATCCTGGACGAGGAGGGCTGGGCGGCGCTGCGCCGCGCCCGCCGCGCCGACCCCGCCGCCGCCGTCACTCCGCTGCTCGCTGTACAGCTCTCGCACCCCGGCAGTGAGTACCAGGTTTTCACCATTCATAGAATAGAATATAATACTCTTTATTGCACACCTCAAGAAGAAAGAAATACAAATACAGATAACACTAATCATTACAATAGAGGTAAACAATAGGCCATCTTATCGCTAAAAAGCGATCTCTTCCTTACCTTTGGGTAGCGGATTAATATAAATGAAATGAGAATGAGGCGATGCAAAAAGTAATCAAGAAAACTACCGAAAAATGATTAAAATTTACTAAAAAAACCTATAATAATATATATTGATACAATAAACATACATGAAAATATACATAAATGAACATATAACTAAATATATACTCATAGTTCATAGACACCATTTCGTATTTTAAGACTACAATTTTATTACTTTCCTCTATTCCACTTGGAAAGAGGACTTAAACTTAATCACTGTTTTTATATTTTACCTGAGATTACTAATTATTTTATTTATTTATTAAAATTTACTCATTCTTAATTAATGTAGTAATAGTAACTCCAAAACTATGATACAATGGTAATAAAGCTTCGTTTAGTCAGCTGTTTGTCACCTGTAGTAATAAAAAAAAAACGAATGACAGTGAGCTTGACATTATTGACAGCTTTTTTTTTTGCAGGATAGGTCGAAGGCTACAACTATACAGGCGTAGTTATCGTAGATTTTGAGAAAATTAAATTTAAATATTTTTTTAGGGCGCACATGACGCAAAGCTCTCTCGATCTCTGTTAATTTCCAACTGTTAGAAATATGAAACGTTGTCAATTGGCAACGTTCCTTTTTTTTAACCAGGCCTTTTATAATCTTTGTGTATCGTCCGCGAATGTGATCAATTTTATTACTATGTCGAAACATTTTTTAACCAACTACTTCAAAAGTGTTAACACTTCGGGGACTTTGTTTTCTTTTGTTTTTATATATGTTCCCTGATTACTTCAAGATAGTTGATCCATTTATCATTATTTTTTATTCATTTATTTTATATATCCAGGTTACTCCGGACCCTGGGTGAACTCCGAGGTGCTGGCGACCGCTCTGTCGGTGCTGGTGGCGTACATTGCGCTCCGCAACAAGAGCAAGATCCTCGCGTAAACCTATGTTGTAATATTTATTATTTAATAAACATTTTTTAATTTACATTTTTAGTTTTACTTTCCATTGGAGTTGCTATCTAAGTAACCACTCGATTGCTTCGAATTTTGAGTTGAACTCTATTTATATAATAAAATAAGAATGATGGCAGGCAGCCATTGTTACCAAAAGCAATTGAGTGGTAACATACGAAACCATTATGTTGTTATACATTGCAATCGACACCCACGTGGGGCGTACTGACTCAACGAATTCAACCCGTTCGTTTTATGAATCGAATCGGCCGGAAAGGGATACGGACGTGCCACGACTTCGGCGGCAAGCGGGCCATAGGTGGGAGCGGAAGGTCCGAGCGTGATGTTTCGCTCACTCGTATGGCCGCCGCTTGCCGGCAGACGTGGCTGAGCCGATAAGCATTATATTGATAACTCGTCCTCGTCACGATCGTACATCAGCGGAAATATGAAATGCTCGTATTAAAATGGTACTTAGTATTTGTTTTACTAGATTCTATTTGTTTATATTCAATACTAGGTCGATGCAGTCAGCCACCGGCTAAGCTTGCACCATAGATTGGAGCGGTTTTTTTTTTTTTTTCTTCGAAATTTTCTCTTCACGATCTAGCGAAATTTAATTTGTGCATTTTAAAACAAAAAATTCTAAAATCGGTTGAGAACTCGCTGAGATCTGCGCATTGTTACAAAGTCCATTCGAGTCGATCCATGGGAGCTTTTCGCTCGCTTCGCTCGCTCCGCTCCAATAATGTAATTGACGATATTAAACATTAATAAAACTAAATATATGATTACAGCATTGAATGGATTACAGTTGTAAAATATTTTATTAGTCTGCTATAAGGTAATCTGCTGCGTGAAATGGATAGTATTATAGGTCAGCAAAATGTATAAGCCTACACTACACAATCTACAACCACAAGAATAAACGCATTCATAATTTAGCCGCTTAATTTGTCATATGTCAATGTCAAAGTCATTTGTTAGTTTCGTTACGTCAAATTTTCACTTGATTTGATTACTCCAAGAAGCCAAATTGAGTAAAAATATTCTAGGAGAGTATAAATACAGCAACAAACAAAATACTCGAGTACTTATTAATGTAACAACAAGTCTTCGAAATGACTATAAAACCTCGAGAAGTGCCGGAAGGTGATGACGACCCTGTGGAAACCATGCTGAAGAAAACTGGGTGTCTTGAATTGCACTATAAAGTGCAGGTAATTTTTTTTATGTTTTTCTTTTTAATAAACATTGATAATAGTATACATAAAAATAGATCTCGTAGAAAGATGAGAATCTCTAACCCCCTATTTTCCTAAGTTACCTAAGTAAAACAATTTTGTTATTTTTTTTAAATGTTTCTTTGTTTGATAATAATACAGATAAACATAGGTTGCGTGGAAAGGTGAAAATTACCTAATATCGTCCTATTTCCCTGACTGTCAGTTACCTACAATATGCGTGTAATTTGTAATTTTATATTTTCCAAAAAAAAATCCGAGGTTAGTTAGTTACTATGATAATACTATAATTTGTAGCTCATATGAAAGGTTATAATCCTTTTTTGTGTAGGAGAGGAGTATGAGAATATTATGGCTGACAAAATGGATTCTTTGCCTACTTATAGAATCATTATTTTGTTCAATTCAGGGGTACCAAATGTTTAAAATATTTCAGCCAGTAAGCCCTATTCCATGACAAGGGTCATTCACATACTTTAAAGTGATTAACTTGGTTACAATATTTATTTATTGACTCTAGTTGAAACCGCATAGACACGATTATGTAAGACAGAGAAACACACAAACAAAACTGAAAAAACAGTGTCAATGTAGCCATTCACTTTTTTAAATTTATTCATAGTTTTGATGATTATATATTAGTTCTAAAATTATAAGAATGTTCTGCACCTACAAACTAGCATAGAGATTCGTAGGCCTTTTTCTTTTTCCCATAAGATATGTTTTTTTTAATAAATTGTTTCTGATTCCAATTGACCAGGAGTGCATAGCCACCACGAAGGACTGGCGGAAGTGCCAGACGCAGGTGGAGGAGTTCCGGGCCTGTATAGGCAAGCACAAGCAAGAGGAGATAACTAAAACCAAAAACTAGTTATAATGTTTGTTATTACTTGTTAATTGTTTTATTTATTTAAGCCTAAATTTAATATTTTGTGGGAATAAAAATTTAGTTTGTATTTATTCTTTTTTACTATATTTAAAAAAAAAAACAACCAATAGACGAGGTACTATTATGAATGACAGTCTGACAAAAAAGTTTCTTAATATCTTTTTCGTCAGACTGTAACTCTAACACCCTACACTACTGTTTGTCTGTTTCTCTCTCTTACTCACCTTTCAATATCTTCTAAATATCGAACCGAAATATCATCCGAAGAATTAAATATTAGGTCGCACAGTTCGTTGCAGTGTAGTGCGCGCCCATCTTTACGTTCAGAAACCAATTTTATACATGTTAGTATAGGCAACACTGACAATACTAACTGTCAACCTGAACGTCCTGAACCCGACATTTCAAAACAATAATACGCGAAAGTTAGGTTATATTATAATATAAGTGAAACAAAATGTTTAGAAAATTAAGAATATCTCGATTATCTACGCTCTACTCAAACTTTTCAACTAAACTAGAGATAGACACTACCTTGAAAGACAAATTCGAAAGCAAAGAATACAAACCACGAAAACATCCTGGAACCACGAGAGTTAAAATCGCATCTTTACCTCCGGATATAATCAATGCTATAAAAGTTGTTTTTGAAGATTCCGGCGCCCGAGCTATGCACCAGGACAGCATAAAACTAAGTAACTATCTACGTTCACGCCTACTGCCACCGGAAGAAGGCGATATAGATAAAAAAGCAGCGCAAATTCACGATAAAATCTCTAAGAAAGCTTATTCGAAAATCGGTGATAATTTGACAGAAGATGAACTAAATCAGTTTAATAAACAAGTCCAAGCGAAAGTTTTTAACGTATTAAAAGCGAACGTGTATCGCTGGGGCAACATTTCATACGATAAACCAACGTGCTTGCAATATTTGATGTCGAGATCTGCTGCGGAGTATGCGGTCCTGGTACGTGTGTTAGACGAAATCAGACTTAAACACCCAGATTACAAGCCTAGAAGCTTCTTTGACTTTGGTTCTGGTGTTGGAACAGGTACATGGGCTGTCAATAATTACTGGAAAGGTGATATTTTTGAATATTTCTGTGTAGATACGTCACCTCAAATGCATGATTTGGCCAGATTGCTGTTATGCCAAGGGAAAGATAATGTAACTCTGCCATTGAAAGGCTATTTCCAACGTCAGTTCCTGCCAGCATCAACAGACCTCAAATACAACATAGTTCTATCTGCATTCTCCTTATTTGAGCTACCAAGCATGAGAGCTAGATTAGAAACTATACAAAAACTATGGAAGAAAACTGAAGATTTCCTAATTATAATTGAACAGGGCTCAAACGCTGGCTTTCAAATTGTAAATGAGGCTAGAGAATTTGTGTTAAACTTACCCAAAGGCAAAAATAATGGTTATGCGTTCTCACCCTGCCCAAATGACAACGTCTGTCCAAGATATTTAGAACAGCAAACACCTTGTAACTTCATCATGAAGTATGAATCCCTGCCGTATCCCTCAAAATCAGAAGTATTCGCAGAATTATTTTCTTATGTGATATTGAGAAAAGGCGAACGCCCATCAGATGATCCACAATGGCCACGGATAGTAAGAGCACCTATAGTCCGTTCCGGTCACACAATTTGTAGGTTATGTACGAAGCAAGGTGAACTCCAGGAAATTGTATTCTCAAAATCAAAGTTTGATCAGACGACATACAGGTGTGCTAGATCTAGTAACTGGGGTGATCTGTTGCCAGTAAAATAAAGCAGTATTAAAAAAATAAGTTGTTGTTTTTACTCCCATATTTCATAACCAGGCATTGGACTTTTGTTCGCACAGTAGTACTAACGGAGAGCTATGGAGCCAATATTAACATTAAAATACTATTCATACTCATACTCATACTTATAAGTAATAATAATAATATTTATTTATTTATCAGCTCACAAAGGAAAAACTTAAATTGTAATAACACTGTTCACATTCCAGTAAATTATAAGGTAGTCCTTTGTGAGAGACTGGAGTCTGAACTAGGTGGGTACCTGTATTACAGATCACCAGGCTCTCACCCCGGAGAAGCAAGTAATTTTACTCAGGTTACAATTTGTTGCCTATAACTAAGTCTACCGATAAATAACATTAAAAACAAAATAAAAATATACAGTTCTAAACATGCCATCGAATAAATTAATGTCAGTGGGGACTTTGAACTGCGCTAGCGTGTGTGTGATGATGGTGTGATGTGTGAGTGTAGGTGCTGTGTTGTGTAAGTGTGATGTGTGTTTTCATTGGAAATCCAATAAATTCTCGATCTCGTTATATGCAAGTTTAAGTAGCCAATCCGTAATTTTTTTCTTACATTCTCTTTGTGTTAGTGAATATATAGTGATCAATTTATTTACTTTGTTGTATAACTTCGGACTGAGATGATCAAAGTGACGTCCTGAAAGAGCCAACCGAAAACTTATTACGGGACATACATTTTTCGTACAAACGTTATAGAAACTACTGTAACTCGTTATTAAGAAAACTAAAACAAGACTATGAAAAGTCGCTGTTACGGGAAGCTAAATCCAATAAGGAGACATGGGCAGCCATCAAATCTATTGCCAATTATACAAAACCATTGAATTCAGCTGATGAACTTATAAACCTCAGAGATAAATTCATCAAATGATATTAATGAAGTTAACGATTATTTTTCCAACGTTGGTAAAAATTTGGCTGATATAATAATTGAAAGCAGAAATCGCTGTCCTTCCATTTACAAGTTTAATGTTCCACCAACTTTGAATTCGATGGTTTTGCTTCCTCCTGACGATGCTGAAATAGAATCAATAATACTTACCTTAAGGAACGATTCCGCTCCTGGTTGGGACCATATACGAGTACCAGTGAAATTACTTAAACTTGCAAAAAACATCATAGTACCTCCTCTTACTAAACTTATTAATATGTGCATAGTACAGGGAATATTTCCGACTGTATTCAAAAGGTCCTTAATAACACCTATTCACAAGAACGGGAGTCGAGACAATGTATCTAACTACAGACCCATCTCAGTACTGCCGGCATTATCAAAAATACTTGAAAGGGTTCTTAATTCTCGACTCATCAAATACCTGGAGCATCATAATTTACTGTCTCATCGCCAATTTGGTTTCAGACCAGGGAAAAGTACTGAAGATGCCGTCAGTGCTTTGATAGATCACGTGGCCTGTAAACTTGACACGGGAAAGAAATGCCTAGGCGTATTTCTAGACCTTGCAAAGGCATTTGATACTGTCTCGATTCCAGTACTTGTGAATAAATTAGAACATATTGGAATACGGGGAAATGAACTTGGGATTTTTAAAGATTTTCTAGCTAACCGCATGCAACAAGTAAAAATTGGTAAATACATTAGTAAGGACGCCGAAGTTACATTTGGAGTGCCACAAGGCAGTATACTAGGGCCGAGTCTCTTTCTAATTTATATAAATGACCTGTGTCAACAATCGCTTACAAATGGAAACATCTTTACTTACGCCGATGACACAGCCATTATTTTTCATGGAGACACATGGGACGAAGCCTACAGTAATGCAGAGGTGGGACTTCAAAAGATTAATGAGTGGTTAAACGACAATCTCCTTACTCTGAATCTCTCAAAGACCACTTACTTACAGTTTTCTTTAAGTAACGTTCCTCAAATTCCTATGTTAGAACTCAAAGTTCATTCATGTAATATACAGGCAAGAGCTGGATGTTCATGCACTATTATAGCTAAATCTAACAATATTAAGTACTTAGGAGTTATTCTGGACGATAGGATGAGCTGGCAGTCACACTTAGACTTAACTGCGACACGTATTAGAAAACTCATTTGGGTTTTTAAAAAACTTCGTCACGTGGCTGATTGGAAACTATTGCGATCAGTTTATCGTTCGCTGGCACAGTCTCTTCTTGGTTACTGTAACGTGGTATGGGGTGGGGCAAGTAAAACACATATGATTAAATTAGAAAGGGCACAAAGATCTTTATTAAAAGTTATGACTTTTAGTCCGTATATGCATCAGACAACACTATTATATAAAAAATGTGAAGTACTCACTGTAAGACAATTGTACATACTACTTATAGTGTTAAAGCAACATAAAATCACACCTTATGATAATACTAAAACTACTATAAAACGCACTGTGGCAAATGTCTGCAAACCGATAAAATGTAAATTAGCAACTGTAAGAAGACAGCAAAGATCCATGGCTATCTACTTATATAATAAAATAAACAAATCTATTAATTTGTATCCATTATCTTCACACCAATGTAAAACTAAACTGACAATGTGGTTATTGTCACTGGACTATAACGAAACAGAAGCTATTCTACCTTGAAACATGCACATGCACACACACACACACACACACACACACACATACACACACATACGCGTATATAGTATGCTTAAACGGGTAAATAGATTATAAGGCAAACTGTAACATTTTATGAATGGGAGAGGACACTGACTTCTGTAACACAGGTGTTAACCTAGCTCAGAAGTCAGGGACTTCAACTAATCGCTGTGTATCGTTTTTGGCCAATAAATGATTATTATTATTATTATTATTATTATTTTGCGCACGTCGCCTATTACTCGTAAGATCCCTATCAGAATCCAGAGTTTTGTGTTTTTTTATGATAATCTGGCGGATAAAAAAGCTACGAACTGTCAGAACTTGACTCTCCTTATAAAGTTCCACAGTGGGGTACCTGAAAGTGTATTTCATTTGCAATTTTAATTTTATAGTCAAGGACAAAGTCAGAAAAATATACAAATACCTGATTTGTGTAGGCATTTTTTTTTTGCCACCATAAAATACGTCAATATTTGCAACTATCCATGTTTTTTGGAGTAAATTGGGTTCTATATTGATCGAATATCTGGGGGCACGGCAGTGCCCCCGCCAAGTCGAGCAAACGCGCTTGCCGGCACGCCGTAACATCCTTTTCTCGAAGCCATTCAGACCATTTTCAAACTCCCAGTATTTCATTACGGACAAAGCTAGAAGCCTGAATTTTTAATGACCAGGAGAGCATGATATAACCTAGGCATATTCCAAATTGCATTCAATTTGAACCAGTAGTTTAGAAATTATTGCCAGTCAAAGTTCCTTAACCTATTGACCGCCAAGCGGTCTAGCAATTTACCGTGCCACTGACGCCAGAGTAAAAAAAAAAAGATGTGCCCCAAAATCAACGGGGATTGAAAAATACTTGTAGCGGTTAGAATTACAAGGTTTTTGATCATTGAAATTTGGACGGCTGTGGCCGACGTGGCGTCAGGGGCACGATTTTTTGTTGACGGCCACAGCCGACTGTGGCGCTCAAAAGGTTAATTTTGTCACTGATTCACTCACTGACTCACTTATATATGATCATACGAATTCTAAGTTACTTCTAGCAGACACACAAGCTTGAAATTTCGTGCTCTATTACGGTTTGGTGTACAAATCATTAAAAAACCTAAACATTACAAAATTTCCGTGTAGTTTTCCAGTTATGCGAGCTGCATAGATAAATTTGTATTTCCTTATGAACCCTATAAAAAATACACGATTACAAAGTTAACTTTGCGGTTCATATAACCTTCTGTTTAGATACTAAGACCTGCACAGAATACTTATTACGTAATACATACAGAATGGACACGCTCATCGCCGTACCGAATTGAGTTACCTCACCCCGCAGGGGCAGTGAGTTGGAATCGTGATGGTAGCGATGATGATGATGATGATGATGATGATGATGGTGGTAACTGGTGGCGGTGATGGGGGTGCTGGTGATGATGATGATGATGATGAAGCTGGGGACTGGTGTTGGTAATGAGGGTGTTGGATTGTTCAGATGATGATGGTGACTGGTGGTGGCGATGGGCGTGTTGGTGATGATAATTATGATGGTGGTGGTGGTGACTGATTCTGATGAAGGTGGTATTGGTGATGATGATGATTATGATGACGACGATGGTGGTGACTGTTGGTGATGATGATGATGGTGGAGTGGAGGTGACCGGTGGTGATGATGGGGGTATTGATGGTAATGAAGATGGTGGTGACTGGTGGTGGTGAGGGAGGTGTTGGTAATGATGATGATGGTGGTGGTGATTGGTGATGATGATGATGGTGTTGTTGTAGATGATTAATGATGATAATGATGATGAAGATGACGATGACGATGATGATGCCGATGATGGTGATTAGGTATGATGATGGGGGTGTTGATTCAGATGGTGATGGTCATAGTGGTGATGGATGATGACGATTGTGATGGTAATGCTTGTGGTGATGGTGATGACGATGGTTGTAAAATCAACATCCTCACCACATTACCACCACGACCATTACCACAACCACATCCCCAACACAATAACCACTACCATTACCACTACCACCATCATCGCCATCATCATCACCACCCTCATCATCACCATCGTCATGAGAGGAATCATGAGAAGGATCATTATCTATAATGAGAGGGGTCATTATGGATCATGAGAGGGAGTGACAAGTCTGTGTGGTTTACATTTAGTTCATGTCAACTTCGGTAGTGTTAAAGTGCAAAACTCCGCAATTTCGGAGTATAATAGACTAAGAAGTAATTACCGTCCTGGCTTGTCAAAAATCGCTTCATCAAAACTTTCGAGAAAAGCCCACAGAGACAGAGAGTGGGCTTTAAGAAAGACAGTTGCGGATACACAGCTAGTAGTCCTTAAAGGAAAAATAAGGAGGACCACTTACAAAAAGAAATGAGATCCCATCAAAAACATTACATGTAAAAAAATTGCAAGTCTCGCAACCTTCTACCGAAAAAAGTTGTGAGATACAATATAAAACCAAGTCGGTTAATTTATTCAGTACCTATCAAAGTGACCCTTCGCCTATATGACAACTTTGACATACATTTTCACCGGATTACATAACTAAAAACATATTACCATGACCGTGTTAGTACCCGCATTAATATTAAACATATTTATCTTTATCATAAATGTAATGACTTGGCCATCGCACACGATAATACATTCTACATTATATAATGACTAGCTGTTGCCCGCGACTTCGTCCGCGTGGAATCTTATCTTGAACAGAGTTTACATCTTTATTATATTATTTTCAGATCTAAACAATGTTGAAATTACTTTTCTTTTTTTGCAAGTTGATGTTTTTGATGTTGGTTACTGTAATTCAACAAAAAATAAATAATAATAAATATTGAAGTGCTGCTCCCATACAACAAACGTGTTTTTTTTTGCCATTTTATACGTAATGGTACCGAACTTCGTACGCGAGTTCGACTCGCTCTTGGCCTCTTTTTAGTTTCTTTTTCGGCTAAATTGGTCTAATTACGCGGAATCATTATGAACTCAGGTTTCAATTCCCGCACTCAAAATAAATATTAGATCTTCAAACAAATTTTCAACCCCTTTTATACCACCTTCTGGGCTGAATTTTCAAAAACGAATTCACTTTTCTTGTATTCTGATAATATGCCCTTATACAAAGTTTCAAGTCCCGCGCTCAAAAAAATGTTTGATCTCAATACAAACTATCAACCACCTTT
This sequence comes from Apotomis capreana, assembly GCA_947623375.1. Taxonomy (NCBI): domain Eukaryota; kingdom Metazoa; phylum Arthropoda; class Insecta; order Lepidoptera; family Tortricidae; genus Apotomis; species Apotomis capreana. The sequence goes on from OX392521.1 coordinate 11,616,769, forward strand.
TTACCGCCTCAGGGGTTGAATTTTCAAAAACGCTGAAATTACTTTTTGATTTCTAATTATATGCCTTTATACAAAGTTTCAAGTCCGGCGCTCAAAAACAGGTTTGATCTCCATTCCATTCCAAACATTCAACCCCTTTTACACCATCTTCAGGGCTATATTTTCAAAAACGCTGAATCACTTTTTTTGTATTCTAATAATATGCCTCTATTTAAAGTTTCAAGTCCCACACTCAAATATTTTTTTAATCTTCATACAAACTTTCAACCCCTTTATCACCACCTTCAGGGGTGAATTTTCAAAAACGCTGATATATATGTTTTCTTGAATTCTAATTATATGCCTTTATACAAAGTTCCAAGTCCGGCGCTCAAAAAAAAGGTTAGATTTCCATACAAACTTTCAACCCCTTTTCACCACTTTCAGGACTGAATTTTCAAAAACGCTGAAATTTCTTTTCTTGTATTCTAATTATATGCACTAATACAAAGTTTAAAGTCCCGCGCTCAGAAAAAAGGTTTGATCTCCATTCAAAGTTTCAACCCCTTATTAACCAGTTTAAGGGATGAATTTTCAAAAACACTTAAATCAGTTTTCTTTTATTTTATTTTAATACCTATTTACAAAGTTTCAAGTTCCTAGCTTAAAATTAAAATTGAACCCCGAGACAAACTTTCATCCCCCTTTTAACCCTCTTAGAGGTTGAATTTATAATGACGTTAAATTAATGTTATTTTGTTATTATTATATATGCCTTAGTCAAAGAATTTGTAATTGAATCAAACTTTCAACCCTTTTTAACCATTTTAGGGGACGAATTATTGAAAACGCTGAAATTATTTTTCTTGTATTCTATTTATATGCCTTTATACAAAGTTTAAAGTCCCACGCTCAAGAAAAAGTTTGATCTACATACAAACTTTCAACCCCCTTTTTACCACCTAAGAGGATGAATTTTCAAAAACGCTGAAATCACTTTTATTTCATTTTATTTGCATAACTTTTTACGAAGTTTAAAGTTCCTAGCTTAAAATTAAATTTGAACCCCAAGACGAACTTCCATCCCCCTTTTAACCCCCTTAGAGGTTGAATCTTTAATGACGTAAAATTAATATTATTTTGTTATTATTGTATATGCCTTAATAAGAAGTTTCAAGGAATTTGTAATGGATTCACACTTTCAACCCGTTTTTAACCCTTTTAGGGGACGAATTTTTAAAAACGCTGAAATCATTTTTCTTGTATTCTAATAATATGCCTTTACACAAAGATTCAAGTCCCGCGCTCAAAAAAAATAATTGATCTCCATACAAACTTTAAACCTCTTTTTACCCTTTTAGGGGTCGAATTTTTGAAAACGCTGAAATTACCTTTCTTGTATTTTAATATTATGCCTTTACACAAAGATTCAAGTCCCGCGCTCAAAAAAAATCTTGATCTCCATACAAACTTTCAACCCCTTTTTTACCACCTTAGGGGATGAATTTACAAAAACGCTGAAATCAGTTTTCTTTTATTTTATTTTAATATCTTGTAACGAAGTTTCAAGTTCCTAGTTTAAAAAAAAACTTGTATCCCATACAACCTTTCATTCCCTTTTTAACCCTGTTAGGGGTTGAATTTTTCAAAATCGCTTCTTATCTCTAGCCCACGTTATAAAAGTAACCTACTGTGCAAAAATCAACTCTCTAACATTAGTAGTTTCGGCTGTGCGTTGATGAGTCAGTCAGGACTTCTTCTTTTATATATATAGATAATAAAATCTACCAAATTTTATTAACGCTTTGAATGTCACGCAATACAAACATAAATTCCTACTCATTGTTTCATCTTGGCCGTCCTTAAATAAAAGATGGATCTGGCCCGACCGGCAAAAGAGGACGGCAGAAGAAAATATAGGCAGACGAGATAGTAAAAACAGCTGAAAAGAACTGGATACGCACCGCTCCATACCGATCTATTGGTATCCATACTAATATTATAAATGCGAAAGTGTGTCTGTCTGTCTGTCTGTCTGTCTGTCTGTCTGTCTGTCTGTCTGTCTGTCTGTCTGTCTGTCTGTCTGTCTGTTACCTCTTCACGCTTAAACCGCTGAACCGATTTTGATGAAATTTGGCATGGAGATAGTTTAAGATCCGAGGAAGGACATAGGATAGTTTTCATCCTGGAAATGATACCTAAAAAGATTGAAAAGTGAGTGAACATTTCTGTTGGGATGCGGTGACCCTGTAAGAAAAGTAATTATTAGACCAAAAGCACAATTGCTCTTACATTTGCTTAGGCACTTTTAATAATCCCTTTAATCAAGTTCCACGCGTACGTAGTCGCGGGCAAAAGCTAGTGGATAAATAAAGCAAAAAATATAATAATCACTTTAATAAAAGGAGATTTATTCGTATTCTTATATACTTATGTTGTCGTGCGATGGCCAAGTCATTACATTTATGATAAAGATAAATATGTTTAATATTAATGCGGGTACTAACACGGTCATGGTAATATGTTTTTAGTTATGTAATCCGGTGAAAATGTTTGTCAAAGTTGTCATATAGGCGAAGGGTCACTTTGATAGGTACTGAATAAATTAACCGACTTGGTTTTATATTGTATCTCACAACTTTTTTCGGTAGAAGGTTGCGAGACTTGCAATTTTTTTACATGTAATGTTTTTGATGGGATACATTTATGACTAAAAAGTGCATGATATTGACAATAAATTGAGATAAATTAGGAGCTTGAAATATTGTAAAAAAATATTTTATTTATAATTTTAGTCATTTAGTGCTTGGGAATGTTAACCATAATAACCATAAAGGCAGTTTGGAATGAAATAAATGAATGAGTATGAATTGTATTTTAATGTTAATAACGGCTCCATATAGTTCTCCATTAGTCCTACCGTGCGAACGAAAGTCCGATGCCTGTTCATAACACATTCATCTCCATTGTCACATGTGTTCGAATAAGGAAGGGTTGTAGACTGATGCTGAATTATACAACATACTGTAGTTATAATGAATAAAATTAGCTTAATATTTCATGAAGCAAAGAAAAAAAAAATATTTTTTAAATCTGTGGAATGCAAATTTTACGATTTTTTATTAATCCAAAAAAAGTTTTGAAATTGTTTTAAAAATCCTAATAATTTCAAAACAATAATTGCATGACGACCATATTGAACTTAAACGCACTTTTTCACGGTGAAAATGGAAAATATTGGGACCCAACCCACAACTGACGTCACATGTAGGCGGCCATTTGTATGGAGCGTTTTTAGCGCTCCATAGGAATAACTTTTACGGTCTTTTAGAGCAGTCTAAGTGTAGTTAGTCCCGTATATACTTTCGATCCCAATAAAAATAGAATCGATTAGCATCCTCTAAAAAATATTACACGCCTATTCATGCTCCCATGCCATTGACACACCACACGTGTCCCCACTGACCGTAGTTTAGTGCATGTGACCACTGGCACTGTGCGTCCACAAATTCTGCATCGCGCTATCAAAGTTTTTCCTGAAATAATGACTCCCCTGCATAGAAAACTGACTTTCCATAAAATGGCCGGTCTAGGATGAGCTAAGTGATTCTACCATTCAGTTTGGACTTGTAATTTTTATGAATGGTGTGGCTACACCTATATACTTTATAAAATTCTAGATTTTAAAAATAAATCTTAATATCGTGGTGCAGGATCATCATTTTGTTTTGTATGGACGCGCGGTGCCGTACCATTCTGGCGTCATCTATTTATATAATTTCCTTTGTCCTCGCATCACGCCGAAACGGCTGGACTAATTTTAACCAATTTTGGTACAGAGATTGGAGGACATCCAAAGATGGTTAGGCTACTTTTTATTCGTCTAAGGCAAAGAAAAAAATACGCGGACGAAGTTGCGGGCCTCCTCGTTAGTGATAAATAGGCAAAATATTGACTAAAGTGTACTCGGGTAATTCCGAATGTTGGGTAAGTAATTCCGAAAATTACTGGTATATAATGAACGGGGTAACATTTTTTACGCTAGCAACATTTCTTCTTACTGTAGAAGTGTATAGTATCTGAGGAAGTGTTGCTAGCGTAAAAAATGTTACCAGGCGTCTCAAAATTGTCTTCGTCTAAATCAGCCTTTACTTACTTTTCGGCCAAGGACCCCTACACTGAGAACGGAAAGACATTATATCGGTTAATGACATTTGCCAAGAAAAGAGACTTTAAAAGTAATATTAATACGATGTTTATACGGTTAGACCGTCTTGATACTTAGCAAGAGGGCGTATATCTCGGGAATTAATATATTGAATCTAGCGACCCACCCCGCAGCTTAGCACGGGTGCAAATCTGATAAATTATGCATGTATTATACATATAAACCTTCCTCTTGAATCACTCTATCTATTAAAAAACCCGCATCAAAATCCGTTGCGTAGTTTTAAAGATCTAAGCATACATAGCGACAGACAGACAGCCGGAAGCGACTTTGTAGTGACTTTAAACTCTCCGGTATTAGTTTCCCTTGTGTTCAACATGATTAACCAATTAAAGTCATTAAGTAATCAATCCATTTCGCTGCCTTCATTGATCATTAGTCCAAACTAAATATCACAAGGAACTTGACTGAACCATATCTAAAAAAGTATACCGTATAGGTAGGTAGTTATTTTGCAATAACAATAGACAATAGTGTATTTCAATCTTGGTGTCGTGCAAAGGACACGTCACTGTATTGTTTCTCGCTCGCGCTCGCCCCTCGACACGCACACATAGCCGCGAGTTTTGTTACTGGTTACTGCACACAAGTGTCGCTGTCGTTTCTTGTTATGTTAGCACAGTATAATAAATAAAGAGTACTAACGTAATGTTAGTATAATCGCGATACAGGAGTTGTTGAATCGACGCCAGCTGATTAGTGGCATCTCAGTAAAAAAATCTTTGTACGTACATCAAACCGAAACGGCTGGCCGGATTTTGACCAATTTTGTGAGGGATAGCTGAACGTGAACATCCAAATATTCCCTGATTTAATGGCCAAATTTTTTATTTTTTTTTTTCATTTATTTATTACACAGAAAAAACAATACATTTAATAATAATGCCACGAGCAAAACCATACTAAGGTTTAACTGCCGTTGAATTCACTCACATCACAATAAGCAGGTATTAACTAGATAGGTATTATCATGTATTATTAATTACGATCGGACTTACATCAGCTAAGGTACATTGCTTTAACAATTCGTCTACAGTGGTGTGTAAATTAAAAAACTGAAAAAAAAAATAGCTTTTATTCACTATAAAATTACGTTAATTTCAATAATAGTATATGAGACAAATAAATTAAAATTAAACAGAGAACTGAAATCTAAAATGAAATTTTTGATAGGTACAGGGATAGCTGGATATTCAAAGATCCCCTGATTATTACTATTTTTAGGGTTCCGTACCCAAAGGGTAAAAACGGGACCCTATTACTGAGACTTCGCTGTCCGTCCGTCCGTCTGTCACCAGGCTGTATCTCAAGAACGGTGATAGCTAGACAGTTCAAATTTTCACAGATGATGTATTTCTATTGCCGCTATAACAACAATTACTAAAAATAAAATAAAATAAATATTTAAGGGGGGCTCCCATACAACAAACGGGATTGGTTGCGTTAACTTTACACCTCATTTGTATGGAGCGCTATACATACCAGGTGCAAACTTAACTTAAGCACTTACGGATGGAAATTAATTGTACGGAACCCTCGGTGCGCGAGTCTGACTCGCACTTGACCGGTTTTTTTTAATTCAAAATAGCCATGCATTTAACCACGATTGCACCTGATGTTAAGTGACAATAAGGCCTAAGATGGAGCATGCTTGGCTAGAAGATGCCTATTCACTCTCGACTTGAAGAGATCCAAGTTATATTTTCAGGGAACAGGAGCGCAGGAAGATAGTTCCATTCCTTAGCTGATTTAAAGAGTTCATTAAATTATAAAAAAATGTACTTACCTAGTTTAGTTCACTTTGCATGTGCGCGAATAAATTACGTTAATTTATTTCAATAAGTATCAATAAAAGTATGTGAGACAGTTAAATTAAAATTAAACGTAAAATATAAACCTAAAGAACTAAAATGAAGTTTTTATTTGGGTAAGGCCGCGAAAAGTTACCAATTTGGACGTTTCAAATTTACCCAGCTGATTAAAAAAAATGGCAATCCCTACAGTTTCAAAAATATTTTTATTATTATATAGGGATGGGAAATCTCATGGTCGCAAGTTAGATAATTGATATTATAAACCCCTTCAAAAAAATACTAAAAATATATTTCCGTCCAAAAGGTAACGAAAGTTGGTAAATTTTTTCGACCACGCATCATAAGTGCTCTGTTATGGTCATAGTTTTGTTATAAACTAAAATTTATGTCATAACGATAGTAATACCGATTACAGAATAATTAGGGTAATACAAATTTCTTTTTTTATCTTACTTTACTTTAATGGCTCATGATTCCACACTTGTGTTTCGAATACTTTCGTGACGCTTTATGTAGCTTGTTTTTAAATATTTTTTGGCGAAAATACGTTTTCGTGCACTGGCAACTCATATTCTAGTAGGGCATAACCGATGAGACAGCCCAATCCCGTCACTTGGTCAAAAAATGCTATTCAAAGTTGATGCAGTCATAGTTTCGCGAAAAAACCTCTAAGGTGCTTGTGTGTATTTTAAAGGTAAGGAGTGATTATTTTTAATCAGTTGTTTTTTCATACAATAGTGTTATGGTTTTCACGCAAGTGACATGTATTATTGTATTCAAAATGTCTTTATTTCACCATGAAAATCCACTTTTTATTTTCAAAAATACGTTACACTTTCGTTACGAATATGTTACATTTTTGCAAAATGTTACGTATTTTCTACGTAACATAACGAATAAATGTTGTAAAGGGAAGTGCACACAGAATATACTAATATAAGTGAGTTTTATTCGATTTTTAATGACGCGAAAATATACAAAGTCGAACAAAATTCCTGTACAGTAATAAAATAAATAAAAACAAGATCTTAATAAAAAAAAACTGTTTTAAGAAGAAAATTATTTATGACCTCAAGTCACAGTAGACTCATTGATTCTAAAGCTGTTTTATTGTTATACGGTCGTCTTGTTACTAGTATTGGGTACCTGCAGTGAACAAATAGTAATTACTGCCACCTGGTACAAAATGAGAGGCTTTGAAACACTAGAGCGGTTTGGGTTTCATAGTTCCATCACACGCGTGTTTGATTATATTGATTTTAATGTGCCATGAAAATTTTGTTTACAGGCAATTTAAAGCTAATCATTTTATAACTTGTTTTTTTTTAGCTACGTTATTTAATGGGAATGTTTTCCAGTATGATCTAAGCTTTATAACGACTTATGTTACGTTTTATGTTAGTTATTTAAGTTATTTTTGTAATACTAACAATATATGGATTAATTTGTCTGAAATAAATGCTTTTTTTTTATGATAACATAACGTATATCTTTTTATGTTACTTCTATGTCACATTGGTAAATTCCCGCGGCCTTACCCATTTCTAATGTTTATATTTCATAATTTTTGCTTGTTTAATTCAAAAAAAATCAAATTCAAAAATGTGTATTGGGTTTTTTTTTACACGTTATAACAACAAAAAAGGTTGGGACATTCCATTAAGCATAGTATGCTTGTAGCGGAACGACCCGCTCTTCCATCACTCAGATATGTAACACAAAAAAACAAATAAATATCTAATTTCTTAAGTGCTAAGTATTAAGTATTAATTAAAGATACACAGGTACCTATAATAAAAGTGATTAAATCATGTCACAATGTGAAATCCAAAACCTTTAAGTAAATAATAATTCACTTATAATATAGTTATAGTCTAATTGACTTAAATTCTTTCGTATGTGGATTTCCGGCTCTCCTCGCCATCGGGCCGCCATGTCTTAATCGCTTCTCGTGAACTCGCTTTTGTGATCAATAATTAAGATACAATTTTTGCTGAGTCGGTTTTTCGTAATTTTTCAAAAATTATATGAGTTGAAAAAGTGAAAAAAGACTGTCACGTTTGGCGCAGTTTGTAGAGCACCGGCTAGGGCAAATATTTGTGTGATGAACTCGAATATTTGTGCTTGGGTCATGGTTGTTCTAGTGCAATACCGCGTAATAGTGCATAGTGCAATACCGCGTAAGTAACAAGTGTAATACGAATCAATATTCAAACAAATGCCAAGTATTTTATTGAAATGAAAACTTTATCGATAGCTGTTATTTACGCGGTATATATATATTTATATAAGTATGTAAATCGTCGTCTACTACCCATAAGCCCATAACACTCGCCCTTTTGAGCTTAATTTGGGACTAGATCGATTTGTGTGAGTTTGTCCGATATTTATTTATTTCAACCATTTCGAAAAATTGGGCAAGTGCGAGTCCGACTCGCGCATGAAGGGTTCCGTACCATAATCTTTAACAAGTTTGTTATATGGGAGCCCCCTTTAAATATTTATTTTATTTTATTTTTAGTATTTGTTGTTATAGCAGAAAAACATCATCTGTGAAAATTTGAACTGTCTAGCTATCACCGTTCTTGAGATACAGCCTGGTGACAGACGGACGGACGGACGGACGGGAGGGACGGACAGTGAAGTCTCAGTAATAGGGTCCCGTTTTAACCCTTTGGTTACGGAAGCCTAAAAATGATAGCGGAGGTGTATCTAATCTACAGCGCGCACTCGCAGAGCCACAAGTAGGTTATTGGTTGGTGTATTATTGTGACCTAGACCTCAATTCTCATAATAGGAAGTACCCAGACGGCTAATAGGTAGCAATGAGTAACACCGATAAACTTGAAATCCCGCATGTAGTAAATACATATAAGTAAGTAATTATAATTAGAGATGGGGCGACTATGGATTTTACCGATTAGCCGACTAATCGGTAAAAAAATTGCCGACTAGTCGGCAATGCCGACCATGCTTGATAGTATACTTACTACAGACTCCGGCAAAGAGGGGCTTGCCGGCTGATTAAGTATAGACGGCCGACTGTAGGGAGGCCGGATGGTGATACGAAACTAGCAAGCCATTTTCACGGCTAGGTCTTTAATTGTGCTTTTCTCATACAATATGCAATGAAATTAGAAAATATACCACTCAAAAAAATACACAATTCAGCTGTATTAGCCTGTCGTCCTGAAACGTGATACTTCGAAGCCTGTTATTATAACGCACGTTATGACGACATTTCATTGTATATTTGAGGAAAGGTTATTTATAATTATAGGAACACCGGGTTTGTTAACAAAAATATTGTGAAGAGCTCATCAAAATATCCAGAATATTCTGTAAAAAATTTCAAAGATACTAAAATTGACCATAGTTATGCAGAAAGCGACCAAAGATTTTTTTTCATAACGCAAAAAGCGACGAAACTCATTCATTGATCAAGACTTAAGTCACTTTGACAAAAAATCTACGCTGGTCGCTTTCTGCATAACTATATATATGGTCAAATTGCCTTATAGAAATTCAAAGTAACAAAACTGACAAGACCTACAGACCTTTTGCTTACGTCAAATATGATGATGATTATCGAATTTAGTTAAAATAATGGTACCTAAAATAATATTTTTAACCGACTTCAAAAAAAGGAGGGGGTTCTCAGTTCGGTTGTATGTTTATTTTTTTATTTTTTTTTGTTTGTTACCTCATAACTCCGTCATTTATGAGTCGATTTGAAAAAATATTTTTAGGTTCATGAATAGACATCTCAAGGTTGGTCCCATAAAATTTTGGTGAAGATCGGATTACGAGATCCATGAGGAATCAAAGGAATTCCTGAAATTTTATAGGCACTCATAATATTTTTCATATATTTTCTAAAACTATTTAAGTATTTGCATTATGGTAGTCATCATCTTCCAATGCTGAACTGATAATGGAAAGTACAACTCCTTAACGGTTAGGAGTTAGGAGATAATTCAAACGAGATGCATGCCTTCAAGACCTCCCTGATCACCCCGCCATAAGTATTTTAAATGAATCACTAAAAAGCGAAAAAAAAAAAAAATTTGACAAAAAAAAGGAACCGACTTCAGTAAAACTAAAAAGCCAAAAATAACCCGTTCAAGTACAGATTACATTTGACTCACCCTTTGAAGTCGGTGCCAAACCTCACGTAAACTTTAATATACATAAATATAATAACTGAGTGGTTTGGAATCGATTTCAAAGGGTGAGTCAAATGTAATCTGTACTTGAACGGGTTATTTTTGGCTTTTTAGTTTTACTGCAGTCGGTTCCTTTTTTTTGTTAAATTTTTTTTATAAGTTCTTATTCTCCAGTAGTTATTAAAGTGCCGACTAATCGGCCGACTAGAAACGATGTCGTCTTTCCCGACTAGTCGGCCTATCTCCATTCATAATCACAACAATTCCAATTGTGTAGAAAAATCCAATAAAATTTCCTACTCATAAATATCTAGGCTTATGTTATGAGTAGGTTAATGAGTACCTACTTCAGTTGTAATAAGGAAACTGAAACGCGTAGGTACATTTTTGACCTTTATTTCCCTATGGTCATTATCACAAGAGCGAAAAAGGTTTGTTTCAATTTCCATGGCTTTACCTACTTAATGACTCTTGTAACTTTACCAATTAATAGTCTAAGAGGCGGTATGTAATGTAAAACCCAAACATGTAAGTAATTTGGCTAAAAATGTGTCATGCTTTCCGTTATCTATGTCATTTTAATCTACTAGGCACACACAATGTCGACGGCCCTGATTTAATAAATAAATATTTTGCATATAAAAAATGACGCTTTATTTGCTAAATTTTAAATCGCAGCTTAGTATTTTGTTCTAAAACCTTGTTATGGTAAAATAATGGCATTTTTCATACAAAATACATTACAATACAAGTACCTATTCTTTATTGTACACCTCACCTTTAATACACAGGAGACATACAAAGAAAGAAATCACAATTACAGGTAAACAACAGGCGGTCTTATCGCTAAAGAGCGATAAGACCGCCTCTTCCAGACAACTTTTGGGTAGTATAGAGAATTTGAAAATTTATTTCGTTAAGTATTAGGCGTAAAAAGCATGAAAAGTAGGAATAATATATAAACGAAAAAACAAATAAATACATAAATATAATAAACAATAAATACATAATAGATACATTCAGATTCAGACATCATACAGATTCAGCTAAACTATAATGAAATACACAGATATAATCGTTTTTTGCCGCTAGGTACTGTATATAGGTATAATAACCGGAAAACAAAATTTAGACAACGGAGAAGTATAAAAAACTAATGTGATTCTATATAGTAACACTGCCTCCTATACATTGAATACGTAACGGGACTTTACTGCATACTAAAAACAGGTAAATGACACGTCATTACTCATGAGATCGCACCTAAATATAACTGCACAAACTGAGAAATTTAACACATTCGAGTCGGATCATTCAACTCGTCGTATTGAACTTCAGGAATTACTTCAATGATTTTTTTCCATCGTTAACTAATTCACTAAGTGATTAATTCATGAGATAACGTACCGTATCTGTGGCAGACTGCCACTGCCACTGGCAGTGTTACGTGTAACGTAAACAGTGCCAGATTACGGTAAAACGCCGTTTAGTGCGTTCGTTTACCAGGCGCGCAGAAACGGGCAGGAGAATGAAGTCTCTCAGCTGTTTGTTGCTGTTATTGATTGTGCTGAAAGAGGCTGATAGAAGCAATGGCGGTGAGTGTATATGTTTGGTTTATGTTACCTTGGTGTTTAGGATGTTTTATTTAGTAATATTTCCCTTATGTATGGAACGCGTTAGTACCTAAGTATTTTTTTTTATTTCAATGAATATTTTTAACAAAGAATTTAATAGTTATACTAGGTGTTGCCTGTGATAGGAGCAATAAATTAAATTCTACTCTTCAAATTAAACAACATTTGTTCAGCAACTTAAAAAAAAGTCAGTTGTCAGAATTTTATTATTTCAAACAAATTAAATTGTATTTTCAATGTACGTCGTCCAACATTGACATTCCCTGAGCATTGACATAGCTGTCACTCTACTAATATCGGGCATTTCGCAATACATTGCTTCTTTGTCTAAATATTATTCTACAAAATATTATTTAATACACGTTATTTTCAGAAGTTGCTTAACAAATGTTGTCCAGTTTTAAGGGAAGAATCTATGTTTTAATTTATTGCTCCTATTACAGGAAACACCCGGTAGATAGTTATAATATAATTTGATTGTTTTACAATAAATGATAGATAGGCAAACGTCAGTAAAGTAATGATTCCACTAATATTAGACAAGCGAAAGTTTGTGTGTGAGTGTCACAGACAACCCCCACTAGACGGAGTATGTAAGGCGACCCGCGCGCACCGACGATATGGTACGGCAGAACATTAAAGTATGAACATGGCGGCCACCGTTTAGTTGCGTCCTTGTTTATGATCCATGCGTACGTCAACGAAAAAAGAAATTAAATAAATAACATGGTAAATTGTAGTGTTAAGTGGTGTAGAGAGTCCTCATAAACATGGACGCAACTAAACGGTGGCCGCCGTGTTGATACTTTAATGGTTTGCCGTACCATATCGTTGGTGCGCGCGGGTCGCCTTACATGTGCCTTGCATGCTCCGTCTAGTGGGGGTGGTCTGTGGTGAGTGTGAATGTTTGTTAATTCTTCACGACGAAATGGCCGGACTGATACATGAAAGGGATAGCAGGATAGCCTAAGAAAAATTGCCCCCAGCGTTTTTGGGTCGAAACTATAATCAAACGATGCCTTTTAAGGAGGTAATACTCTGCACAAAGTTTCATCCCTCTGTTAGCCCCTGGGTGTGAAAAACACCCGATTAACCCCAAAACTTTTTTATTTATTTTTCCTAAACTATGAAAGTGACGAATTTCAAATTTTGTACAAATATTAATGATACTAAAAGCTATATTTAAAAAAAATATGACCCTCCTAACCATTAAAATTCTTGTAAAAAAAAAAATGGTTGCCTGTAAAGTCGGTTTTACGGGCGAAGGAAGATTTTACGTGACAACGTCTTATTCTCTTCCAACTTCCCCCTTCCCCTCTTCCCTCTTCCCTCATCCCTCTTCCCTCTTCCCTCTTCCCTCTTCCGCCCTCTTCCCTCTTGTTACAGTAATGCTCGATGAATGAAAATAAGAATTGCACAAATTTTAACTATAGAAATATATTTTGTCTCTCTCTCTCATCAGACGTGAGCGGGCGTTACACTTTTTCATGAGTGACTCCGAGCCGCAACCTAATTTAAGACGTTGTCACGTCAAAAATGAATCATTCTGTATAACAAGTTCGGCTCTTGGTACACAACACATACCATTTTTTTTCCAAATATGAACCAATTCATATTCTACATCATAAAAGTTTCATCGACCTAGACCAGAAGGAACATTGCGAAATTAAAATGAATTGGCTCTTTGGTGCCTACTAGTCATTTTAACTCCTACTAAAGAGCCTTGCATTATTAATAAACAATGGCCTGCGATCGGACCGGTGTTTGTGTCCGATTTTAAAAAGGCACTACAGTTAAGGCAATGCAGTTTGTTGGCGAAGACCGCACTCTTTATACATTATTATAATTTATACTACTATGATATTTATTTATTGTTATACCTACTCTTCCTATTTTAAGTATTTAATACAAACAGTTGCACTACAACTACATATTCTACGCTAATTAACAGTGACAGTTATTATAACAACGAATTTACGCATTATAGGATGCCTACCCTAATTACTCAACTACCTACCAACTTTCATTTTCTTTAAGAAAGGTATATCCATCAAACACGCCTTTAGGTACTTACTTTAGATTTGAATGTTTGTTTACCTATAGTGGCGGCCTTAGGAGGTGGCGAACGGGGCAATCGCCCGGGGCCTCGCTCTTGCAGGGGCCTCGCGCTACAACCCAAGACTCAAGCAAATAAAAAAAAAAGATTTGTTTAACTAGATTTTTTTATTAATAACTTTTGATTTTGATCCTTAACAATTTATTAAGGTTATAACGGTAAATTAAAATAAAGTTAGTTAACTAATTAACTAATTCAAATCATATTTGAAAAAATCATTAATGTATTAGGTACTTGAATATCGCGCCTCGAAATACTTGAAGATCGTTTTTTTTTTATCGTATAGCACTCGGGTCGGTTCTGCTCTTCTATTACCCGTGTTTCATTTGGTTCGTAAAATTATGACTGCACCGAGCGAAATGTGAAAAATAGGCAGTTGCCGTTAAATAGACAAAACGTCAACACTAGTTGTTTAATTTAATCCACTTCTAAATTATATAAATAGCACTTCGAAGAATGTGTTAATAACTTCTCCGTGGAAAAATTATAAGATTATTCATATTTTACCCTAGAAAACTAAGTAAAGTTGGACGAAAATCGTAAAATCGTAAGCTGGCGTTAAGTGTTTTTTTATACTTTAACAATGGAAATCTATTCCGTTTTGTAGTTAAAAAAAAGATTACATTAGGTACAATTAGTCCGCATCAAATATTTCAATTATTGTTTGGTATTAAAGGTCCAGATTTAACAAAAAGTGCTTTTAAGTACATACATTTTTACTATGGCGGCCGCGCGCCTATCTAAATACGCATTCCCCGCGCTCTATGGTGTAAACTAGAGATGCAACGGATAGTTGTTTGGCCGGATACCAGATATTCGGCCTAACCACCGGCCGAATATTCGGTATCCGGCCACCGGATATTCGGCCCGCGGATCTATACCTACATTTTGAGCTTTACCTACAGGTGCGCGTCGCGCAGGTTTTGACCTGTTTCTTAGTGAACGTTCGCGCGGACACATATCTAGGTTCGAAACTAGTTTTATTATGTCATTACAAAGTAACTTCGTTCAATAGTACACGTGCAAATTGTAGTAGTAGTGCAGTACATTCCAGTTTTACCCCAAAATCAAGTAAGTTTACTATCCGGTATCCGGCCGGATAGCACGTTGATATCCGGTATCCGGCCGGATATTAAAATAAGGTCCGGATAGGCCGGATACCGGATAGTAACCGAATATTCGGCGCATCTCTAGTGTAAACGCTCGGCGCAGTCTTAAAGAATATTTGAGGAATTTGATGACACAAAATCTGCTTTCAGCCCTTGCTATTCTTTCAATCGAAAATGACGTAGCTCATTCGTTAGATTATTGTGCTTTAATCAAAGATTTTAGAGTTAGGAAAAGCCGCAGACATCAATTTTAAAATTTATCATCTCTGTATTAGTTAATTTAGTTAATCTTGCAATGTAAAATATTTTAAAACTCAAATTTTATTTATTTGTGTAACTAGCATTTCTCCTTAAACATGACAAATGCCTAAACCAAACAATCAGACCAGCCCTACTTTCGCATCTCCTACTTTTCACGAAGGCCAAAGGGCGTCGCAAAGTCCTGCCGCCCGGAGCCTCGCAATGGGTAAGGTCGCCACTGCAGTGAATATGAGTAGTTTTAACATTGACACACATTTTTTCCAATGTTATTTTTTATAACGTAGGATTTACCTAAGTTGTACATCGGGTAAATACTTAAGAGGTGTTCTTGATAAGGCACGAGCACAAACTATAGGTAGCAGCACTGTCAATGTCAATTCCAAGTAGTGATAAGGTGAATGATTCAGATTTGCGGCGCGGCACCTTCGTTATGCAAAACGTGCAAGAACTATAGGGTATTTAGCAGCAATATCAACGTCAGTGATAAGGTAAAAGATTCGGTTTAGCGCCACCAATTGGCAGCATCTTCGTTGTGCACATTGCGGAACGATTCTGCGCTCCAAACCAAAAATGAACCCATAACCATCTACTGGCTCCATCATGAGATTAGCAGAGCGAGGAACCTCCTGACGATGCGCGCCGTGCCCAGTACGCCTTCTGAATCTTATTATTATCATGTATTCCAGACTGTATCCTCTCCTTGACGAGCGACTTCGGTTCGCCATCGCCCGTGTACCTGCTCGGGGGATCGTTTCTGGCGCCCAACACGGCGAGTGGCGCCATAAGTGTCCGTCGAGGAGCGGCGGTGACCGTCGCGTGCCCGCAGCGGACGGTCGCCATCAACGGGACCGCCACTAGGAAGGAAGCAGTGGTGAGTGTTTGGGTAACCAAAAATATCCAGCCAGACCCTGACTCCGTTAAAGCATCGTTGTGATCTTTATCAGGGGTAGGTCAGTAATGTGGTAAAAGGAAGCCCATCTGGGCTTGGCAGTATCGCTGAGGCAAGCCATCGGATGCCCAAAAGGATCATTCATTTTTTTATTTAGGTACCATCAGGGACACATAAGTTACGAGGTAGGTATCCCTCACCTCATCACGACTCCTTGAAAAGCAACTTTTGCTTACCTCATCCTGTAGGTATTCGAGACGATATACCTGGGTTAAACGATATAGTACGAGAGCCCACGACCAAAATTTTTGTCTCATAGCAATACGGCCAAAACCGCATCAAATCGATAGATACGATTATCCTGAACTCGAAAATACCAATATCAGACATTTTCCGCGTAGCGTTTGATCTGACCGAACTTTCAAAATTGTCAAAGAATTTTACCGAACTGCATCATAGCAATATGTCTGATTTGCAGACTGTAGTTGAATGATAGTTCTGAGATACCGGAAACATATTTTTCAGACGTTAGTGGTGTAGCGCAAACCCGTAAAATCACTTAAAAAATATAAAAATGAGACAAAAAAATGTCTCATAGCAATACGTCTGAAAATCTTTTTTATTAGTAAATTTTGGTTATTTGATGCGTACAAAACAATTTTCAGACGGAAATGTGAACGCATTAAATTTTGAGACCGTTTTGAAAATGTTAACAAATTTTACCGATCGGTATCATCATAGCAATATGTCTGAAAATTTTTGGACATGATAAAATAAGTTGTCCACATGTGCAAAAAATTTATATCAGACAAATTAAGTGTAGCACCTTCTCTATCAGACAACTTTTCGATACTCAGATATCATTTAAAAATCGTATTGAGGCATCTTGAATTTTCTGTTACAAACCAATGAATACGTTGCGACCCTGAATTTATTAGATGATAATTAACAAAGAATTTACCCGAAACCGTAACATTGAAGTTGAAGGACTGAAATAAATCGCACAAAAGGAAACTGGGATGAAGTTGAAAAAAAAAACGGCTTATTCAAAGTTACAAAATATTCTCGTATTCAATCGCTGTCGGATTCGGAATTCTGATTGATTTGATAGTTTTGGTTTTATTTAAAGCACACTTGAGTAACTTTTACAAAAGAAATAAGTAATGACATCTGTCATCTGTCAAAGTACATATAATAGACAAAGGAGATTCTTGAATATCTATGAAAGCTGTAAATTAAAAAAAAACATTTAACAGAGGCGTCGGCCAGGCGACTCCGAAACGTTATTTTCGTTTTTGGGAGTATATGCTACACTTAAAGTGTCTGAAAACAGGTTTTTGGTAATCATGGCAGCAATACGAAAAGTTGAAAAAAAAAAATTATCCGTATTGCTATGATACAGGTCGGCTAAATTTGTTGACATTTTCAAAAATGCGCTCAGGCTATATGCTACGCGCAAAATGTCTGAAAACAAACTTTTTCGTAATACAATTATAAAATCTATGTACATTTTCACTATCAGACGTATTGCTATAATACCGACTGTCTTTTTTTTTGACACAGCAGAAATGGCCTCCCACGCAGTTGCTACACTTTCGACCGTTACTACACACCTAGTTGGGTTCAGAATCATACAATCTAACGATTTTATAGGGTTTTTGCCGTATTGCTATGAGACATGGTTTTGGTCGTGGGCTCTCGTACTAATACGACGATATACTGGGTACTTATCTGGGTTAAATATCAGGCGCAGTTCTACCAGGAGCTCATGAATTACTTAGGGATCTGACGTTATCACGTTCGTGGTCACCGTTGCGTCCCCCAGCGGAAGGTTATCCTTACGGGACTGCCGCTAGGAAAGAAACAGTTGGTCAGTGCACAGTCAAAAAACCTCTAAACGTCACAAGATTTAAATATCCTCTAAATAGCAAGTTAACACGCTATTTTTCTTTTCAGGAGGCGAAATGCATAGACAGCTCGACGTTCTCCGTAGGCCGGTGGACTGGCGAGTTCAACCAGCTCAATTGCAGCGGTCAGCCCGTCTACACCGTCCAGGAAACTTCCCAGGCCTGCTACGGCGGGGGGCATATTGTCAAGTCAGTACAATGATTCTTACTATCCTTAAAACATCGCATAATATCACTGTATAGAAACTACATAAAATAGAGTCAGACCACGCTAACTCTGTCAAACTATGGTTTGACGTGGTCATACCGACTGACTCACTTCACTTTGTATGGTTTGACAGTTCATTTGCTTGGAAGAGTCCATTTGCTAGGCAGGTGCTCTAGAAACTGCGCCAACCGCGTCGTGAATTTAATGGTTGTCTTTACTATTTGTCTCCCAGGGTGGGGTACACGGTCCGCGAGAAGCTATATCTGCTGTATTCGGCGTGCTTCGACCGCGGCACGCTGAGTACGCGCTTCGTGCAACACGAACTGACGCCGACCAACGTGCACAGGCAGCCTGGAAACCGGCCGCAGTTCACAGGTGATTAATTAGTGTATTAAGTCAAAGATAATATAATACATATACACTATTATATTCTTTTCTTTTTCATATATTTGGCAATCCGATGTTATTTTCATCCTCACCACTTAGATAGTTGACACTGCGTGCGTTTTTCTAGAAATTTCATGACTTGCACTGTGGAATGAATTGTTGCTTGCGGTAGTTCCGGACCGAGTGAAATGCCGGCAACGCACTTGTGACTCCTCTGATGTTGCACCTGTCTATGGGCAACGGTAATCGCTTTCCATCGGGCGATCCGTTTGCTTGTTTGCTCCCTCATCATATCAGCCGATAGACGTCCACTGCTGGACAAAGGCCTCCCCCAAAGTTCTCCACAACGATCGATCTTGCGCCGCCCTCATCCAATTTCTAATCGCGATCTTAACCAGGTCGTCGGTCCACCTTGTTGGAGGCCTTCCAACGCTGCGTCTTCCGGTCCCTGGCCGCGACTCAAGAACCTTTCTGCCCCAACGGCCATCGATTCTACGAGCAATGTGCCCCGCCCACTGCCACTTAAGTTTGGCGACTGTCTGAGCTATATCTACAACCTTGGTTCTCTTGCGTATACCTTTGCTCCCTATGACATAAAAATAGACGCTTCGCTTGTTTGATCAATAATGAATCATTTCAGGCGGCACTCTCTTCGGCAAGGTCCGCATCGACAAGCTGTACAAGACAGAGTATGAGAAGAAGCGACTGAACGAGCTGCTGGGGCCCGACAGCGCGCAAAAGTACTTCAGCAAGAACCAGGTGAGGCTTCACTATTATAAGGAATCATTACATAACTCAGCAGAAAAAATAGCTAAGTAGAAAAATACACTCACAATAATCTACACTTCTTACCCTCTAGATAAGTCTGTAGTCTGTGTTGTAGAGTCTGTGTGCATATTATCGGGAACGCCAATGTCGTGATGATGCGTCCCTGATAATGTAGTTGCGTTGCAGGGTTCCTCTCCTGACTCCTCCAGGTCGACGAAATGAAGAAGAGGGAGTGTTGCCACTCTTACATAGCTTTGGTACAGTAGTATTGCTACAGTAAAATAAGATGGCGTTTGAGGTAGGCATTTAACTCAACAATATCATTTTAAAATACCTGGCGTGCGTAGCAACTTCTGCTGCCGACTAAACCTTGAAAGTTACTGGAAGCAGAGTTTTCGGATATTTCCTGCTGGCAGAGTGACCTCTAAAACTATATTGTAGCTCTGTGAGCTGTAGGTGTACACTTTACGAGTTTTTTTTAATGTTTGAAATATGTATTTTTTACGTTTTCGACTCCCATATTCGATTTTTTCTAAATGGCGGACATTTACAAATATACGAAAAACTTAATCGAAAAAAGAACCAGCATAACTTTGACACGCGACTCTTTCTCGCGCGAGATCTACCTGTCTCTTTCTGTACAGTACTATGAGATAGTGACGGATGATGCTTTGTCGTACGACACACGGGAAATACTATCTGTCATCTTCATGTCAATACTGTGCGAGTAAGACAGGTGACGCTGAGTCGCGCGACAAGCGAAGTCGCATCAAGATATGCTAGCCCTAATCTTCTCCTTATCTTCTGTCCTCAGTTCCTCACTCGAGGCCACCTGGCAGCCAAAGCAGACTTCTCCCTGAAGGCGCTGCAGCGGGCCTCTTTCCACTTCGTCAACGTGGCGCCGCAGTGGATGGCGGGGAACATGGGTGATTGGGCCGCGCTCGAGGAGGTCAGTGAAGGGATTCTGTCCTCAGTTCCGAGGCCACCTGGCAGCCAAAGCAGACTTCTCCCTGAAGGTGCTGCAGCGGGCCTCGTTCCACTTCGTCAACGTGGCGCCGCAGTGGATGGCGGGGAACATGGGTGACTGGGCCGCGCTCGAGGAGGTCAGTGTAGGGATTCTGTCCTCAGTTCCGAGGCCACCTGGCAGCCAAAGCAGACTTCTCCCTGAAGGCGCTGCAGCGAGGACCACGCTTGAGGAGGTCAGCTTAGGGATTCTGTCCTCAGTTCCTGACCCCCACCTGGCAGCCAAATTAGACTTCTCCCTGAAGGCGCTTCAGCGGGCCTCGTTTCACTTCGTCAACGTGGCGCCGCAGTGGTTGGCGGGGACCAAGGGCGACTGGGCCGCGCTCGAGGAGGTCAGCTTTGGGACTCTGTCCTCAGTTCCTCACCCGAGGTCACCTGGCAGCCAAAGCAGACTTCTCCCTGAAGGCGCTGCAGCGTGCCCCGTTCCACTTCGTCAACGTGGCGCCGCAGTGGATGACGGAGAATAAGGGCGACTGGGCCGCGCTCGAGGAGGTCAGCTTAGGGATTCTGTTCTTAGTTCCCCATCTGGCTGCTAACGTAAAGCAATCACCAACCCAGTTATTAGAATGTCGTCTACTTTTTGACCCCATCCATTTCCTTCCCTGGTGATACTTGGTGAGGTTCTTCGTTAACCCCCCCTCACAACCTCATGTCATGTCATGTGTAATTTTTTCCCCAGAATTTCGTAAAATTGACTAGCTATTTTGAAGTAAGTATTGAACAAGTTAAGATTTATTTTTAACCGAGAAAAAATATCTACTCTTGTAGATTTTTTAATGATGATGAAATCAGATGATGTGGAAGATGGTTTATTTATTAAAAAAGTGATTCTTTATTTTTAATGTTTTGTTGTATCCTCCCCAGGCTCTCCGCCGCCGCGTGAAAGCCACTAACGCCACGGTTTCGGTGTTCACGGGGACCCACGGGGTCCTCTCGCTACCAGGGACGCAGCACACCAGGGAGCTGTATTTGTACACCGACGAGAACAACAACCTGGCGGTGCCTGTCCCGCTTTACTTCTATAAGGTGAATATAGCAGCTGTTGGAGCCACCTACGCCATGGGAATGGTGTCGGTGTCGGTGTTCACGGGGATGGCGTGTTTTCGCAACTAGGCTCTCTCTGCTTCAGTGATTGCATCTGGCGCGGATAATCTGCCTCCACCGTTTTCTGTCCAGCGCGTACAACCGAGCAGAATTTAGAGGTCGATGAGTCCTTTACTTGATCAGTCCATCTAGTTGCTAAACGACCGCGCAATCTTTTGCCTTCGGTGTTCCCAACCACGATCAGTTTTTCGAGATTTTCGTCGTCACTGCGCATTGTGTGGCCGAAATAGGAAAGAATGCGTTCAGTCCATGGTATTCTAAACATACGTCTCCAGCACCCCATCTCGAACGCATCAATTCTTTGCCTTTCTCGGGCCAGGATAGTGCACGTTTCCTCTCCATACAGGAAGATTGGGTATATCAGATCACGTATCAATCGGATCTTGATTGTGATACCAATTCCTCTTTTCTTCAAGACGTTCAAACAGGTCATAGCATCCTTTGCCATCCTGATTCGCCTTTTTATCTCGGTGACCAGGCTCACAACACTGCAAAGATGAACATCCATCTGTACATGAACAATTAAGTAAAATAACTTGAGTTTCAGTTAATGCTCCTACACAGAACAATGGACGTCACAACTAGGCATACAAAATAATAGGACCTAAACTATGTGTGGGACTCTCACATGGAACCATAAAAACAGCCATCAAGGACCATGGCAAAAACCAACACCAACAAGAGTGGACAGTGGCAGGCTTGAGGCACTCAAAGCTGTAAAAACAGGCTGAACGATAACCTCAATGCTGAAGGTAGTGGCCTACCTGAATTAACTTTTTCGTGGACTATTCTGCGCCAGCTTACTCGATCCTGGGCTGTGCGTAAATTGAGGTCTTGAGGGTAGAGCGTATCTGGTCCAACCAGCGTGACATAGCAAAAGGAGCAAAAGACAGTAAGGGTTTATTATCTCAATGTGGTAAATGGATTTTGACCTCACGAGACAGGCCTAGGAAGAGTTAGCGTTGACTCTAGCCCAGTGTGAAGGTCACATGTCATACTGTCATGCTTTGTAACCCATTACTGGCAATAAATGTTTTTTTTTTGTTTTCAGTTGGTCCACGACCCCAACCGCCGAACAGCCACCGCGTTCCTCACAATCAACTCGTCCTTCTTCAATGCAACAATGACGAACAAATTGACCTTCTGCGAAGATGTCTGCGACAGCGTACCATGGCTTACATGGCGCAATGATATGACACACAGCTTCTGTTGTAATTATGAGGAGTTCAGACAAGTCATTGAGCATGTACCGTCCCTGGACGTAGTTGGGCTTTACCAGTAGATATACCAAAAATCAGTAACAATAAGTAACAAATATCTACTTTAAACATAGTTCGAATCTCAGTGTCAATCTACTTAAGAGGTTTTAAAGAGAAGTCACAGAAATTTTAGTGAGTTTAGTCGTCGGCAGGCGATATTTACCTAGAGTTGACAGAATACTAAAAAAAACCATTGATACTAAGAACAAGAAGTATAAAGAAAAATTGACATTTAAATTTTTCTCTGTGCTTTCATCCAACAGCTGATAGATTTATTGTAAATAAGATGTATTTATGTAAATGTATTAGGTGCATACTTGTTATTAAATACTATAAATACACATGTTCCGCATAGTGCTTTTTAAACTCTTATTTTTGTTCGTTCGATTCTTTTTTTGGTTCGCCTGTATGTCTGTCTGTCAAGACTTATTTCTCATAAACGCGTGGATATCAAATACTCAGGTCAGCTCAGCTACCTTTCTGAGCTGTGAAATTCAAAACACAATAAAAAAATCTTGCATTTCTTGACGCTGGCAAGGAAATCAAAACTTATTTATATATATAAGATTCGACCCGTTGACCGAGAATCATGAAAGGCAAGAAGTATGTACGTTAGTAAATAAAAAGGTCCATAAATCGTAAAATTATAATTCCCAATTCCGATACAATAGGTACATAAGTTTTTTGATTACTAACTAATTTGCTGTTGGTGAACTAACGAGATACCTATAAGGAAATTAAATTCGTTATCGTTATAGTATCGTACAGACGATAATATATTTTAGTTTAATAAGTTACTAAGAAACTGACCAGATGTGTTCTAAAGTGAAGCTGATGGCATTCGTGCTGTATATCTTTTTCATATATCTACATCACGCTCGGAGCCACCATGTTACTGCTGACACCCTGGTTCTTGAGGATGCTACAACCAACTCCTTCTGCGGTGAATATCCCTATTTCAGCATTAAAACGGGTGGGGACCCAACTGTGCAATACCATGACATTACATCGAATAATAAAGTGACAATTCCCTATGGTGCTCCCTTGAGTTTGGAGTGTTTTGGTGCTGACGCCGAAAAACTCGTAATCGTGAAGAACGGTGTAAAAATGGAAACTAAGAAGCGGCATTCAGTTATCTCTTGGGCAACAAGAACAGCAGATATACAAAATTCGACTTTCGTATGCGCTGACACTGAAACTGGCTGCGAGCAGATTGCGATAATTATGGTGACGCCAGCTGTTGAAGTATTATCTCCGCAGCTTAAAGTTTACTATTCTGAACGTATCGTTCTGTACGGGAAATCCATGTCGGTGGTGTGTTCAGGATCAGCTGCTGTTCGGCTCGCCATGACGAAGGATGGAGAAAAAATATCTGCTAAAAAAGTCAATGAAAATACTATCAAATGGACTGTAGAGAGGGCAACTCTAGACGCATCGCTGATTGAGTGTACAGACGTCGACACGGGTATTAACAGCAGTGTGGTAATTAGAACACGTCCTCTTTTATATATTCAATCGAACGAGACAGCAAAGGCTGTTTTTAACAGTATCACTTTTGAGCATTACTGGTATTCAACATACGGGGCTTCTTTTGAAATTATTTGCACCGGTCCGAAAGCCGTAAAACTTGTTAATGCTAATGAGGATAATAAGGAGTTATTGGCATTAAACCTTAATGATACTACGGTAAAATTACTAGTAAGACACATAAACATAGGAATTTCAGTCTTTGGATGTGTTGGCAATGATGTGTCAGATTATATGTCCACACTACACGTCAGTATCTCACCCCGAATCGAGATCTTGTCACCGAATGGTAGGCGTGTCGACAATCTGAATTATGTAGCGAAATATGGAGATCCCGTGGAGATCGTGTGTTCTGGCGCCCACGCGGAACAACTAACCACAGGAAGCATTGGTGGTGAAACTTATACAATAAATAAAACGACTATTAAATCAATTATGAAGATACCAGAAAATTGTGGCTGCGACTGCAACTCCTACTCCTATTATGGGTTTTGTACATTAGGAAGCACCCGAACAAACCCAGGATTTGCTATCACGACAGGTAAAGGAATTATGAAGATGCCAGAAAAATGTGTCTGCGGTTGCGACTACTACTATTATTGTCTATCAGCAAACACCCGATCAAGCGCAGAAGTTGTTATCACGATAGAGACTCCTCCTAAGGCAATTGATCTCCACTGCGTGTCGCACAACTTACAGTATCTCAACTGCTCGTGGACAGCGTCTAGCTGCAAAACCAACTATACTCTATTTGCAGAAAACGGCGTGATCTGTGCAAAAGAACAATCGAGTGAGGAATCTCGATTCTGTGTCTGGTATAGAACTAATAATCCAAGCTATACGAATGAAGAAAAGGTGTTGTCCCTGCTTATGCAATCTTGTAATGGCCTCGACTGTTATAATCAAAGTTTTCTCATCGATCACTTATCCATCGTCAGATTAGCTCCTCCACAGAATATAATAACAGTATTCATAGGTTCTCGAGGCGCTCAGCTTGGCTGGGGCTTGAATCATATCGATATTGAAGGCAACAGATTTTGGTCCGACACAGACTACGAACATAAAGTGCAGTATTTGTACTCAGGTGCACAACCCTCGGAAGTCAACTCGACGCTAGTTTTCTGTGCCGTATTTGAACAATGCAATGTTAAACTGGATCTGCCCTGCCCAGGGATATTCTATCAGGTCTCAGTGTACCAAAAGCTGAAGAGAGCTATTGGGGATGAGTTCTGGTCTGAACCCAGCTTCGTAACTTTCAATACCCTCGAAGAACGTGGCAACGCAAGCGTGGATGCCACATGCGACTTGAAACCTGAAGAAACTGCGGCAGTAGTGAAGTATTTTGTTCAGCAACTCCAGCATAAGGTACACCTCGAAATGCCACAGATAAAAAAGAAAGTTGAGTCATTATTAAAGAAACGTTGGAGGATCTATAGGCTTAAGCCTTAGAGCTTAAATATTTGATGGATATACTTTAACTAGAGAAGGATATATGTAAACTACGCGCTATAATTTTTTAAATGAAATGTCTGTGCTTTGATAAATTAATAAAATGGGCTATTTGGATAAATGCTCACTATCATAATTTATAGACAGTCTAAAGAACCATCGGCGGACATCATTTCAGTAGTATCTCTAGGTACTATTCGGCATTAGAAGTAGTATAAACGTTCGATTCATATTCGTCTGAATATGAATCGAAAATTATTTGAACGTTTATACTACTTCTAATGCCGAATAGTAGAGATACTACTTTATTACCGGTGCTGAGCATCCATATACAGAAATAGTTGCATTATATATGTTATTCATCCTTCCTTATCTTATTTATAATAATAAATAACATTCTAACATCTTGAAGATTTTTGTCTATCCTGAATCAGCTGCAAACCATGTTTATTGTACCTACTGTTAATGTTTACGTCACCCTAGACCGGTGAGATTTTTTGCCCGCTACGCGAAAAGAAAAACCGGCCAAGTGCGAGTCGCACTCGCGCACGAAGGGTTCCGTACCAATATTGAATATGGGGTCCTCCTTTAATTTTTACTTATTTTTTATTGTTGTAGCGGTTACAAAAATATAAATTCTGTGAAAATTTCAACTGTCTATACCTACACCGGTTCATGAGAAAATGCCCGTTGAACGAAATATCATGCAAAAAGCCCTATTTTTGTATGAGAGCCCCCTTAATTATTATCGTTTTATCATGAATAGTATTTGTTGCTATAGCGGCAACAGAAATACATCATCTGTGAAAATTTCAACTGTCTAGCTATCACCGTTCTTGAGATACAGCCTGGTGACAGGCGGACGGACGGACGGACAGCGAAGTCTCAGTAATAGGGTCCCGTTTTTACCCTTTGGGTACGGAACCCTAATGAATCAAAGTTTCAGGTGTCGGAATCCAGACCGTCGACATCTCCTGTGGTACAGGAGATGCCGATGGTTTTTTATCGATATCGATAAAATGAACAGGGTTGAAATCACAGACCACCCCCACTAGACGGAGCATGTAAGGCGACCCGCGCGCACCAACGATATGGTACGGCAGAACATTAAAGTATCAACACGGCGGCCACCGTTTAGTTGCGTCCCGCCAAACCTCAGGCCCCTAAGGGTAATATTTCGGTAGCCAGAACCTATCGACTAAATTTTTAAACGACGCTCTGCGTTCAGTTGCGTTCGGAAAGAAAAACTTCGAAGTTTATTTCAGTAAAAGTATCTTAGGGAATATACCTAGTATCAAGATACCAGGAAAATTATCTAAATACAAGATACAAAATAAAAAATTTAAAAAGTATTTCAAATACAAGATATAAATACGTATTTTGTATCTTGTATTTTAGATACTTTTATCTAAGATACATCACATCTCTGGTATTTAAGTATTTATTTATCTATATAAGTAGGTATGTATATCGTCGCCTAGTACCCATAACACAAGCCTTCTTGAGCTTAAATTGGGACTAGGTTGATTTGTGTGGGGTTTTGTCTGATATTTATTTATTATATGGTGAATTTTAGTTCTATAAAGTCACCCCTAGCAGCTTTTCGCGGTGGGATGGTGGGACCATTAAATGCATGATACAATACGCAAATAAGTATAACGGTTTAGCACTAATTGGCTGGCACTTTATTAAATCGGGGAATAGCAAAGCAATATTACTGTTTTAATTAAAATGGATTTCCACAAAGTAACGCCTTAATTAATTAGGTACCTACTTGGTTCGTTTTTGACGTGTCGTTGATTACAAATATGCAGTTCGTTTTTAGGGTTCTGTACCTACCAAAAGGGTAACAATGGGACCTTTTTACTAAGACTTCTCCGTCTGTCACCAGGCTGTATCTCATGAACCGTGACAATTGAATTTTCACAGATGATGGATTTCTGTTGCCGCTATAACAACAAATAACAGAATAAAATAAATATTTAAAGAACTCCTGTACAATAAATGTGATGGGTTACGTTAAAAAACTGCACCTCATTTGTATCCTGCGCCATACATAACAGGTGCAAACTTAACTTAACCCGGTCACTTAACAGTTGAGATTAAGATGCAATATTTGTAGGGAACCCTCAGTGGGCGAGGCCGACTTGCACTTGACCGGTTTCCACTCAAGGTCTTATTTTGTATCAGTTTTTGAATTAACTATATGATAATGGACGTATGACTGATCAGGAATGGACAACCTTCTAACCCCTGATGGAGCACTTTTTAGAATCGTGAAGAAAATTAGGTACCTACCCAAAAAAAAAACAATTATAAGTATTATATGTATATTTATCTATTATAATACAATATCTCGATTCATTTATAAGTAGCTTAAATATAATAATACTTAGGTATTGCCCGTAAAGTGACGCTTAGAGCATTGCACCGGGTTTGATTCCAGTTTGCGTCGCCCAAATAACACTATTGCAATGGGATGGGGAAATTGAAAGCGTTTGGTCGGAAGGCAAAGACGTTGAACCAGTCATCCAAAGGTACAAGGTTCGAGTCCCGGTGTCGACAATGTATGCGAACAATTTAATTTTTCTTTGCTTGTTGAACTTTGCATCTGAGTATATAGCAAATATAAAAAAATGTGGTGTTAGTTTACCCAGGTAAAAAATATTTCTAAAAACAATTGTGTTTCGAAATAAATAAAAATAAATTATTTTTTATGACCTTGCCTAGTGCGGGATCCCTTTGGGTCTCTGTTTACTTAAATGTAAATGCACATAACTGATTTAAATTTCATTGTACAGTCGAGTTCATTTACATCTACACACTTACGAGAACAAAAATATCTGAACACGATTTTATGCTCCTGACAATAGGGTCGTGTACAGATATTTTTGTTCTCGTAAGTGTGTAGATGTAAATGAACTCGACTGTACTTGTTTGTAAGTTGTTTGTCTTTTGTTTGTGAAATAAATACATTTTTATTTTTATCTTTATATAAAATGAGGACGTGAAATGGCACGTTAAGTCACGTTTCACGACAACGTCGAATTGGGATGTAGGTACAATTTTTTGTATGACCTATGGTTATTTTATGTCAAGTCATAAATAGAGTTCCATAACCATAAGGGCCTTATCACACTTGCGATTTGCGAGCGTATTTTCTATACAAATAAGCGACGCGGCGAAGACGCTGCGCGATCGCCTTCATACAAAATACGCTCGCAAATCGCAAGTGTGATAAGGCTCTTAGTCATAATGTACGATTCACATAGAACGGGCCGGGCCGGGTCGGCTGCCGCCGCGTCGCAACGGGCGCTCTGGCAGCCGGCAGCGGCCGACCGCGTCCAGTGACCAGGTCGGGCGGGTTCGGCTGCCGCCACGTTCCAGCGGACGCTGGAGCGCCCGGCGGCAGCCGACTGCGTCCGTCCGAGCGATTAAATTCTAGGCACAGTGGTTTCAGTTAGAACAAAACAGCGGTTTCTATGGGGGAGAGTATTATGCTACCACTTAACAATAGATGGCTCTTAAATCAAAATGATGACCCAAATGTATATTGCTATGGTATCACTACAGTATTTTTTCTTATAGTAACTCTGGGATCATTCACTTGTTTCGTTTCAAATTACGCAAAATAAGTTAAATAACTAATCAGTCCTGGTATTTCAAAGTAAGTTTAAATAAAAAGAAAATATTCCTAAAAGTGTTTAACTGTAGGTAATTCGTATTTTTATATAGTAATAAAATAAAAAAATAAAAATTGTATTCTTACGGCCATAAAATTTTTGGAAATTTTAAAGAAACATTAGTTACCGAAAACGAAACGCTAATTTGTTATTGTACCTGCAATTCTCAAATTTCCGTTTATTTCCGTGAACGTAAAAGTGCTTTCTGTGTTTATTTTCTATTTTTTACGAGGACTTGGCTGCACTTGGACTCCTGATTTCGGCTTGTTACGTTGACCACTTTTTTGTTTTTGGACTCTGATTTTCCCCTGGATTGGATAACTTTCCGCCATGACGTCGACAATTGTGTGCCGCGTTGTGAAAAAACTTGTAAGTATTCCTTTGCCTTCTAAATAAGTAAGTTAACAGAACAATCACAACAATGTCAATAAAATGAAGGTCCTAACAGTTCGTTAAAGTTCTCCTTATAGGTTAAACAGAAATATAAAATGTTCGTGTTTTTATTTCTCTTTTAAAATGACTTTTATGTAATTATTATGAGCTTAAACTACGTTATTTTATATCTTTAATATCTTTACAGGTCCGAATAACGTCATAACCCATTTTTTCCCTGAACCAAGACACGCAAGCAGACAGATTTTATACTACCTATATATACCAGATTATTATGCAAGTGAAAGCACGTAATTACTATGTAAAAAGGAATAAATCTACTGCATAAATCTAAAATTGTGTTTTAATTGAATTTTCTCTCCTATTTTGTAAATTATTATAACGCCATATTACTATTCTTTTACATGAAAAGAATTCAATATGGCGTTATAAAAATAGAAGGTAAACAAGGAGAAATGCTATTTGTAGCTATAGCTACAGTCGCGCGTCGTGTATAGTTTTGGCCACTTAACGCCGTAGGCGCTGCAATCGAAATCGTTGACTGATGACTCTATTATAAAACATTCAATATACTCTATGATTCTAGGGCGACGGACGTGCGAGCGGAGCCGATGGCGTGCGGCGGTAACCGAACGGAGCCGATGGCGCGCGGCGGTAACCGAACGTAGCCGATGGCGCGCGGCGGTAACCGAACGGAGCCGATGGCGCGCGGCGGGGACCGAACGGAGCCGATGGCGCGCGGCGGGGACCGAACGGAGCCGATGGCGCGCGGCGGGGACCGAACGGAGCCGATGGCGCGCGGCGGGGACCGAACGGAGCCGATGGCGCGCGGCGGGGACCGAACGGAGCCGATGGCGCGCGGCGGGGACCGAACGGAGCCGATGGCGCGCGGCGGGGACCGAACGGAGCCGATGGCGCGCGGCGGGGACCGAACGGAGCCGATGGCGCGCGGCGGTAACCGAACGTAGCCGATGGCGCGCGGCGGTAACCGAACGGAGCCGATGGCGCGCGGCGGGGACCGAACGGAGCCGATGGCGCGCGGCGGTAACCGAACGTAGCCGATGGCGCGCGGCGGTAACCGAACGGAGCCGATGGCGCGCGGCGGGGACCGACCGGAGCCGATGGCGCGCGGCGGGGACCGAACGGAGCCGATGGCGCGCGGCGGGGACCGAACGGAGCCGATGGCGCGCGACGACAGCCGAGCACCTCCGTCCGCGTCCGCAAGCGCCCGATCGGCCGGCAGCGGCGCCAATAACATTCGAATATGGGATCTGACTGTCGTAAAGAAGCTCTACATTCATTTGGCAACTATTTAGATGCGCTTGAGCGCGCGCCGACTCCGCCCGGTCAGTGGGAATCGTACATAAGTAGATAAATACCTTAAATCTATATGCGCTGCGTTTCAATGTGAACCCTATTTCCTTCGACTTATAGATGTATTTCACGTATAAGGTGTATGCGCACATGCACTTATTTTGTTAAATTTTTAGGACAACTCTATGGTTCAATGAAGAATAGAGATAACGGCATTGTTTGCAGGTAAAATAGGGTAGTAAAAACGAACTCCATTTCTTTTAATAAATAATTTTCTACTTTCATTTGTCCTTGTGGCTTTGCAGTACAATTCGTCTCCAACAACATGATCTGTGTTTTAGCCGTTACTAGTCTTATGTAATGCGCAAAACTCTTACACTTAATATAAATGCGAAAGTACGTTCATTGGTAATCAATAATAGTTACCTTTTCAATGCCCATAGCTGCCCAATTAATAAAACCTTTAGCAACAAGTTAAAACTGCGTATACCCCCCTTCAGCATCAATAACACTCTGCAGCCGTTGCCTCATGGACCCAACCTGTTCAGAACACAAACTAGTAGCTTTATGAGACTCCCATAACTCAAAAACATGTTGTTTTAATGTCGTAAAGTCCTTAACCTTTTCCCCATCCCATGCCCTTAGGATCCTATCCCAGACAGACTGTACCGGGTTTAAATCCGGAGACTTAGGTGGCAAAGCGATTTCTACTAAATTCTCTTGCTTTTTAATCCATTCCCTTACAAACCTAGATCGATATGACGCGGCGCCATCTTGAACGAACTGTATATGGCTCGTTTGTAAAGCAATACTGGCAGTTGGTATCATAATCTCTTCTAAAATACTTATATAATCGTTGGAAGTTAAACGACTCTTCACATCACACAAATGCCCCGTTCCTTTAACTGAAATCCATCCCCAAAAACTCAAAGTGAACCCTAGATTTTTGAAGTTAAGTCTACTGTTTTTTTTTTTTCCAAGCGATACTTTCCCGTCTAAACAATTCACTGTTTTCAAATCAACGAATATGGCTTTAGAGAAGTCGTAGTCTAAGAATTTTTTCGCGAAGTTTAGCCGCTGGGTTTTGTGTCTGGGGGACAGGGTGGGTTTTCTGACGGGGGTCTTCTGGACCCCTAAATCGTGGAGACGGCGGCGGATAGTGGAAGCGGACACGGAAAAGTTGTGAGCGAGGTCGGAGGTGGTCAAACGGCCTCCTTCCTGGAATCAGAGATATATAAGATTAGGGTTTTAACTATAAAACTAATGCAAACGAAAATCTCGACTAATATAGTATGCGAAAACGAATACACGAAAAGTGTCAAGTGTCATGTTATTTGAAAAAAAGGTTGCAGATTCCTAGGATTATAGGTTCTTTATTGTGCACAATTTGTAAAATATTTGGTGGCATATTGAAATTATTATTAAGTTAATGTACTTAGTGAATAATTACATAGTCTTGATTGGGTATCGTATGGTTTTTTCTATCCTGGTTTATATAACCTGATATATTAAAGCAAAATAAATACTATATTTTTTATTGAAGTAATATTATTAAATACAAAATTTACCAACCAATCTCGGCCTGATAAAGCACCTCATTTATGGTTTGTTTACATTTAGTTTAATACCTATTCGGATGGAGTTTAACTTATTAGCATCAGGGTTCGGTTTTTTTTCACGTGTCTTGTCCTGGTAGCCAGGTTGCAGAGATGGCAACCCTAGATAGATAGAGTATTGTACCTGGACTTGTTCTACGATTTTGCGGTCGTCGTAAGCGCAGGTTTTCCTTGGGCGGCCGAAGGACACGTGGTTCTTGAGCACGCCCTCCTGCTCGTAGCGGTGCCACCATAGATACACCGTTTTTCGCTGCAATATTAAATCTATATACATAAAAAATCAAGAAAATGGCTGGTAATACTTGGAGAATACAGGCACTGAACCGCAGCCAGTGGCGAGCTCTAGGGGAGGCCTATGCTGGACAGCAAGACAATCACCAACGAAGAATGTAATATAATAACAATTTATGTGATAAAAAAAGATTGTCAATTACGAGGGCGCCGAGCGTTAGCGACTGAACCATAGAGCGCGGGGAATGCGTATTTAGATTGGCGCGCGGCCGCCATAGTAAAAATGTATGGAGAATTAAAAGCACTTTTTGATAAATCTGGACCATACCAAACAATAATTGAAATATTTGATGCGGACAAATTGTAATGTAAACATTCATCTTTTTTCTTTAAACTGAAAATCAGAATCGATTTCCATTGTTAAAATAAAACACTTAACACCTGCTTACGATTTTACAATTTGCGTCCAACTTTATTGTTCTCTAGGGTAAAATATTAATAATCTTATAATTTTTCCACAGAAGTTGTTAACACATTCTTCGAAGTGCTAAGTATATAGTTTAGAAATGGATTAAACAACTAGTGTTGACGTTATCTACTTAACGGCAACTGCCTATTTTTTTCACATTTCGCTCGGCGCAGTCAGTAAAGGCTATTATTATTATATATAAAAATCAATTGCTGTTCGTTTGTTTCGTCAAAACTCGAGGATCGATAGATTTATGGAATAACTAGCACTTCACACGCGTATGTTTAGGGTTCCGTCCCCAAAAAGAAAGGGTAAAAACAGGACCCGTTTAGTAAGACTCCGCTGTCCGTCTATCTGTCTGTCACCCGGTTGCATCTCATGAACCATTATAGACAGGGGCTTGTGCACAAATCACGTGAGGTTCAATAGGGGGGAGGAAAGAGGAGGAAAAATCACGAGTAGTTAGCAAAGAACCTCACCAAATATCACCAGGGGGGAGGGGGGGGTGTCAAAAAGTAGCCGAAAAAACCTCACGTGATTTGTGCACAAGCCCCAGTCGAAATTTTCGTAGACGATGACCCAGAGGGCGCTCCAGTAAAGAAGAATAATGGAATCAAAGATTTGGTGTGAATGACGTAACAATGTGATAGCTCAGTTGGGGGAGCCATACGCGAGAAACGTAGGGACGCAGGTTAAGGTCCTGTTCACATTACATTTTTCTTTCATAATTTACCTTTGTGTCTATATTTATAAAAGTCATTAAAGTCATTGTATTAAGGTTTAAACTCACGCGAAATTGTCAGGAACGGCCCGACATGTTTTGGACTTTTACGGAGCTCTTTATCAGGGAATGCAGGCACGGCAACTTTGTCACTGACTGTCAGGCCGTTCCTGACTACTTCACATGAGTATAAGCCGCTTAATACAATAATTAAATAAGTCTCACAAAAGTTCGAATAAGATTTATTTAAGTCAAATCCGTAGATCAACACTTAAATATATGAATACAACGTTCTTACCGTTAGACCTAAAGTCTCCGCTATTTCTGTGACCGTGTACCCCTCTTCTTTTAAGAATATTATCCGGTGTTTTGTGACATCGTCCAGACGATACTTATTTCGAGTGTCACTCATTGGTTTTATTTTTTTAGACTTCATTGATCTTGATTTTATTTTGTTAATCAGTTATGCAATTATTCAATGGAAGTTTCTCCCAAATGGAATAGCTGTAGCCATCTTGAATATCACATTTTTTTATATAGTAAAACTCAATTTGATTGGATATCTGAAAAGTAAAAAAAAGTATGGAAGTTAATGTATACATTAGTACTAGAATTAGTCAATCAAAGCATGGGCCCCACGAGGCACTCTGGTTTTCTTTTATTCAGGAACTAAACTACACCTTTTGATAAAAAAATCTTAACTTTATAAAAAAATAAAAAATATTTATAAGACAATCATACAGTTATACAACAATACTAGGTTTGCCCGCCTTGCAGTGTGCTTGGTCTCTGTGTGGATTCTATTAGTAGAAAAATCACTTAAATTATATGAAGGTCATGGAAATAAAGTTTTAGTTGTCTTAAAACTGTTAGAAAGAGTACTATATAACAAAATTTTAAAAGATTTACACCCTGAAATCGTCCTTTCATGGAGTCTGTGGACGACGCGACCTCATAAATAAGTACGTGACTAACAGTCATATACATATATACAACTTATGATCCATAAGTATGTATTCACAGCATGAAATCTCTCCAGTTTTAGACAAGTGTTTCGTAACACTTCATCAGCATTATTAATATATGGCAGCATATGACTATATTTATTTTAAGCAAATAAAAAAGAGATTTGCAGTGCTTACAGTCCAAAATTACAATCACCCTCGTAAAGTACGTCGTGTTTACGTATAGTGTCACTTAACTTAACAAATTACCAATTACTTTCATCTTATTCACTTAAATTCTAAATATAACATGGGTGTGTGTTGTTGTTTTGATTCATTATTATTAATCTGACAACTATTCATGGATGGAAGTGAAATACATTGTGCGTTCTGAAATAAACATTTTGTTATAATAGCTTACATAGTTTAAGAACCACGAACGGATACGAGCTTAAACATGGTTCATCATACCTTAAGATAATAACTTTGTAAGTAGATTTCTTAATCTGTCAATATTGATCGACGAAATGAATCTAACGAAATTCAAAGACTAATTTAGTATTACTTCCAGACATCTGTGATAAGTAAATTACAGGTGTATATTTCCTTAATTCCGAACGATTTCCTAATGACGTTTATGGGACAGTGTTACCAGATTACGAAAAGAAAAAACTGCTTAAATGCGAAATTTACATTTAATGCAGTCGAGCCGAGTTAAGGAGCGCGCACCTTTATTTTAGGGTTAGGTATGGGATGCGCCTTTTTTTTGCATGACTCCTAATTACTACTAACCATCTAAGCAATCTTCAGCAAATCGGAACTATCGTGTAAACTATTCGTATTATTTTACATATTACTGTTACATGTCTTTCATGGAATTTAAAGGAATGATGTTGTAAACATACACCAAAAAGAAACTACGAAAGCGGTCTTTTCAAACGTTACTTTTGTTATGTTATGTCATCATGACGTTTACTCAAACACAGAGTGCACATATTTTTCCTCGTTTCTATGAAATCAAAACTCATTATCTTTGTTATTGAACTCGTTCCCTAATCGCTCATTATATATGCATTACGAAGTGACCTCAGTGAGTCAGCTATATGCTTATCCTCAATACGTTCACGATACTTCTACAAGTGGCATTCATAGTGTGTATGTCACTGCTATCTATGAACATAATTCGCCAGTTTACTAGTGCCCGGAAAATGGTTTTTATCGCTCCTGCTCTGTTCGTGAACCATGGAGGCGGCCCTATGCCGCTATTAGGAGACGCGGACCATGCGGGGCTCACGAATTTCTTGCGCGATGGCGTGAAGAAGCATGTGGACTTTAAAAATATTAAAGCCATTATACTTGTTACCGCGCATTGGGAAGAAAGTAAGGTGACTATATCATCTGGTAGCCATCACGATCTATACTTCGATTATTATGGTTTCCCACCAGAAACTTACAAGTATAAATACGACGCTCCGGGCGATCCAAAGTTAGCCAGCCGTATTCATGATGCTTTAAAGAAAAACGGCATTGATTCTCGTCTCGACCCTAATCGCGGCTGGGACCATGGAGTATTTGTCCCGATGATGCTCATCAATCCAGATGCTAATATACCTATAATCCAAGTGTCTGTACTAAGCAACCAAGACCCGGAACAGCACTATAAGCTCGGTCAAGCATTGCATCAATTCCGTAAGGAGGGCATAGCTGTCATTGGTTCTGGTATGTCGTACCATAATATGAGGGAGTTCTTTAACAGTCGGCAGGCTGGACGGGTTATTAATAAGGAATTTGACGATTATTTGAATAAAGTCTGTACAGCGGAGGAAACAAAAAGAAAAGAAGGCTTGTTATCGTGGCGGGAGGCGTTGGGTGCATCGGAAGCGCATCCTCCTCGGGCAGCGGAGCATTTCATGCCACTGGTGGTTGTGGCAGGGGCAGGAGGCTCCAAACCTGGTGAGAGGATTTTCAATTGGGACATGAGTGGCGTGTTCAGATTAAGTGGTTACATTTGGAAGGATGAGTGAATCATGCTATACTCTGTAACATATAAATACATCAATGTCAAAGTTACATAACTTCATCTTTTTGTGAAACATTGTTGTCATATTTTACAAACTGAGCAAATGTGACATTTTCAATGAAAAGGGTCAACTTTGTCGCTCGTTAATAGTCCTATGTTTTACATCTTTATACTAATAATCTATCACTGCATCCTTAATGGACCATAAATAAAGTGGACCCTTTTGATTGAAATTGCCACAAATAACTGTGTAAAAGTAATGTGCATAAACCATGAATACAGTGATATAAAAATCTGTCAAAAAAATCTGAAAAAAAAAGTGCTCCAAAATCAACAGAGATTGAAAAACACAGATAGTGGTTTGAATTAGCCTGTTTTTGACCATTGAAATTTTTGACGTGATTTGCCGTCTTTGGCGGTCAAAGGGTTAACCAACAATAATATAGGGGTTGAAGATATGCCGTCCCCAAGGATGTTTTTGATTTGTTTAGAGAGAGAACATTCCCATAAAAAGAGTTCTGTTTTTGGAAATTCTACGAGATGGCACATCACTAGCTATGACTGTTTGTTTCATTTTTGTATTAATTAATGCATTCCCTTTTTTTTATTATTTTTTGAGAAAGGGATAGACTTTCCACTGCAAAGTGAAGTGATTGCCAATGACAGTAAATAACTCACTCAAATGGAAATTGATAAGGCTGTAGTGTGACTGATGTTGGTTGTAAAGCAATATAGATATCTAAAGAATGTGTATGTGTCAGTTATATATTTGAAGATTGTGTAAGGGACAATCTTTTAGATAAATATGAAACAGAACTTATCAAAGATGAAGTAAAGGATACAAAAATATTAAACAAATTTTGTATTAATTCAAATTA
Organism: Apotomis capreana; assembly: GCA_947623375.1. Classification (NCBI taxonomy): domain Eukaryota; kingdom Metazoa; phylum Arthropoda; class Insecta; order Lepidoptera; family Tortricidae; genus Apotomis; species Apotomis capreana. The sequence goes on from OX392521.1 coordinate 11,654,866, forward strand.
TGTTTTACTTTGTTTATAACTTAACAAAACTCACCATCATCTTTTATTTATATTAGTAATGGTCATAAAAATGTGGGATACTGACTGAAAAACTTTATTTTTTGTAAGACCAATTTGCTTACAATGTAAATCAGGAAATATCATCGCCATTTTTAACTATAGAACAATAAGTACCTATTATGAAATTATACAATGCATCACTAAAAGACACAAATGAGATTTAAGTTTACTTATTAACATATTTTTTTCACAGGTCATCTAGAATTCTAGCTGCATAGCTGTATTGAAAACATTAAAAATATTATTTAAAAAATAAGAAAGGTATTCGGTTTCCCGCCAATAACAGTTTCATTCCATAGACAAGGCTTTTTAAAACACTATTCGAAATTGAAATATTTGAATACGCGAATGACGGAACGATTTGCGTTTATATATTCGTGCTCGTGAATCTGAATAATTTCGCTATTCGTGCTAAATGCTGCATTTAAGTGCAAATGCATTGTGACCTTTACTTTTAAATGCTCCGCTTACAGTATTCGGGTACGTTTGCCAAGCCTTTACAAGCTCAGTTATATGTTAGAGTGAGCACGATGTAGTTACGTCTCAATGTTACGGCTATGTTCGATAATTAAGGTTCTGTTATGCTGATACTTTTTTAAGTATGGACATATAACCTGATACCAATGTATTGGAAATCACAAAGAAAATTGGTAACAAAATAGAAAATTTATAATTTACTACTTTAATTTTATGTTGTGTACAAACTTTTTGAGAAATGCTCTACTATCATTTGTGTTTTTAGTTAAATTTGTAAGAATATGCGAGTGAACCGTGTACCTACCGAAATCTTTAGTTTTTTTTAAACTACGTTTATTGGTAGGTAAGTCGCGAGCACGGGGCGCATATTTTACATATAAACAGTTGCCTATTTTTAAGACATAACTAAATATACACATTTGTTATGAATTAGTGTTTTATTGCAAACTAGAAGGTCAATATCCTATTCGGCTTGTTCAAAAAGAATCCTAAACCCTATATCAAAAGTGCCAACTTCGCACGGGTAATTTTTTCATACAGTATTCTGGTACAAAGTATCCCATAGCCAACTTTGATTCTCCAGCTAGCCTTGTACCAAAATAGGTTAAAATTTGTCTAGCCGTTTCGGCGTGATCCGAGGACAATGGAAGTTATGTCCAACAGATGGCGACAGGCTGGCATGGCGCCGCGCGCCCACACAAAACAAAAGACGATCCTGCATCGCGCTATTAAGATTTATGGGTCGATTGCAAAAAAATGTACATAGTTAAGGGCTTTAATTAAAACAACGTTAATCGATTCCTTTGTGTGACGAAAGTTACCCATACATTTTGTATGACTATAACTTTCGTCACACAAAGGAAGCGATCGTATTTTAGTTTAACCAAGCTTTTAACTATGTATAATTTTTTTGTAATCGATCCTTTTAATGAAATCATGACCCCTCCATCATTAACTGATTTTCAATACAACTGTAGAATGTTTTAATAGTATAGATATATCATAAGGCTTAGCCTAATTCCTAATTGGCCTATGGCCCAGCTATGGTACCAAAATAATTGAAATTAGTCTAGCTGTTAAAACATGAAGATTGTAGACAATAACTGGAAGTTTCGGGAGTCCATTGGACACAGAACTTAGGATGCTTTTGTCCAACAGTGGTCGTATTTCAACATTTTTAACTGATGATTTGTTTACAATGAGAAAAAAAAAATCGAACTTGCGTCTCCAACTGCTTTCCGGGCCAACACGGGGCGTCCTTCCTATTGACGACGCGCTTGGCGCAGTTGGTAGTGCATCTGCCTACTGAGCCGGCGGTCCCAGGTTCGAATCCCGGCCAGGGAAAATATTTGTGTGATGAACTCGAACATGCTTGAGTAATTGGTTGTTCTATGTATTCAAGTATATATCTTCTATATAAGTATGTATATCGTCGTCTAGTACCCAAAACACAAGCCTTCTTGAGCTTAATTTGGGACTAGATTTATGTGAGGTTGTCTGATATTTATTTATTGTGTAGTAACGATGTGCTACACCCAAACTAATTATTTCACTTCATTGTAAACATTTGGTTTACGCTAGCGAACGTTACTGTTTTAAGACTGCGCGCAGTGAAATGTGAAAAATAGGCGGTTGCCGATAAGTAGACAACGCCAACACTAGTTGTTTAATCCATTTCTAAACTAGGGTCGATTGCAAAATTGTACATAAGTAGTTAAGAGTCCGCAGCAAGCTCGATTCTTCATACAAACGTAGTTACGTCCTTATTTTAATATAACATGTCACATTATCATGAAATTCTCTAAATATAATGAGATAAGATATATCTAGGGCTAAAACTAGTTTATAACTCTTGAAATGTTAATAGAAAGAAAATAGAGCGAGTACAAGTTTTGCATTTTTAGACCCCAGAAAGTTGTTCAGTTTGGCGGCATACTACGACCAAAATATAGTTTAGATTGAAGTCAAAACCTATTTCCGGTGTCGATTAAACTATGCAGTTTGATAAGAAAAAATATTTATCAAAATTGATCTCGTAGTTTTAAAATGAGAGCGTAACTACGAAAACCTTAAAATAAATTACAAAAAATTGTTGCGAAACTGCAGCGAATTACTCTAGCGCGGGGAACGGTCCGGGGGGGCGGCGGTAAGCACCGCCCGCCGCTAGCGCGCTCTCGCTTTACTGCTAGCGCCCTGTCTTCCTCTAGGTGAAACAACAACATTTTAGCGCGTAAGCGCGCGATCTCAACGCGGAGTTGAGCGGACCTTGCTGCGGACTCTTAAGGGCTTTCATTAAAACGAAACTTAATTGATTGATCGCTTCCTTTGTGTGACGAAAGTTACCCATACATTATGTATGACTAACTTTCGTCACACAATGGAAGCGATCGTGATTTTTTGTTAATTAAGCTTTTAACCATGTACAATTTTTTTTGCAATCGACCCACTGGCCACTATATATTTAGCACTTCGAAGAATGTGTTAACAACTTCTCCGTGGAAAAATTATAAGATTATTAATATTTTACCCTAGAAAACTAAGTAAAGTTGTACGAAAATTGTAAAATCGTAAGCAGGCGTTAAGTGTTTTTTTATACTTTAACAATGGAAATCTATTCTGATTTTCAGTTCAAAAAAAAGATAAATGTTTACATTACAATTTGTCCGCATCAAATATTTCAATTATTGTTTGGTATTAAAGGTCCAGATTTATCAAAAAGTGCTTTTAATTCTCCATACATTTTTACTATGGCGGCCGCGCGCCGATCTAAATACGCATTCCCCGCGCTCTATGGTTCAGTCTAAAACGCTCGGCGCAGTCTGAATAAAAAATATGATGATATGATATATAAAAATGTTAGGTAGGTATACTCACGAACTAAAAATTGTCAGGAATGGCCCGACATGTTTCGATCTCATATGAGTTTAAACCATTTTTACAATTATTAAAGATGTCTCACGATTGTTTTATAATATTATTATATTAAAAGAGCTAAATTTAAATCAAAATGCAGCAGTACTTCTCCAAATCGTTTAATTATCCATACAATATTTATAAAGTACAAGTTAATACCTACTAATATGCAATGTATAATAAGTTACAATACACTTATAAGATGTATTACACGACCATTATTATTATTATAGGTTCCATTTCGAAGCGCAAATATATTTTAACCTTTTCACCTTTCACTTTTTGACCGCCCCAGTCGTCATATCACGGCCATCAATGATTAAAAACTTTGTAATTAAAATCACTACAAGTGTCCTGGTTGATTTTGGAGCACTTCTTTTTTTGCTGTGTGCATTGTTTCACCGGTTGGCGGTCAAAAGGTTAAATTACCGTGTCCTGTCTAATCGTAAACGGGTCGTTCTATCACGACACATACAGTCTTGTCGGCATATACCGACATGCGGTGAAAAGGTTACATCGCTTCGAAATTATGAGCTTTATTTCCCTTCACATTGCCAGTTTGCTAATACAGAGTAATTTTGATTGGGGCTTGGAAGCGGTTTGCGAATAAAAACAGTTTTAAGCTACTTCACAGTATAAAAATCGTCCGCATAGTCTCAATCTTTCTTAAACCATTTTCTAATACAGGTAAAGTCAGTAAGCTTTTAATATCCAGTCGGCTGGGGCCGACAGTTAAAAGTCGTGCCTTTGACGTCACTCATCAGTGGACGATAACTGTTGCATCAATTTTATGTTTATTCTTTTAGTATCACTACGTCATTTCTTTTACTGATTTCTTGTCTGGCATCTAAGGAATAAAAACAAAAGCTATCGTCGGTTGCGGCCGACGCGGCGTCAATGACACGACTTTCTAGCTGTCGGCCACAGCCGAAAGGGTTTCAAAAGGTCAACACGTTCACTGTTCAGTGCCGGCCATGCAGATGTGAGTTCATATTAGTGTTTGCGAGCGTGGCCCGGCAAAGAACACTAAAATAAAACCTTGTATTTCCATCAAAATCTGGAAAAACATAGTATCTGTACATTTCACATTTCATGCAGTAAAATAATTTAATTTTCGTTTCAATTTTATTCAAGGACGTCATGATATACATGATTAGCACTAGATGAGCTGTCTGCATATGCCGACACAAGCGTGCAGTACTATTTGCACAAAATGTACATGGACTTTTCTGAAAGAAAAAAAGTTGATGTACACTTTTTTTGGAACGGCCCATTTAATGACATAATTTCCAGACTATTTAAAGGCAAGTATAAAAATTGATTTTCAAATAAAATCGACTGAACTCCCCCTTAAATATATTACATGAAAAACCACAGTTGGTCTGTCTTTGTGTACGGTTTAATAATCAATATTTATTTACAAACCTTATTCTAATAGCCTACAGTTCTCACTTTAGAACCTGCGAAGATAAAGGTCACTAAATTTAGACGTCGACTACAGTAGCTCAGTCCAATACAGACTCCATGCTAGTAGGTAGTTTTTCAAAAAAACCTTTTTTTCGTGTTGTTTGAATGTACAAACGATTCCGAGTAAGATAAACGCGCAGCTACAATAGGCTAGTTGACTCAAGTTAAATTGTATTAAAGTAATATTTATTTCGTATAGTATTTAGCATAGGAAACCTTCATAAAAGTAGATGGCTGATAAAAAATAATAAAAAAAAAAGGCTTATTCTGTATTTTGATATTTTCTAATACTTAAAACGCTGTCCGCTATTTTCCCCCATGATAGTGACGTCATCGATTCCGTAAAGAAAACTGGCTAGCTACTCTGACGATTTTTTTTTTATATTTGAATGAGCGACCGTCGAATTTCAAACATTGGAGTAGCTCTTCTGTTATTTACTCTGTATTCTACGTCACGCCACATATAAGCCAAAGGCCAAAATGGCGGACGGCGCTTTTGTCAGTTCATGAAATTTCTATTGATAAAATTTATCTTGCAACTCACAAAAATAATTTTTTTTTTTTAGTACTAGTAAGATCCTTATTAACTATTTTAAATACATTTCAAAAATGGATCTACTAGCCTATTTGCACGGGTACTGCACGCTGACTGCACAATATTGCAGTTACAGTTGGGTTGCAGTTCGTCTGTATCGGCTTTAACATTTGATCTCTTCCATTTCCATGTAAGAAACACATTAACTTCTAAATTCAAAATTTTCTGTAACCGACTTTACGAACGTTTTTACAAATATACAATCACCCAAAGTTGCGTTCTCTATTTTGAATGAACTAGTCATTTAATTCTTGATTTACAGTTATTGATGTTCGATTAGTTAGTAGTGTGATTAGTGGTTCGAATAGTAATTAATTGACAACATTTAAAATTTTCAAATACTGTTCAGTTTAAACAAATTTCCATAATTGACCATAGTTATGCAGAAAGCGACCAGCGTAGATTTTTTGTCAAAGTGACTTAAGTCTCAAAAAATGAATGAGTTTCGTCGCTTTTTGCATTATAAAAAAAAATCTTTGGTCGCTTTCTGCATAACTAAGGTCAATTATCTTACTTACCTGTCATCTCAGTAAATTTTTTCGATTATAGGTTATGAAATGTACCTGTCATCTCAGTAATTTTTTTCGATTATAGGTTATAAAATATACTGAGATGACAGATGTCATAGGAATCATCGTTCGCCGCGCGGGGTCTAAATATCGATAAAATAAAACTTGTTTATAAAAATGAAATGTTGACAATTGTTTATTTGTAGTTGTTTTGTTTTAAGCTGACCAGTTTTCACTCTTAATAGGCCTTATTCCTTTTAAAATTATTTTTTTCATATTATAACAAATATATTGATAATTTCAACCAACTTTTTGAAGTAAATAATACTTTTCCCTGAGTTCTAGGTAGTAACGTAGCTATTTCATGCTTTTATTGCGTGCAGTCGAAAATAAGTTAAAAAAACTAAATTTCCGCGTGAATTTTGTCAATTTCGAGTAGTTTTTGAAACAAAAATTATCAATGAAAAATTCAAACTGTGGGTTTGAAATATATACCAATAAATCCCATTAGCCCTGTTCTAGGAAGTAACATCAATAATATGTTAAATAACATGTTTGATCATAGACAAAAATGTCAAAAACAATCAGCATTTTCAAAGGAATAAGGCCTCTTAAGCGGAAACCGGATTATAAATTTGTAAGTTCATTTCATATCACGATTATCAGGGGTCAAATTTGATTGACATAGCCATTTGAGCGATGCGGCGATTATCACGACAATTTTCATTATCTTTTGATATTCAAGCGATCTTTTCGATGCTTGTTTCTGCTTTTGTCTAATAGAGTCAAACCAAACTCTTCAAAGCAAATAAATAATAAATAATTCATTTGCTTGGTAGAGTAAGGAGGTCATTATTATTTGTCAATATTTGCTTCAATAATTATAAAAATTGGGCAAGTGCGAGTCAGACTCGCGCATGAAGGGTTCCGTACCATAATCTATAACAAGTTTGTTGTATGGGAGCCCCCCTTAAATATTTATTTTATTTTATTTTTAGTATTTGTTGTTATAGCGGCAATACATCATCTGTGAAAATTTGAACTGTTTAGCTATCACCGTTCTTGAGATACAACCTGGTGACAGACGGACGGACGGACGCCGAAGTCTCAGTAATAGGGTCCCGTTTTTACCCTTTGGGTACGGAACCCTAAAAACGGTTTAAGCTCACGTAAAAATTGTTAACGGCCCGACACGTTTCGAACTCACGCGACCGCGTAGCAGCACGGATAGCAGTACGAGCTATACGAGTTCGAAACATGTCAGGCGGTTCCCGAGAATTTTCAGGTGAGTTCAAACCGTTTTTATAATCATCAAAGATGTCTCACGATAGTTTTAATGATGTTTATTGCTTCCTTTTTAGAGCCTTAAAGCTCCTTTTTAACCGACTTCAAAAAAGGAGGAGGTTCTCAATTGGAACTAAAAAAATTTTTTATGTGTTACTCGATATCTCCGAGAACCGTGAACCGATTTTAATTTTTTTTTATTCGTTCTTTTCTTGCGTCAGTAATTGACAACATTTCATATTTTTAAGACTATCATTTTATTACTTTTCTGAATTCTGGTTAAAAAGATGAAGTAATCTCTGTTTTTATTTATTTTCTGAGATGATTATTTATTTTATTATTAATTTATAAAAACATACTCATTTTTTTCGCTCTCTGGTTTAGACAACAACCCTATTCAGCCCGTATTGTCTTAGATTGCAGTTATTTGATGTATTTTCTTATATTTCTTTAAATACAGAAGAATAAATTCAAAGTTTTTTTTTAAGGTACACGACATAAAGCCCTGTCGATCTCTATATTAATTTCCACCTGTTATAAATATGAAATGTTGTCAATTGCTTTGCCGCTCGGCGCTCAAAGGGCTAAAGCTCCTTTTTAACCGACTTCAAAAAAGGAGGAGGTTCTCAATTCGAACTTTTTAGTTTTGTATGTATGTTACTCGATATCTCCGAGAACCGTGAACCGATTTTAATTTTTTTTTATTCGTTCTTTTCTTGCGTCAGTAATTGCATATGGTATTTGATGACAGCTCAAATCAGCTACTCTTGATGACGTGTCGAAATCGGGCGGGGCTACTGGTGCAGCGTGTGGTGCGGCGCGAGCACGGCGCCGGCCAGCGGCAGCGACGAGGTGATGGGCGACGCGGCAGACACCGCCACACCACCCCCGCAGAATATCACCTGGAAATACATTTATTTATTTACAAGCGGTCGAAGAGAGCGTTATGTAGGCAAATACAGTCGTGGCCAGATAATTAAGAACACAGTTTTTTTCTTCATACAACTGCATACAAATATGACTTTGGAAATTTGATGAAAAATGCTGGATGCGGTTGACCAATTTTACTATTGAATAATACAATGCACGGGTGTTTAAACAAGGTTTACTTTAGTACAAACAAAGTTGATGTAAAACTTGTACTTTAGAAAATACGGATGGGTCCAATCAACACGTTTTATAACTCCATACTTAATTAGGAACGTGAAAACGTGTTGATTGGACCCATCCGTATTTTCTAAAGTACTTACATCAACTTTGTTTGTACTAAAGTAAACCTTGTGCCGTGCATTGTATTATTCAATAATAAAATTGGTCAACCGCATCCAGCATTTTTCATCAAATTTCCAAAGTCATATTTGTATGCAGTTGTATGAAGAAAAAAACTGTGTTCTTAATTATCTGGCCACGACTGTATATGTGTGATACACTCGAATGTTTGTTCTTGGGTCATGGATGTTATCTATCGTCGGTGTTGACATGAGTCGAAATTCAAAATGCTAAGCATTTTATTGAAATGAGAACGTTATCGACAAGCTTTGCTTAGGACTAGGTCGATTTGTGTATGATTGTCCCATTATATTTATTTATTTTAATTTTATTTTCTTACTTTTTTTTACTTAATTTATTTTATTACTTATAGCGTAAAGTACTACTTTGCCACACTAGTGCTTTTTATTTTTCTTTTATATTTATTTATTAGTATTAAAGTATTTTTGGTTTCCTCGTACGTACATGCATAGTAGTTTTGTATGAAACTCGTGTGCAAGATGATTTCCGACTCGTGTTTATTTAATAACAATAATTGTCACTCCCATTGACGTAACACTTACATGGACACACAATCCGACGGAAAAAATGGCACCCTCCCAAGTAATGCAAAATCACAAGTCGCATTACTTGGGCGAACGGTCTAGTTTAGACCATGACACGTGACGGGTCTCAAAAATGACTAATGTTCAGTGAAAAATTGCAGAAATAACGGCTATAAAATAAAGAAAAAGGACGGAATATTCTTTTTTACGTAAGTTCTATTGATTAATTTACGAATCCTATGTAAAATCATCGCATATTTTTAGATTAGAATTATTAACTTTGTCCCTACAAAATGCACCTTATCACAGAACAAAAATGTAAAGAGTCGCTGTAGTTTTATATTTTATTAATAAACTAGCTGACCCGGCGAACTTCGTACCGCCTGAAAGTCGATAAATGTGGGTAGAGATAGCTACATTCAGACTACCACCACTGATAATGTACAACATTTCATATTTTTATGACTATAATTATATTATTTTTCTGAATTCTGCATCGAAAGATGTAATGTCTGTTTTTATAGCTAAGATAAGCGATTTCAGTGCATGAAATTAAGTTTATAAGTTTATATATTTTTTCTGAGATAACTATATACTTATTTTATTATTAATTTATAAAAACTTACTCATTTTAAAATGTGGCAACACCAAAACCACAGTATGTACTTTATAGTACTACATACTGAATGGACCCGCACACCCCCGCCCCTTATTCGAGTTACCTCACCCCGCAAGGGCACCGAGTAGGAATTGAGTTTGCTGCGTAGAAAATTTTGAAAGGGTTGTGTATCTAACTGTGTATATGGGTTATAGGTGGGCATTGACTCGTGAAATAGTGATGGTGTTGGTGATGGTAATAATGATGATGGTGGAGACTGGTGGTGATGATGATGAAGGTGGCGACTGGTGGTGGTGATGATGATGAATATGGTGGTGACTGGTGATGATGATGATGATGAATATGGTGGTGACTGGTGATGATGATGAATATGGTGGTGACTGGTGATGATGATGATGATGATCATAATGATGATGGCGGTGTTGATTCTGATGATGATGGTCATGGTGGTGATGATGATGATTGTAATGACGGTGCCGATGGTGATGGCTAATGATATAAATGACCCCAAAATCACCATCATCACCACAATCATCATCAACATCATCATTCTCGCCACTATTACCACCGACACCATCCCCACCACCATCACCATCATCACTTCCACCACATTCACCATCACCACCACCACTATCACCACCATCATCATCACCACTATCACCACCACCACCACCACATTCACCATCACCACCAGCATGACCACCACGGACTACCACCATCACCACCGTCACCACCATCATCATCACCACTATCACCATCAAGACCACTACGGTTGTCGTGTGGTGGTGATAATTTTTTAGCTTATGTCATATTTATGTGCAATTAAAGTTGTTGCAATGCGTCTGAGGCAGCCCTATGCATCTTACACGCACACATTGACACTGACATTCAAGTTCAGTTTTTAGTAGGCAGTGTCCGCCCTGCGCCAAAACTCTGACTCAATGGAACGGTTACTTTAGTCCGATTTAGTAATAAAACAAACGGAATGTCGGTGAGGTTGACATGACATTATCAAAATTCAAAATTGTCGGTTTGGTTTGATTCATATTACTGATCCATTACTGATTCTGGAAACAGTAACTATTGAACTTACATCAAGGTGGTCTTCGCAGATTAATAATGGTATCTTTGGCAGAACCAATTTCCCCACTGCTAGACACCAATCTCCTTTATTCTTATGTGGCACATGAAAGAAACTTTTATCGGGGGTTTTCGTCGAATTGTTCTTCCAATCGGGCACAAAAACATTACTTGGTGTATTTTGAAGGAGTATATTCCTCACCAACCCACACACGTGCGAATCTATCCATTTTTGTAAATTAATCCCAGCAAATACGTAATTAATTAAGTAACACGGTTAGATTTTCATTTGATCTCGTTAATAAAATTCGGTATGCATCTGTCATCTGCCAACGTCAAGTTAAAAAAAAAATTTTTTTCGCTGTTTGGTCTAAAACGACAACCCTTAAATCTCTCAGCACTAAATTGTCTTAGATTGCGGTAATTTTATAGCCTAGCAAGCGTCAGTCCCGGGGATAGTGAGGCTACAAACAGCTTTCCTATGGCAATAATGTGCATACGTCATATTTTCATTATTAAACGTCAATCAAGGATTTGTCATTATCAAATTTCAAAACATTGTTTACCGGAATACTGCTCAATCATTCGTTCTTCTTGCGAAATAAATACTGAATCCTATTGAAAAATCTTGACTTTCATCACTGTGGATTGTTTTCGGTTTATTATGCAAAAAATACTTGAAATACGCGGAATATTTAGTCCTGTTTCCTTTTTGTTTACATCAGTGACGTTCACCAACTTTCAACGTCAGTTACCAAAAAATTATCATTGCCAGTAAAATAATTTAGTAGGTACCACTGAAAATCCGCAATATGGCGTGGATAGTAAAACCCCTTGCAGGGCTATATATATATTTCTTTAAATACAGCAGAATAAATTCTAAGATTTCTATATTAATTTCCACCTGTTAGAAATATGATGTTGTCCATTATGATAGACACAATCACAACAAACACAAAATAAAAAAGTCCAGACAACGTTTGGGTTTATTTGAAAATGGTAACTTACAAACTCGGCTACCGGCGTTTATTTATTGATCTTGAACAGACTCGTCGTGCCAATGTTACGAATGCGTCAATTCAATTTCATAATGTTGGCCGCATTGGCCCATGGCGGACTATTTAACTCGTAATTTAAAAATTGCAATTGTGGGGTCTTTTTTGTGTATCTTTTCCTTTTTTTTGGCATATTATTAAACTTTTGGCCGAGACGATCACAACAAACCCGAAATCGTGCAAATCGGTTCAGCCGTTCTCGAGTTATAAGTGGCGGAACTAACTCAACTTTATTTTATTGATATAGATCTCGGCACAATAAGCTAATAGAAACTCGAAACAAACACATCAACCGGTCAACTTCAATTAACTATAGACTACATTACGTTTAATAATAATAATAATAATAAATTCTTTATTTCAGATATAGTATCCATAGAGTGTTAGTAACAACGAAAACTTAAAATACTTATAAATACATTAGTAATACAAACACTTACACAACACAAAAATTAAACACTATAACACAAATTCTGCGACACCTTTGACCTGCGTTATCCAAAATTTCTGGATGGGGCAGTCAAACCTAGCCGCAATGTCACTTAGGATGCTGTTGGAGCTCTGCCTAACCCGTGTCAACAGTGAGACAATCTTTTTTCTCATTATTGCTTGAAAACTGTCAACACGGGCCTCAGCAAACATACCTGATGCACTACACCACGTCGGTAGTCCCAACAGCATCCTAAATGCATTATTATATTGAACACGAAGGGCGTTATAGGCTCGTTTCGTATATCTAACCCACAGGCCGCTCGAGTAGAAGGATTGGCTATACGCCTTAAACAGCGTAACCTTCACATCAGTAGAGCATCGAGCAAACCTGCGGGCCAGCATATTACTGCGAACCGCCAACGCCCTTCGTTCTCTTTCTATATCCTGGTCATCATCTAGAGAATCCGTCAAGATATGACCAAGATACTTCACCTTATTCACAACATTCAGGGCAACATTATTTAATAAAATGGGAGGTACATGGTAGGGCTTAATTTTACCCGCTTTAAACACCATGATCTCGCTCTTTTTAGTGTTGTATTGAAGGCCATGAGACAGAGCGTATGATTCGCAAGTCGCAAGGAGTTGCTCAATCGCACTAACTGAGGGACCGAGCAGGACCATGTCATCGGCATAGCTGATGTTATTGACACAAGTACCGCCTATATAACATCCAGCATGCATCCCACTCAGCCTCTCAATCAGCTCGTTCACATAAAGATTAAACAACTTTGGGGAAGTAATTCCGCCCTGTCTCACGCCGCACTCCAATTTGTACTCGTCAGACAAGCCATAGGCCCATCTCACCTGGTTTACCTGATTTGAATACCAGTACCTGAAGACACTCACACATTCAGCTGGTATGCCTGTTTCACTAAGTTTTTGCCAGAGTATGTTGTAATCGACTCTATCGAACGCTTTAGAAAGGTCTAGGAAACAGGCATACACTGGCGTCTTTCTCTTCGTGTAATATGCTACCGTGTGTTTAAGACAATAGATGGCACTTTCGGTAGACAGCCCTGCCCTGAACCCGAACTGTGCATCGTGGATCTTCAGATGTCTGGTCAGAATGGAGTCCAGCAAACTATCAAGTATCTTCGCGGCTGTGGTTGCAAGTGAAATGGGCCTATAGTTCGTTTTATCTGAAAGGTCACCAGTTCTATTCTTAACAACAGGCACTACTATGGTTCTCATGAGCGAGTCAGGCAGGTACGAATGACATAAACAGAGGTTAAAAAATAAAGAAAGCGTTCTAAACAGATGGGGGCCAGCATGCTTATAGTGCTCTATGCTGAGACCGTCATGGCCAGGCGACTTACCTCTCTGCATTTGATTAATCACTTTTTCGATATCTTTAGCTGTGAAGTAAATATCGCGCCTGGCAATGCCAGTCTCAGCATTTAACACAGGCCCGGGACTAGACTGCTGATCTAATAGAGGCTTAACATTAAATAGTCCCCTAAACAACTCTGCTATTTCTCCAGGATCAGATTTCTCCTCGACACAGGCTGGTAAGCCAGGCTTAGTATTTATGTTTTTGGTACCCTTCCAAAAGTCGCCAAATCTCTTGTTATTGTGAGCCAGTGCAAGCTTATCCATTTTTAATTGTTCTTGGTGATCTTGGCACCACTTTAACTTGGACTTGAAAGCTTTCTTAGAGTTTTGCATGTTTTCATATACCTTCCCACGCCAAGGTTTACCAGCCATCTCCCATAATTGAAAACAAATTCTGGCTTCCCTATGTACCTCCGCTACATGCTTATTCCATCCTGCTACATACCCGCCCTAATTTAGCGCGCGTTTAGCTGTAATTAGCGTTTTGTTTTGTTATACCATTTTTAACACAATATAACAAACACGTCAACCGGTCAACTACAAAATTCTACTATAATTAACCATAGACTACATTACGTTTAGCTGTCAGTTGCGTTTTGTTTTGTTATACCCTTTTTTAACAAATGAACGGGTAGACTGTTTTTTTTACTGATATATTGCTTTCAGTTGCGTTTTGTTATTCAATATCAGTTGCGTTTTGTCACGTTTATGACGTTTTATGTCACGTCCCACGGGAACGTGATAAAAAGTATCCTATGTCCTTCTCCTGGTTCTAAGCTACCTCCCCACCAATTTTCAGCCAAATCAGATCAGCCGTTCTTGCGTTATAAGTAGTGTAACTAACACGACTTTCTTTTATATATATATAGATATAGATAAAGAAGTGTCCTATTTTTTTGTTTAAGGGAATCTTAACGCGAACGCGATCCTCAACAACGTGGAAAATAGAGGTCACGTTTAGCAAGAGACGGACGCGAAGAATAATTGAAGAATTATTTTTTATGTTGAAATGAAATGAAATGAAAATTAAAAGAACCGTAAAATGTACCATTCATAAATTAATAAAAAAATTGCTCTGTTGTTATTGTTTTATTTGTCACAGAGCTTTGAATGCCAAGAACACCTAAAAGCGACGTGTGCTGCCGTGCACACCACGCCACCGACAAATAAAATAAAACTTTAAAGGGTTAATAATGTCAATATTTTGCACTTGTCTTACTCTCATTTCACATACTGGAACAAGATGAGTTGAGAAATAATGTCATTATTACTGATCCCGTTTATGCAGTGTCGGGACCCTTTTATGCAGTTGTTAAATAAAAACGTAACGTATAATTTGTTATTTACAATTTACGAGTTTATTGTATGTATGTAAACTCTTTATTGTACATTATAAATATATATACACATAACAGGAAGAGTTTATTTAGTTCAAACAAAAAAAATATTTTAATACCTAAATAAAATAATAATGAAAATATTTTTAGTATGTACAAAATATTAAAATCTGCTCCATTCATGCCATGTTCCAAGTTTGACAAAAGACATGAGTTAGAATACGCTAAAAAAGTTAATCTACACGAAAAATATTTGTGGTAATAAGTACGTAAGCCAATTTGACACTTAAACGTTTGAGCAATGAGTTCTTTTGGACGAAGTAATTATGTTGTTGTAAATTATAAATAAGCGTTTTTGGCATATATTTGAATATGACAACGGTGCCACTTTTTTGACATTTTTGTTCGGATCTGTGGCTCTATTATAAATAATACCTCAATGGTCACTCCCCACTATAATCAAGTACCCATAGTACAGTGGCCATCAGATATATCGCAGCATATAATACAGCCTACAATTTACTCAGTTTGTGAAAACTAGCCAAGTCAAGTCTTGATATTGATTACACCCCAAGTAAAATAAATGCATTGAGTATTTTGCATGTCCTTGTATCTAAAAATTTTAGGGCAAAGAACTTGGCGCCCATATAGATGACGCGATATTGAACTTTGCTCTCATTTAACATTTATGTTTTTGATGGGATATTTATATTCTGGTCAGGTCATATATCACGGTACGAAGATAGAAGATGGACAATTACAGTTACGAAATGGAGAGGGCCAGCGGGAAAAAGAAACAAAGGCAGACCTCAGAAAAGGTGGGCTGATGACATCGTCGAAATAGCAGGGAGCAACTGGATGGATATTGCCCGGGACAGAACAAACTGGAAGGGGTTAGAGGAGGCTTTTACCCAAAAGGGATCCGTGTAGATAAATATTAAGTAAACATTAACATAATTGAACTAACCATAGCGTAAGAAATCTTTTTTAAATATATACTAACAATTATATTGTAAATTTAAACACGGAATAAATGAGCTTAATTATTATTATTATTTATATTCTGGTTACGACTAGGTTATGTCCACGCACCTGTTGGACCTGTGAGACGGGCGCGGCGGTCTGTCCGGGCGCCGCCAGCACATACTGCTGTTGCCGGACGCCGCCAACCTGCAAACACACATTTGTAGATAACATCTAATTTTATTTATAACACAACACGCAAAAAATAAAAAGAAAATAACATTTTTAATGAAAATAAAATAAATTTTTTATTTTTATACTTAATATGGATATACCCCGGGAATTGACAACATTTCATATTTTTAAGACTATCATTTTATTACTTTTCTGAATTCTGCTTAAAAAGATGAAGTAATCTCTATTTTTATTTATTTTCTGAGATGATTATTTATTTTATTATTAATTTATAAAAACATAATCATTTTAAAATGTGGCAACACCAAAACCAGAACTTAATGGAACGGTTACTTTAGTCGGTTTTCTTATTAAAAAAAACTTAATAAAACTGGGTATGCATCTGTCATCTGTCAACGTCAAATAAAAAAAATTCTATGTTTTCGCTCTTTGGTTTAGACAACAACCCTATTCAGCCCGTATTGTCTTAGATTGCAGTTATTTGATGTATTTTCTTATATTTCCTTAAATACAGAAGAATAAATTCCAAGATTTTTTTTTAAGGTACACGACATAAAGCCCTGTCGATCTCTATATTAATTTCCACCTGTTATAAATATGAAATGTTGTCAATTCCGGGAAATTCCGTTTTCTGAAGAAACGCCGAAAGAAATTCAACAGTCGGTAATTTTTTCAGAACAAATACGTAACTACTTATTACAGTACTTATTACAGTAATACGAACTTAACCTAATTTGTATCTATGTTAAGAATTTAGACGTATTCCTCGAGGAAAACATATTAAAAGTGTGCCTATAAAATAATAATATTGGAAGTAATAAGAAAAAAATATAAGAATAAAATAGAAATTATAAGAAAGGATGACGGTTTATCACAATTTATGTACGTTTGTTATGCTTTCCTATACGAACTGTAACCTTTAAACTAGTCGAGTACAATCTAACACGAATTAAGGAGTCAGTTACTTGGTTTCTGGTTCAGGTCATGCATTTTTGTCTGTCAGATAGTCCTCTACTGTATAATATGCCTTTGACGTTAGAGATTTTTTTAATAATGTTTGAGAGATGGAAAGGCTGACTTTAAAACATTATTAACTAGGTAGGTAGGTAACTTGTTATAAAAATGAATACATTGGCCTAAAAAACAAAAAAAGGCTTAAAAATGTATATCTTTATACTAGTTGGTGACTATATATGAAAGAGAAAAGTACAGAAGTAAAAGAGCATTATCATTGTTGCCTGTACATAATAAGTACTCATCTACCTTTATATAACTGAGTAACATTTTGATATTTGAAAGCTTTACGATTACAATCCCCGGATTAAGTCATATCTATAATAATATAACGTTACGAAGTCCCCTTAAATTACATACCCTAATCCGACCAGTGTGTGAAAGGCAATGAAATAATGAATGAAATGAAATGGAACAATTTATTCAGTAAGTACTGTGGCCTACTTACTGAATAAATTATTCCATTTCACTTCAGGGCACTTTTACAAGTCAGATTATGAATCTACCGGCATTTCGCAAGAGGAGACCGCTGTTGAGAAGAAAGCCAAAAGAAACTCAACAGTAAGTATTTTTTTCGTAAGTAATATTTAAAACAATTACATTACATTTGTGTTATAATTACATGGGTACACGTAAAATAAAAGTATAGATACTCCAAATCAATGTTAAGTAGGATCATCAAAATTTTTTCATCACACTGCTCGTAAACAAGGGTTTACATGCTAGAAAAGCGGGCGGTAAGTCGTAAATTACGCCCTAGGGCGGTAAGTAATTTTTATCACACATTAAGGGTTTATATGCTAGAAAACCGGGCGGTAAATAGTATATTACGCCCTTGGGCGGTAAGTCGTATATTACGCCCTAGGGCGGTAAGTAATTTTGGTATCGACTAGTACAACATTTTTTTTCCTCCAAAGTGTGATGAAAAACGTCGTACGTGACTCTGGTGGTAAAGGAATTCTAAACTCGTGTCATTAAAGCCCTCGCCTTCGGCTTCGGGCTTCTAATAGACAGTTTGTAATTCCTCGTTTACCACCCTTTTTTTTATGTCATAGGGGGCAATCGAGCAAACGTATCGCTTGATGGAAAGCGATTACCGTCGCCCATAAACACCTGCAACACCAGAGGAGTCACAAGTGCTTGCCTACCCGGAGGACGAAGATAGAATGCCTCTATGCTAGTAATGTACCTTGTTACGTAATGTACTATAACGATCGTGTGTTTACCTGGTGGATCTGTTGCTGCGCCTGCACCGGCTGCCGAGGCTCCGCCTCCACCACCACCTGGTCCATGAACGAGTTGCTGGTCGCTGAAACATCAATGGCGTGTTCGAGATAAACTTAAAACTTACTTGTTACAAAAAAGCTTCGATCCGTCGGGTTTTGAAAACTGAAATTAGTTTAAATTTAACAATTAATTAAGTATTTGAAAATTTTAAATGTTGACAATTATCTTACGTTTGGCGTGAACAAAATATTATTTTCGTATCACTATCATTAATAGGCAATAAATAATTTTCTTGAAATTTGACTCAAACATTTTACGTTGTTCCTTTCTTTTAAGGTACTATGATACTTAGGAAGTTTTATTTTTTTTTGTCCATTCTTTCGATTGGCATAATAAAAATAGGGGTGATTTTTTTTCACATTTAAGTCGGTCCCATTCCCAGACGAAGCAAGTAATTCTTAAAAAATCTTTCAATGCAGAATTACTAACTTTAAAAAAACCATAAAGCCTTCTTTCAGCACGATATTTAAGGTAATTTCCCTTGATGTCCCATAGATTTGGGACGCCCTGTATAACTATAACAATATTGCAATAAAGCATAGTAATTACCAGTGGCTTGTGGCGCGGGTTCGCAGCCAAAGAGGCAGTGTTGGACCGTCCAGCGTGGCTCGAACGGGATGTGTGTTTTTACCTGGAAATATGAATAGTACTTTATGCAACTGTTATATAATGAGAGGTCTTAAAACACGAGTGTGGTTTTATGAAACGAGCCGAAGGCGAGTTCTATAATAGGATCACACAAGTGTCTTAAGACGTAATTATGTAAAGTTGAATACACTACTTTACACACATATTCGTCACCATTATTACAGATTTTCTTTTATGAAGATATGAAACACTCAATACTGCCAGTCGTAGGTCATAACCTATAGAGTCTGAACTTGTTACAGTAATTTCAGAATATGGGTGTAGATAAATAAAAAAAATATAGAACATAAATCGATTTAGCCCCACAGTAAGCTCCAGTAGGCTTGTGTTATGGGCACTAGACGGCGAAATACATTGTTATATAGATAAATATATACTTAAACACATAGAACATGACCCAGAAACAAATCGAGTTCACCACACAAATATTCGCCCTTGCAGGGATTCGAACCCAGGACAAATATACGTAAACTCTAGACGTTTGGTCAAGTTAAAATCGAAACTAATAGGAATGGGGTTTGATCTTGAGTTTTGCCACATCTGGTAGAGACCAGATGTGGCAACTAGAGAGTTGCCGCTATTATAAATATTAATAATGATAAAGTATCCGTTAATAATACACTCATACATGTGTCGGAAAATGACGTATGCTTTGTATTTCCCTACCCCTCGATAGACGCAACGATCATATAGCCCGCTGGACATATTTTGTAACGAAAGAGAAATTAAAATTTTATTTGTAGATTTAACACATACGTGAATAGCATTAGACAATGCTGGCAGTAGTGTCAGGAATCTTGCTGAAATGAACTTTCCGGACTTGATGTTGCGTTGATTATGCCGAATAACATACGTTTATACTGATACAAGCCTCGATTAGGTAACAGCAGTGACTCTTTGGAACAAGTCCCTACTTCTAGCAAGGGATTATCTTTGAAGAGGCAGCGTTCCCGAGAGGATGTAGCGTTGTATGGTATGAGGTTACAAGAATTACCTTCAGTTCCATGGTTAGCATGAGAATGTGTTACTCCAGGGCTGGGTTGATGTGCCGTACTTGATGCTGCGTTGGCTAGGCCGAATAGCATGCACTTAAACTGAAAAAAGCCTCAACATGGTGAGCAGTTTTCCTTGGAAAGTCCTACCTTGAGCTCCGTGGTCAGCATGAGGATATGTTTGCACGGCAGCCGGAAAACCATGTTGAAGAGACAGGAGCACTCCTGGGTGGATGTCCCGTACTTAATGCTGCGTTGACTAGGCCGAACAACATGCACTTAAACTGAAAAAAGCCTCATCCGGGTAAGCAGTTCTCCTTGGATCAAGCTCGTACCTTCAGCTCCGTGGTCAGCATGAGGATATGTCTGCACGGCAGCCGGAACACCTTGCTGAAGAGACAGGAGCACTCCTGGGTGGATGTCCCGTACTTAATGCTGCGTTGACTAGGCCGAATAACATGCACTTAAACTGAAATAGCCTCATCCGGGTAAGCAGTTCTCCTTGGATCAAGCTCGTACCTTCAGCTCCGTGGTCAGCATGAGGATATGTCTGCACGGCAGCCGGAACACCTTGCTGAAGAGGCAGGAGCACTCCTGGGTGGATGTCCCGTACTTAATGCTGCGTTGACTAGGCCGAATAGCATGCACTTAAACTGAAATAGCCTCATCCGGGTAAGCAGTTCTCCTTGGATCAAGCTCGTACCTTCAGCTCCGTGGTCAGCATGAGGATATGTCTGCACGGCAGCCGGAACACCTTGCTGAAGAGACAGGAGCACTCCTGGGTGGATGTCCCGTACTTAATGCTGCGTTGACTAGGCCGAATAACATGCACTTAAAACTGAAAAAAGCCTCAACATGGTGAGCAGTTTCCCTTGGAAGGTCCTACCTTCAGCTCCGTGGTCAGCATGAGGATATGTCTGCACGGCAGCCGGAACACCTTGCTGAAGAGGCAGGAGCACTCCTGGGTGGATGTCCCGTACTTAATGCTGCGTTGACTAGGCCGAATAGCATGCACTTAAACTGAAATAGCCTCAACATGGTGAGCAGTTTCCCTTGGAAGGTCCTACCTTCAGCTCTGTGGTCAGCATGAGGATATGTCTGCACGGCAGCCGGAACACCTTGCTGAAGAGGCAGGAGCACTCCTGGGTGGATGTCCCGTACTTAATGCTGCGTTGACTAGGCCGAATAACATGCACTTAAAACTGAAAAAAGCCTCAACATGGTGAGCAGTTTCCCTTGGAAGGTCCTACCTTCAGCTCCGTGGTCAGCATGAGGATATGTCTGCACGGCAGCCGGAACACCTTGCTGAAGAGACAGGAGCACTCCTGGGTGGATGTCCCGTACTTAATGCTGCGTTGACTAGGCCGAATAACATGCACTTAAAACTGAAAAAAGCCTCAACATGGTGAGCAGTTTCCCTTGGAAGGTCCTACCTTCAGCTCCGTGGTCAGCATGAGGATATGTCTGCACGGCAGCCGGAACACCTTGCTGAAGAGACAGGAGCACTCCTGGGTGGATGTTCCGTACTTGCAAATCGCCACGCTGCTGTGTCTTCTGGAACAAGGGTGCTCTTACTACCCGCGTTTACGTATCAAATAAAAATACTATAGAGTCTGACAAAGCTAGGTCAGGCTAAATCCATATTAACTTATATTATTGTCTATTGTATTTTAGACAGTTATGGTGCAGATTTCATTAGGCTTAGCAATTTTAGCATGGCCGTCTTATGAATGACCGATAAGTGTTGAAATTCGGCCATGGCATCATGAGAATACCCTGATAAAGTCCATTCGCTGTCGGAGGAAGGAGAAGTCACCACCTATTTAATTCATGAATAAAACATTATATAAGTTTTCAATAAATTGCCATATATAGTCATAGAGTGAATCTGGCAACCGTAACGCTATGGCTTAGTGACCCAAAGGTCATCTCGATACATTGATACAGCTTGGTAAAGAGGCAGGAGTCATACCTGCCAGCTCGGTCGTCCAGGCATTTCTGTGCGATCTTCGTTTGGTGGCTCATCAGGTTGTAGGCATACTGCGTAATGGTGTCCGTTGGAGACTGCTTTAGTGTTTCTGTATCCTGAAATATCAAAGAAAATATATTGATATTTTTCATTGAAAGTATATCAACGGAAATTAGTGTACGCTGTACATAACGACTTATAGGACTCAAAAGTCACTGATGCGTCGACAAGAGCAAATAACATACGCTTATAGTGAAACAAGCCTCGGTCAAGTAAATCAAGTTATTTTCTGTAGATATTGCAATACGTATGTTTCTTTGTATTTCCTTAAATTTGTATATCCCGACTTAATAATAAAGGGTTTAAAGTGTATATATGTCTGGGGCATCATAGCTTCTAAACACTTCTTACTGCATTTTTAGTAATGATTCCTACAAGATCATCAGTTGTTTTAAGACCTCTTTTTTACGTTTCGAAAGTATACATAGCCTCGGCGATTAATTGTGTTAAACCACTGATACAATGATCAAAGCTCAAACAAAATTTGAACTAAACCAGGTGGAAGAGACCGTGAATAGAACCCGGTACCTCTGGATTACCGGTCCAGCGAGTCAACCTTTCCACCACTCTAACGCCCAGTTAACCTTTAGATTTTTTCCTTATGCTTTGTGTGTCGATCTTCGCACTGTTTATTTGAAAGGCTTTATACCGTATAAATATTGTGGTGAGTACCCACATATAAAAATAATAATTAAACTTTACGTTTCATAAATTGATTAATTGTGTGTTAATATACATCTGTTTGCATCTATCTAAATGTTTGTTTGTGTCATCTTACCCTCAGCCTGCTGATGGCAAAGTTCCGCCGCTCGTCCTCCAACTGGTTGGCAACGTTGAAGAACAGCGACACAAACTCGTCGGGCTGCATCTGACTGCGGACGAGCGTCTGGAACTTGGTCACCAGTCGCTCCAGACCCTGAAATATTAGTAATAGGCTGTTTAAACCCACTTTTGAAATATTCTTGACATGTAAAAATTGTTAACCTATTCAGCGCCAAAGAAGGCTAATCACGTCGACTGAATATTGTGCCACTGACGTCAACGACGCTTATTGACGTCAAAATTTCAATGGTCGAAAACATGCTAATTAACACCACTGTGTTTTACAATCTCTATTGATTTTGGAGTCCTTTTTATTTGCTTTGGCGTCAGGGGCACGGTGAATTGCTTTACCGCTTGGCGTTCAAAAGGTTAAGAACGGCCCGACATGTTTCGAACTCATTATAGAACTCTTTATCAGGGACAACTGTGTGAAAAAATATGGGTGTCAATACAAGAATTCAGTTTAGACATATAGTGGCTAATAAAACTTAGCTGTACAGTCGAGTTCATTTACATCTACACACTTACGAGAACAAAAATATCTGAACATGACTTTATGCTTCTGACAAAAGGGTCGTGTTCAGATATTTTTGTTCTCGTAAGTGTGTAGATGTAAATGAACTCGACTGTACAAGATTTAGTTACCTTGCACCGTTTTTGAGAAATGCATTATATTTGTCTCAGGGCGAAGGGCAATTTCTGGCTTCGTATGAAATTAAATGGACTCCCAAGGTAGTCCGCTTAAAATTAATACTCAGCCAGCAATTGCCTACTTCCCTCGCTTCAACAATAATGTACTATTATACCTAGCACGTGTGCATGTTATGCATCGATATATGCCTAGTTCGCGATTCTCTTGCTTTGCTTTGGGTCTGACCTTGTGCAGTATGTTGGTGTAGTTATCAGGTTCTAGCCAGGAGTCGACCTTGGCAATGGCGCCGTTGGGCCGCGTCAGCGACTCCCACAATCGCAGTGTGCCTGCACCCGTGCCGATGATGCCGCGTTTCAGCACCTGAGACAACGACATAACTTAGCATGGTTTACAATATCCGTATCATAGTATTATATCAAATTTCTTGCTCGCGCCGTAAAAAAGATGTTCCGGATACTGCTTGCTTAAAATATGCAAACATTCGGTTAATAGAACAGTTATTTTCTAATAAATAAAGCTATGAAGAAACCATCCTGGTCACGGCACCAAACTGTAAGAAACCTAGTATTAGGTTAACAAAACACATGTTTTCTAATAAACAAAGTGATGAGGATACCATCCTGGTCACGGCACCAAACTGTAAGAAACCTCGTATGGCTTATTATTTATTACGACTACTACGTCACTTTTAGTACAATCGGCCATCATTTCGCTTGTCTTGCGATATCTCGCGTCTTCCTCACACTATGAAAAAAGGGTACAGATAACGATAACACGCTAGAAGAAATCACGTTTCATAGTAAAGTTGTCATACCTGCACAGAAGCTAATACATACCTGTAGCTGCGCTGGCGTATGCTCGCCCCGCAACAACGCTAACGCATAAGTCTTGGTCCTGGCGGCTACTTCGTCAGCGGCGAGCGCCGACTCCTCTCTCCGCGCCCAGTCCGCGCACAGCCGCGCGGCCGCGCGCGCCGCCTGCCACACCGAGCACGTCACGTGCGACGACGGGAACGCCCCGCGCACCGACTAAAAATAAATCACGTATAGGGCTCAATTTTATAACGACACTAGCTGTTCTGGAGTGGAGGCCACGAATCGGTAAACGTAGTGTAGGGCGCCCTGTAACAAGGTGGAGCGACGACATTCGTAGGACAGCGGATAGTAACTGGAGGAGAGCCGAGAGCTGAAAATCGGTGTGCTGCTCTGTGGCAGCGCCACCATGATAAAAATCGATGAATTATATAGTGAAATGATGTACCTTGAAGGTACACCATGTACATATCATGTGTTTGGCTGTACCTGTACCAGGGAACGAAATAATGGACATTGTTTGTGGCGCCGCTGGGGAGCATACTCTGCATCGGCGCCACAGAGAACTCATATATAGAAATAACATTAGCTATTATTTTTTTATGGAAATTGATGTACTAGTGCTATTTATTGTGTACGTATTGATAAAAATCACTATTAATAAGTGATTTTATTTATTTTTAATGATTCCGCGTTCTAACCTACCACTTCGATAAACTTTTAAACATTCTGACGTTTATTGTTTTTATAAAACAGTAGCGACCAACGAAAACTAACACGAACAGCCAAGTGAAATAAATTAAATTTAATTAAATCACGAATGAATAATAACAATTTTACATACGTACACAATAAATAGCACTGGTACATCAATTTCCATAAGAAAATAATAGCTAATGTCATTTCTATCTATGAGTTCTCTGTGGCGCCGCTGCAGAGTATGCTCCCCAGCGGCGCCACAAACAATGTCCATTATTTCGTTCCCTGGTACAGGTACAGCCAAACACATGATATGTACATGGTGTACCTTCAAGGTACATCATTTCACTATATAATTCATTGATTTTCATTATGGTGGCGCCGCCACAGAGCAGCACACGAAAATCGAGCTCAGTGGCGTGCCATGGGAGAGGCCTATGTCCAGCAGTGGACTGAAACAGGCTGATGATGATGATGATGACTAGCTGTGCCCCGCGGTGTTACCCGCTCATCCCACGGGAACACTAAATTTATTCGGGATGAAAAGTATCCTATGTCCTTTCCCGGGTCTCAAACTATCTCCATACCAAATTTCATCTAAGTCGGTTCAGCAGTTTAAGCGTGAAGAGGTAACAGACAGACAGACAGACACACTTTCGGATTTATAATATTAGTATGGACTTAATTTCCAGCCTGTCTAGCAGTACTATGTTACGCGACTCTTGTCGCGCGCCGCAGTATCGCCCGTCACTTTCCCACAGTACTGTAGAAAGAGTCGCGTGTCAGTTGAGCTAGACGTGCTGATGGGATAAATGGGATTATCGTAACACAAATTACTAGATGAAAGTTTTCATAAAAATATTACAACTCATTCCAAAATTAGTAATAAATATTATAATCCTGGTCACGGCACCAACATTTATTTATTTATTTTATTTATTTTTATACTGGTGGCCCATGAGGGGATAAATATACAAACATACTAAAGCCTGATACAGACGGACAGCGTTTGAACTGCGATGCGACCCAGCTGCAAAATGGCCATCCGCAGTTCATGTAACTACATGTAGACGGCAGTTCATTCAAATACATCCAAACTGCAAATCAACTGCGCAGCCAACTTGCAGCTGGCGTGCAGTCAGACCGAAGGATTTTCCAGCTGGGTCGCAGCTCAAATACTGTCTGTCTGGACTGGGTCAGCCCTAAGATCTAGAACACATAGTTAATAGTAACCTGTTGACATTTGGTGGGGTCGCAGACGACGCACCGCACTTGCCGCCACGCGGGATTGCACGACTTAAACGTGTCTAGCAGCCAGGTGAGATCATCCCCGATCAATGCCGATATGCCTGAAAATAAGAAGTTTTTATACATTATAATAGTCAGTCATTGAAATCCTAAGGAAAACTGTCTATAATTTAACTCACATAAACTCGGTTTTCTAATTCAAGACCAAAAAAACTACGACAGATACGTCACTGTCAAAGTTGTCAAAATTTAAATGACATCTGACCATGTAAATTATTGCACCAAATGTTTTGAATACCTCAAGTGTTACAAGTACAATACCATACCCAGATTTTGTACCAAAAATCTCCGATGTTTAAGTTTTTATTATCTCCTCTCGTATTTATGTAATAATAAATATATCTAATTATTTTGTTAAGACATAGAGTTAAAGTTATCAATTAATAAATTATCTTAGTGTCTAATAAAGAATAAGGATTTTACTAATATTTTGTTGTAGTGGTAACATTATGGTATTTTTTTTGGCATTGAATTAGAAATCATAGTAGTTTGACTTCAATGAGAAATTATAGAGTATATAGGTATTATCTTTTCCCAGCAATATTTTCGTCGCGCCGTGCCAGCGTGACGCCAGCAGACAACGCAGTGCTTGGTTGCCTGTTCTCACCGTACTGTATCACTAATCGGATGTTCCCAATTTCCATAGTTCTATGTGAGTCGGGATTATAATTCTTATAATAGTGCAGTCAGTAACTTAACCATTTACATATTATGGAAAGTTAAAATCATATCTAGAAAATTGTTAGCTTTAGTTTTTAATGCAGCACAAGGTAATAATCTAAATAATATGAAAATTCGATGAAACGTTTGTCTTTAAAACATGGGTAAACCGTGGCTGATAGATACCTGCACTGACTATGACGGATTTCCCGTTCCCATCCTCGGCGAGGAATAAGGTGACGTTATGTTTGACACTGGGGCTTCCCGTGCCGCCCACTGTTGGGATCGTGCTGTTGAACTCGATGCCTGTAAAGAGATAACCCGTTTGATTATGTTTAAACTAGAATCAGCCCGCGAATTCGGGGCCTACCATACTGCCGTATTGTGGTAAAAGGTCGTATCTTAATAAGGATGTCATAGCAAGATACGTCCTTTTACCGTAGCATGGCATAACCTAGTTTTGATCTTCTGTAATTGGGTAAAAGAAATCCCATAACCTGATCCTATTCCATCTGACAAGCTACTCTCTCTGACTAGCTTCATGAAGGACGAATGTTGGCCGGAAGGCGTTTTGTTCAGGCGTTTCCGCGGTCAGCTATCCAACGTGGACTCTATTTTTGTCTTTAGCTTATCTGTGGTGTGAGCGTAGGCGATACCATAAATAAAAAGTAATTCTTATCTATGATGTGAAAGACGTTTTTAGTTTCAAGTTTTTTTTTACTAGATTGGTGACGTCACTATCAAGGGTGGAAATGGCGGACAGCGTTATAAGCATTTCAAAATACAGGATAAAAATATATATTTTTTAATTTCAATTTGGTTGGGGAGCTTCTACTTTTATGAACTGAAAAATATATATTTAGGTTTCCTATGTCAAATACGAAATAAATGTTAGTTTAATACAATTTAACATGAGTCAACTAGCCTATTTGGAATCAAATTTTAGAATAACCTCTTAATCTAATCAACATTTGCCCTGGCCGGGATTCGAACCCAGGACCGCCGGCTCAGTACCCGCATAAAGACTACGTCAACCGCGTCGTCAATTAAAGATAAACCCTAAAGTAATGTAATAAAATGATATTATGTGAATGTGAATATGATAAATATTAATATTTCTATCCTTCTAATCTGACAACTAATAATGTAATATGTATAATGATAATTTCAATGTAATGGAATGATTTTATGTGAATATGTCAATGTTATTAGAAATTCAAGTAATTCAACATTTCTGAGCACTGATTTTGTGTATAATGTGTATTATGCATGGATCAGGAAATTAAATTTGCACGCCTAATCGGCAAGTTACACAGCACCTTATCCAATGCATCAACATCCTGTAGCTTATAATTTAAAATTACTTGTAACTGCAAATAAACGATTTTGATTTTGATTTTTGATTTTGAATGTCTACATTACCAGTCTCGATGCACAGGAATTGCGGGACCGCATTGAACGCCATCTGCATGCTCGGCGTGGTGAGGTACACGCACTGGATGCATCCCGACGGAGAGTGGAGCAACTTCACTCCAGCATCTGTAGAAAAGGTTAACCTTTTGAGCGCCTGTCGGATAATCACGTCGATGGAAAGATGCCCTGGCGCCCCAACATTATTTGTATTTGTGTTTTTGTATGATGTATGCCGAACTGAAGATCAAGTGCCGCTTATCGACCATTTGCCTCCAGCGGATCCTGCAGTATTTCGGTCGCGTGGCTAGACGCGAGCCAGATAGTTTGGAAAAAGCTCATTGTAGTTGGCCACGTGGAAGGAAAAAGGGCCCGTGGGAGATCACCGACCCGACCGATGCCGTGAAAGAAGCCTGTCAGGAAACTCTAAAGGCGTCAATCCGGAAGGCGGAAAACCGTGTGGAGTGGAGAGCTTTGGTGCAACAGATAACGGCCTCAAATGGTCACGACCCTCAGTCATGAGAATGCGAGGAAGATGATGTATGTGTGTTCAATACAACAAATAAGCAAATACCGGTGCTTCACATGTGATCAAATATGTGTTGAAACATTTGTGCTATGTCTATGTGTGGCGCCGGCATAATATATGAAGGGATGTAGAAGGGAGCAGCACTTCGAGATAAAATAAGAATCGAGATTAGATTTAGAATAAATTTGAAAATTAAATAAATGTCAGACCTCATATAAATCGATCTAGTTCCAAATTAAGCTCAAGAAGGCTTGTGTTTTGGGTACTAGACGACGATACTTACTTATATAGATAAATACATACTTAAATACAAATAACATCCATGACCCAGACACAAATATTCCAGTTCATCACACAAATATTTGCTCTCGCCGGGATTCGAACCCAGGAGCGTCGTCTCAGTAGGCAATGTTTTACCACTACGCCAACGCCTCGTTCATTCGTATTAAGATTTTCAAAAATTCGCTGTTCTTACCCGGTAATCTAACCAGCTAATACTTAATTAATTAAACACTATAGATAGAATTATTGTTCAGGATAAAAATCTCTGTAATAAATATTGCGTGTCGATCTTAATAAACAATGCAACGATTGACACACAAAGCATAAGGAAAAATTCGAAAGGTTGCTTGGGTGTTAGGGTGCCGGAAAGGTGATCAGCAATCGAGAGGTACGAGGTTCGATTCCCGGTCACTTCCACCAGGTAACTCTTTGCTTTAAGCTTTGATCTTTGTATTAGTTTTAAATTGTGGTGTGTAACATTAACGCATTCACTACCGCGTAGCGCTACGGGCTACGCTCGTAGCCGATAACATGGGAACAACCGTATGTAGCGAAAACTTACTACGAGCAGAGCGCCCGGCCGGGTTGCTGGTGTCGAAAGTGATAATAAAATGAGACATTTATATTTCATCAATTTATGCTTACCATAGTTGAGTTGCAATTTCCTCACAACGAAGTCATACTTCTGGTTGAGCCAACGCACCGCACCAGCTCCCGTGGCGACCAGCTGTTCCTCTGTTGTGATGACCGACGGCTCCGAGCTTCTGGCAAATTTCATGTTAATATCAACAGTCATCAAAAACAGTGCTCCCAATTTTTATACCGGCTGTTTGTTACTTTTTCCATTCCTATTTAAAAACAAATATGTTGTAAAGAGTGGTTGTTCATGTTAAATAAATAAAAAATTGGACAAGTGCGAGCCCGACTCGCGCATGAAGGGTTCCGTACCTATACATATATATATAATCTATAACAAGTTTGTTGTATGGGAGCCCCCCTTAAATATTAATTTTATTTTATTTTTAGTATTTGTTGTTATAGCGGCAATAGAAATACATCATCTGTGAAAATTTCAACTGTCTAGCTATCACCGTTGTTGAGATACAGCCTGGTGACAGACGGACGGACGGACGGACGGACGGACGGACGGACGGACGGACGGACAGCGAAGTCTCAGTAATAGGGTCCCGTTTTTACCCTTTGGGTACGGAACCCTAAAAACTGGGCAGGACTGAGGGGAATCCAAAATTTTAAAGTACTCCAACCCACTTTTAATGATGCATAAAAAATATTGTAGATCTAAACATAACCACGAAGTTAGGCATTCTTACCTTCAATATTACCTGAGATTCTGTCACTTGTTTCAATCAAAGCTGAAATCTTGGAAATGGCTGTGGTTATTTTCATCAAACATAGAGGGGTGTTATAAGTTTAAACATGTGTATCTATGTTTCTGTCTGTGGCATTGGCATTGTAGCTCTCAAACAGGTGGATTAGTCCGTTTGAGTGCAGTTTTTTTTATCAAAAGTCTTGTCTGTCGAGATGGTTTTTAGCTATGTTTAGTTGAACTAGAATCAGTAGTTTCTAAGATACTCAGCTTTAAAGCATAGTTCATATAGAATTGGAACACGATGGAAGGCATATATTTTTTTAATGAAAAGAAAAACAAGGTTTTTAATTAAACAATATAGAAGATTATTTATTAAATTTTGGCGTTTCACATAAAATTCAATTATGTACTACATTCATGCACAAAATTACGGACTCTTCTGGAAATAGTATTCATCATCCTCTGAACAAGACCTCCGTCCACGTTTTTTGCCTGTTGATTCCATGAGGTCCGCACCGAGTTGATGTCTTGGACTATTTTGCCAGTTTTATTTAATTTCCCTTTCATTATTACCCAGTAGTTTTCAATTGGTCGAAACTGGGGACAATTGGGTGGGTTCAGCTCTTTTGGTATGAAATCAATGTGATTTGCAGCATACCACTTCAAAACCTTTTTTGAATAATGGCAGCTAGCCAAATCGGTCCAAAATTTGACTGGACCATTGTGGCTTCGAATGAAAAGCAAAATTCGTCGCTGCAGGCACTCTTTCTCATAAACATCTGATGTCGTTCATGGCGCAGTGACGAAAACTTTAGTCTTAAGACCGCGACTACGTATAACCTGCCAAATCGAATGTTTTAAAAAAAAAAAATCGAGTTTGTGAAACGTGTATTTTTCGTCAACATTCCCTCTATAGCGTCGGCTTTGTAAAACTTAGAACCTGGTAGTTGGTTAAAGACGCTTTACGTATGTGTCATGATCCAACAATAGGCAGCCTTTGAATTTAGTTAGAACTTTGTCATACAGCAGACGAGCTCGTGTTTTAGCTTTTTTGTTCTGTCTGACGGTTTTATTTGGCTGCTTAATTGCTCTATAGCTCTTATACCCTGCTCGAAGGGGAATCCGTCTCATAGTACTGCGGTTTTTTTATTTATTTTCGAGCTAAATCATAATCCGACAGCCCTGGATTCTGTGCCACTGACCTTAAAACCTTCTTCTCCAAGTTTAATCCGTTGTACCAGACCGTCGGTTGATTTGAGACTTTCTATCGAAGGCCAGAGAATCCTTGTATTTTTTATGACCCTACAAACAGTAGTTTTCGGGAAATTGAATGATTTAGCAACCATTGACCCAGACCAAGAGGGATTTTCCGTGTATTTGTTCACGATACATTTTCGTCGTTCAACTTCCATCACCAATCCATACTAATATTATAAATGCGAAAGTGTGTCTGTCTGTCTGTCTGTTACATCTTCACGCTTAAACCGCTGAACCGATTTAGATGAAATTTGGTATATAGATAGTTTCAGTCCCGGGGAAGGACATAGAATACTTTTCATCCCGAATAAATGTAGTGTTCCCGTGGGATGAGCGGGTAACACCGCGGGGCACAGCTAGTAACTTATAAACGCAAAAAGTCAGATCAACCGAATTTCTAGCATCGAGTCTTGAACATATTGACATTAAGTTGTGATTGTCAGTTTTTTATATGTTGAACCATATTTTTATTTTATTTGATGATAAACGTGTGCCAGTTCTAAGTGAACTATGCTTTAATTGGAAAAAGTAACAGGATCTCAGCTAATATTGAAGCTAAGAAATCCGAATTTTGTAGGTATGTTGTTTTAGTAGCATCTTCTATATCACTCATAAAATGAGGGTCTCATGATGACCAGCTACTTGTGGCAGGGGTGTTTTATATTCTTAATTTAGGTTATCACTTGTCTTCTCAAAATTTGCAAGACATTCACACACATTATTTTAGTGTAGTACGATAAAAACATGGGGTAGAGTGGCCATCGATAGGCTAGTGGAGAATATTGGAGGAGGCCTTTGCAAATAGGCAAACAGACATACAGTGGAGAAAAACAAAACGTATGAATGAATGTATGAATAGGAACTAAGAAAAAAATATGATTTATACTGTATGTTGTCTGAATAGATGGCTATTATTATGTACAATAAAAAAGATATTAATGACCCCATTACCTTTCTGCGGTCTCCGTGGGAGGGTTCTCGATGATGGCAACCTCATACTCCTGCGGGGTCTCTACTGTTTGATTACTGCTCAGCTCGTACTGCTGGTATGTGTTGGTTTGTTCCTCTACTTGTTGCTGAAATATTCAATATTGCTATAGCTATAATTTACTACAATACATTTTGATAACTAAAGCATTGAAATTCTAATAGATCTCTGATTAAATTTTTGTAAGAATGGAATAAATTTAAAATTATAGTATTATTATGATTGTATTTAAATAAAAATATGCTTATTGGCTACCACTTCCTACTTTCTAAAACACATTAAATATGGATATCAGATTAAAATAGGGGTTAACGAATTTAAAACAGTCTGCGATTGTATATATTTTCTTAGATCAATATGTGCAAGATGTTAAGTTCTGAAAGTACCAATTTTAATTTTGGATCAAGGTAAAATGCAATTTTATACTTACATTACTGACTTCCGCAGTACTTTGTACAAAAGTAGCTCCTTCTTCCTCCGGCTCGCCTTTCACGTCATAAATGGTTTCTGCCATCACAATCCTGCCAGATGAGTCCATAGTCCACATGCCACCGAAGGCGAAGTTTGAGGGGTTACCGCTTTGTTCATAAAGGATCACTGTGTTAGGGCCCAGTTGGACAGGCTCCCCTTTCATGTTTACGAAGACGGGCTGCTCAAAATTGCCTTCCACCAGCTGCCCCGTATGCACTATCTGCTGCCCCTGCTCCACGGGCACCTCCACGACCTGATTCACCACCTCCACTTTGTCTTTTTCTTCGTCAGCTTTCGCGCGGCTCACCATAATTTTTTTCTTCTCGCTTTCCCCAGGATCGTCACTTTTCCGCTTTATCACAGTTTTCTTTTTGTTTTTCTTGTCCATTTTTATTTGTTACACTATATAATTGCACTAAAACGCGTATATATTACGCTGGGACGCGATATTATTTAAATATTTGGGAATAAATGTAACAATAGTAAACAGAGGTACGCCGCACCCATTTGACAACATTTTTCTACAAGTGAATGTCTGTATGGCAAGAAGTTATATTATTTATTATTATTTTACTAATTACCGCCTTAATAATAACAAAAATTGTTGTTTGATAACATCAAATTGAGATTAAACCGACTTATTTAAGTGCGAAAGGGACAACTCAAAGAGACGCCATT
The DNA here is from genome assembly GCA_947623375.1 of Apotomis capreana. Taxonomy (NCBI): domain Eukaryota; kingdom Metazoa; phylum Arthropoda; class Insecta; order Lepidoptera; family Tortricidae; genus Apotomis; species Apotomis capreana. The sequence continues at coordinate 11,688,929 of OX392521.1, forward strand.
TTTAATCGCCACACATTTTGCTACTAATTACTAATGTTGCCAGATGGAAATAATAGTGGTGTAAAAGTGGTCGCTTTATATCGAATTTGTTTGCTTAAAGAATCTAAACATTAAAGAAACTAAACATGTTATATAGAAAATACATAATTTTATGCAAAAAATAACTAAATGAATAAGATTTTCATACATTTTCCGCATGACTAATACATTTTGTCTATGGTTGTGCAACGTGGCTGAATAACTAATTTCCTTTATCCCACATTCTTAGTTGAACGTAAAAACGTCTATGGATGAACGAAAAAAACGCGGCAAACTTATCAAACACAAATGCGCGTTACAAACTAAAACTAACATTGGCAAAAGTCTAGAGCTGCCATTTCCGGCTTAATCATTATAAAACGCGCGTTAGCATTAGTATCCGGTTCATTCTTCGAAAGTTTAAACACATTTAAAATAAAACTTCGGAAATATCTTTTTAATATCCAACTCTCCAGCTCATAAGTTCTGAGCCTAATCTAATTGTCTAGTTATATAAACTGTATATTTAATACCCTACTTATACTTATCGTATTGTTTTTTATCCGCCATCATTTAATGCATACCTCCGTCTTTTCAGTTATCTTATATACCGTATCACGCTATGTACACGCGGACATACACACACAACACATATACACACCAGGTACCTATAGGATTAAAACGTGGAATGGCTACCTCATTTAATGGTATTGTGCACCTGTAATTTATCAGTTTTTTTACTCTTTTTTGCTACAAACATTCAAAAGATGCATGTAGACATTACCCTCCCGACTTGTTGTCGCTGTTCTCGCCTACCTACCTCAGACACAGATTAATATAATAGTTATTCTCAGGCCCCACGGAAGACCAGCGCTGCGACATTCGCCCGATGTCGCAGCATTATGCCGAGTGATGTCCTTTTGCGGTGGACATGGCAGCACAGCAATGTCTGTTTAAATTAAGTTTATGATATTGTATGTTAAGTGATTTAGTTTTTAACTTCTTTGTAATGGCGTCTTCTTCGCTGCAATAAATGGGTTTTCTTTCTTCTTTCTTTCTTTCATTCAATCAGGTACCTGGTCATATACAGGTAAGCTTGGGTTAGACTTTTGCAGTCCACAGTAGCATGCGCAAACGATGCCGTGGACCTCATCGAAGGCAATGTGGTATTTTAAACTGACTTCAAAAAAGGAGGGTCTTTTGTATGAAAGTTACGCGATTATTCCGCCAATAGGTTAGATACAATATTTGGAACAACATTATTTTTGACCTTACTTTACAGCAGTAACAAACTACAGCTCATTCAATTTTCATTAAGAGTACCATAATCAAAAATAAAATAAAATAGTCACTTCGCATAATCTTGGCTGTGGCTGAACGGGCCTTTTGCCTTTGAATTTGGCAAGGTGGGTAATTTTTTCGGATATCTTTATAAGAACATTTATAAATTAACATATTTTTCTAGAAAATTGTGAAACTTTCGGTGACTAATTATAATATGGGGTGAATGGCGACCTTAATTGTATTCATTCGAGAAATCACTTGATATGTACCTATTGGTTTAAATCGATGCAGCCGGTACTATTATTTCGTATGATTCAGATAATCTTTGTTTTCATAGATATCACCTTAAAATACCCTAATAAAAGAACACAAATATTATAAAATATCTTATTTATTTCATCTCTTGTTGAGGTGTTTCCTGACGAAGTCGTCGTGTTTGAGCAGTTGCGTGAAGCTCGTGTACGAGTTGGCGTTGCACTTGTGCCCGTTGCTCGGCGCCGTGGAGACCACGCCCCGGAGGTACCAGCGCTGCACGTTGCGCTCCACCTCCGGAAACACCAGCCCGCCGCCGCTGTCGCCTTTGCAGAGAGCCGTGCCTGCACAGATAGGAATAGTAATACATTACTGCAGACGCCAGAAAGGAAGGACCCGCCGGGTGAGTAGGCATAGACCGGATAGGGATACGAAGCCGGTAAGCTCTTTTCACGGCTAAGGCTAATGTATAGTGCTTTTCTCAAACGTATGCAATACAATAAAAAAAAATACACCTTTAAAAAAAAAACATCTGTTTAGCCTTGAGCCTTGTACACAAACGCCATGCTAGATAAAAGAAACATATTTCCCGGCTTAGGCCTTCAATTTTGTATAAAATTACTTTTGGTAGGTACAATTCTCTCGAGTTGTTCCACCCGAAACGTGACACGTCGGAGTCTGTTATAACGCACATTATGATGACATTACCATGCACGTTTGAAAAAATATATTTCAATACATTTTCGCATTTCATGGACACTCGTGGGAGATTGCTACCCGGCCACATGGAAGAATGAGAGGGAGGCCAGACCCTGGGACTTGTGAGGTCAGCTATGTTCAACCTACGGCACTGCAGGCCTCTATTCTTCCAACAATGTAGATGCACCTCGGGCTAGGTATGTAACCAGCCTAGATCCTTATAGTAGGTACATAATAAGTAACAATTTTTTTTTTATGTCATAGGGGGCAAACGAGCAAACGTATCGCCTGATGGAAAGCGATTACCGTCGCCCATAAACACCTGCAACACCAGAGGTGTCACAAGTGCTTGCCTACCCGGAGGACGAAGACTTACCGCTCCTGCTGCCAGCGCATATCTTGTCGCTGGTGATGTAGCTTCGGAAGTCGAAGGGCAGGTCAGCGATGCACTGTGCCACGTCCACGTAAGGCAGCTCTGTCACCTTCAGGACTGGGGAGGCGTTGCCGTCCTCCGATGTCAGGCCCCAGCCCGCCACCTGCGAGCCAACCGTGGAAATATATTTATACTTAATGGCGTTCGACTTACGTTTTTTTTTTATAACGGCACAACTTAGTGGCTCCACTTTGCCTGATGGTAAGCAAAAAGGGGAGCACAATGGCAACTGACGAGAAACCAACGGTGCCATGTCGGTTGACACTGCCATGCTGGCCCGAGAGATGCTTCTTCACGCTTCGTTTGAAGGGGCCCAAGTTATAAGAAGGAGGAAACACATGAGCCGGCAAGGAGTTCCATATTTTAATAGTTCGTCAAGTTACTCTTCACCGCTTTCTCTTTTTAGGGTTCCGTACCCAAAGGGTAAAAATGGGACCCTATTACTTAGCCTCCGCTGTCCATCTGTCACCAGGCTTTAGGCTCATTTGTATCCGGCGCCATACATAGGTGTGCCGACTTAACCCGGCCAGTTAAGATGGGAAAGTGTTTGTACGGAACCCTCGGTGCGCGAGTCCGACTCGCACTTGGGCAGTTTATTTTTCTTTTGTTCACTTTTTGAAGGCGATTAAGTCCCGTTCTGTTATGATAAACCGTGGAACTATTTTTTGATCGAACGAGCGAAGTGCTTCGGTTTTGGGCTTCACAAGGAAATATATTGATTATACTTTTCCTATTATTAGGTAATTAACAGTCTACTCAAAATGGGCACACAGAACACACCACTGGCAACACAGAAACGGATTGACAGATCCAACCAACCAAACATACGACGCGTTTGGCTCGGTTTGTAGACACCTGCCTACTGAGCCGGCGGTCCCGGGTTCAAATCCCGGCCAGGGCAAAAATTTGTGTGATGAACTCGAATATTTGTGTTTGGGTCATGGTTGTTCTATGTATTTAAGAATATTTTATAAGTACGTATATCGTCGTCTAGTACCCACAACACTAGCCTTCTTGAGCTTAATTTGGGACTAGATCGATTTGTGTGAGGTTGTCCAATATTATTATTATTGTTATAATAATCATAGCGTGATGGCGGCTAAAGTCTCACCTGTTATTCCGGAGTGGCATACCTTATATTTTTATTGCGGCTCCACACTAATCGCGAAGTTGGTCGAGGTTGGGCAAATATGATAGCGTGGAGGTACGTTAGTACTCTTTATTATACTGTGGTGGAGGGCAACTTCGATGCGAAAATCCATACTTCGGCCTTTTTAAGCCTCGCCCAACCTCGCGAGTAGTGTGGCGCCCGGGTAAGAAAATAAAGTATGACACTCCTGAATCGGGGAGTACCATAATATACCACTGGCAGCACAGAAACGGACTGTCCACCAACCAATCATACCGTGAAGAGGTCAAAAGTCCCGCCTGTCATTCCGGGCATGCCTTATTTTCTTAAAACCCGCTCCAGACCTTCCGATTTATCGGAAGAAATCGGATAATGTGTAGTGTTTTAGGTCCTAACTATTGCACTACACATTATCCGATTTCCTGACAATTACGCTACACACTATCCGATAAGTAGGATCGGATCGGAACGGGTTTAAAACCCGTTCCAGACCTTCCGACACAGATTAATATAATAGTTGCTTCCGATCCGATCCGATTTATCGGAAGAAATGTCCTAACAATTGCACTACACATTATCCGATTTCTTCCGATAAATAGGACAATTGCACTACACATTATCCGATTGCTTCCGATAAATCGGATCGGATCGGAAGGTCTGGAGCGGGTTTTATGTTATCATAGAAAATTCAATAGAGTTGTAACATAGTAGAAACCTACGAATGTATTGCGATCTCTATAAAACAGGTCAAGTTTCCGCAAGAAAAAACGAGACGACAGTATATGCGTACTTTGCCCACGTTTCCTTGCTGCAGCTGTCGCTCGTCGAACCGCACGGTGAGGTCGATGCACACGGGCCGCACGAAGTTGGAGAGCACTACCGGCGTCACGAGGATCAATATGGCGATGTCGTCTTGGAAGTTGCTGCCGGCGCCAGAGAAACGCGGCGGTATTTTTATGTCGCTAACCTGGGAAAATAATAATATAAAACTTTGTTTTCATATTAAGGGACAATCTTACACAAATTGACCTAGTCCCAAACCAAGGAAAACTTTCTAATAGACGACGTTATATATAAAATGTAAATACATAATTATATAGATAACATCCATGATCCAGGCACAAATATTCGAGTTCTAACACAAATATTTGCCCTTGTCGGGATTCGAACCCAGGTCAGCTCAGTAGGAACTGGACCAACCGCGTCTCAATGATTTTCTTGCTAGATACCTGCTAACAATCCTCTTTAAATCGCTAGTCTAAACCAAACGACTTATTTTTTCATTAATATAGGTATTAATTGTAGAATTACCACAATTTTAGATTCAGTCTGTAATAAAAAGCCTTTCAAATAAACAATGCAAATATCAACACACAAAGCATGAGATTTTTTTAAAGGTCTCTTAGCGTTAGGGGGGTGGAGTGGTTGACACGTTCTACCGGTAAAATCCAAATGTACTTGGTTCGATTCTCGGTCTCTTTCACCAGTACGCGTTTCGTTTTCTTTGGGCTTTGATCTTTGTATCAATGGTTACTATTATAAAGACTAACAAGTGTCCCTGTCCAGGGATAGTGGCGCTACAAACAGCTTTCAATGTGCATACCTACGTCATATATTTGCATTATTAAACGTCAGTAGCGAGTTGTCAAGGATTAGTCATTAACCAAATTCGAAAAATTGTTTACCGGAATGCTGCTCATTCCTTCGTTCTTCATGCGAAATAAATACTGAATCCTATTGTAAAAATCTTGACTTTCATCACTGTGGATATAGTCTGGCTGATGAAATATTGCTCAGATTTGGCGGAAAATTTAAAAAATATGCGGCGGGTATCACTTTGTGTAGTAGGAATTATAGTTTTGATAATAGAAAATAATTTTGATTTTATATGCACACGTAAGCTAACGTCAGTAGCGAGTTGTCAAGGATTTGTCATTAACCAAATTCGAAAAATTGTTTACCGGAATGCTGCTCATTCCTTCGTTCTTCTTGCGAAATAAATACTGAATCCTATTGTAAAAATCTTGACTTTCATCACTGTGGATATAGTCTGGCTAATGACATATTACTCAGTTCTGGCGGAAAATTAAAAAAATATGCGGCGGGTATCACTTTGTGTAGTAGGAATTATAGTTTTGATAATAGAAAATAATTTTGATTTTATATGCACACGTAAGCTACTAAGGAAATAAGTTAAATATATGTTGACATGCACTCACAGTCAGCTCACATAATTTCTACCAATATGTACTGTACAGTATAGTCAACGACAAACACATGTCTACACTTTCTAACCATATACAAGGCGAAAAATTAAATAAAGTGTAAATATGACCTAGCTCGATAATACCATAATATTAATCCATCACCAAACTCGTACTATGCCAGATTTCAACTCAATCGGAATGTTAGAAGTAGTACGTACATAAAGTATCAAAGTAATTTATAGAGCTACCGCCTACTAAATTGTTTAAATCATAGACAATTGGTGATACCACAAGGAAATATCTGTCAACATTATTTGGCTAGCCAGTCTAGTTTTGGCTTTTTTATACAATAAAAAAATACTTAGAATTTTCGGAATATTTCATCCAGTTTCCTCTTTGTTTACATCAGTGTCAGTCACTTTCAATATCAGTTGCCAAAAATTTGTTGTCAGTAAAATAAAATGGTACCACTAAAAATCCGCAATATGGCGTAGTCTGAAAAACGCCCTGTTGGTCTATACTTTTTTTTTTTTAAATAAACATTATCCTACATATATTTGTATCAATGGATTATTCTGCATTTTTCCTAATAAAATAAGCAGTTTTAAATGATAAATAAATAAATATCGGACAACCTCACACAAATCATACTCACTTCAGATTTCTGCCCTCCCTCTTCATAGTTCCAGGGTCGGTAGATCTTGCCGACGCCGATGGCGAAGTACGTGGCAGGCAGCACGTGTTCCACGTCATTCCAGAAGCAATGTGCCGCTGTAAAATACAAGATTAAGTATTTCAAAGAACAACGACACAAACCTAATAACCTAAATTAAAAATTTAAAACACCCACCAAGTTGCTAGTCATCATCAGACCCTCATTAAATGAGAAATATAGAAAATGCTACTAAAATTTAATATAACTACAAAATTGGAAGTTCTTAGCTTCAATATTGGCAGAAATCTTGTCACGTGTTCCAATCAAAGCTATTGTAAGGTTTATTACACTTGCCAGAAAAAAAAGTAATTTTCATCGTCAATTTTGATGACGTCCGCGAGGTTAGCAACACAAAATGGCGGGAGGGGACTGGAAAATCGGCGGTAAAACCTGACACTTGACATGAGGATTTAAAAAAGTGAGAAAATGGGAGAGGAGTTTGTTCCGACTGACCGACTAGTTTGGTTTTGTTTTGCGAGCTGTTTTAAATAGAATTTAGTAAAATATAAGCTGAAGATAACCCGGTGTTGTTATTTAAGAGGTTTCTTACACTATAAAACTACTATCTTGGAAACTACTGGTCCTATTTCCCACCACACCAAACATAGCTAAGAACCATCTCGACGGACACGCCTTTCGATAAAAAAACTAAGATGCCACAGACAGACACACAGACACACATGTTAAACTTATAACACCTCTCTTTTTTCGCCGGGGCTTAAAACAGCTGGTTAGTATGAGACCCTCATTTAGTAAGTGGTATAGGAAATGCTACCAAAGATAGATAGACATTGACTATCACTAACAAAACTACTCTAAAGATTATATCAGTTTTTTTTTTACCTTCAATATTGGCTTACGTACTCGTTTCAATTAATGAGCTGAATATATTGCCATAGATCCTCCTGATATGATAACCGTAGCGATCGCAAGGGATGCCTCGGAGATGTACATGAAGGGTGTAGTTGGCCACGTGTTGATCAGATCACTGAAGGTTCCATGATCGGAGGGCGTGAACCGCTTGTCGTATATTCCAGTATGCCACGGCAGTTCGCCACACCTTAATCACTAAAGGCATCATGCTCACCTGATATGACCACCGTAGTACTCGCTAGCGATCCCCCGCAAATCTGCATGAAGGGCGTAAACCTCTTGTCGTATATCCCAGTATGCCATGGCAGTTCTCCGCGTTCAGCGCTGACACCGTTGATGATCAGGGCCTCGCCCTTCGGCGTCAGTGTGCCGCATTCTGGAGCATTGGGAAAAGATTAAAGCCTGCACTACAATACTGCGATGATTCGTTTCTTCGACCATTTTTCCGCATTCGTTCCGAAAGAAGTTTTCCGTGGAAAGGTTTTTAATAATTCTACTTCGTGTATATGTGGAGGTATTGAAGGGGAGTTGTAGTAGGTGGCTACATTAGGGACGAGATAATACTGACTGTAGGCAGCCTGTTCACTGGAGCGAAGATGTGTAAAATGGGCAAATCCCAGGCTACAGATTTAAATGCGCTTATTTTGGGTTTCGTAAAGACGCAGACTTATTAGGTCATTTTCTTCGCTCCGATCCAGTGGACACGCAGCCTTCGATTGGTAATATATATATAGTACATATCTGTAAAAAGGCTCTTGGACACATTTTTAACTGGTTCTCATTCTTACGAATACACTTACCAACAAAATTCGTCTGATACATTGTGTAACGTACACGGTTTTTGATATTTTAACGTAGATGTTGTGTTCAGAGCTGTGCTAAATACTTAAATTTAAGTCCGCAGTATGCCAAACGTAAGTAGGCCTAAAATTTACTTTATATTAACAAACTCATGTGTCAGAACATCTTCATCACTTACACAGAATCACCACACTTCTGCGACACAGAAAAGTGACTGCTAACATGGGCAGCATAATATTGCATTCTAGTGCACTTGTAGGACCTTCGTTGTCTACACACACACACACACTCAGCATGTGTGACGATGATATTAGGGCCAGAACCGGCGAATCCTTACTTTGTAATAAAATTGTGTTATACACCATGTTGTAATCCTATAAAACCTATTGTAACTCATAGACAAAATAAAATATGTAACATGTCACTTGTTCGGTTCCATATTGGGTTGCATAAAATTGAAAGTTATAATTTTCATAATAATTGACAGTATTCTCTTGCAAGGTAAAGCCTGACCCGAAATATATGAGGATTGTCAAGAGGGCGCTATTTATAAAATTTATATGGCAACAATTTTGCAACCAATCGCAACCCACTATAATGACATTAGTTTAAATACCTGTCAGTTCCACTATGTTATCCTCTTAATAGTCGTAATATCATTTAATGGAATGCACTCTCCTCCTGACTGTTTTCCGTGTAGTAAACACGTGTACACTTTATTAATAATATTACGTTCAAGGCTGTAAGTGGTTTTCGGCATTTTCTTTGGATAATTTTAAATATTTGTCTTTTAAAGAAAGCACCATGAATGACATTGACATTGTTGGCACACCATCATAAAATCATTGCCAGTGTAAGAAATTAGTTTCAGTGTAATTTCGCAATATGGCGCATCCTCATATATTTCTGGTCAGGCTTTATATAATTCAGGGTTTTATTTAAATTCCGTTTTCAAACTATTTTTATTTTTGTGCACACTATTACTTACATGAAGTGCCGTTGATTTAATTATACTATTTGTTTCGCGACAAAAACTTTTTGATTTTATTCCATAAAGTAACAATCATACGTTTTGATTAAAAATTAAAATAAAAGCCAGTGCTATTCGAAATATTAAATGTATATCTACGTGCACAAAAATGACAAAAGCTCTCGCATACAATATTTAATTTACAGAAAGCTGTGTCAGGACCTTGTAACTAATAAAAGAAATACCAAAATTTGATATTTTGTATGTATGTATGTAAACACTTTATTGTACATAAAAACAAGAAAAACACATTACAAAAGAATAAGCATGTACAAAGGCGAACTTCTCCCTTTAAGGGATCTCTTCCAGTTAACCTTTGAGCAAATGAGTGCTAAACACAAATGTGAATGGTAGACAAACCAAGCAACATGTACAATACAAAGGGGTATAACTTTACAATAATACACATGAAAAAGCAAAAACCAACAGAGAGAGAGACAGGCAAACAGTCAATATAATACATATTACGTAATATCTATATAAATACATAAACATATTTTTGCCGATTCGAGTAATTCAGCTTGGTGCGTTTTAAACTGAATTTAACTTCAGGGCACCACAGGCTTTAGTTCCGGCATAAATTTAATTTTTAATTATTGTATTTAAAATTAAGTCTTTATAAAATCGGACAATCATTGGCTCTTCTTCGTTTGTTTACTGTTAGGAAACTTTGCTGAACACAAACTAAGGAAACTTGCTGTAACATATTGTATGAACCAGATATGCAGTGTATATATTTTTGGTAAAATTGAGTCATTCAGTACTACTACTTGGTAAGAATTTTATTAATTAAAATCCTATATACTTGTAAATATTATACACATTATACACAACATTTGTGTTTTTTTACTGTGATCTGCATGAAATACTAATTTTTATACTAAAAACTACTGTGCCGGTAATACTTTATAAATAAATAAATTGAGAGATTCACAAGGATGTTAAAAGGATGGATCAGGGAAAATTAAACCAATTTATGATGCATAAAATACTTTATTAAAAAAAACAAAAATCCATCCTATTAACAAATACATATATAAAGCTAGTTTACATGAAATTATGATAGAGGAATTGTCTATAGTCTGTCTATCTATGTGTTTTCACCTAAATACCTATGTTTACAAAATTATAAAACATCGCGCAAGCTTAACGTTTTTGTTAATATTTGGATTAAGGCAAGTTGTTTTAAATATTACTAAACCTTCACTATTCCTATTAAGTAGTAACTATCACCACTAAAAAAAGACACCCTTTAATTTTCCATAACTATTATTCCCAAACAAATTTTACTACTCTATGTCCCTATGTTACGTTTATGTATGTTAGATTAGATATTGCGGAAACTTAAGGCATTATAAGTCATTGTATATTATAATAATAAGGGATTTTCTTTAAAAATATGTAAGTGTTAGTATTAACTTGTTATTAGTTAACTAAATTAATATGTACGAAATCATTACTAATCGAGTTATTAGGTTTAATTGGTATGTTAATACACAGAATCTGAGTGGCTTTACTTATGACGATTAATGTAAATGCACTCAATATAATCCCAATAAATATCGAAGGTAACTTATAATCTATCATAGCTGGTTTGAGTACAGTACATTCACCTATTTTATTTATATCATAAAAAACGCCTATATCTTTGGTTCATAATCACTGAATATATTCTTCTTTAGTTAACACATTTGGAGAGCTGTATTCAATTCATAATTTCTACTCGTATCTTCTTAATTTCAACTAGATTGAAAATAAGTACTGCGAGAAATTATATGATTATGACAAAGAACTAAATCATAATATTCATAATTTAGAATTAATGCCTAAGTTGATATGTATGGATATTCAAAATATTATAGAAACTAACCTCAGTGCAAATTTAAATTTAATCGAGTATTTAAAAAACGTTATTGAGTTTCGATGTCTTTGATACTATTATCAGTATTATAACTCTCTTTTATATCCTCAAATCTGTCTAGCAAGGTCTGACTATCAACACTATCATCATCAACGGCGCTCCTCCACATATCCTCATCTATGTCATAATATGGTTCTTCTGGTTTCGATGTAGTGTTGACTATTGTATTACTCCCAGTAGAATTTACATGTACAGCAATGATGGCATTAGATGCGTTGCCAACGGCAACCGAATAGTCAGAACCGGAGATATATACGACTACATTATCGTTTACAACTACAGTAACGTTTGTTTTAATGGAGGTATTTTGTCTACCTGGTTCGCAGATTGCCGTATTGTCCCAGGAGCCATCGATGCAGTTCATGTAGGTGAGAACACCGCTGTGATAGTTTTCGTTGCATTGAGGAATGACTTCAGCTCCGCTCGGTTCGTATTCGTTGCAAATACGGTTGCCGCTGAGGATGGTCGGGTCTGTCGGCTTGCATAAGTAGGTGACGCTTGGATGGCGTTTCAGCTTGCAGAAACCTGAATAAAAGAGGGACCATACAAATTTCTGTAAGCGTTTCTACATTGTGGAGTATAAAAAAGTATAAAAAAAGTACAGTAGAAATAAATATTGAATGCTATTCGGTACAAGGAATTAAGATGTAGTTTTTTCTAAACTGGTGACATCGAAATTCAACGATCGCCATTGGAGTTGTAGGGTTCCGCAGTGCCGCACAGTCGGTACGGAAGTACACGCGATACGGACAGGATCACGGAGTCGAAGGTTTGACTGAGCTTACTACCGTGTACGATAAAACCACGACAAAATTATCCTCCTGACTTCCCGTGTCCTACACATAAAACATAAACTTCAATTAATAGTTAACTGTCAACTATTTGTCATAAGGCTAAAATTAAATTGACAAATTATGAATGCTGGTCGTCAGGAGGTTAAATGTAACTTACGTTTGCATTCAGGCACAGGCGCGTACCACTGTCCATTGGAGCAATGTGGCTCCGCGTTACCATCTGGTTTGTACGGAGTCTCGCACGTAACGGACAGTGTGACTGAGTCGAAGACTTGACCAGGGCGGACGCCTGGCTTGCCCGCTACCGTGTACGTGCCGTGCTCCGGGAAGTCGGGAAGCACGCAGCGGTTTGATGGCCTGGGGATAACCATTAATAACGTATATCATAACATTTTGGATAATGTAATGTTTTTTACATCTTACAGATCGTACTTGAACTATTTAATAAAAGGAATTGAAATTAAGTAACTCACTTTATCGGTGTAGTCGTAGTTCTATTGCAGAGTTCATCAGACTCGTCTGAACCATCGGCACAGTGCTGCACACGCTCCTGTAATGAGACAATAGTAAGTATACAGAATTACAATTAAGAATTACGGTAAGTCGTATCGATAACTAATGGAAAATATAGGGATAATATGCGATGGATATGCACGATTCCAGAAGGATAAGCAAAACACTTTTGCTATGGCGGAAAAAAACCGAATTCATTTCACTGCGTCACATATAGTGAGGCTGTATCCACGCACGCGTGTTATTCGCACTGAAGCAGATACAGAGCACATACACTTTAAGCATTACATAAAGAAGTCCTGAGATAAATTCTCAGGATTCACCAGTTCTGACACTTCTAATAGATGATCAAACGAACTTCTCAAGCGAAGTTCGATCATTATTATATGAGTCGTTTCATTCGAAGATATAATATATAACAAGGTAGTCCTTTAAACCTACAGGCGACATTGCACGATTTTAAGAGACAATCAATTGACTATTAACTAAACAGATTTCATTCATTCATTCACTCCGTTCCACCCGGCAGGCCCCAACTCCATATTGCCTCATTATTTTCAGAGAAAAAGCAAAACTTTAAAATATAGGGGAGTACACTAGGGTGGGAGGGTTATTATATCTTCGAATGAAACGACTCATATTATAATAATGATCGAACTTCGCTTGAGAAGTTCGTTTGATCATCTATTATATTTCGTCGTTTCATTCTTCAGATATAATATATAACAAGGTAGATGTTCAGAGTTTTATTTTAATTTTATATTTTGCTTTTTGTAGATTAAAACAAGATAAGAGAATATAGTTATGTATTGTTCTGACACAGAATAATTAAAGTAACATGACATGTTTATTTTATTTTAGAATTATTATAAATATAAATATTCGACGAATATTCGTCATCCGAAATTGGTCTATCACAAAAGCGAGCGAACCTCTGAGACGTAGCGGTATAGCCCACTGCGCGCCAGATGGTGATAGCGCTATAGCGCTGACTTCAGCGCGGTTCACGACAGATGTTCGTATCTGCGCGCACTAAATGTTACCGGGGTGCGTGTTTTGCCGGGGTGCCAATTTACTACAGAACCTCTTTAATCCATCTATTGATGGTTTGTGAGGTAGCAGCTTTAGTCAAAAATTATAACCTTTGAGAGTCGTTGCTCTACAAATAGCACCGTACTCTATAAAAGAAGAGCAGGAAGAGGACCGAATGTTCTCGACATGCACCTAATGTTTTAATAACATCTGTAATCATCACCATTTTTGAAGGAACAACAACTTCAAATGCGATTAGCTAAAAAGTGTATTCTGTGTGCCTAAAAATATGTTTATACCTAGATTTTAAGTATAAAGTCACTTCTTTGTGGCATTCTTTCAAAAATATGTTTTATTGGGGTACCAATGACAGATGTAGGTAATTTAGGCCGATTTGCGGTTCCCATATATCTGCTCAGTATAGTTAGGTAGGGGCATTTGGTATCTGCTTGTTTGCTGCTTTTCGCAGGCGTTTCACGCATGTGTCATATATTCTCAGTAACACTAATAAGGCAGAACGGTAACTATTAAGTGTATCGTACGTACGACACTGGTAACTTACTCCGATAAGAATGATAAAACTGTGGTTTTAAAAACATCCGAGGTGTCATGATTACTTCTGGCTCAAAATTGCTAATATTTTACGTCATATTACTGGACTATAAGTACCGTCGGACACACCGTTTCTTGTGATGTACCACTTCGATTGAAAGACTGTCGCATAGCTTCGCGGCACCCAGGACATGTAGAGGAGGGAAGTCTGAAGCTTCCGGTTAGTGTTTCTAATATAAACCAGAGAATGCAAAAAAAAAAAATATTTAGAACGCCAGCTAACAAAGCAGGCCTCCAGGATATGATATCAAATCTGAACATTTGGTAATAATATGGGATTTCAGAAGTGTTGTACGATTCTTTCAAATCGGTACGTTTTTGCAGCTAATTCACATTTACGTTAATTATCTTCCTGCCTGGATTCAGCATCGAATATCTATGCATACATTTTAGTATTGATGTAAGTCGGGTGAAACCGTAAAGTTTGCTTCGACTCAAATTTATTTATCAAAGCTGACAATATACCCTAAGCGAAGCATTGCTTAGAGCTTCATTTACGTTAAATAGGCATTTCTATATCTAAATGTCATCTTAGTAAAGTAAATGACTGATTTGAGTATTATTTACGAAAAATTTTTAACAAAAAAAAGAACCGACTTCAGTAAAACTAAAAAGCCGAAAATAACCCGTTCAAGTACAGATTACATTTGACTCACCCTTTGAAATCGATCCCAAACCACTCAGTTATTATATTTATATATTAAAGTTTACGTGAGGTTTGGCACCGACTTCAAAGGGTGAGTCAAATGTAATCTGTACTTGAACGGGTTATTTTCGGCTTTTTAGTTTTACTGAAGTCGGTTCTTTTTTTTGTTAAAATTTTTTTTTTTTGCTTTTTAGTGATTCATATAAAATACTTATGGCGGGGTGATCAGGGAGGTCTTGAAGGCATGCATCTCGTTTGAAATATCTCCTAACTCCTAACTGTTAAGGAGTTGTACCTTCCATCATCAGTTCAGCATGAGAAGATGATAACTACCATATGCAAATACTTAAATAGTTTTAGAAAATACATGGAAAATATTATGAGTGCCTATAAAATTTCAGGAATTCCTTCGATTCCTCATGGATCTCGTCATCCGATCTTCACCAAAATTGTATGGGACCAACCTTGAGATGTCTATTCATGAACCTAAAAAGAATTTTCCAAATCGACTCATAAATGACGGAGTTATGAGGTAACAAACATTAAAAAAAAAAAAAAAAACATACAACCGAACTGAGAACCCCCTCCTTTTTTTGAAGTCGGTTAAAAAAATGACTTACTGTTGAGTTTCTTTCGGCTTTCTTCTCAACAGCGGTCTTCTCTTGCGAAATGCCGGTAGATTCACAATTTGACTTTGTAAAAGTGCCCCTGTGGCCTACTTACTGAATAAATTATTTCATTTCATTTCATTTCAATGTAATAACACCGATATACAATTAGTAGATTCTGCAACGTTCCTCGGTGTCACACTGGACGAGCGTCTTAATTGGAAAGTTTTCATGGATACTTTTCCTCGCTTTTGCGATACGGACTTGTTGTTTGGGGGTTTGGGGTAATTGTACTGAAGCCCAGAGAGCGTTTCTAATTAAAAAAAAAATTATTAGAGCCGTATATGGTGCGGATTATCTTGCTCATTGTAAACCAATATTTTAAGAACTAAATATACTACTACTACCGTGTCTGTACATTTTAGAAATCACCAAATTTGTTCAAAAACACCCTCATCTCTTTCCATTACATGACGTCATCATAAAAAAAACAAATAGGCCTAGTAGGAATCCGCTCAAACTATATCAGCCGAGACAAAAATTGAAAATGTTTGGCTCAAACGCATATTGAATGGCTATAAAGTTATATAATAAAGTACCAGAGCAGTTCAAAGCATTACACACACGCGAATACGAAAAAAAATGTTTAAATTGCTTTTAAATGAATGTTTTTATACTGTAACAGATTTTTTAAACTATGACAACTCTAACTATGGTAAATAAATTTCAAATGTATACATGTTTTATAAGGGTGCATGTTATTTTTGTCAGGACTTAATTTTAATTATTTTTAATATTAATTGACGTATTTATATTTAATTGATAGAAATTGACATAATTTTCGGAATCTATTAATTGACACGTGCAATATTAACTTTAATTTAATTTAATAATTTAATTGACATGTTTACTAGCAATACTATAATAACATTTCTACGCCAATACTGGCCGAATATATAGCACTAAGACACTTTATAATAACCAAATGTACCATATTCTTGGAAATAAATAATTATGAATTATGAATTATGAGACGTGTAATATTATTATAACAAAACGAAATCTCATTGCGTTCAAAATGTGTTTATTTAATAACCTCGACTTTTTGATTTTACGTGTATAGTCTCGAAATCCAATTGCTCAACACGATCAATGACGCTTCATAGATCTGAACCAAACCTCTCAGATCCTCGTCTTAGGAACCATGTCTGCCAGTGGCAGTGTGGCGGATATGGCTGGCCATTTTCATTCTAGATTTTCTATAGCTCTATACGTTTTCCCGTGGCTATGGTATTTTATATATAACTCTTTACATAAGTTATACCACACCACACTGCGACGCGGCTACTTTACCTGAGAATTTCGAGATGATCAAGGGCTCGTTGGATCCGTCTCGGCCAGCGCAATTCAATAAGTCCAGTTGCAAAAAAATCACTCTCAATTCAATTCAATTTCGTTTATTTCATAGTAGGATTATTACAATCACTTTATGATGTCAAACATAAGAAAATAAATACAATTTACGATCACAACAAATGGTTAATAATAATTAATTATACAATATAATTTATCAATTTTAGTTCCATGGGTTTACATTATTGATATAGTCACTTATAGTATAGTATTCTTTTTGGTATAATTTATTTTTAATCGCTAATTTAAATTTATGAACAGGCTCTAAAGAGTGAATTCGTATAGCCCTAAATGTAGCACATATTTTGGTGAATACTTTTTCTCAGATATAACACATTTTTATCTTTGCTTTATCACTCTCTGCGTCTCACTCATTTATCTGACTCACACAATGAATTTTTGTCACTGCGTCGGCGCGCGACGATCGATCCCCTCCACGGCCCCCACTGCGTAATTTTTCGGGCCTCTCGCAAACGTTAATAACTCGGCTGACGTCAGTATCACATCACCCGCCGTTCGGAACGGTCGACTGTTTGCTATATTAGGTACAATGGAACACTCGAATCGCACAGTAGCGCCTTCTCAAGAGTGCTCTGGCAAAAAGAACAAAATTCACGATATTGGAAAATATGATCCACTGTTATCAACGCCCAGAAATGCAGAAAACGTCGAAGAGATAAACATTTGTGAAAATGATACTTCACGCATGGAGGAGGGCGATGTGTACGCAACTATTATGGGGGAATTGATGTCACGGCCCGAGTTAGTAGAGTATAGTGAATACTCAAACTTGCAGCTGTGCGGCCTCATTATTTTAAGGATATTTCTTTTTATTTTAAGTCTATTTGTTATATCTGGCTTAGTATTATTGGTTCGACGTGTAACTTTTTAAAGTATAAAGATCATTATGATGATGTATAAAGAATTTTTATTTATGTTTTCTTGTCATTTCTACTTGTAGTCACATTTGAACCCATTTGGCCCCTTTTCTCATTTGCCACAACATCGTACGCAGTTAATTTATTTCAACACATTCTGATTCTGTATTTGCAAACATTGACTTTAATGACTCTTCAAACGGTGCCATTCATATCGACCATGTTTCTTTTCATTTTTACTAATTTTGACATGGAATCTAATGTAATTTACAAATAAAATGCCAACAAGACGCAAAATTATGCAATACAGCCTAAAGCCTACAACAGAAAATGTACATCTAGAATATGAAGGAAACAAATTACCATATAATAAAGAGACAAAATTTCTAGGGATAACTATAGATAGTGCATTAAAATGGGATAAACATATTGATTATCTGTACAAAAAACTTACGAAAGCGGCCTTTTCAATTAGAAAAATTAAGGAGTTATGTGGCATTCAAGCAAGTAAGACTGTATACTACGCATACTTTCACTCATTAATGTCTTATGGAGTTTCAATTTGGGGACATGCAGCAACATCATCAAGAGTTTTTAGACTGCAAAAAAGAGCACTTAGAAACATTTTTGGTCTGACTGCTCGAGAGACCTGCAGAGCCATATTCAGAGAGACTGGTATAATGACGTTTTATTCACTGTTCGCGTATAGAAACTTACTGTATGCACGGAAAAACGTCGGTGGCAGTATAAGGAGAAAGGATATTCATAACTATCCCACACGCAACATAAATAAGTTGTGCCTACCAAAAACTCGACTGGCTAAGACTAAAAAATGTTTCATCCATCAGAGCCTAAAAATGTACAACCATCTACCCGATTGTGTAACCTCACTCAATGACGCTAAATTTAAATTGTATTTAAAAAGTAAATTAACCGAACACGCATTGTACAACATAAAGGAATATTATGACATTGAATTTAAATTAAATGAAAACTGAATATGGAATGACTATAAAGTATATAATTTAATAATTTGTTTCGTGTAATATTAGAATAATCATATATCATGTTTTAAGACTTATTCTAGTGCATAATTTATATCAATGGAATAAATAATTTTGACTTTGACTTTGAATAGTAAATACAAAATTCCATATGTCAAATTAGAAAGATGGATAATTTCATAGTGTATGTATGAAATTAACGCTTAGATGAACTTTATACGTCCGCATCACAAGATGACCGCGCCCAGTTGAACGCTTCTACGCCTCAATACGTGCCGTTGCACTGCGCATGCCTGACAAAGTGCGCAGCATAGTTATCTATAGGGGGAAGTCCCCTAACGCCGGACGGCACCTAACGCCGGACACTCGTATTATCTCGGCAACTAGCAACGCGAGCGAATCAAGGACAAGTGGAAGGGGCGCGGGGGTCCCCCGCGCCCCTTCCACTTGCCGAGTTGCCGTTGCCGAGCTTCCAGTTGCCGAGATAGTTCGAGTGTCCGGCGTTAGGGGACTTCCCCCTACTATATTGCCTTATAAGGCCAGCTTGAATGTTCTAGGCGTGTTGCCCGCAAGCAAAGAGGTAAAAAAAATCTAGGCGTGTTTTGAGGTTGAATAGCGGTTAGTGCGTCATTACGCTTCATCGAGGACGGTCGTCCGCTCAACATTTTGATAAAATGGAGAATCCTAATCATATATGGAGCAATAAAGATACTCTGTCGGACATTGTAATTCACAGTGATCGGAATGATGAACTTCGATAGAATCCACGTTCCTCGGCGGCAAAAATATTTTTCTTGGTCTACCCTCTTAAGGAAAATATTTCTAATAAAATTAAATGATCAATTTTCTACTGTCTAACATGATAAAATGTAACAAAATTGGCTTATATATCTTGCACCGGAATCGCAAGTTAACAGCGAAATTCTCGCATCCGATTGTTATAACGAGGCCGGAACTAAATAATGAACTCCAGGGGGGGTATTCGACCAATTTTAGAGATATAATGGAGATCTCTCCTTTTCATCGCCATCCGTCACTTTTGACGTGTGCCTACTTGACAAGTGGCGATATCCCTAGAACATCGCAACTTCGTCAATTCGGACGCGCAAATTTTCGTTTCCTTTGTATATGACGGCATAAATAACAGGTGCATACTTTTAATTGACCGCGTAGTACGTGAAATTAGTCCGTTACGTTTCGTTCAAAACAGAAATTTATATACATGAATAACATTTTTGACAATCATTATCGCCTTCGTATTTCCAAAATTGAGATGAGATATGTCACTTTTAAGCTCATCGCGTTTTAATGACAGTTCAAAGGCGAGATCACGGAGAGATGACTGTTATCTTACGGTGATCTGACGTTTGGCGATCGACACTCGAATTAGGCCCCTGGTCTCCGAAAACCAGACGGACGCCCCATGACGCCGCTGCCAGAGCCAGAACTCGATAAGGAATTTCGAGGGCTCTCGGGGAATCAACACATGATAACCGCGCAAAGTATGGTGGTACTCATGAGACCCTAACAAAGGACATGGTTAATTAATCTCGTTCCTGATAATTGCACATATAGGTAAAGAAACTAAACTTTTATATTTTTAAAATAATAAGTGTAAAGTAATTTTAATTGTTTGAATTGAAGAAATTTTATTGTTAATATAATATCTTGTAGAAATATTATTATATGCATAAGCTAGCTGTAACAACACCATACGGAAGAGCGGTGCTCTCTTAACACAAGTATCATGTATACTTAAAAAGAGGCACCAGTACTGATACTGTAATGTAAAATAAGTTACTGAATAAATTATTTTGTATTTTTTTTTTTTGTAATTGTTATGCACCGGCCACCGTTCGAGATATGGGTCGAAATCAGGACGAGAATTTATCGGTTATGCAGTAACACGGTTCTCCTTTATCAACAGGCCCGTGTTATTCTTATAAAAAAAACGGGCTAAATAATAATACGTTTCAGTCAACCCCGATGCACATTAACATAGTTAGAGACTCGCGGTCAATCCCTATGTAAGCCACGGTAGATTGAGAAAATTAATCTTGTCACAGATGGACATGGATTCTACCGCAAAATGTCCGTATTTTCGGCTTGCTAACATCGTTGGAGACTCGCAGTCAACCCTGATGCGCATAATCATAGTTAGAGACTCGCGGTCAATCCCTATGTAAGCCACGGTAGACGGAGAAAAATATTTCTGTCGCAGAAGAACGTGGATTCTACTGAAGAACGCCCATATATGCTTGCTGACATCGTTGGAGACTCGCAGTCAATCCCTATGTATTAGGCTCATTTCATTATAATCACTTATTGTCACTGAATTATTTAAAATTAATTTACTTATTTTGTCGTTAGATTATGACGGTATATAAAAAATATTATTCTAAACTATTAAACAGATAGTCTTCAAGTATTTTAATTTGTTCGTTGTTATAACGGAACTTCTCATCGGAGTTGCGTTTCGACAGAATTAACGGTCGTCCGCATCCTCAGAGAGAAGCGCGTGCGCTCGTCGCCGTGCACGAAAAAAGAAAGAGGCAATATGGAGGTGGGGCCTGCCGGGTGGAACGGAGTGAATGAATGAATGAAATCTGTTTAGTTAATAGTCAATTGATTGTCTTTTAACCCTTTACCACATATAGAAAAAAAAAATTGTTTGAATTTGAACCTTGATCTGTGCCAATAAGGTCCAAGTTCATATCTGCCATATATGGCTTCGTATGCGGTAAAGGTTTAAAATCGTGCAATGTCGCCTGTAGGTTTAAAGGACTACCTTGTTATATATTATATCTGAAGAATGAAACGACGAAATATAACAAGAAGCTTTTAACGGGATGCTTAATTCTACTCATGGCGTCGTACTTGTCATTAATGCATATGACGTACAAAAACTGAAATAAAAACGGTGCACTACACCGCTTTATGCCCACTTTCAGTAACTCATCAACGTTATCGCTGGAAGCGACTCCATACGATTGCAGTGAGAGACCCTATTGCTTATCGCCATAGTAAGGATTCACCGGTTCTAGCCAATACACTCAGTATTTTTTTCTTTGTGGTTTTGCAGAGGTAAGTTCATTTCAAGTTGATTCCGGTTCTACTCACCGAGTCACATTCAGCGTCAGCGTCCACGCAGGCACCGTACGCGCATTGGAACAGATACGGCGCACAACGCCGCCCCGCGCACGCTTCCAAGGTCTCATCAGAGCCATCAGCGCAGTTCTGCACGCCATCGCACAGGTCTGTGGATGGAATCTTCTCACCGTTCTTACAGTCAAATTTGCCTCTGAAAATTATAATCTTAAGTTAAATTATGATTGGATATCTGATTATTGATTAGACAAAAGCCGTTCGTAATCGAACCTTCAGGCTCTATGTGGTACTTTCGTAATAAATAAATAAATATTAAGAGACAATCCTACACAAATCGACCTAGTCCCAAACTAAGCATAGCTTGTACTATGGGTACTAGACGACGATATACATAATATATAAATACATATATATAGATAACATAAACAGCTAAAATTTAAAAAAAATTTAATTTTTTTTTTAACATCCATGACCCAAGAACAAATATTTGAGTTCATCACACAAATATTTGCCCTGGCCGGGATTCGAACCAAGGACCGCCGGCTCAGTAGGCAGCAGCACTATAAACCGAGCCAACCGCGTCGTAATAAAATCTATAATGTTGAAAAACACTGTGTATACTCGTAGCTTCATGATCGTCATGTTTTAAAGTAGAACTTTTTAACTAAATGTAGACAAACTCAATGAAAAATTTACCACCTTGCCAGACTTCCCCTTAATCCTTCAGGGTTAGTGAAGGATTAGTGCTCTGCCGTGCCTAATTGATCCAAAGGTGATGTTAATAAGATCTTGCTGTCTCACCTTACTACTCCTGTCCCATTTCTGCACTGTGGCGCGACCTCATCAGACCCATCTGCGCACTCTTTCTCTCCATTGCACGCCGCCGTGCCGTCTACGCATGCGCCATAAGTGCAGCGGAACAAGTTGGATTGGCATCTAGAACAAAAATGATAATCCTATATTTTATCGATTGCAATTCACACGGGTTTTACACATTATTATAACAAAAACTGGCCAAGTGCGAGTTGGACTCGCGCACCGAAAGTTCCGTACAAACACTTCCCATCTTAACTGGCAGGGTTAAGTTAAGTTTGCACCTGGAATGTATAGCGCCGTATACAAATGAGGTGCAAATTAACGCAACCGATCACGTTTGAAGTATGGGAGCCCCACTTAAATAATTTTTTTATTCTATTTTTAGTATTTGTTGTTATAACGGCAACAGAAATACATTATTTGTTCATGAGATACAGCCCGGTGACAGACGGATAGACAGATAGACAGACAGACCGGAGTCTTACTAACGGAGTCCCGTTTTTTACCCTTTTGGTACGGAACCCTAAAAAGGGACTTAATAACGTTAAAAAGGTGCTGATTAAATTACCTCGACATTTCGAAAGTGATTTTATGTTTATGGTCTCGAAGGGACAACATCTTTTTGCGCGAGTATTTCGAACTTGGGCTTTATTATCAGGGGGGGTATTCGACCAATTTTAGAGAGATGATGGAGATCTCTCCATTTCATCGTCATCCGTCACTTTTGACGTGTGCCTACTTGACAAGTGGCGATATCCCTAGAACATCGCAAGTTTGTCAATTCGGACGCGCTAAATTTTCGTTTCCTTTGTATGTGACGGCGTAAATAACAGGCGCATACTTTAAATTGACCGCGTAGTGCGTGAAATTAGTCCGTTAGGTTTCGTTCAAAACAGAAATTCATATACATGAATAACATTTTTGACAATAATTATCGCCTTCTTATTTCCAAAATTGAGATGAGATATATGTCACTTTTAAGCTCATCGCATTTAAATGACAGTTCAATGGCGATATAACTGTTATCTAATAGAGATTTGTCGTTTGGCGATCACTCAAACGTCATTCTCGAATTAGGTCCCAGCTTGCTTACTGGAGTTGCCACTCGACCGACACACAACACTTACGATATCTGTTGTTTGCTAAACACTATTTTTATGTGATTTACATTTGTTGATAACTGGATGATCACTGGATGAAAGACGGAAGCTTAAAACCTCACTGTTGAAAAAAAAGGTAGGTTTAAATATTTGTTTAGAATCTTTTTATCGATTCATATTTTTTATGTGGTAATACCACATATAATGACACAAAGGTAAATTAAGAAAGAAATCTTAATTTACCTTTGTGTCATTATTAATAAAGGTAGGTTCAAGCTTTCGTCTTTATGGAATCCGTAGACAAATGTAATCCGTAGGTACATGTGTATCGCGGTGGCTGTCCCCGCCGGCGGAGGCGACGGTGTGCATGTAGAATGTTTTGTGTTTTCCTGCGTTGTTCCTGTCGTCTATTGTCCCTATTGAAATAGTAATCGGTGACGTTATTGACGCCAGAATCATGTTCTGACCCAACCTTAAAGATGTCCTTTCCTTCTGCAGGAGAACAAGAAGATTCGAGGAAGAAGGATGTATGGGAGCGCTGCCGGGACAGTAACCGTTGGTTCCAACTGGGAATTGGGCTGAATGAACGCACTCAAGCGATCGACAGCCCGCCTGTCTCCGGCCGGGCGTCCCTACACCAAATCATCAATCAATGTTCTGACCCACTACCCGATACGGGACGTCAGATTGTACTGTAAAGTATGTACTAATAAGTAAAGCTTACCGCATGTGGCGACAGAGGGCGTGCGTCTCATCGCTGCCGTCAGGGCAGTCGACCACGCCGTCACATTTCCCATCAAAAGGGATGCAGGTACCATCCCGGCAGGGCCACTGGCTTTTACTGTAACAGAAACACATTATATTAAACAAAGTTTGCTGCCGTCAGCGCTATCGCTGCGCTCGCTGGTCTTGTTTGCAGTCGAAATAGTTCGCGTAGCCAAATACCAATCTATAGGACAACCCTTTCAAGCTTTCAGATTTTTATGAATTCATGCATTCGATAAAACTATTGTCTATTAATTATAAATAAGGCAAAAGGGTCACTTACCGGCATCCGGACTGCCGCCGGTCTCGGTGCAGAACCACCTTATGGAGGTCTAATTGGTCTCTGAAACAAAAACATTTATTCATTTCTATTTAATATACTCCAAGAGAACCTAACTAAATCCGATGTCCGCGATGTCCCCAAGATCACGGCCCTGTGGCAAGGTACACCACGATGCCTGCTTATATTCGAGTCGTGTCCAATGCGCGCAGCGAAGTAGACGCATCGATGACTAATTAATTATTTAATTGTGAAATTAGCGCGGCTCGACCGCTGCCTGTAGTTAAACAATGGGTGAC
Source organism: Apotomis capreana (assembly GCA_947623375.1). Lineage (NCBI taxonomy): Eukaryota > Metazoa > Arthropoda > Insecta > Lepidoptera > Tortricidae > Apotomis > Apotomis capreana. The sequence continues at coordinate 11,714,159 of OX392521.1, forward strand.
CCCATTAAAAGTGAGCCCATTGTCAACGAGATCCTCGCCTTTCTACAACAGAAGCTGCTGCGGGAAGGTCAGATGGATGCGGTGACTGCTGTTCAGATCTGTTCGTCGCGTTTTACTGTCGACAAAATCTGCGCTGCGAAGAAGGTGCTGTTCCAGTCTCTCGGGATTGTCGGCACATTTGTACCTCATCGCAGAGAAGATAAAGCCGGAAGGAAGACCCTCGATGACATCATTGAAGTCCTGAGGGAGAACGAACGCGACATGCCTGAGTTAGTGGCGACGGAGGGCTCCAGATTGCCATCTAATACGCCAGACCATGTCGACGTGAGCTGCCTGCTGAAAGAAATTGTGGCTCTTAAAGCATGCATGGCAGGAATTCTAAAGAAATTTGACAGATCACAGGCCGTTATTGACGTATTGCGCAAAGAAATCATCCGTTTGCACGACGGTGCCCCAGAAACGCGGTCACTGACGGCGTCAAATTTCAAGAATAATGACCGGGCGTCAAATGCTAACTCGGTCAATTCGCGTGTAGCTGACACTGCGCATAGCGATGTCACTATGCATGCCGATCCGCGGCCCCCCTGCCCTCTCCTACCACCAAAACCACGTCGTCGTTTTGCTGACGTCGTTTCTGCTGGTGAGCCTGTTCCAGTCCGCCGGAAAGCCGCGCCCTCAAAAGGGAAACCCCTCGCACCAGTGTGGACAAGGAGGGTTTCACAACGGTGTCAAGAAAACGTAAGACACGCAAGAGTCAGTGTGGTATTGCAGAACCGGTTGGTTGTGGTCTGCGGGTCTCCACACCGAGCAAGGCGCTGTACGTGTCGCGCCTGTATCACACTGCCACGGCTGAAGAGGTAACGCAGTATGTTCGCCAGAAAACCGGCTACTCGCTGAGGGTGTTCCAGTTGTATTCGCGCCACTACGTGCACTTCAGCTCGTTTGTAGTGCGCGTGCCGCGGCCGCTCCAGGAGACCATCGCGTGTGCTGATTTCTGGCCGAAAGGTGTCGTGTTTCGTCGGTTCCGGGGCAACCTACCAAATCCAACACCCGAGATGTCGGAACAACGGGGCCACGCCGTTTCGCCGTCTAAATAAAATTGTTCGGTTCATGACGCATTGGTGTAAACTAATGTTATGTAACCTGTCTTTTAATAAATAAATAAATAAAATATTCTAAGAGAACCTAACTTAATCCGATGTCCCCAAGATCACGGCCCTGTGGCAAGGTACACCATGATGCCTGCTACATCGTGCATCGTTTAGTAAAAAAAGAAAATGAAAATAGAAATAGTCTAAAGCTGAAATTCCGTGTATCACTCACGAGCTGCGCGCGCAGTTCTGCTCGTCGCTGCCGTCTGCGCAGTCGACGGCGCCGTCGCAGCGCCGGTCAAGACTGACGCATGCGCCGTCTTCGCACGAGATTTCTTGCTTACTGAAAACAGTAGGGAATAAGTGTGAAGTTGGAATTTATATGTAGTTCTATATATCTATAGTTATACCAGTTGATAAACGCTAAAATGACTTAACTGTTAACTGTCTTTTATACTAATTGAAACTACTCGTATACATACTCAATGAAATTATGCTTATTGTTGTTACATTTATATCAAATGAAACGCTTCATCAAAGGGAGCGTAACGGTTGCTATAACAACTTATGATATAATATTGGTCAATATAACAATCAAGTGGTATAATAAACGTATAATATAATAACATTTGTTATAATTTCATATGGCATAATATCATATAGTATAATGATCATTTGATATAAATAATACGTTTAAAGGCTCAATACACCCTCAAACTGCTCAAACATGCAAGTTAAATTGTAATGGAGTCATGGTTAGGTACGACGACGAGCGAAGCGAGGAGGAGTGTTAGGTTATCTTGCGAATATAAACGTTATATCAAATGGCCTTTAGTTATACTAATTGAAAATTATACCTAATGTTGTTATATCTATTGCAATTATATAAAACGTTGTTATATCTATCATTACACATCCGATTGCAATATAGATACAAAGACATGCTCAAAGAAATAAGTGACAAGCTCTTATAGCCAACTGTACAGTTGCCGGCAAACTTTTAGAACAAAAATGGCGGATCTGCGCATGTACATTTGTACGTAAATCGGCTACTGCGCAGTCAAGGTTATGCTCTAAAAGTTTGCCGGCAGCTGTACCTACTTTTCTTTGAACAATCATCAATTGCTCACTAAGACGGTTCTAAAAACCCCAAACACGGTAGGATTGCTTTATCTATCACATAGTTTCTAGGTCCATCCTTCCGACTCCATCATTATCAGACCCATGGGTCTTCATAAATTTACAATAATATGGCATTATTGTAAATTTATGAAGACTGATAGTTAAATGACGACTAAGGTGCCAAGGTGTAGAAACCTTTCAAATAAACATTGCAAAGATCGACACACGAAGCATAAGGAAAAAATCGAAAGGTTGGAGTTCGGGTAGCGAAGTGGTTAACGCACTGGATCGGCAATCCAGAGGTACCAGGTTCGATTCCCGGTCTCGTCCCCGAGGTAACTCATTTCAATTTTTCCTTGAGCTTTGATATTTTTGTATCAATAGGTTTTTTTTAAATTCACTAGTTTATCAATAGTTTAAGACTGATAATGTTAATTACCTGCATAGGTTTGTCCATCGGGGATAGACCGCCGTCAACACGGGGGGAGAGGCTGAAAAATAGTTTCATGTTGTAAATTAAATCGTTTGGGGTCCATGTGGCATTTGGAATCAAGGAATGAAGCTCTTTGATTTCAAATGCCACACGTTATCTATAGCCCAGCATGCGCCGGTCCAACCCAAAGAGCATAGAATCGAGGCCTTATTCCTTTTAAATATTTTTTTTTTCATATTATGACAAATATATTGATAATTTCAACCAAATTTTTGAAGTGAATAACACTTTTCACCGAGTTCTAGGTAGTAACGTAGCTATTTCATGGTTTTATTGCGTGCAGTCAAAAATAAGTAGAAAAATCTAATTGTCCACGTGAGTTTTGTCAATTTCGAATAGTTTTTGAAACAAGAATTATCAATGAAAAATTCAAACTGTAGGTTACTAGTATATACCTACCAATAAATCCCAATAGCCCTGTTCTAGGTAGTAACATCAATAATATGTTAAGAAACATGTTTGGTCATAGAGAAAAATGACTAAAACAATCAGCATTTTAAAAGGAATAGGTAAGGCCTCTTAAGAGTCGGCAGTCAGCACTTTCATACAAGCCGCTAATTGGAATTATGAAAGCCCTTTGTACCAGCCTAGCAACTTAAAACAGTAGTACCAACATAGTAAAAGCCAATTTTACTAAGAGTATGTTGGTACCACTGTTGTTAGGCTTGCTTGACAAATACGAATCATACTTTTCTATCGATATCGATAAATATTCAATATTCGTAGTTGCGTAGGTTTGAAAGCAGAGTTTTTTTTTGTAATGTAAAAAACGACCAACATCATTAATTGATTAAAATACAAGTCACTTTGACAAATAAATATGGATATATATATATATATCCATAAATATGTATTTATCAACGTAACTAGTGTTTTTTGTTTCGACATTTGCATCGTGTGTCGTATTGTTGTACATTGCACCCTTCCCGCACCAATAATGTCTCTGTTTGACCTTGTGGTTGACTGGTAGAGAATACCTCATGGCATTTAGTCCGCCATTTGTACTTTTACTTATGTATATTGTGCAATAAAGTTTAAATAAATAAATAGATAAATATGCTGGTCGCTTCCTGCATAACTTTGGTAAATTTTAGTGCTGGTTGTTGTTGGCCAGACCCAGTGATTTTGGCGCTACTAACTGCTGTCATATGGCAATAATGTGCATACGTCATATAGTTATTAGCATTATTAACCGCCATTAGCGATGTGTCAAGGATTTGTCATTACCCAAATTCAAAACATTGTTTACCGGAATGCTCAATCCTTCATTCTTCTTGCAAATTAAATACTAAATTATTAAAAAAAAAAACTTGATTTTCATCACTGTGGATAGTTTTCGCTTTATTATGAAATTTGCGGAATATTTAGTCCTGTTTCCTCTTTATTTACATCAGTGACATTCAACTAAAAAATTACCAAAAATTTGTCGTTGCCAGTATAATAAATTACCTACCACTAAAAATCCGCAACATGGCGTGGGTTGTAAAACACCCTGGGCTATATAATTATAAATCTTTTTTGGGGTTCATGTGGCATTTGAAATCAAGGAATGAATGCCTTTGATTTCTAATGCCGCTTGTATTTATTTATCTAAGTATTAAAAAATTAGAAGTCTCAGACATTATTATTTTATTTTTCAAAATGGCGGAGATATTATGTGGTTTAAAACGTATAAGAAAGTAGTATTTCAGCCAGTTAAAAAAAAATATCGCGAGGTTTTACAGCGCACAGGCCCCCTAGTAGGATAGGTATGTTTTAGTTGAAGTTTCTTTTTAGTTAATATTTGTTTTCATTTAAAGAAATACCTAAACAATTAAATAATAATTAATATGTAGTACATTACGTACCTACTTATGGCGAATTCGTGAATGCCCCAAATAGCTGGTGCTTGTGATTATAAATATACGCTCTGTGGCTTAACGAATTACCGCCCGTGGTTTGTCTAAAGTTTTACGTTTTGCCTTGGCCAGGAAGTGAGACTTTCTAATCCTACTTCTTCATAACGGTGTCTTTCTTTCTTGAGTTATCGTTTGTATAAGTAGACATTAAATAACATCTGCTGATTATGGTTAAATGCTCCGTTTTAACCTTGTACAATAACTAGACCTAGGTTAGACCTAGCGTGCAAAACTCTATTGTCTTGAGAAGAAAGCATGATGACCGTTACCTTGCCGAAATTAGGGCAAGGGCTTGGAATTATTAGATTCTTTACATGTAAACAGACATTCGTGTATTAACAACTAGCTGCGCACGGTGTTACCCACTCATCCCACGGGAACACTACATTTTTCGGGATAAAAAGTAGCCTATGTCTTAATTCAGGATGTCAGCTACCTTCATGCCAAAATTTATCTAAATTGGTCCACCCGTTTGAGCGTGAAGCCTTTATAATATTCGTGTGATAAGTTTAACGACGACATATGTGGTTTTTTATCATTACTTTAACATGTGACATTGAATAAACGTAAATTATTTAAGAATACGTTCTATAATAGCTTATAATTGTACCAAATTCAATAAACAAACACTCAATCAACACAAAGGTCAATCTTATCAGACAGATTCTGTATGACCGCAAACAATATGTAAATAACTCACCAAAAAACGCCAACACAACTAAATAACGGAACATATTTAAACACTAAACCACTTATTAAACGTATATCACATCTCACTGATCTTCTAAAATGAACAGTAAAGTCATTCGTTTGATATAAAAGTAATATTTATCTACGTCATGTCATAGCGAAGAGAAACCCATCTTTGAGGGAAGTCCGCGGCACACTGAGACGTACCAGTTTCGAGTCCATTTTCCTGTTATGAGAATCTTATGAGAATACAGGTTTACTTGTTAATCTGTTTTTTGCATATGCAATTAAGAGGCCTTATAGATTTTAAAATGTATATTTTTCATATATCTACCTTTTAGTACAAGTTTTTTTTATGTTTTCTTGTAAATATAAACTTTTTACTGAGTTCTAGATAGTAACACAGTTTCATGCTTTCATTGCGTGCAGTCGGAGATAAGTTGAAAAATCGAGTTTTCTGGCGAATTTTGTAAGTTTCGAGTAGTTTTTGAAACTGAAATTATGAATGAGAAATTCAAACTGTAGGTTTCAAATACCGGGTGGAACGAAGCGATGTTCATTCCTGAAACTATAATGCTATGTATTTCATGTAGAATCGACCTGCAATAGTTAAATTCTTTTAATAATAAAAAAACGAAAATCGATTAAAATTGTATTTTTTAATGTATGTACAACCCTAGTTTTTTTAAACTATTATTTGACGTTTGGGAGTATTTACAATTACCTACATTTACATCCGGTGTTCGAAAGTACCGCCGTGGCGTACGATACACGCCGCTGCTCGTGCCCGCGTGTGGCGATGCACCCTCGACAAGATGTTGTGTCGGTTATTTCTTCTGCGAAGACTTTCAAAGGCCACCCTTAGCCTTTCCCTCATCTCTTCAGCCGTCTCACACTCAGTCTTGTAAACGATGTCCTTTACGGTGCCCCACAGAAAAAAATCCAAGGGTGTGAGATCTGGAGACCTAGGAGGCCAACGGTGCGGCCCATATCGGCCGATCCAGCGATCCTCAAACACATTATTCAGTGTTTCACGTACTTCGACTACTGAATGAGCTGGTGCTCCATCTTGTTGGAACCAAGTGCGTCTTCTTTCTGCCAGCGTCAACTCATCCAGATAGTCGTCGAGCTCTATCCTCAACAGAGCCATGTATCCGTGTCTGTTTAAAGTCTGAGGCAGAAATACAGGGCCTATTATTGTATCCCCGTGTATCGCCGCCCAAACATTAACAGACCAACGATACTGGTGTCCCGTATAACGGTAGGCAAACGGATTTTCTTCGGCATACACGTGTTCGTTATGCCTGTTCCACATACCGTTCCGTGTGAACAAGCTTTCATCACTCCATATTACGTGTTTGATGAAGTCTCGGTCTTCTAACACCTTTTGCAGTAGCCACCGGCAATAGGCTTCGCGAACGGGGCAATCTCTTGGTAGTAATGCCTGGACTCTTTGTATTTTGTAAGGGTGACGGCCCTCACGTTTTAGTATTCTGAGTATTTTCGTATGAGTCATACGAAAATGTCGGCCCGCTTGTCTTGAACTTGACCTCGGATAATCTTCGAAGTACTGCAGCACTCTCTCTTCCAATCTGACATCATGTTGAATAACGCGTCCTCCGCGCTGGTCATCCTGACCCGTTCGTGGCACAATAGGACGATTGTTACCAACACGGTCAAGAGCGCGTAATATCGTACTAGAGTGTGTTGGGTGAGGAGGAGGATACCTGTTCCGGTATTGGCGCAAAGTCTCTCCAGTATTGTAATCGCACTCCGCGTACAAAAGAAGCAAATTCAAATAGCCTCTAGCGTTTAATTCCGGCATTTTTGCACACAGCATACGATACAAAAAGTCAATGTAACGTCTATCAATCATGTCAACTAAAAAGTCTAAAAACAATCTTAAGGGTATTTTCAAAGGTTTTTAAACCGATAAGAAATGGCTAGGCAATTTGTAAAAAGTTTGTTTACAAAAGTTAACTGTGTTATGAAGAGGTCATTGCACTCTAAAATAGGGTTGTACACACACACTTTTTCGTATGAAAGTTTAACATGCTATAACTGGAAAACGGTGAGAGATATTAATAAAGTTTATTTGGAGAAAATAATATTCTAAGCCTGTATAATGCCACAGTTAAAGGAAATAACGTCGTTTCGTTCCACCCTGTATATAATAATGAATTGCAGTAGTCCTGTTCTACATAGTAACATTATGGAACATGTTTGATCGTAGAGAAAAATATCTAAAAGGATCAGCATTTTTGAACGGATAAGGAGCAAATGATGGACATGCCAGTGTTCTAGTGATTTTTAGACGACTTATGAAATAAACGTGTTCTGATTTTGAATTAAGTATAAGATATTCAAGTAGCTCCAGTCTAATTCAGTTAATATTTAGATAATAAATAAATATCAGACAACCTCACACAAATCGATCTAGTCCTAAATTAAGCTCAAGAAGGCTTTTATGGGCACTAGACGACGATATACATACTTATATAGATAATAATATATATATGTACTTAAATACATAGAACATGACCCCGGCATAAATTTTGGATACAAGATGAAGCTTTTTGAGCGATATGTCCGTATTATCGCTGATGTAGGCAGGAATTTCTATTATTGCTATTAAACCTGTAAAAAGTAACTTTCACTAGTTGTTATTTAAAGGTTCCTACGTTATAACACATCACTAAAGTACACATGTAGATAGTGGTGATATATTGGACAGACATTACCTAATCGATATCTGAACCCATAATAAAAATAGATATCAACTAAGTAGGAGTCGCATATCACAATACCGAAGTTTATACCCAGAATTATGTAGAAGAAAAATTACCGTCAAATGGTCCAACGTTTTTCTATGCTGATGCTAGTGTTTTTTCAGTCCATCGTAACAAGTATGATCACGGGCGTGTATTTATTGTGAAAAATAATTTTTAAATGCATTTTAAATCAAGATTTCAGCCAATTTTAGAGGCGGGCCAAGTAACCCGGGGTTTTGTCCAACATTGCCCATGTCGATTTAACGCAGAATTATAGCTCTTCAAGTAACGGAAAAAACTACAAGAATTCAGGCAATTTAAGCAATAGCATCAAACATCCTCTCATTATTAACTAGGTCGGCAATCGGGTGAGCAATGTTACATGACCATTTTAGGTTGTATTAAATTTCAAACAGCTAAGCATTGTCACTTTAGGGTCAAATGGTTTATATATTCTCACTCCGGATGGTTTTTTTCTTATTGAAGGTATCTGTTTGTATCTGGTTTGAATGGTTTATCATAATAAAACACAATTTCAGTTATTTTTTTTATCAAAATCTTTCGGATTCCTCGCATCCACAACAATTTACCGTCACGTAATATATTATATAACTTTGCATGCACATGAACATTGTGAAGTAATACAATGATTGAAATAAAAGCATAAGGTAATTTGTCCATAAAAACATTACACTCATTTCCTTGCGCAGTAGGTTAAAAAACTCGGAAGTGACAACCATAAGTCGTTTTATAAGGTGGGCAATGTTAGCTTAAGACAGCTTGAGCATTGCAGTGTAACATTACCCGGTTTCACAATTTCCGATTAAATTAAGATGTTACTATTAGAAATAAAATAAAAATAATCTACAGTTCATATTTATTTATAAGTACATGCTCAAAATTACATTTGGATTTGCCATTTCGTACGATACACGTTCAATTGTCCGCCGGAATTGGCCCGCAAAAACACACCCTCAATCGACGAGTTCTGACAAGCTACTGAATAAGGCTACGAGTAAATGCGACGCGCAGTGTGGCCACCTATATAACCTATTTTCTACTAAAAATAGCAGTGTTGCCATAAATCTGTAAATGATTACCCCACGAATTAAAATGTTTACGTTTTTTTTTGGGCAAAGATACCATTGAGGGCAATGTTGGCCAATTTGACGTTACTCAGAAAAATACGTTCCGATTTAAGCTTTACATTTTTTTTCTGAAACGTATAATTACTTCTAATTTGAAGCCATAAAACATATTAAACAACACACAAATTGTACAATAATAAACGCAAATCACCGTCTACGGTGATAATCAAGCGTTTTTCTTATATCACGAAAATTACATTTGACGTGTAGTTAGCAAACGAGTAATTACCTACTTCAAAAAGTAAACGAAATTCTTATTAACATTTTTAATTGTGTTATTTAACAAATAGTAATGAATTTTAAAATGAATAATCAATCAAAAAATATTTCATATTATTTATTATGTTTAACTTAAAAATTTCAAACTAAGCAAGACTTGTAGGTACCCAGTGTGTACTGTGTAGGTACACTGGGTACCTACAAGTTATTATATTCGAATTTAAGTTAAGGGTAGGTCGGCTTTTTGAATTTGGAAATATTGAAATCAAAAAACCTGACAGTATTAGAAAATCTATTTTTATATAAATAACACTTAATTTCAAAAGGTGCAAACTTCGTTGGCTGGGAAGAAAGTAATAATAAGAACCCATATTTTTGCTTCTTCTATTTTTGGTCTGATGATGGAACCGGAAGGTGCCCGTAGAAACATTGTAATAGGTAAAGCAATCCTATCGAGTTTGGGGTCCTAACAATCAACTCAGTGACCAATTGATAGATGTAATAAGAAAATAACAGTCGGCTTGTCACAAAAATGAAACGTTTTATAGAAACTTATCTGGACAACTATATCCTAGGTAAATATATCATGATAACTAAATGTTCATTTTTTCCCAATCCTCTACCCAAAGGTTGTCTGGAAGAGCTCGCTCTTTAGCGATAAGATCGCCTATTGTCTACCATTTATAAATTAGTTTTTCAATTGTAACATTTTTCTTGTTGGTGTCCAATAAAGAATTGTTGTATTGTATTGTAACTTTATATAGTAGTATAGATATTAATACAAGAGGTCAAATATACGGAATGACCCGGATGTGAATTGAAAATAATGATGATGTCATAAAACTATGTTGATTGATTAACTATTGTCTGCATTTAGGCCGGTGGTATTTCGATTAATGGTTATTGAGATATTATTAACTCGTTATCTCGGTCCAAGTAACTCGTGACAGTGTCGATTCTCCGATGTATAGGTACGTCTGTTTAAGAGGCCTTATTCCTTTTAATATGCTGAATGTTTTAGACATGTTTCTCTATGATCAAACATGTTTATTACCATATTATTGATGTTACTACCTAGAACAGGGCTATTGGAATTTATTGGTGTATATTTGAAACCCACATACAGTTTGAAATTTTCATTGACAATTTTTGTTTCAAAAATTATTCGGGATTGACAAGATTCACGCGGAAAATTCGTTTATTCAATTTATTTTCGACTGCACGCAATGAAAACATGAAATAGCTATGTTACTACCTAGAACTCGGTGAAAGGTATTATTTACTTCAAAAAGTTGATTGAAATTGTCAATATATTTGTCATAATATGAAAAAAATACATTTTAAAAGGAATAAGGCCATCCAAAACTTAAACAATCGTAACGAAATTTTTTGGCAACTGAATGGGAAGGAAATATTCGGTGTTAGACCGTTTCGATTCTTCTATTGTTTATAGGTTGTTTTTCTCCCGTTTTTGAGTGGCCAGCACGAACGTTATACGAAGGTACTACTAACCAAAAAGTTTTATATTTTAACTATATTAACAGACAATATTTGTTTCTACACATTAAAAAGACTGTTACCCAAAATAATGCATTCTTTTTTATCATTTAATCGATGATCTATCGATGAATACGTGCTTTTGAGTTTTGTTAAAATCATATGAAGTTAACAAAATTTATTTATTGCAATATTGTATTTTTATAGTTTTTATAAATAACCAAATAAATATGCGGTAAAATATACTCTTGGAACCATCAGGCCTGGCGAGGGACGACGGAAAGAGGCCGGATGGCATGACCCTCGTCCCCTGGAAGTTGGGACGGCCGTTGGTCTGGGACGCCACGTGCGTGGATACATTAGCGCCGTCCCACCTTCCAGTGACCACCACCAAAGCCGGGGCTGCTGCGGACGCGGCCGAACACCTCAAGCGGCGCAAATATGCAGCCATTGACAGTGGCTACATGTTTGAGCCGTTTGGGGTGGAAACGCTCGGGCCATGGGGACAAAGTGCACATAAAATTTACCACGAACTAGCAAAGAGACTAGTCGATGCTACGGGTGACCAGAGGGCTGGTTCATACCTATGCCAAAGAATAGCCCTGGCTATTCAGCGTGGTAATGCGGCCAGCCTCTTGGGCACCCTCCCGCTCGGCACCGATCTGGAGCCCGTTTTTTATTTATAGTTAGGTTTAGTTAGGTTTAAATATTTATATTATGTTCTTAGTTTTAATTGTTTCCATGTTTTATCTTTAGGTAAAATATTGATTGACTCAAGAGGCCTTATACACTTTAAAATGATTTTTTTTCACATTAGGACAAATATATTGATAATTTTAACCAACTTTTTAAATACTTTTCCCCGAGTTCTAGATAGTAACATACCTAGCTGTTTCATGCTTTCATTGCGTGCAATCGAAAAAAAATAAAAAAAACTTGTTTTCTGCCTGATTTTTGTAAATTTAGAGTAGTTATTGAAATAAAAAAATATCAATGAAAAATTCAAATATATACAGTAGTAGCAAGTAACATTGATTACATTTATAATCATGATTAAAGTATAATCAATTGATTATATAGAAAAATGTTTGATCATATAGAACAATTACTAAAACAATCAGCATTTTTGAACGAATAAGGAGAAGGAGCCTTAACGAAGCTAAGATGCAATTAGTACGAGCGAAAAATATGCCATAATACTAAGTATTTACAAATTAATAATTTCGCAAGGTTTAAAACTGACTCCTCTGACCCAACTAAAATAAATAATTACATGTTAACGTTTTTTTTACCTACCAAAATTTTACCGACCATTGTTTATTTATTTGCTTAGTTTGGGACTAGGTCGATTTGTGTATGATTGTCCCTTAATATTTATTTATTTATTTATTTATTTATTTATTTATTTATTTATTTATTTATTTATTTATTTATTTATTTATTTATTTATTTATTTATTTATTTATTTATTTATTTATTTATTTATTTATTTATTTATTTATTTATTTATTTATTTATTTATTTATTTATTTATTTATTTATTTATTTATTTATTTATTTATTTATTTATTTATTTATTTATTTATTTATTTATTTATTTATTTATTTATTTATTTATTTATTTATTTATTTATTTATTTATTTATTTATTTATTTATTTATTTATTTATTTATTTATTTATTTATTTATTTATTTATTTATTTATTTATTTATTTATTTATTTATTTATTTATTTATTTATTTATTTATTTATTTATTTATTTATTTATTTATTTATTTATTTATTTATTTATTTATTTATTTATTTATTTATTTATTTATTTATTTATTTATTTATTTATTTATTTATTTATTTATTTATTTATTTATTTATTTATTTATTTATTTATTTATTTATTTATTTATTTATTTATTTATTTATTTATTTATTTATTTATTTATTTATTTATTTATTTATTTATTTATTTATTTATTTATTTATTTATTTATTTATTTATTTATTTATTTATTTATTTATTTATTTATTTATTTATTTATTTATTTATTTATTTATTTATTTATTTATTTATTTATTTATTTATTTATTTATTTATTTATTTATTTATTTATTTATTTATTTATTTATTTATTTATTTATTTATTTATTTATTTATTTATTTATTTATTTATTTATTTATTTATTTATTTATTTATTTATTTATTTATTTATTTATTTATTTATTTATTTATTTATTTATTTATTTATTTATTTATTTATTTATTTATTTATTTATTTATTTATTTATTTATTTATTTATTTATTTATTTATTTATTTATTTATTTATTTATTTATTTATTTATTTATTTATTTATTTATTTATTTATTTATTTATTTATTTATTTATTTATTTATTTATTAATTTTTCCTTCTGCAGTTCCTGAGGCACTCAAAATCCGTAAGGATCTCCTCCTCGCGGGCGAACGGCTCAAGGGTTTGGCCCCGCACGTGGCCTTAGTTTTGATGCAGAAGTGTTTCGCCGTTCCCAAGATCACTTACCTGCTGCGCACGGCCCCTGTTTGGTTGTTCCCTGGTGACATTGAGACTTTCGATTTGGCCGTTAAGTCGACGATTGAGTCGGTGATCAATGTGTCTTTGAATGACATTCAGTGGACACAAGCAGGTTTGCCCATCCGTCACGGGGGTATTGGGGTGCGGCGTGTAGGGGACGTTAGCCTGCCGGCCTTCTTGGCGTCGGCCCATGGGGTTGCTGACCTAGTTGCTGAGATTTTATCATTACATGGCAACGGGGTGAGCATACCGTATGTGGCCGACGCTGTTGAGCGATGGTTGGCTGTCAATCCAGGTGCGTCCGTCCCGGAGAACCCAGGACTCCAGCGCGCGTGGGATGACGTAGGGTGTAAGGCCACCTTGGACGGTCTGGTTGGAAACGCTGCGGGTGTGGACCGCGCAAGGCTTTTGGCAGTGTCGCGGGCGGAATCGGGGGCTTGGCTGCAGGCGTTACCCTCCCCTCAACTGGGCACGTTACTCGACGGTGACTCGTTGCGGGTGTCCGTCGCTCTCCGCTTGGGCTGTGATGTGTGTCAACCACACGTATGCATCTGTGGTTCCATGGTGGGAGCTGACGGTCATCATGCATTGAGTTGCCGGCGATGCGTTGGGAGACATCCGCGTCACCATGCCTTGAACGACGTGGTCCAGAGGGCGCTCAGGTCGGCAGGTGTTCCGTCTGTGCTCGAGCCTCCGGGTCTTAGTCGCACGGACGGCAAGCGGCCGGATGGCCTAACGTTGGTGCCATGGGAGAGAGGGCGGTGCTTGATCTGGGACGCTACGTGCGTCAGCACCTTCGCCGCCTCTCATATCAGTCGCACAGTACGTGTGGGCGGAGCGGCGGCCGAGTCGCAGGCGGCGGTGAAGCGCCAAAAGTATGCTCCTTTGGGCTCGGGGTATATTTTCGTCCCTTTTGCGGTGGAAACGGCGGGCTGCTGGGGTGCTGATGCGAAGCAATTTGTGCGTGACATAGGCCGTCGACTTAGGCAAAAGGGAGAGGACCCCCGCTCCGAATCGTTTCTGGTGCAGAGGCTGTCCATAGCCATCCAGCGGGGTAATGCTGTGAGCATTATGGGCACTTTCGCACCGGAAACGATAACGAGCGGGTTTGACTATGGTAATTAGTTTAGTTATTAATTATTAGGTAGGTATATTTAATATACTTACGGAACACTTTATGACATATTATTATATTAGATGTGATCACAAATTTGTAACTTCATGTATATAAATATTTATTAATTTATTTATTTATTTATTTATTTATTTATTTATTTATTTATTTATTTATTTATTTATTTATTTATTTATTTATTTATTTATTTATTTATTTATTTATTTATTTATTTATTTATTTATTTATTTATTTATTTATTTATTTATTTATTTATTTATTTATTTATTTATTTATTTATTTATTTATTTATTTATTTATTTATTTATTTATTTATTTATTTATTTATTTATTTATTTATTTATTTATTTATTTATTTATTTATTTATTTATTTATTTATTTATTTATTTATTTATTTATTTATTTATTTATTTATTTATTTATTTATTTATTTATTTATTTATTTATTTATTTATTTATTTATTTATTTATTTATTTATTTATTTATTTATTTATTTATTTATTTATTTATTTATTTATTTATTTATTTATTTATTTATTTATTTATTTATTTATTTATTTATTTATTTATTTATTTATTTATTTATTTATTTATTTATTTATTTATTTATTTATTTATTTATTTATTTATTTATTTATTTATTTATTTATTTATTTATTTATTTATTTATTTATTTATTTATTTATTTATTTATTTATTTATTTATTTATTTATTTATTTATTTATTTATTTATTTATTTATTTATTTATTTATTTATTTATTTATTTATTTATTTATTTATTTATTTATTTATTTATTTATTTATTTATTTATTTATTTATTTATTTATTTATTTATTTATTTATTTATTTATTTATTTATTTATTTATTTATTTATTTATTTATTTATTTATTTATTTATTTATTTATTTATTTATTTATTTATTTATTTATTTATTTATTTATTTATTTATTTATTTATTTATTTATTTATTTATTTATTTATTTATTTATTTATTTATTTATTTATTTATTTATTTATTTATTTATTTATTTATTTATTTATTTATTTATTTATTTATTTATTTATTTATTTATTTATTTATTTATTTATTTATTTATTTATTTATTTATTTATTTATTTATTTATTTATTTATTTATTTATTTATTTATTTATTTATTTATTTATTTATTTATTTATTTATTTATTTATTTATTTATTTATTTATTTATTTATTTATTTATTTATTTATTTATTTATTTATTTATTTATTTATTTATTTATTTATTTATTTATTTATTTATTTATTTATTTATTTATTTATTTATTTATTTATTTATTTATTTATTTATTTATTTATTTATTAAAAGGTTTACCAACAGACAACACTATTATGAAATTACAATGAGAAACATGAGTAGGTACATAAAATGCCAGTGTCTATCCAATGATGTGAACACGACATGCATATCAAAAAGCTACTTAAACAATGTGAGGAGATAACATTACAAAGAAAATAACAATTTTTAATAAGTACACCTCTCCATTACTCCCCCTCATGCGGGATATTATGTCTCAACGTTGACATTGGCGAAATAACTCTGGCTAAAAACAGCGAGAAGTGAAAGCCATATAAAAAAGGCTATTATATTGTATAACTAGCGACCCGCCCCGGCTTCGCACGGGTGCAATGCCGATAAATTATGCATGTAGTATACACATAAACCTTACTCTTGAATCACTATCTATTAAAAAGAATAGCATCAAAATCCGTTGCGTAGTTTTAAAGATCTAAGCATACATAGGGACAGACAGACAGCCGGAAGCGACTTTGTTTTATTCTATGCAGTGAGTTGTACTTAAACCTTCAGTCATGAGGTTATTTGCATTCAGTTTCGGTATTTTCTTCAGTCAGTAGGTCCCGCGCCGCCTGAACGCTCGCGTCCCCTGTCGCCCGCTGTCAGCAAGCTTCGTTCGGAAAAGTTTGCTACGAACATTATTTATTGGTTTTTAGTTTCATAAAGTTGGATTGAATGAGAAGAGGTGTTGAGTATTTTGCGTGCGAAAAGGTAAGTTTTACGGAATAACTGTTACGTGTCAAGATATTTATTTAAAAACAAAGACATTTTCTATATTAATCTTTTTTCTTTAGTAAAAAAAAGCGACACTAAATGAGTCTTGGCCTCCGACATAAGAGATCGCCACTTTACCCCTTTCTCTAGTATCAAAATTATATTCTGGCTAATTTATATTGATCATTTTAGTCATCAAAATCGGAATATCCGTTCAAGTTTTAGTTTTTTTTACACATATAAAAAATAGAATTATATATATAATAATCTGTTTAAAGTTCTTTTTTAGGGTTCCGTACCCAAAGGGTAAAAACGGGACCCTATTACTGAGACTTCGCTGTCCGTCCGTCCGTCCGTCTGTCACCAGGCTGTATCTCAAGAACGGTGATAGCTAGACACTTGAAATTTTCACAGATGATGTATTTCTATTGCCGCTATAACAACAAATACTAAAAATGAAATAAAATAAATATTTAAGGGGGGCTCCCATACAACAAACTTGTTATACCTATATATACATAGATATAGGTACGGAACCCTTCATGCGCGAGTCGGACTCGCACTTGCCCAATTTTTTTTTTAAAGCTGTTGCCATATTGCGCTTCCCCTTGGGGGCAGAAAAAGCGCGCCAAAATTACAATACTGTATTAACAGCCCGAAACTGATTTTCTTCTTCATGTTTACAGCCCGACACAAAAGAGTAGAAAACGGATGAAAAAGGAACTAAAAATTTTCATACAAAATTGTTACCATATTCAAGCACTTTACGTCAAAAATGTGACAGTTGCGAAGGATGTGGCGCCCTCATTTATTTTCTACTCTTTTGTGTCGCACTGTATGCACTTTTTAAATTCTTTTTAAGAACGCATATTCAAACATTATGTCAAAAAAGAGGGTTTTATTTCCATTGTGCTTAATTTCCTTAGCACTTTAAAAAGTATAGTTGTTTTTTTTTGTGGTTTTCGGAAAATCCAATCGGCGCATTTTTATATGAAATTTACTTTCTCAATGTTTCATTAGTGTTAATGAAGTGAAATAATTATTAATTAGTTATGGCTGCTTATAGTGTTGGATAATGAATATTTTTTGTTTAGATATTTAGCTACTCATTCCTCCTTCCTATCATTCATACTATAGCAAATGTCAAATAGAATCATACCTAAATAGAAAATTAATTTTAATTAATCCATACTAATATTATAAATGCGAAAGTGTGTCTGTCTGTCTGTTACCTCTTCATGCTTAAAGCGCTGAATCGATTTTGATGAAATTTGGCATAGAGATAGTTTAAGATACAAGGAAGGACGATAGTTTTCATCCTGGAAATTATACCTAAAAAGATTGAAAAGTGAGTGAACATTTCCGTTGGGGTGCGGTGACCCTGTAGGAAATGTAATTATTAGACCAAAAGCACAATTGCTCTTACATTTGCTTAGGCGCTTTTAATAATCCCTTTTATCAAGTACCACGCGTGCGTAGTCGCGGGCAAAAGCTAGTTATTAATATTATGAAGTTCTTTTACTTTTTGATTTAGTTTAACTTGACGAAATGAGTTCTCAATATAATAATATTTAAATATTAAAAGTTTAATTGTTCCTTATTTAAACTGCACCTGACGAGATTGGTCTGATAAAATAATATATTTAATATGTTTTAGTATAAGTTCTACAAACATTGTCATTTTATGATTCCATATTTAGTTATTGACAGGGTTTTTCTTTTATTTCACGGCATTATGCGACTATGCGTGTACATCCAAACGTGTAGTTTTCGAACGGACATGTTTTCGTTACGAGTTTTTTTGTTTTTTTTTTTTTATATTAATGTATTTATTCATAAAATGTACCATGCATGTGTGCAGCCAGTGGTACATACATTTCAAGTTAAAAAAATGACAAAATATCCACAGACAAATAAGAATAATACTTAAACCGAGTATAAAATCCAATGTCAAACTTTTTTTACGAATACATGACGAATACGGAAGTTCCAAAAAACAAATTTCCAATAAAAACAGAACTGTTTGCTCCTTCATGTCTTCAATAATTTAGTCTTTTTTGTAAACAATACAATTAGACTGCTCTAAATGACACAAATTCAGGTCAAAGGGTAGCGTTTAGCATTTACGCTACGGCTATTTGGAAATTGGAAATAAACATTGAGACTTATTGACTATAAACTACAATTACCTTGGTGACCTATTGACTGATGATGATGTTATGATGTGTGTCACCGTTAATGATGCTTGAATTGTTATTTTTTGTGGTGTAGTACAGCTTTTTTTTTAAATATGCTCTGCGTAGAACTCTTAAAATGAAGGTTCCGTACGACCATTCTTTAGATGTAACAATGAAGCGGAAAATTTAAAAACTTGACGGTTCAGGCGGGGTTCGACCCTGCATCTCCAACGGCTTGCCGGGCCAACACGGGCGTCCTACCTATTGGACCCCCGAACCTGATGCGAGAGCCCTTGAATTTTTCAAGCAGTTGCTTCTACATGCCTTAGGGTGGCATCGTAGCGTAAACATTTGTTTACGTTAGCAGACGTTACTGCTTTAATAAAATAATTTTTTGGATATCCCACACGGATTGTACCTACTTAAATAAACGAGCTAAAAAGTGATATCGCTTTTGTATGTACGAAAGGTTTAAATTAAAGTAAATTTATCAAGGATTCATTCACGGTTTTCTTTTAAAATTGAAAATACCGCGCTCCAGGACACATTCGAGGGCGCGGGAAACCAGGTTGAAAAACCAGGTTTCTGCGTGAATTTTATCAATTTCGATTAATCTTTGACATATAAATTATCAATGAAAAATTCAAACTGTAGGTTTCAAATATACACCAATAAATTGCAATAGCCCTGTTCTGTTCCAAGTAGTAACATTGATAATCTGTCAAGCAACATATTTGATCATAGAGAAAATGTCTAAAACAATCAGCATTTTGAAACGAATAAGGAGCTTTAAGTTCTTCTTATTCTACCTTTTCTACTTCTCTACCATCGGCAGCATTCCCGAGGGAACCACGGCTGGCACATCTATAATTCAGACCAGTTCATTCACCTACCTGAACAAACCCTGGCCTGTTTGCGTACGGTAAATAGGCGTATCGTACTATAAAATCCTTTATAAGATACGACCTTTTTAAGTACAGCAGTGTAGGTAATTTGTACGGTCCACGAATCATGAAAAATTTATATTATTTTACTCTAATCCAACGACCGTAACCATGTATGGAGGAAATTGTTAAAGCGGAACTTAAAAGCGTTCTAGTAAGAGGTTTTCCTGGACGTTTTTTTTTTAAATAAGATCATCATCAATTCATCATTATCATCATATCACCCTTCAGGCCTTCCACGCTGCGTCTTTCGGTCCGCGGTCGCCACTCAAGGACCTTTCTGTCCCAACGGCAAGCAAGCATTATATAGATAAATAGAATACTCTTTATTGCACATCTGGACAAAAAAGAAATACCAACACAGCTCTCGTAAAAATTAAAGAGGGTCTCCATACAAAGAAAGTCTTTTTTTAACAGTTGAATGGTAGTAGACACTTAAAATTTGTATAGGGCCACTGCAATTATTTTTTTCACTTTAGCCTATAGTGTTGTGTCCCACTGCTTGGCAGAGGCCTCTCCTCTCTTGCGCCACTCATATCTATTAGCTGCATGGTACCTCCACTCTTTACTGAATGCATTCAAGTCATCACGCCATCTTCTCTTCAGTCTGCCTCTGCTATGGTACCCTTGCGGTGTCCATTCGGAGATTATTCTGGCCCATCGTACCGAAAAAAAAGAAATAAATGGTACCCCATGCGCAAGTTCGACTCGCACTTGGCCAGTTTTTTCACTCCTACTAATATTAATGTACGCGGACACGTAAAGGCCACGACAAAGTTTCGTGAAGTCACATTCAACTTATTCCTTATTTCCTGTAGCCTCGGTTCAGAAAATTTCGCCTTATCTTATCTATGATTTATAATTGAAGGAAAGAGCAGTTTTCTGCTAGTTTACGACCTAGTCCAGTAAGTATTCTTGGGCGGGCAGCAAATTTGACCTAGATTTTTTATCAAAAGTGCTCAAAAGACTTTAAATAAGCTAGCCGTTACGCTAAGGTACCAAGGTACAGTCTGACATAAAAGAGTAGAAATTAACTGGCAATACGCTCGTGCCTTTCTAATCAATCTAAGAAAACGGAATGTTATGAAATAAGTATAAAGTATTGTTGAAGAAGCCTTTGCCTCGCGTTTAACACGTTGCCTGCCAAAACGAGTATACTCGTAGCTTCAGTTTTTCTTACCCAATGCCACCCATACAAAACAGGCAATACGAGTGTACTCGTACTTGGCAACTGACCCTAGCAGATCCTACGAGTATATCCGTAGCGTGGCTTATAAGTATACTTTTTATTATCTGTTGCCAACTACGGACATACTCGTATTATATTTACGCGCCAATTTTACGCCACGGATAATGAGATGGACGACGGGACTCCTCTGTACAAACTGCAATCTGTGTTAAATCACTTTAACAATTTGGTGTCAGATATTTACACTCCATCTGTTAATATTTGTACTGATGAATCCATGATGTTGTGGAGAGGCCCCTTGGTCTTACGGCAATATATCAAAAATAAAAAACATAAATTCGGGATTAAGTTGTACGAGTTGTGTAAATCCAATGGCATAGTACTGAGAATTCATGTATACACTGGCAAAGAACAGGAAGCTATCAGAACATCGACGTATAATCACTCAACTCAGGTTGTTATGGACTTAATGCGAGACTACTTAGATAAAGGTTATAAATTGTACACAGATAACTTCTAAAACTCAATTTTACTGACGAAATTACTGACTGGTAGATCGACATACATCTGCGGAACCTTAAGAAAAAACCGCAAAGGAAATCCAAAGCCGCTGTTGACACGCAAATTGAAGGTAGGCGAAATGGTTGCTATGAGAATGAACAAAGTGTATGTCTGCAACTGGAAGGATAAACGTGAAGTTTTATGCATATCTAAGTAATATGATTTCCAGACCAACATTGATTCCGGTTCCTAACAGACACGGGCGAGTTTGCATGAAACCGAATGTAATAAAAGACTATAATGATTGCAATTCCGGTATCGATCTATCCGATCAAATGCTCTCTTAACATTTTGGTATAAATAAGAAGTTAGCAATACACATCTTTGAGATAGGTATACGTTCATAACGCGAATATGATTTACAATAGTCAAACTTCGCCAGACAAAAAACTGAATTCTTTGGCTTTCAAAGACGAAATCGTAAAACATTTGCTCGGTGAAAAGTACAGACAGGATCCTAGTTGCCCGCCTCCGGTTCGTTTCATTATTTGGAACGCATACCTCCAACGCAGAAAAAACAGAAATCGACGAAAGCATGTCGCGTTTGCACTAAAGAAAAGAAACGCAAAGAAACGAGCTACTACTGCCCTGTCTAAGCGGAGAAACCAGCTTTATACATCGAAAACTGTTTCAAAATGTACCACCTAGAGAAACTTTGTACTTAACCCCGTTTAAAAAATATATATGAAGCTTGTACCAATTTCTAAACTTAGTTTTATTTCCAATGCCAGATAATTAAACAAGACCCTTACCTTGCCAGCGTTTCAAATAAGCTATGTAGCGTGCAGCAAACATCTACGAAAATACTCGTACTCGGCACTGGAGGCAGGCCTACCTGTTACGAGTATACTCGTAGTTGGCAGGCAACGATGGCGAAGCGAAACAAAAAATAAAAATTTACTATTACCAGAATATATGATTGCTCCGCCGTTTTACCTTTACGTTAAGTTTGCAAGAGTTTGAGGACTTTGAGGTCTAAACTTAACCTAACCGGGTTATACAAATTGAGGTTTAGTTCTGGTCTGTTTCTTCTTCCAGAACTTAAACCAATTTTACGAAATTTTAGGAACGGAATGAGAAGGAAATTGTTAGTTTCCATTTTTGCGCTTATTATTGTAAAGTTCGTATGCCAGTCGTCTGGTTTTGACCAAAATTCCACCGCAAACGGACGCCTAATAAATAATTTAATAATTTGCGGCACCACATAAGTTTCCTTTTCAGTTCCTAAAATTTCGTAAAGATTGGATAAGTTTTGGAAAATAATCAGATTTTTTTTGGAGATTAGCAGTGATATTTCGCCTTAAAACTGCCAATAACGCACAATCACGTAAAATTGTGTAGATTGGCGGAAGAGTATGGCGAACAGTTGTAACTATATTTTTGTTTTTCAACAAAATTGTATGAAATTTTCATTTATATTCTGTCATAGCCCAACAAACTATTACATTATCTCTGCCAACAGGCTGTCTTTCAGAGACATAGGTACAGGGACGGGCAATACTCCAGCATAAATAACAGATAATTCACTAAAACATAGCCTTCCTGTAAATATGGGGTATTGCAAACCTGCAGTTGTGTGACCCGACCTAGTTTCCGTGACTAATGGTGTGTCCAAAACTGGGCCGCTGTTTTGTTGTTTGTGATGATCGTCGATAATCGACGGCCGGATGCTTTCACCAGGGGACTCATCCGAGGCAATGCGATATCACTACATAGCCATATCTCACTCTCTATACAGCTATATATTGGGCAATATTCAGTGCCGGTTTTAGCACTACCAGCGCCCTGGGCGGTATTTCTACGGTGCCCCCTAAACATAACGAGTTTTTCGCAAAATTACCGTAGCGCCATCTACCGTAAAGATACGATGCCACCCTAAGGCATGTCGAAGCAACTGGTTAAAAAATTCAATGGCTCTGACATCTGATTCGGTGGTCCAATTGGGAGGACGCCCGTGTTGGCCCGGAAAGCCGTTGGAAACGCAGGTTCAAATCCTGTCCGAATCATTAAATTTTTCAATTTTCGCTTCATTTGTAAACATTTAGTTTACGTTAGCAGAACGTTACTGCTTTAATAAAAATAAGTAAATAATTCATGATGACATTGATGAACCTGTAGGAAATGTAATTATTAGACCAAAAGCACAATTGCTCTTACATTTGCTTAGGCACTTTTAATAATCCCTTTTATTAATTAAGGTGATTAGGTGGATATCTATCGTGTTGTACGAGGTTGCTTCCATACTTCCAAGTTCCACGCGGACGTAGTCTCAGGCAAAAGCTAGTACAGAATAAATAACCATAATATGCAAATAGATATATATTATATAGTTTCTGTCCAATTAAGAATAGTATAATGTCCAAAAGTGTGTGGTAGTTTATTTGGTTTAATGATGTAATTTATTTTTCATCTCTCCTGTTCGGAAAGTGATCATGAGTGAAAAGTATTTTTTTTAATTGCTACGAAGTCAAAGATAATTGCCATCTAGATGCACGTCGTCGTGACCAACTCAATTAGGTACCTACAATCTAGTCGGCCGTGGCCGTGGTAAGTGGCCATTGAAAAAAGGTCTCCAAAGGTTAGGTGTAGGCAAGCTTAATTTATTTATATCTAATTATTAAAGATAAATTTGCATTATATTCAAAATACATACATATAATTCCGTCCCAAATTTATTGATAGATCGTACATTTACTTACATAAAAAATAAAATTGAACCCATTGAATTGTTTTTTTTTTGTAACTTTAAATGTTGCGGTACGTATATCTTAACTTTTTTGTATCTATAAAAAATAATAATAATTAAGGTTTGCGATAGAAAAAGCGGGAACACAAGATTAAATATAAATACCGTGTATTTTATTCGTTATTGGTTAAAAATTACATGGATATTAATATATCTCACTCATAACATATGCGTGTAGTATTTTATTTTCTTCGCAGTCGAAATGAAAAGTAGAGTGGTTAACTCGGGTGAAATTACCCATTTCACCCTCGAACTATTGACGCTCTCACTTCGTTCGAGCGCCAGAAATTTTTCGGGTGCAATGGGTCACTTTCTACCCTTGGTTAACAATCTACTATAGTCAAACACCGAAATGGCAGATAAAATTTTCGATCTATGCATAATTTGTTACTTACATACTCGTATTTTGCTTGTTTCAGGAAACAAAAGAATGGGCGGAAACACTGGCAAGACATCAAAGTTCGCCGCAGCGGTATTACTGATTGTGAATTTTATTGCGATGGTGAGTGTTAAATGCATTGTAACAGACATCTATACTATAGGGTAGATGGCTGATGTTAAATTCTACATCATACTCTAGTTATATCATATTAATGAAATTAGCTCGATGTGTCATGAAATAAGTTTCTGTCAAAAATGACATTTTAGTGGCAAGCTTTTATAGCCGACTGTACTTTTCTTTGGATATCCATCAAAATGCTCACTGAGACGATTCTAAAGAGCCCAAGCTCGGTAGGATTGCTTTTTCTATTATAGAGTTCCTATGGCCACCTTCCGGCTCTATCATCAGATCAGCCCCATGGTACCATATTATTGTATTGTCATCAAAGTTAAGTAAGTATGCAAAATTTCAGCTCAATCGGTTGACGATATCTGCTTCAAAATTGAGTTGCAAGATTTCACCCGAACAAACATACGTATACATTAAACATACAATGCAAGTTAAATAAAAGCTTGTAAAAAGAAAAAAAATGTTTTTGGAAAAATATGACCTCAAAGGGTTTTTTGTCTAATAGAAATTTGTTTTCGGAATCCTCATAATTTATCAATCAATCAATCAATCAAATCGTTTATTTGCTAGAATACAGGTAGGTAGGTACAAATGAGGTCTTATATTCTAAATTGTTCCATGTATTCAGCCTGCGTGCAGGCATGCAAACATTTTAAGTGCACGCACGTTACATCAAATCATAATTAAAATAAAATAAATTCTTATAACAAATTAAATTTCTATTATTCTTACTTTTAAATTCCGTTTCATAGCACCATGTCAAAAAGTATAAATAAGTATAAACAAACAGACAATTCAAAAATAGAAAATAAATAAATTAACAATAAAATAACAGGCATGTCAGACATAAATATAATAAAAGATTAACTTACAGAAGGCGGGTTTAAATACTCTTTTCTAAAAAATTTCATGTAATGATGCCTTACCATCGCTAGATAGACTACAGTAAGTGGAACATACCGAAGACTTTTTAGAAGTGTCCAGTAAACAGCGAGATTTTAAATTTGGAATCAATATTTGTCCAGTAAGTAAGTATGTAATTCCTATTACGTATCAAGATATTTGAATCTCGAAACACGATTTACATCGTCACCGACCTATAAAAAAACTAAGGATGTGAAGGCGATGAGGTCGTATATAAATGTAAAAAGGATGCATTCCACAAATTGTTTTAATTGTAAGTACAGTGCGACAGCAAATTGTAGAAATTAAAAAGTGGTGTCCCTTTTTCATAGATTAAATAGAAAGAGACGACATTGCAGTATACACTTGCAATTTACACTAAGAGCAAATGTAAAATAAAAAGAGGTTAGCACTATTGGCAGTATAAACGTAACTCTGGATGCATATTAAAAAAAAAAAAAGTAGCGACAAGGTTTAGTGCGGAAGTTTGTATGCAGCGTTTAGTTCATATTTATGCTGTGTAAAATGACAATGATATTTCGGAATTCCTTCCTTTTTTGTGTCGTTTAGAAAAAACCTCGGAGTTAAAATTTAAGGTAAGCTTTATGATATGAAAATTAGTTAGAAAATACAACAATGTATAAAAATAATTAAATTTTATCTTTAAGACTTAGATTTGTAAGACAGTGCAAATAATTAAACGCAGTATTTATAAAAAAAGAAATAAAGGCGGGATTTAAATTAAAAGACAAAAATTTCAAATTTGTTTGTGTGATCTATTACAATAATTCAGCAAAAATGGTTCAGACGAGTCTGATTCCGAATAGACGGCACTCCTCCATACTTAAAAGCGGAGGCAGAGTTAGCTAAAATAATTTACTTCCGACTAAATCCAAGGAAATATAAAAAAAAAACAAGAGATTCATTAAATGGAAGGAAGAAAATCAAGTTAATAATTGGTCAGATAATGTGTGATAAGGTCAGAATATTTCAACAATCTTTCTGAGACAATCGGATGGCTACAAAGGAAAGAAATCGCAAATATTCAGCAGCGAAATATAGAAAAGAGATGATAACCATTTTAGCGATGAAGGTAAATAAATGCTGCCTCTATTTGATAACGATATAACTATATCTTTTATCCAAGTATAAACTCATAATTATTTTTGTTATAGGTTGTTATCATGAGAGTTAATGGTGCCTGCGACGACGAATATCACAATGTGTAATAATAAAAATGGGATATAACAAGAATATTCATTGAAAAATGGCCGAATATGAATGTCACCTACAAAATATAATTTTAATCTAATTTTCTTGTTTAATTTTTGAGAAAAGCACTATACTTGCTTCGACCGTAAGAGCCATCCTGGCCTCGTATTATATCCGGACCTCGCCTACGGCTCGGTCCGTCTGATTCCTACTCGGCCAGTATGGCTTACTTACTGGTCTCTGCCGTAATGTACTATTACGCTATAAAAGCACTTGTCCAGCAGCCAGGTGGACAACTTGTGTTTAAAACTGTTACCCCGTAGCAGCTTTATATCGTCAGGTAAGTTGTTAAACAGTTTTATACACATGTTGAACACGTTTTTGCTGTATATCGCCTTGCGAGCCGGAGGTTTATACAACTGACACATGACTTTCGGTCTGGTTTGCCTGTCCCTTATTTCACCACGTGTTTTGAAGTGTGACCGGTTGTTACAGACAAACACACACACATCTCTAACATATAAGCAGGGCAGTGGCAGTATATTTAATTTTTTAAATAAGGGTATACAGCTATCATCAATCCGAGCATTGCAGACGGCCCTGACACATTTTTTTTTGAATTTTAAAGACTCTATCCACATCCACAGAGTTACCCCACAGTATTAACCCGTAGGAGAGGACGGATGACACATAACCGTGGTAGGCTGTAATGGCGGCTTCTACTGATACAGTGTTTCTCAGCCTACGAAGAGCAAACACGAACCAAAACAATAATTGTATGACAACCATGAACTTAAACGCACTTTTTCACGGTGAAAATGGCGTTTTACTTATTTTCTCCATACAAATATTGGTACCCTAACATTATAATGACGTCACGATTAGCTGGCCATTTGTATGTAGCGTTTTTAGCGCTCCGAAGTAATGTTGAACTTTGACGGTCATTTTTCTGACTTTTAGAGCAGTCTAAATGTAGTTATAGTCCTATAAACATATAATGATTCCAGTAAACATAGAATCGACTGACATTCTCAAAAAAGTTTCATCATGCCTATAAAAAAATTGAAAATTTGTATTGAGTATCAGTTTCTAATGTTAGGCATATGATTTTCAGGAAAAATCTTAATAACGCGATGCGGGATCTTCTTTTATTTTGTATAAGCTCGCTGCGCCATGCCAGTCTCTCGCCATCTGTTGCTCATAATTTATTTGCTTATTAACTGCGCCGCGCGGTGTTCCCCGCTCATCCTATGGGAACACTACATTTTTTCGGGATAAAAGTAGTCTATGTTCTAAACCAGGGTGTCAGCTACCTTTATACCAAAATTTATCAAAATTGGTCCAGCCGTTTGAGCGTGAAGAAGTAACAAACATACACATAAACACAAACTTTCGCCTTTATAATATTAGTGTAATTTCCTTATATCCACAAGCCCAGCGGCAACCTTCAAGGGCCCTAAAATATTCAGGCTTCGAAAGGCCATCTTTGCTCAGGGCTATCGGTATAAATTAATTGCCGCCTTAGAGGAAACCTATCACGCGATCACCTTGCACCTGTCACCGAGCTATCCGCAACCAAATGCAGCTTAAGGCGCTCTTTTCCCAGTAGACGCCGAACTCACTCATTTTGGAATGAGTCGTAGATAAACATATTAAGCAGTGTTCGAAGATTATGAAAAACATATATATAATACTTAAGGATCTTGCGATTATAAAATCGTTTTCAGCAACATGATTGGATAAATTTCGGTCGATAGAATAGAATCCCAAAGTTACCTCTATTTGTAATATTTTTCCAGTGGCAAGGCTAAAATACGAAGTTTTTTTACCCATTTTTTGCTTAAATGTATGGATACTATCATTATCTAGGTACATTCGCTAGGATTGTCTCGATACAATTATTTATTTAATCACTAGAACTAAAAACCTGCTAAAAATCGTCGCGCGTCAGCGCTTGAAGAGCGTCAATTAGTTCCGCGCGACCACGGACGGACAATATCGCCCTAAACATGGTCTTCTACAATGGTCTTTTCACATTTTATGACATATATAATTATGTTGATATTTTCGACCAACTTTTTGATAGTAATATAGCTATTTCATGCTTTAATTGCGTTTAGTCGAAAATAAGTTGGAAACACTACACACGTGAATTTTATCAATTTCGTGTAGTTTATGAAACAAAAATTATCTATGAAAAATTCAAACTAGGTAGGTATCAAATATATACTTAAGCAACAATAAATTGCAACAGCTCTGTTCTTAGGTAGTAACATTAATAAAATATGTTAAGAAACATGTTTGATCATAGAGAAAAATATCAAAAACCATAAGTATTTTTGAACAGAGCTTTAAGCTTGTCATGTGTGTGTTTTATGTACTTGTAATTATTTTTTATACTACGACCGTGGCAAACAAGCATGCCCGCCTGATGTTAAGCAGTTACCGCCGCCTATGGACGATTTTTGTAGTTGTTGTCTATAAATGTCTATTTGTTGATTGACTATAAAAAAATATTGTACAGGTAGTCTGCAGCGCAGTATTTGCGTTCAGCCTGTGGGTGATAGTGTCACCGTCCACTCTTTCCGCCGCCATCGAGAAAATAGACAGCCCTATAATCAAGGTAAGTCTTAAAAAAAATGTTTTTTAGAGTTCCGTACACAAAGGGTAAACGGGACCCTATTACTAAGACTCCGCTAACCGTCTGTCTGTCTGTCAGGCTGTATCTCATGAACCGTGATAGCTAGACTATTGAAATTTTCACAGATGATGTACCTATACTTGTTGCCGCTATAACAACAAATACTAGAAACAGAATGAAATACAACAAACGTGATCGGTTGCGTTAACTTTGCACCTCATTTGTATGCGGCGCTATACATAACAGGTGCAAACTTAACTAACCCGGCTTAGTAAGAATCCGACTCGTACTAGGCCGGTTTTTCTCAAACATGCAATGAAATGTCCTCATAACGTGCGTTTGGTTATAATATAACAGGCTTCGAAGTATCCACGTTTCGGGTGAAACAATTCAAAAGAACTGTAAAGGAATTTCCTACAAAATTAAAGGCTTAAGCCGGGAAGTACTTTTTTTTTAGTAAAATACATTTATAAAACTAAGACCTCCCGGCCCATGACGCAGGCAGCATTCCCACGCTGTATGGCTATGGAAATCCTTTACAATTTATATTGTTTATCGAATAAATGACTAAAGACTATTTACCAACGATTGTTGCAAATTCGATGTTCTATTATTAGCAAGTCAGTGTCAGCCGCGAGGGTGGCACGACATCGACCACCCGTGCGATTACCTCATTCATCATGTGCCAAAGTCGTTGTGAATCTTTGACGACGCAGTTGGTACAGTTTGTAGTTCACCTGCCTACTGAGCCGGCGATCCTGGGTTCGAATCCCCGCCAGGGCAAATATTGGACAGTAGGGAGAAAACGAAAACTATAACAGAAAGGGAAATCTGTTCTTAGGAACCATGGCGTCGATTTTAGATTTAATAGAAACTGCATTACATTTTTTGTTATAAATCTCACACGGCCGCATAATTGACAAATAAATGTTGCGCCTTTCGATGAAGGGAGAAGAGCACGCTGGTGTCTCAGGTTCCGCTTGTGGGAAAGAGAAGCAAAAGGTGACATTTTATCCTTCAGAATCGACACCCAACACTGGGAGGATATGTCTGAAGACCGTGACCTATGGAGGAAGACTTTGTGCGATGGTGTGGTTGCATATGTTGTACAATATATAAAAGCATTGATACAAGGATCAAAGCTCAAAAAAAAAAAATGAGTTACCTGGTACCCGGAACAGACCGGGAATCGAACCCGGTACCTCTGGATTGCCAGTCCAGCGCGTTATTCTTTCCGCCGCCCTAACTCCCAAGCAACCTTTCGATTTTTTCCTTATGCTTTGTGTCAAAGTCAAAGTCAAAGTCAAAGTTATTTATTTGTGAACAATAGGTAATAATAGGTAACAAGTTTCATGACGTGTTCAGCTATGTTCAACCCTAGGTTAGAGCATACAAAATAGGTAGTTGCTATATACATGTTTATAGCTAATTAAATTAATCTAAACATCATAGTCATTGAAATACTCATTAATAGAATAATAACATTTTTTGATTAAGTATTTTTTTAACATCTTTTTAAAATCTATGACATTTCCCAAGTGTCTTATTGCACATGGAATTTTATTATAAACTTTTGAGGCCATTCCAATTACGCTTTTGGACAGAAGACTCGTTTTGGATGGCGCAGCAAACAACTTATTTTGAAGTCTCTGACTTGAAAACTTTTTTAATTGGTCTGGATTAATCTTCACGAATAAAGCAATCTCATAAATATACAAAGAAGGCAAGGTAAGAATGTTTAAATTTATAAAATGCGTTTTACAAGACTCCGTAGACCGCAGACCACACACCGCTCTCAAACATCGTTTCTGGGCTTGAAATACTAATTCACGGTCTGTGGAGTTACCCCAAAAAATTACTCCATAAGATAATGTTGAAGAAACGTATGCATGGTATGCAGTCAACACAGCCGATTGGTTTACAATTTTACGTAACATAAACAATGCATAAGAGTAGGAATTCAATTTTTTACATACATTTTCGGTTTGAATTTTCCAAGTAAGTTTATTGTCTACAGTTAAACCTAAAAACTTAGTGTGATCAACCTCCTTAATATTCAGATCCATATAATTAGCATTGGGATATTGTAAGTTTTTTCGTCTCTGTTTAAAATTCATAATATGCGTTTTATTAATAATTCATAATTTGTGTGTCGATCTTTGCATTGTTTATTTGAAAAGCTTTACACCTTAGCGACCTCTATGTGAATACGTTAATATTCACATCTGCCGCACTACTTTGCATCAGTGAACGAGCAAGCGAGAGAGGGGGCTGTTATTTTATAAATTTATGAACCATGTCATATGTCTCATTTTTTTTATTTCAGTATGTACCCAACATACTGAATTTTTTATATTAAATCATTGATACAAAGATCAAAGCTCATAGAGAAATTGAAATGAGTTTCCTGGTGGAAGAGATCTGGAATCAAACCCGGTACCTCAATATATATTACCACATAACAGCTCCCAAATGTATTAGATAACAATTACGCAATTACCCCACCTGGATATCCGGGTCACCGGACGGCTTTGTCCAGGAGCGACCCGGATCCGGATAATAGTCGATCGTATCGGGCATGATACGGCAATTTGTTCACGTGCGATCCGGTGATAATGATTGTCGGTTAATGAAGGTTTTTAGGTCGTTTACTAGCAATCTTTGCCATAGACA
This sequence comes from Apotomis capreana, assembly GCA_947623375.1. NCBI lineage: Eukaryota > Metazoa > Arthropoda > Insecta > Lepidoptera > Tortricidae > Apotomis > Apotomis capreana. Next base: position 11,746,386 of record OX392521.1, read on the forward strand.
TATTAAATGAAATGCCGGTCAAGTGCGAGTCGGTATCGCAAACCGAGGGTTCCCTAAGAACTATGAAAGCACTTCTTAATGCTCTAACGAAAAGATCAACTGTACCGAGCGACAAACTGAACTTACGTACTTTAACGACGATATTTTTTTATGATTTAATTTAATTACAAATTTATAGCTTTCAGATTTTTATCTATCCAAATATCATAAACCCTCCATGATGCGGTCAAGAACCGCACATTATGACCACCAAAAAAATAGACTGTTTTGTTAGAACAAATTTCTTATCTGTAGAAATGTTATTATTGCTAAATAATAAATAAGTTTCTGTCAAAAATGACATTTTAGTGGCAAGCTTTTATAGCCGACTGTACTTTTCTTTGGATATCCATCAAATGCTCACTGAGACGATTCTAAAGAGCCCAAGCTCGGTAGGATTGCTTTTTCTATTATAGTGCTGCTATGTGCCAGGCAAAATCGAAACCAGTATATCTGATCTAACATTTTTCGAATTCCATAGGCATAGTGATGCATATTTCAAACTTAAGCCAGTAACAGAATCTATGATTAGTAGGATAATAACCTCTATAAATACTCAGGCTCAGGGTAATGACGGTATATCTCTCGATATGTTATTGATGACCTCACCACGAACGTTATCCACTATTACAGCCATAGTTAATCAGTCAATTGACATGGGTGTTTTTCCCGACCTTTGGAAGAGTGCTGTAGTCAGACCCATTCCTAAAGTAACATCACCTACAAACTATAAAGATTTGCGGCCAATTAGTATTCTTCCACTCCTGTCAAAAGTGCTGGAGAGGGCGGTGTGTATGCAACTAACAGAATACCAGGAACATAACAACATTCTGCCCACAAATCAGTCAGGTTTTAGGAAGAAACATAGCACGTCAACTGCTCTCTTAAATGTTGTCGATGATATCCTTGCTGCACAAGATGTAGGAAAAGCATCTATCTTAGTACTACTGGACTTTTCCCGTGCTTTTGATACGATTAACACTTCATTGTTGCTGTCGAAGCTAGCGTATTATGGGTTGGAGCCAAAGGCGGTAAACTGGTTTGCATCATATCTTAGTAAACGCACTCAACAAGTTGAAGTAAAAAACACTGAAGGTATATCAATGGTTTCTGAGACGGCTACAGTGACCAGAGGCGTTCCTCAGGGTTCCATTCTAGGGCCTATCTTATTTATTTTATACAGCGCAGACATAATAAGCAAAATCAAAAACTGTAGATGCCACTTATATGCAGATGACTTGCAGCTTTATATCTCGTTCAAACCTGAACAAACCAGTGCAGCGGTGTCAAAAATAAATGAAGATCTTAATAGGATCGCACTCTGGTCTAAGAAAAATAGTTAAGTTCTAAACCCTACAAAATCAAAATTTTTAGTCCTCGGTACAAAACACCAAATAGCCAACACCATGTCACATAATCCACAGGTCCATATTCAGCAGGAAAACATAGTTCGTGTGTTGGAAGCGAGAAACTTAGGGGTACTTATGGATGGAGCCTTAAAATTCGAAAACCACGTTCTAGAATGTATTCGAAATTGTTTTTACCGACTGAAAGTTTTGTACAGGATTCGTGATCACCTAAACATAGACATGCGTATTAAACTTTGCGACTCACTTATTCTGTCAAAGCTGAACTATGCGGATACGGTAATTGGTGAATGCCTGTTATCACGTACAAAAACACAAATACAGAGGCTACAGAATGCTTGTGCCAGATATTGTTTTCCAATCCCTTACCGAGCCCATGTGACGCCATTGGAAATTGCTAAAAATGGAGGCCCGAAGGACACTACATCTAGCTTCTTTATTATTTGGAATCGTTAACAGCAAGCAGCCGTCGTACCTATACGAAAAGTTAACATTTTCCTCAAAGCATGTAAGACAAGCCCCCCGCCTCATCTGCCCGAGACATAGATCGGCTAGATTTCGTGGCAGCTTCCGGTACGCTGCCACGCGGTGCTGGAATAATATTCCGCCACCAATTAGAAATTCCCCGTCATTATACACCTTCAAATACAGGTTAAGGCTCCACTTACAACAGGAGCAAATTTCTTCTATCTAGCCGATTTTGTCTTCAATTTGTAATACTACTACTCTCCTCTGGCGCAGCGACCCGAAGTGAGTCTTGGCCTCCAATACGAGTTCCCGCCAGCGGTCTCGGTCTTGTGCGGTTTCACGCCAGTCGACGGCTTGGAGCTCGCGCAGATCATCTTCGACCACATCTGCCCACCGATATCTGGGGCGGCCTACAATTTGTAATAAATAATTAAAATATAATTGAAACAGTACATGATAAATACGATATATATATTTGTTTCTTGTTTGGCTCCCGCTGACAAAAGTTGTAACGTTGTAAGACTGACACTGCATTTTGTATATTTTGTAAATGGTTTGTTTAGTTTAAGTTAAGTATATGTTTTGTTTATATCCTCATGGACCCACTGAAAATCAGCGTCGTTGCACTATGTGCTCCGCCATATGCTGAGTGGGATCCTTTTTTGAAATGCACTCACCTCTTTCTTTCTTTAGATTTAAGTGAAAATTTGTACACGATGTGGCATGTGTGATTTCAAAATAAACATTATTTCTTTCTTTCTTTCTATAGAGTTCCTATGGCCACCTTCCAGCTCCATCATCAGATCAGCCCCATGGTACCATATTATTGTATTGTCATCAAAGTTAAGTAAGTATGCAAAATTTCAGGTCAATCGGTTGACGATATCTGCTTCAAAATTGAGTTGCAAGATTTCACCCGAACAAACATACTTTAAACATACTTACCATGCAAGTTAAATAAAAGCTTTAAATATCATCGATTTCGATAATATTATTCATTCAATTTTCGAATATCTCTGAAAAACAAAGAAATTTGATTTGACGTCTATTCTAATATCAGTCGAGATGACGTTTAGTTCGAAATGAATTGTCAATTTGCAATCACATTTGACAATGTCGCACGTAAGTACGATATCGAACGATATGATATTTGGAGCCGACTCTAGCTTGTCTCTGAATTGAAAAAAAAACTATGACAGCTGCCAGAAAACTTCATTACCGCCATTACCGTGTGAAATTTGTCATAGTGTGCGGCTCCTGAATGCATCATGGAGGAGTATGATATGTGGCTAGATAAAGTAGTGTATGTAACTGTACATAATTAGGCATTAAAACACTCGTGTGATGTTATTATGAAACTTGCCTACGGCTCGTTTCATAAACCCACACTCGTGTTTAATACCTTTCATTATGTACAGTCACATAAACTACTATTATATCCATACTAATATTATAAATGCGAAAGTGTGTCTGTCTGTCTGTCTGTCTGTCTGTCTGTTACCTCTTCACGCTTAAACCGCTGAACCGATTTAGATACAATTTGGTATATAGATAGTTTCAGTCCCGGGGAAGGACATACTTTTCATCCCGAATAAATTTAGTGTTCCCGTGGGATGAGCGGGTAACACCGCGGGGCACAGCTAGTATATTATATCTATACTTGTAGTATAAAACAGGCTTTGAAGTGTCACGTATCGGGCGGTATAACTTGAAAGAACTGTAAAGGAATTTCATACAAAATTGAAAGCCGGGAAGTAATTTGTTTTTAAACATGGCCTCTGTTTTCATGAACAGGCTAAACAGCTGAATTATACAAATATATATATATTTTTTGATTGGTGTATTTTTTTTATTGCATATGTTACTTAGACAAAACACTATACATGCCTTAGCCGTGAAAAAGGCTTGCCGGCTTCGTATCACTATACGGCCTATCTCGTCTATGATAGACCTGCTCACCCGGCAAGCCCTTATTTCTTGGCGTCTGCAGTAATGTACTATTAAACCGCCGGGTGCGGGACAGTCCCAACACCATCCTGAGATTGATAGCGGACAAACCGAACTGTTATGTTACATTGTGCGGGGCTATATCCCCCTACAAGTAACATACTGCGGTAGCATTGTTTTTCAGGGTTCCGTAGTCAACTAGGAACCCTTATATTTCGCCATGTCCGTCTGTCCGTCCGTCCGCGGCTTAGCTCCGTGATCATTAGTACTAGAAAGCTAAAATTTTGTATGAGTATGTGTATGTATGACGCCGACAAAACGGTAAAATAAAATTGGGCAAGTGCGAGCCTGACTCGCGCATGAAGGGTTCCGTACCTATACATATATATATAATCTATAACAAGTTTGTTGTATGGGAGCCCCCCTTAAATATTTATTTTATTTTATTTTTAGTATTTGTTGTTATAGCGGCAATAGAAATACATCATCTGTGAAAATTTCAACTGTCTAGCTATCACCGTTCTTGAGATACAGCCTGGTGACAGACGGACGGACGGACGGACGGACGGACGGACGGACGGACAGCGAAGTCTCAGTAATAGGGTCCCGTTTTTACCCTTTGGGTACGGAACCCTAAAAAAGTAGAAAAAAAAATTTCGGGTACCTGTCGAACACAGTGGGGGTGATTTTTTTTTTTCGTTTCAACACTAGTGTGTGGGGTGTCGTCGAATAGGTGTTTTAAAAATAATAGGGGTCTTCTAACATAATTTTATGATAAAGTCAGCGGTTTTGTAAATATTCGCTCCGAAAATAAAAAAAAAAGCGTCCCCCCTTTAACTTTTAAACCACAGGTCAAAAAAATATGGAAAAATTCATGAAAATGAGGCCTTATTAAGTACTTTCAATGAAAACTATATTGAATAAAATCGGTTGAGCCGTTTTTGAGTTATCGCAAAATTTCTTAATTTTCTTTTAAGTGACGTAAGTGCCGCGCGGTGTCCTTATACTTCGAACGTTACACATATTAGTTAACTGCCATACTGCATTAAAAGATTCCGCTCAATCTGGCGCGTATAATCGATAACTTCCAGAGGGTAATAAATACGTGCAGTTGCTATGGCGTTTACGACCTTTTTTATAGAGCTTGATATATTTCTCATACCAAATTTAAGCCCATCTAATTGTGAAGGATGGGCAACTACGGAACCCTACACTGAGCGTGGCCCGACATGCTCCTCGCCGTTTTTTTTTATAACGGTACAGCACATTAATATATGTCATCAAGTTACACGACATAAGTGATTATTATTATATATTTGTTGGCAGACTCTCCTGGCCCCGCAGGCGCTGAGCGCGTCCCTGGGCGTGGCGCTGGCTTTGCTGGCGCTGTTTTTCTTCTTCATCGCATTCATGGGCTTCTGGGGCGCTGTCACCCGTTCGCAATTCCTGCTGATGATGGTAAGGAACGGGAGATGTTATAAATAAAGTATTATTTACTATGTATTCGAAGACAAGAAAAAGGCAAAGCAAAGTAACAGTAAAAACTTAAAGTAAATAACAACACAGGAGATATAATGCTTGTTTTAAGTATTATATATGAAAAAATGACTTACTGTTGAGTTTCTTTCGGCTTTCTTCTTAACAGCGGTCTCCTCTTGGGAAATGCCGATAGATACACAATCTGACTTGTAAGTGCCCTTGTGGCCTATTTACTGAATGAATTATTTCATTTCATTTCAATACTTACTTTACTTATTTCACTGGCGCAGCGACTCGAAGTGGATCTTGGCCTCAGATACGAAATGACGCCAACGCGTTTAGAGCATCTCCTCCCGGTTTCCTGCTTGTAGTTGCGTAGGTCCTTCATTTGGATTCAGCAATGTATTTTACTTCTTTGCCAGACATAACGTTCAGTCATCAACTGGACAGAAAGATCTACCATATGTGTATTTTTTTTTTCAGTACTCTGCGTTGATACTACTGCTACTTTTACTGGAGTGTGCGCTTCTGTACTACTTCTCCTCTACCCTGCTTGAGGTACGTAGGTCTGTGATGAGAGATACAGCATCCACCAGTGTATATCGAATTCTGAAAAGTAGCACCTGAATCTATAAATTATGAAACTTTAGGTGCCTGCAAATTTTTTCGCGTTTTTAGGGTTCCATACCTCAATCGGAAAATTAGGATCGCTTTGTTGTCCGTCCGTCAGTCTGTCTGTCAAGTCAAGACCCTTTATCTCGAAAACGCGTGGAGGTATCGAGTTGAAATTTAAACCATATAGGTATCTATATAGTCCCTGGCTGTGAAAAAATCAAACTTCTACGTTAACGTGAAAAAAAGATACGGCCGTTTATGTCGCAAAAAACGTAGATTTCGACACTTAATACAAGGGAATCACTTACCGATGACCTATGTAACACCTATAAACCTATCTGCTAAATAAATACATCCTGGGAACGAGCACCAAATGTAATGTTTACGTCTAAGGTACTTTAACTCTAAAGATATCCTGAGTCACGGGACCACCAATCGTAATGTCTCTACGCCTAACTAAAGATACAGGTCCTACGCCTCCTTCACCTTCGCCTCCAGACTCTACTCCTACAACGAACCCCTAGGAAACCCTTCAACGACTACCTAGCCTTCCAGAACCTACAACTAACCAAACCTAGATATGAAAGGATCTTTATACAGTTGAGCTGAACATTTCTTATAACTAATGGCCAAGGTGATCGGTAAAACCGTTGTGAACGTCTAGATTGGTCGGATCCTACGTTGTTGTAGTAACACAGTTTCTTTTAAGAGATGTAGCCGTGATGTGCCGCGAAATACCTCGTACCTGAATAGTGCAAAATTACTATGTATTTTGTTAAATTAACTAAATAAGTGTGTATTCTATTATTTATTTTGTGCAAGCTACTCCTATCCTACTGCTACCTCGGTTCTTTGTACTAATTAAATTCCTAACTTATATAGTCCCTAGGTATATCAAAATCAATATGGAATATTACAGATACTCTTATGAAAGTTGTTTAATTCTATATGAAGTATCGAATTCATTTAGACCACAGTCAGGTATAATCGAACTAGATTACCTTATGTAACAATAAAAGTCAATATGTGATTCTATCCAAATTTTATTAGAATTCTGGAATGAAAGATAATTTAGTTCTTAAAATTGCATGTTCTTACTCCAGAATGACTAGAAAACATATGTCTATGTACAATATGAAACTACACTTCATTACCAATCTATAAACAGGTGAAAGTTACAGGATCTATGAGATTTTATTATGAATTTAATTAATCTTAAGTTTTCATATTTGACAATATTAAATAAATTTTGTCATTACACCTTAATCTGAGAAGATGGTATACATCCCTTAAATAAACTATAGTAGAACAATCTGAAGTGGATTCTAGACCTAAGCAATAAATAGGAAGTTGTTTTAATCTTCACAATTAAAAACTAGTAAGACTAGATTATAGTAAAATGGAGAAGACATCTCAATGAGATTCCTCCTACAGGAAGGACGAATAAGAAGTTTTATTTAGCTAGAATTTCTGGAAAACTGAATATGTTTAATCGATATAGTTAAGGACTAGCATAGGCTAGTCTATAGTAGAATGAAGAAGGTAACTTTAAGGTGTATAAAAAAAATATTTTTTTTTTTTTAGAAAATCGCCAACCCTTCTAAGTGTGTGAAGGAGTAATACTGTATGCCTTAGCTATCTATCCTATTTGGCAAAGCTAATTAAGACATACAGCACAGGGATGGACGGACCTTCACGCCTGGCTAATAACTGATCAAACCACTGTGGGATCTCATCACATCTATGCATGACGTCCTAGCCTACGGCAAAGTGTCAAGGATCCATCTTTTGGGGAAGCCTTTTGGCGCAGGCTTCTTAAGTTAACTACACAAGGCCTACGCTAGGTTAAGCTACCTGCCTAAACCTACAACTTGCTAAATATATGAAAAAGTTGAAAAGATTATGACGTATCCAAATGATGAAGTTATAATTAAAATTGTAAGAAGTCTAATACACTACTCTTCCCTAGTAGGTATGAACCCTTCTAACGAGTTCTAGAACTTGGTTTTCGTTTGACCATATTCATAAATGTAGTATACCCTTGAAATCATGAAGACTATTGTGCCGATCGGAGTATCTTTCAACTCTCGAATTGCTGATTTTGAAAAAGGAAATTACTCCCAACCCTTGTGATATAAATTACTTTAGTTCTGAGATCTGTGATGTAAATACGAGAACGAATAACTTTCATTATTGCTATCCATAAGTTCCCGGCTTTTCTTTTAGCAATTTACACTTCAGATACTCCACATCCAGTCTTAGGAATGCTTTGTATTTCCATACTATACAACAATCCACAATTTCCTTGTCAAAATTATAACAATATATAAAATTATCTTGGTTCATTGAAAAGCGAATGTCATCTGTCAGCTGATTCTACTTAACTTTAGTGTTGCCATTCTAACACTAAGGCTATAACTAATGTACATTACTTTAAATCATAATCGGTAGTTTTAACTAATTGTTTTATAAATATTGATGTCAAATTAAAGGTTTTAAATATCTGATTGGTTTAAATAACAGGTTTTCTATTCCCTTTCTTTATAAACTGTTACAAGATTTTGTTTTTCACTACTGACATCCCAAGTCATAAACACTAGTAAAACAGTAGGTCAGCCTCTGCATCTACTATACCTGACGAGTATAAAATAATTTGAATAGATGTTATGTTAGTTAATGATGAATGGCCGATTGCTCGGAAGATAAAAAACCCCGTCCTAATGTTCCTATCAGTGTACCTATCTCTATACCCTGTTCCCTAGCTAGTACAAAGAACACTAGAGACCTGGGTCTCATATTTATATTTAAACGTGTATGGGCCTAGCTAAACTGAACTGTAAGTTCGGGTGATTAGCCCGAAGAAGTGACTATCATCGGTGTATTTGAGCCCCCCCCATGTGGCTGATGAGACGCCGGAAACATGGAGTAGCTCGCCCTAATATGTGTATATAAAGCAGACATATAAATATATAAGTATATGAGACCGAGCCTGGAGGTCCATTTGGCTTCGGCAAGCGCGGAAAGGCCCGCATGTCCATCACGTGTGGTCCTTGCTTTCACCAAACAAAACTATCCACCCTCGTAGGCTATTCACTGCACTTATATATGGCTAGTGTCCGAGCCGCCTAACTCGGATAAAACTAGAAGAGTCTGAAAGATATTCGTTTAACAGCCGCAAGGTTAAATATCTTTCACCTGGCAACCATGTACCAAAACACTATTTCTGGCATGTAATTAAGCTGAATAGCTTTAACAAAAAAACAACAAAATCCCACAACATTTCAATAAATAATTATAGATCAGAAAAATAATGTAATCCCAACAGAAATTCCCCTTAGAATATATATTTAATATCTTATTGCCAGACAACAGTGTTACCCAGTCGATGATGCAAGAAAGAATGAATCCCATCCTACTAAGCCCTTGCCTATTTATACCCTAATCTCTAGTCATTCGCCGCTGTCGACCTACTCGACTGACCCGTTCCATTCGACTTCTCCATCTCACTCGACAGCGTCATCTGTCTCGCCCCACTCAACTGCTCCATCTCACTCATCAGGCTCGCCTGCCTCGTCCCACTCGGGACACTCGACACGTCACGTGACCTAGCCCCCGCCCTCTAAGCGTTGTATATGGGATTTTGATTCTTATTTAGTCTAAGTAAAGCTCAACTCCTCTGTTGTCAATTTGTGAATATCAACTTGCTATTTTCAAAGTGATAGTATGTTTAGTTATAAGAATGGTTTTACTTGCTTCCGCAAACATTCACACTGTTACTCTTATTTTGCATTTGTATTGCCTATATCTACTAAATGATAATTTTAGTATTAGCTTGATGACGTATGATGCTAATATGTCTTAAATTCGATGATGATAATGATGATATGAGTATCACGATGATGATATATGATTATTTGATGGCGGGCACATGACGTGAACATGTGAATCGCTACAACCGCCCCCCTGCGAAAGTTTGAAGTGGATTGACATCGTCAAATAACGTAGAACTTCGCATTCCCCTTATTAAATTGTAAAAACAATTAAAAAAATAATATGTATATATGTATAGATATATGACAATTATTCTTAAAGCAAATAACATTTTGTGATAATCTTGGATATTCTAAATCCGTTAGTATTCGTACCCTTAAGTGTGTGTGTGTTTAAACCAATACTTGGAAAGTCACACGTGTATTAAATCAGAATTCAAACCATAGAATAATATCATTGAATCGTGAATATATTTCTCCAAATCTTGACCATATCGTAAGAAGTGTTTGGTTGTGAGTCAAACAAGCCCTATTAGCTCGGTTTTGCCTAAACACCTCAAACTTGACCTGCCCATTGCTCAGCCTCATTTGCGAATTCACATTGTACGAATTCTTCGATGAATTGACAAAACTCTCCTCAGACAACATAGCAAGACCTTTGGTATAGATACTGAATATTCATTCTCACTTCAATTCAATAACTGATTCCGATTTCAAATTCTTCTCCAAAATCACATGTGACTCCCCTTATTGGCGCGTGTATCACATCAAGAATAAACAAGCCAATTTCAGCTCTATAATCATACAATTGTGTTTTTTTTTTTTTCTTGTAAGACTATAGACTTACTAGTCGAATTGTGTAAAAATGTTTCTTTTCAAAATTATGCTGAAACAATATTATACCAGAAACTCTTACAAATATACCAATTTAGTTTTATCCTGGACAAAACTACCCACAATTCCTTTTCCTTTAAAAATATACAGTTGGCCTATCTATTCGTCGACATGGGTGTGTGTGAAACCTGCACGTTCCTGCCCGTGCTCGTAGAAGGTTAGCCCGTAGGCCCTGTAGAGTATTGTTTTGCACAAACTACCGCACATCGGTCTTAAATCGAAACTTCGATTTACTAAGCCTAACTTCTAAGTATGTGCAATCCAATTGATGTCTTTAGAAAATACTCCCGTTCGTACCTCTAAAGATAGAAGGCCCCCCGTTTTCGGATCCGAATACTTTCGAACTTAGCTTGAATACATACAGACAACATCCAACTCAAAAAGTCCACTCACTCTCCCTCTCATACATCGCACTACAGGCTCCTACATTCGTTTTTCCGCATCGACTTAGTCAGAAGAACATCACCCATTATGTATTCAAAATCCATACTACTTTACCTTCCTATAATATCCCAAGTTCCCCTTTACTTCTTACATCAAATTCAAAATAAAGATTTTCTCTAATATAAATAATAAAATTGTCCATCCACTTCACACGTTTCGTTTTTTTTTTTTTTTTATTATACTCTAATAAACCTCGTTATTACTTTATCCACCCGGTTCAATTCACCTCTAACTACCCTTTTGAAAATTATCGAATCTCAACTTATTAAAGGAACTCAAAATACGTATTAATGGAATCGAACCATTACGTAGGTAATCATCCATGTAACTTATCGAATTTCAACTTATTAAAAAAACTCAAAATATGTATTAATGGAAACGATCCATCACGCAAATGATTCGATGAAATATACTACTAGCGACCTCTAGTTAAAATTTCCTACAACTGCATTTGAACCTTAACTTACAATACCTATACTGTGGTACAACTTATATTATGACATCACTATTGTCTTTTAAAACAAATCGACTGTAATCGATTCCCTAATCGATCTTATCTTATTATCCCTATTGAATATTAGATTTTGATTGACAAATTACTGAAACACTAGTACTTATTTAAATGAAAATGCACATTAAACTATCTTCTACAAATGCTACGTAAATCTTACGAACTAGGTAAGTGAATCTATGCCTTAATAATAGTCTATTATTTATGTCATCTTATCTCTTTAACCCGGCAACACTGTCTTATGACATGTCAAATGTCAAAATTTTTTCATAACCTATATCTATTCTATGAAATGGGAATGAAATTACGAATAGAAGAATAATGAACAATAAAACGGATTGTTATGAAGAAAACTGTGATAAAATAGTTCTATGATAATAAGGTAACTATTTTCTACGCTCGTTACTATGATCTGACTAAAATATTGAGTAAAGAAAAGTCGTGTTGTATGTTTACAATCAAAATTTGTTTTTGTTACAGAATCAAAACAGTCACGTTAACCTTCGCGCAACAGTTATAAGTTATATCTCAAAATTTATGCAAAAATAATATAACCCGGATAATTAAACAAGAAGCAAAGAAGTCGAACTCTGTGCGCCATCTGTAACAGACTAACAGAATGTAAGTTAACAAAAGTTGAATAGTAGTAGATATAAAATTAAAGTTAAATTTTTCTGTACGCCAATTTTTGTTCTTTTCTTGATTGTAACTTCTGTTTTTGATTTCCAGACTGCTCGTAAATCTTGATAACTTCTCAGTACAAACTAATCTTGAATGAAGCAAAAATAATGAAGGATGGCATGGACTCCCCACAACTACTGCTGCAGCTTATTGGAACTTCTTCATAAGGTAATATTATTTATCTTACTCTATTATTGTTTCAAATTTCGAAGAACATAGTTGTTTAAAAATATCCTTATGATAATGTTCATGGAAATTACTTAGATAAAAAAAAAAGTAGGTACTTCTTCAGGTTCGATATTTTATTTATTTCTTCCTATTATTACTGCTAATTCGCTTCTTGTCTTCATCCTATTGTTCTCTCAAATTTGTTTCCATCGCCTGATTACAATTTTCATTTCATTTGAAGACGAGCAGCTTAATGAACTACATTTATTTTCCTACTGCTATATATGTATATATCTCAAAGTAAAGTATGTAAATGTACTGCATAACCTTTCAACCTTGTTTAATAACATTTATTCTAACTTGTTTCAATAATTATTTATTTTACTTTCCAGGTTTTTGGATTTCAACGGCAACCTCCACACAAAATCTACTATAAATCTAAAATGTAACCTGAGTATCATGGCTAATGCATAATAAGAACTTGATTGAAGATGTATCTACTTATTTATAAGAATACTTAACAGAACTGAATACCTTAATAAATCTAATGATAACAATACAGACATATTTACTTCGCTTCAAAAACAGATTAAATATATGTCAATTGGTTTTCTTGTCTGGTTCTATGATCATACCCTTATACTACATGTGAACATATATGTAAGTCATTCTAATGATAATCTATAAGCCATAAATGTACCAAAATTATTGTAATAAAATTACTTTCCTTTCATTTGTTTCATTATGTGTTAAAAGAAACTCAAAAGAGATCGCCCCCCCACTTATGAAATCACTAACACTCCTGCTTTCCTTATAATTGCTATATTTAATATTTCTAATAAGTCTTATATTAAGCTAAAAGATTAATAACTTAATATTGTAGCTAGGGGCCTTATACACAGTTTAACATTGTTGTTAGGGTTATGTTTATCAGATCTCATTGTGAAACATTTCCTACATTGAACTAAAGCCTATAAATAAACCCTCGCCCCCCCAAATAATAAATCCTTAGTACTCTCATAACTTATCTTTAGTTCCTTAACTAATTTTCAACACAACTTGAACTAATAACTGATGTAAAAATAAATCTTCAAAACTCATATTTCCTGTAGTCGAGTACAATGACATCTCTATTCTACCTCACTTAACTAGTTTCCTACAACATTCCGACTTTATATCTATATTAAAATTAAATCATTCCATCTCGATATCATATTAATTACTGATAAATAATAACAGATAACACCCTGTCACTTGTCAACTTGTCAAATCAACCTGCTCAGAAGGCGTTTTGTGCACTCAGCCTTGATTATGTTTTTATTTAAAAAAAATGAATTACCTATTATTATTTTTCCCAATTATGTAAATAATGCATAAATAATATTAAATGTATCCCTAAATATCTAAATCTTATGTTATATTAATAATATGAACACATTGAATAAAGTTATCTACGGATCAGGTTGAAACTAAAGTAAGTATATTATTACTTAATATTATCATTTCACGTAACGTAAATTATTATCTAAAACTTAAATAAACCACCTATTTAATTATTAATCAATATTGAAAATAACTTTTTGTAAAGCGTTAACACAAACGTACGAATTTAATTGTATCTCAAATAATCCACTATTGAACTACAGATAAGATAAAAATTATGCCTAAATAACCTGTCAAATGTCAATTAATTACTGTGTAACATATCTAATGAAAACAAAATCACGTTGTTCTAATATAATTTATTTTTGTTTCAGGTACTATTACTATGTGAAATAAGAAAAATATCGTGTGTTATATCAAGAAGCTACTCTATTTACTATAGTTTATGTATAAATATGCAACAAAAGATATTTCGAGGCGACATGCACCTAACAACCCATCACGGCGAATCTCTTTTCCATTCTCACGTCAACAATTGTACCCAAAGGGCATAATTCAAAGCTCAAGTGTTCAAAGATCCCTTCAATAAAACCGTCACTAACAACTCCACTAAAATTCCAAAACAAATAACAATTGTCGATCTACAAAACGCAAGAAGACAACAAGACATGGAACCACACGATGAACAGCAATTGAACAAATCCTGGTCACGGCACCAATTGTAACACCTATAAACCTATCTGCTAAATAAATACATCCTGGGAACGAGCACCAAATGTAATGTTTACGTCTAAGGTACTTTAACTCTAAAGATATCCTGAGTCACGGGACCACCAATCGTAATGTCTCTACGCCTAACTAAAGATACAGGTCCTACGCCTCCTTCACCTTCACCTCCAGACTCTACTCCTACAACGAACCCCTAGGAAACCCTTCAACGACTACCTAGCCTTCCAGAACCTACAACTAACCAAACCTAGATATGAAAGGATCTTTATACAGTTGAGCTGAACATTTCTTATAACTAATGGCCAAGGTGATCGGTAAAACCGTTGTGAACGTCTAGATTGGTCGGATCCTACGTTGTTGTAGTAACACAGTTTCTTTTAAGAGATGTAGCCGTGATGTGCCGCGAAATACCTCGTACCTGAATAGTGCAAAATTACTATGTATTTTGTTAAATTAACTAAATAAGTGTGTATTCTATTATTTATTTTGTGCAAGCTACTCCTATCCTACTGCTACCTCGGTTCTTTGTACTAATTAAATTCCTAACTTATATAGTCCCTAGGTATATCAAAATCAATATGGAATATTACAGATACTCTTATGAAAGTTGTTTAATTCTATATGAAGTATCGAATTCATTTAGACCACAGTCAGGTATAATCGAACTAGATTACCTTATGTAACAATAAAAGTCAATATGTGATTCTATCCAAATTTTATTAGAATTCTGGAATGAAAGATAATTTAGTTCTTAAAATTGCATGTTCTTACTCCAGAATGACTAGAAAACATATGTCTATGTACAATATGAAACTACACTTCATTACCAATCTATAAACAGGTGAAAGTTACAGGATCTATGAGATTTTATTATGAATTTAATTAATCTTAAGTTTTCATATTTGACAATATTAAATAAATTTTGTCATTACACCTTAATCTGAGAAGATGGTATACATCCCTTAAATAAACTATAGTAGAACAATCTGAAGTGGATTCTAGACCTAAGCAATAAATAGGAAGTTGTTTTAATCTTCACAATTAAAAACTAGTAAGACTAGATTATAGTAAAATGGAGAAGACATCTCAATGAGATTCCTCCTACAGGAAGGACGAATAAGAAGTTTTATTTAGCTAGAATTTCTGGAAAACTGAATATGTTTAATCGATATAGTTAAGGACTAGCATAGGCTAGTCTATAGTAGAATGAAGAAGGTAACTTTAAGGTGTATAAAAAAAATTTTTTTTTTTTTTTTTTAGAAAATCGCCAACCCTTCTAAGTGTGTGAAGGAGTAATACTGTATGCCTTAGCTATCTATCCTATTTGGCAAAGCTAATTAAGACATACAGCACAGGGATGGACGGACCTTCACGCCTGGCTAATAACTGATCAAACCACTGTGGGATCTCATCACATCTATGCATGACGTCCTAGCCTACGGCAAAGTGTCAAGGATCCATCTTTTGGGGAAGCCTTTTGGCGCAGGCTTCTTAAGTTAACTACACAAGGCCTACGCTAGGTTAAGCTACCTGCCTAAACCTACAACTTGCTAAATATATGAAAAAGTTGAAAAGATTATGACGTATCCAAATGATGAAGTTATAATTAAAATTGTAAGAAGTCTAATACACTACTCTTCCCTAGTAGGTATGAACCCTTCTAACGAGTTCTAGAACTTGGTTTTCGTTTGACCATATTCATAAATGTAGTATACCCTTGAAATCATGAAGACTATTGTGCCGATCGGAGTATCTTTCAACTCTCGAATTGCTGATTTTGAAAAAGGAAATTACTCCCAACCCTTGTGATATAAATTACTTTAGTTCTGAGATCTGTGATGTAAATACGAGAACGAATAACTTTCATTATTGCTATCCATAAGTTCCCGGCTTTTCTTTTAGCAATTTACACTTCAGATACTCCACATCCAGTCTTAGGAATGCTTTGTATTTCCATACTATACAACAATCCACAATTTCCTTGTCAAAATTATAACAATATATAAAATTATCTTGGTTCATTGAAAAGCGAATGTCATCTGTCAGCTGATTCTACTTAACTTTAGTGTTGCCATTCTAACACTAAGGCTATAACTAATGTACATTACTTTAAATCATAATCGGTAGTTTT
Organism: Apotomis capreana; assembly: GCA_947623375.1. Classification (NCBI taxonomy): domain Eukaryota; kingdom Metazoa; phylum Arthropoda; class Insecta; order Lepidoptera; family Tortricidae; genus Apotomis; species Apotomis capreana. The sequence continues at coordinate 11,763,012 of OX392521.1, forward strand.
AACTAATTGTTTTATAAATATTGATGTCAAATTAAAGGTTTTAAATATCTGATTGGTTTAAATAACAGGTTTTCTATTCCCTTTCTTTATAAACTGTTACAAGATTTTGTTTTTCACTACTGACATCCCAAGTCATAAACACTAGTAAAACAGTAGGTCAGCCTCTGCATCTACTATACCTGACGAGTATAAAATAATTTGAATAGATGTTATGTTAGTTAATGATGAATGGCCGATTGCTCGGAAGATAAAAAACCCCGTCCTAATGTTCCTATCAGTGTACCTATCTCTATACCCTGTTCCCTAGCTAGTACAAAGAACACTAGAGACCTGGGTCTCATATTTATATTTAAACGTGTATGGGCCTAGCTAAACTGAACTGTAAGTTCGGGTGATTAGCCCGAAGAAGTGACTATCATCGGTGTATTTGAGCCCCCCCCATGTGGCTGATGAGACGCCGGAAACATGGAGTAGCTCGCCCTAATATGTGTATATAAAGCAGACATATAAATATATAAGTATATGAGACCGAGCCTGGAGGTCCATTTGGCTTCGGCAAGCGCGGAAAGGCCCGCATGTCCATCACGTGTGGTCCTTGCTTTCACCAAACAAAACTATCCACCCTCGTAGGCTATTCACTGCACTTATATATGGCTAGTGTCCGAGCCGCCTAACTCGGATAAAACTAGAAGAGTCTGAAAGATATTCGTTTAACAGCCGCAAGGTTAAATATCTTTCACCTGGCAACCATGTACCAAAACACTATTTCTGGCATGTAATTAAGCTGAATAGCTTTAACAAAAAAACAACAAAATCCCACAACATTTCAATAAATAATTATAGATCAGAAAAATAATGTAATCCCAACAGAAATTCCCCTTAGAATATATATTTAATATCTTATTGCCAGACAACAGTGTTACCCAGTCGATGATGCAAGAAAGAATGAATCCCATCCTACTAAGCCCTTGCCTATTTATACCCTAATCTCTAGTCATTCGCCGCTGTCGACCTACTCGACTGACCCGTTCCATTCGACTTCTCCATCTCACTCGACAGCGTCATCTGTCTCGCCCCACTCAACTGCTCCATCTCACTCATCAGGCTCGCCTGCCTCGTCCCACTCGGGACACTCGACACGTCACGTGACCTAGCCCCCGCCCTCTAAGCGTTGTATATGGGATTTTGATTCTTATTTAGTCTAAGTAAAGCTCAACTCCTCTGTTGTCAATTTGTGAATATCAACTTGCTATTTTCAAAGTGATAGTATGTTTAGTTATAAGAATGGTTTTACTTGCTTCCGCAAACATTCACACTGTTACTCTTATTTTGCATTTGTATTGCCTATATCTACTAAATGATAATTTTAGTATTAGCTTGATGACGTATGATGCTAATATGTCTTAAATTCGATGATGATAATGATGATATGAGTATCACGATGATGATATATGATTATTTGATGGCGGGCACATGACGTGAACATGTGAATCGCTACACCTAGAACTATGAAATTTGGCAAATGATATCGTCACATACTACAAATACTTATAAAAATCTGAAAACTATACATTTGTAATACAACCATAAAAAGTATAGCCTTTTTAAAACATATTATTTGGAGAACTCGGTTGCACCTCGTTTGTATGCGGCGCCATACATTTCAGGTGCAAACTTAACTCAACCAGGCCAATTAAGATGGGCTAAGTGATAGTTTGTACAGAACTCAGTGCGCGAGTCATACTCGCGCTTGGCTGGTTTTTTTCTTTACGCGAGACGGATAAAAATTATCCTATAACCATATTTGGGTGTTCAGCTATCCCCGTATCCAAATTGGTTGAAAGTCCAGCCGTTTCGGCGTGACGCGAGGACAAAGGAAATTATGAAAACACATTGCGCCGCGCGCCCATACAAAACAAATGACGATCCTGCATCACGCCATTAAGATTTATCCTGAAATCATGACCCCTCTCCATTGAATAATGATTCTCGATTCAAATCTAGAATTCTATTAATTAGTATAGATGTAATGTCTCACCGACACATACCACAGTTTTTTAGGGTTCCTTACCCAAAGGGTAAAAACGGGACCAATTACTGAGACTTCGCTGTCCGTCCGTCCGTCTGTCACCAAGCTGTATCTCAAGAACGGTGATAGCTACACAGTTGAAATTTTCACAAATAATGTATTTCTATTGCCGCTATAACAACATATACTAAAAATAAAATAAAATAAATATTTAAGGGGGGATCCCATACGACAAACTTGTTATAGACTATGGTACGGAACCCTTCATGCGCGAGTCGGACTCGCACTTGCCCAATTTTTTTGTATTATACCATTGATACAAAGATTAAAGCAGCACAAAGAAGGGCTTACGCATTTCAATTTATCTTTGTATCAATATTTACACTAACCTAACCACTTTTTGGTTAATTTTAACAGAAGGGCCTCCAGAAAGAAGACGGCCAGTGGACACACGCTCTCCGGATTGCATTTAAATGCTGTGAAAATTTCAAGTTAGTTACCTTTTATTCTAATATTGTACCTACTATTTAATAACTGGGAAAATGCATGCTTTTATCACACGATAAATAAGTGACAAAGCATCCGTCACGTTTTGACAAAATGCGAGTGTAAGCGACAGATGTTTTGTCACTTATTTATCACGTGATAAACGCAACCATCATAGCCCCCATGTCATTGAGTTATTATTTGTTTTAGCGTAATACTAGGTACGTTACTTAGCATCTATCAGACACATAGCTATCTATGTATCAGCCACAGCACTGAACATCCTCCCCTATAGCTCGCCGCGAAGTGTGATCTTGTGCAGACTGCAGACCGATTGAGTCCCAGTAACACGCATCATTCTACGCGACAATCCTTTCATCCTCACCACTTAGACTGTTGGCAGTCCACAACTCACACAACTGTGAGTTTTTCTAGAAATATCCTGCCTCGCACTACTGCATTGTGGAATGAATTACCGCTTGCGGTATTTCCGGACCGATACGACTTTCAAACTTTCAAGAAAATATCGTACTCTCGCCTGGAAGACCGGCAACGCACTTGTGACTCCTCTGGTGTTGCAGGTGTCTATGGGCGACGCCATGGCAAAAAAAACATGGTATGGCATTCCGGCAAGGCAGCATTTCTACGCCACTGATCAGTTGCCGCTTTATGGTAACAAAATAATGATAAGGAAACATTGTTCCACACCTTCACACAAAAAAAATTGCAGTATTGCAAGCAATTGCAGCAATTGTCAAGTTCTTTGAATAAATGTTTTTCTGTCGTAATAATTGATTTTAAACACTTGATTTTAAGACATTCATACAGGTACCAAGGGAATCTGGTAGACATGGGGAAAAGCGTTACTTTTTGATATCAGTGACTGGCGATCCCGTTCCAAAAATGTCGCAGTGAAAAGTCATCGTGACTTTGTCACGCCTGTTACTCGATTCACTGTATGATATTTATGACAGGTCACGGTGCTGTAATTAACGTTATTTTTTCACACTGTTATTTCAACGTGACTATGTCACGCCGTTACTCATATGACCTTATGATATTGTCGTGGTGCTCTAGTTGGTTTTTAACTATAAGAAATGAGGTAGAAATCAGATGGAGTACATTCTGTTTTTTTTAGTCAATAGGTACGTTCACTTTGGCTAAGTAATAATATAAATATTCCCGTACTGAAACCCGCGAGGTATGAATATTACATTTATGACCGTGTTTTTGTAACACCGTTATCATTTTATCATACAAGTGCTTGTTCCAAAATAACCTTCACACTTTTTTACAGGCTTAGGACTGTCGCATATTGACCGTGATTTGAGTAACAGACTGCGATAGGAACAGTAGGAACGTACGAGTATGTGATTTTGTAACGTTGACGGCAAGTCACTGTAACTTTTTCATCGTGACGTTATTTATGCCCCATGTCTAGAATCTGGGAGTATTATGATATTTATGATATACTACTCTGGCGACACAGAGACCGATTGACAGAACCAACCAACCAATCACGTGATGACGTCATAAGTCTGGCCTGTCATTCCGGAATGCCATACCTTGTTTTATTATAGCATGGGGTGACGGTAATCGCTTTCCATCAGGCGATCCGTTTGCCCTGTATGACATAAAAAAAAATACTAAAATATAATTATGCTTTTTATTACAGTGTAACAACACTAGAGACGACCAAGCTCCCGTGGTCGTGCTGCGGGCGCGACAGCTACCCTGACAACTGCACTGCTTCGAACATGCACCAAAAGGTTAGTTGCCATGCGCGTCCTAAGTACAAAGTGGTGTGTGATGGCCACCCTTGTGGCGAAGAGATAATCCCATTAGCAGGCTATACTCCCACACAAAGTCCGACTACGGGTAGTGAGGTCTAACCAACCCTGATACTGTTCAAGTCATGTCCTAAAAAAAGAATTATGTTCACGGAAACACAGACCATTTCGAACATTCTGCGGCACAGAGAAAACTCATACAATAAAAGTCTTGTTTCGCTTTTGGCTAGATATAATTAAGTAAAATTTCTCATTAATTTCACTACCCAAAGGTTGTCTGGAACAGATCGCTTTTTAGCGATAAGACCGCCTGTTGTCTACCGTTATTTAAAAACCTTTTTTAAACTTTTATTGGTGTGCAATAAAGTATTGTTGTATTGTATTGTTGTACCGCAAATGTGTCCACTTAATCCCTCCATCTTTCCTGACTCCTCAGGACTGCCAGCCAACGATAGCCAACTGGTTGCGTCGCTACCAGACCGCAATATACGCGTCACTAGCGGCGGCGCACGTGGTGTTGTCGTCGTGTGCGCTGTTTCGGCGTACGCGCAGCTAGCGATCGGCGCGCCGCTATAGCGGCGGTTGGTATCTATATAATACTATAATCATATCAATACATCATTATCACCCTCAACATTTCTATCTTTAGCATGATTTTCATCCTCACAACTTAAATGGCTGACTATCCTTAAGTTATTTTTTATTTTATTTCCTCCTGCTCGCATAGATTTCTTTATTGCTGAGGGTCGGGGTTGCCCCGTTGCAGAGTCATTATACGTCTGACAGTGTTGCGCCATTTAGGTCTGGTCTTGGCTTCATAGAGAGCGTTGTACAGCTTGATATCCAACGATGAGCGGATTTCGGGCGCTTCCCACCGCCCTTGTCAGTGACCATGAGCTGTTCTAATTCGTGCCCTTCCTTTATAGCAATATGATATGGCCGAAAAATTCCATTATTTTATGCAAACATTCGCGAAGAATGGACTCGTTGGTGCAAAATGCTGACCACGGAATCTACAACATTTTCCTCCAGCATCACATCCGCACACTGTCCGCTTTCTTCAGGGCCTATGTTTCAGCTCCGTAATTAAATATAGAAAAGACAAGGGTCCTGACCAGCTTGACCTGAAACTTGCGTGTAATATAACGCTCCTACGCGGATATTTAGTCCGGTTTCCTCTTTGTTTACATCAGTAACATTAATAATACCACTTAAAATCCACAATATGGCGTGGGTTGAAATACACCCTGTAGGGCTATAATATACGTGTCTTCTTGTTACAGCAACACCAAGAGACTCAAGGAAGCGATCCTGGCACCTGTCCCGGGTGACTCCAAGCGGGGAATCAGGGAACGACGATGTTCTTATGCTGGTACTTGGTCGTGGACGACTCGGATGGGTGGACAAACCATAGCTGCCAGAGAAGCAGCATGGAGAATCCAAGGTCATTCAAGGCCTTTTCAGGGATGAGATGAGCTAGTGTTTGGTCAAGGAAGACGTGGTTGGGTGGAGACATAGCTGATAGAGAAGCAACATGAAGAATCCAAAGTAGAAAAAGAACTGTGCCGTTCCAGAGGAATTTCCTACCGCGAACGCTTCACATGTGGAATTAGCCCTTCCGAGGTTTTCTCCGAGGGCAGTATGTGGTTCTTCAAGACGGGAGTAAATAGGTTCTTAAAGGGTCGGCAACCCGTGTGATGCTCCTGGCGTTGCAAGCGTCCGGTAACTGCTTAACATCAGCCATGCCACATGCGAGTTTTCCACCTTCGAAGTATATGTATTAAAAAAAAACCAAGGTTTTTCAAGGCCTTGCCCCTGAGGATGAAATGAGCTAGTGCTCGGTAGAGAAGCAGCACGTAAAATCATTTTAAGGGGTCTTAGGACCCTCAAGATGCTTATACTGTGTTTGGGGATGATGAGCTGGAGTTTGGCTCAGATGGGTGGAGAGCTCATTGTTAGAGAATAGAGAACCAGCATGGGATATCCTCTGGGTCTCTCAAGATGCCCATCTTATGGCTGGGGAAGGGGATGCTCTTCTTTATAGACAAATAATTCACCTTGCTTCATTTCACAGACAAACCGCCGAAAGTCATATATTTTTCAGAAATCTTGAAAAAGTCTACCTATAGATTTGGTTAGGTTAGGTTTGTGTTATCACATTCCAAGATATTTTATGGTTTAAGAAAAATGCTTGCGATGAAATGATATTTCTATGGAATGAAAATTCGATGAAATAAGGTTAAACCATGGGGAGGGCAGGGCATACCAAATGCTTGGCCGAAGAATTCCTTAATATAGAGAAGATATGGTTACGGATAAGGTAGCAGAAAATATCCTTGGGTTTCTCAATGGGATGCCACTAAGAGACGCGAGTGAAACAACAAGAGAAATTCTAAAGATGTATATTTCCTGATTTGATCAGATTGTTCGAAAATAAATTGGCTTAAACTGTTAAGAAGAATTAAGACATACTACGACGCTACTGGGGTGACCCAAAGGACCTCTATATTAATTTGCTACCTGAAGCTACGGACTGGTTGCGTAACCTGGATATAAATTTATAATTTCCTACAACAAGCTTTTCACCATACGATTAAATAAATAAGACATACTACCAGAAAGTAAATAATTAACATAGAGAACCAGAGTATTGGAAGAGATTTTACTGCACTAGCAATGAAACACTGCCATAATGATCACAATAAGTAATATTTATTCATATTTATTAAAGTAAGCTCTTGTGTAAGTAGGTACAATTACATTTACAATAAGCTTAAAAACTATAAGTATAAATAAGTCAAATTATTCGTACCTAAAAGTTATAATATGTTAGGATTTATTACAGATATAGGAAGCTAAGCATATAATCTAGACTGTTATAAAATTCTAAAAATATATTATACCTACAGTGGTCATTATTTCAGAAAAAATCTTAGTAAAATTTTATTTGTCATTTTTATTATAACCTGAGCATTTCCCAAAAAGTTTTAACATAATTAAGACGTCAATTAACTTCAATTAATTTTTCCTATTTTGTTATCAATTTTATTTGTGATTTCCAATAAATTGCTTTTAGATTATATATAATTAAAAAAATATAAGCATAACAGAACCGTCATTATCAAACACATCTCATTGAACTTTAATTGACGTCTTAATATTGTACAAACTTTTTGAGAAATGCTCACCTACACTTACACTTATACCCCGCGCGGCGAACGATGAGCCCTATGACACCTGTTATCTCAGTAAGTACTTTTTTCTGATTATAGGTTATAAAATGTACTGAGATGACAGGTGTCATAGGACTCATCGTACGCCGCGCGGGGTATAATATAATCAATTATGGTAACTGTATCTAAGGAAAAAAACGCGGTCGAAGTTGCGGACTCCTTTTAGTAATTCATTTATTTATTTATTTAAACTATATTGCACAAAACAAAAGTCAGTAGGTACAAATGCCGGACTTAATGCCAAATGTCATTCTTTACCTGTCAACCATAGGGCCAAACAGAGATACTAGAAGAGGGTGCAAATCAGAAATCTGATGGTACAGAGAGCACCTAGGGTACAAGTAAATACAAAATATATATTACTGTTTATACAAAAATACATACCTACATTTACACACTATAAATATATATATACAAATCATAGAAACAAATAATGTATAATTAATTATATAAAATATGTTACCTGTATTAAAAACGCTCAATAAAATGTATAGTCTTAAATCTTATTTTTTCAAGTTCTCCACTAGCAAAAGGTTGTCTGGAAGAGATCGCTCTTTAGCGATAAGACCGCCTGTTGTTTACCTCTAATTGTAATTTCTTGCATTGTATTTCTCCTGTATATTTTATGGGGTGTGCAATAAAGAGTACTTGTATTTGTATAGTATTTTTCATAATATACCTAGTTATTATTTTATTTGGAGACGCATTCTCTTTTACTCCATGGACCACATGGTCCATATCGCTTGTTACGAGTACATACTCGTAACAAGCGATATATGTAATTCTGGAAATGTAGAACAAAGTGATCTTGGTTTCATTATTCCAGTAAACCATAAAGACAAGGCACACTTCATAATATGAAGAGGTTCCGGGGAAAAATTGACGTACTTGATGGTCATATTTTTCAAATAGAAATCACGGTTAGTTTAAGTTTGTTTTATATAAATCCCAAAAATATATAAATCTATGGCAAATAATTATTATAATAGTAATTTATGTGACTGTACATACTGAAGGGTATTAAACACGAGTGTGGCACGGTTCTGGCGACAGATTGGTGCAATGGTGTCATGGAGCACCTGGTTTTGTACCCTTGTGTACCCTTCAACGGCCAAGTCACACAACATTAACTATAATAATAAAGAAATCGCAGTAAGGACCTTAGACTTGGTACGACTTTGTCTAGATTTCATTACTTTTTAGAGATAAACAAGTAGCTCCACCGAGACATGGCTAGTTTTTTACAGAATGTTTTTGGTCGGATAGTCAAATTAACCCCTTTATTTTATCATTAACCTGTGAAATAAGTATGTGAAGTATACACATCGGTACCAGGATCTCAGGATCAATAGCAGGTACTCGTAATGATAAAAATATCATGATCCTACAACAGATACCCAAATAGTCAAGTTCACAGGTCAAGTTACTCCCTTGTTCCATAATTATCCTGTGAAATATGTATGTGTGTCCATCGGTACCAGGGTCCCATAATCAATAGCAAGTTGTAATAAAAATATCATGATCCTACAGCAGATACGACACGACATATCGCCATAATAGTGAAATTACCCCCTTGTTTTATCATTAACCTGTGAAATATGTATGTGAACTATTACCCGTCGGTACCAGGATTTCAGGATCAATAGCAGGTGACCTAATTACAGGCATTGCGTGACTGGAGTGCAACACGACACCAAACACGGGAATACCGGTTATTAAATATATAAAGTTACACATGACGTCCTTATGATATTTTCTATGTAAGTATATCTATCTCTATATAGGTCATATCTGTCGTAGAGCTGATGATCACTTGGGCAAACGACTTCTGGAGTGGAGGCCACGAATCGGTAAACGTAGTAAAGGGCGCCCTGTAACAAGGTGGAGCGACGACATTCGGACAGCGGGTGGTAACTGGAGGACGAGAGCTGAAAATCGAGCTCAGTGGCGTGGCCTATGTCCAGCATTGGACTGATACAGGCTGATGATGATCTATACTAAGTAGTATAAAATAGTCATGACGATTTTTTTTTTCGATGATGTCAATCGTTCTATTTTTTATTGGGAGATTGGGATACACTTAGACTGCTCTAAAAGTCAGAAATGAACGCTCCATATAAATGGCCACCAAATGTGATAGGATAGGTTATGGGTACCAATATTAAGTATGGAGACAATAAGTAATTTGCCATTTTCACGATGAAAAACTGTGTTTAATTTCATACAATTATTGTTTTGTTAAATTATGAGGATTCTGAAAACAATTTCTATTCAATAAAAAAAATACTATTAAAAATTGCGTCTTTGAAGTCACAAGGACATAAAAAAAAAATTTTTTTGGTTATTTTTCGGTGTCTATCCCCATTTTATATTTGTATGGAAAATCGTTTTCTATGGAGAGTCATGATATATCAGGATAAATCTTAGTAGCGTGATGCAGGATCGCCTTTCGTTTTGAAAGGGCGCGCGGCGCCATGCCAGTCTGGCGCTATCCGTTGCTCATATTATTTATGCTATGACGGTGACAAACAACCATGCCGCCTGATATAAGCAGTTACCGCCGTCTATGGACGCTGGCGAAGCCAGGAGCATCACACGCGCGTTGCCGACTTATTAAGACGAAATATATTTTTTTCCATACAATTCGAGTTGTCGTTTTCGTTTCTCACAAATTTAAATAAAACACGCTCAGTGGTGGGTCAGCTCTATAAAAAGGTCGTAAACGCCAAAGTAACTGTAGTTACTTATTACCTTCCCTCCTCCGCCTCATTTTCATGAATTTTCACATAATTTTATGACCCGTGGTTGAAAAGTTAGAGGGGGACGACGCAATTTTTTTTATTTTCGGAGCGAATATTTACAAAACTGCAGACCTTATCAAAAAGTAATGTTTTAAGACCCCTGTTATTTTTAAAAGACCTATTCAACGACACCACATACACTAGTATTGAAACCAAAAAAAATATTCACCCCCACTTTAGGTGTTCGAGAGATAACCGAATATTTTTTTTGGTTGTTATTGTACCGTTTTGTCGGCGTGATACATACACATACTCATACCAAATTTCAGCTTTCTAGTACTAATGATCACGGAGCTAAGCCTCGGACGGACAGACAGACAGACGGACAGACGGACATGGCGAAACTATAAGGGTTCCTAGTTGACTACGGAACCCTAAAAACGGATTATAATATATCGACCAGGTTATGTCAACCTTTGATAATGGTAACTGGAAAGTTACCGAAACGCCAGGGAGGCTCAAATAAAATACGCGGTATAAGGGCCAATTTTTATTTTGTTGTCGATATTTTTTTCAGTTTCGAGCTCCTCATTGTGTAGTAGGTAAGTATAGTTACGAAATGTTCTAGGTGTAGAACTTACCATGGTCAGAATAATAAGCAACTTTACCAACTCACCTTTGTTTGAAATTTGTAAAACAAGAACTCGACAACTAAATAAAAATTGGCCCAATATCCGTATTGTTTTATTCAAATCCAGAAATTAGGCCAACGCTAAATTATTCATCATAGATAACCAGCAGAGATAGAACAAACTTTGATAGCGTGACAGACAATAAATGTATAATGCCGTTCGTTGCAGTGTGCACGAAACCGGGTCGCCAATCAATATCCACACTGGGTTATGATTATGACGACTTGACCAGATTGGAGATAAGGTATTGGCAGCAAAAATGCGAAATATTCACTACTTTTAGACACCTTTGACATGTTTAATTTCAAATTATTTGATGTAGTGACATGCAATTTATTGCTGTATTTCATGTATATTGTAGGCAGTGTCGATTTATTGAATTTTGACAATCCCTTAAGGCGATATATCCTATATTTTAACCACATTTAACTGAATTATGATGACATGTAAAGATCTTTTGTTGCAATCAATTCCTATGTTTTTTAATATTATTATATAGCATTATTATTTTTATGACAGTCATAGTATAATTGCATGTAAATTGTCTTAGCGTAATTTATACTGCCATTATTTATGTTATAAAATAAGTAAATCTAATCTAATCTAATTACTAGCTGCGCCCGTGTTACCCGCATTCAGGATAAAATAAAGTAGCCTCTGTGTTAATCCAGGGTGCTAGTTTACCTCCATACCAAATTTTATCAAAATTGGTACAGCCGTATAATAGTAAAGAATAATAAATAAACACACAAACACAATCACAAACTTTCGCTTAGCAGCGCCGCGCAGTGTCTCATCCCACGGGAACACTACTTTTTTTTGGATAAAATGTAGCCTATGTGTTAATCCAGGGTGTCAGCTACCTTCATACCAAAGTTTATCAAAATTCGTCCAGCCGTTTGAGCGTGAAGAAGTAACAAACAAACACATAAACACTGACAGACTTTCACCTATATAGTATGGATGATGTGATTAGTACACTATTTGGGTGATTGTCAGTTCAAAAAACAAAATTTGTCCCTTCGGTGGTCAAAAGTTAAGAGCTAGTATGAATCCAGGTTATGTTGCTGTTACATCGGATTATAGAAGAGGGAACGTTCTTTATACTCACAGGCATTTTTAATCTGAAAATTAGGCCCTGGAATCCTTGATTTCGCAAATGTCCACCGGAAAGACGCGCACCTAAATCTGACAAGTGACCCATTTATAGCATTCAACTATTGGATACGCTATGTTATTCCTAAGGGATTAGCAGTAATGCGGCTGTTACACTTTTATAAATTAATCACTGACGAGAGGGATGCAGCAATATATGAGACACGTATGGAGATAACTCCATCTCACTCCTTCATATTGCTGCATCCCTTTCGTCAGTGACTAATTTAGGAAAGTGCGGATACCCTTGAAATGTCGACAAACGTTTCACCGAATGCTTCATTTCGTCGAATTTTCATTTCGTCGACAAATTTTTACTCGTTTGTCATAAATTTTTCAGACATTTTATAAATTATAACCTTTAGATTAGGTTAGGTTAGGTTAGGTTTGTGTTATAAGTATAACATTCAAAAATATTTTACGGTTTCAGAAAAAAAATGCTTTCGACGAAATGAAAATTCGATGAAACGTTTGTCGACATTTCAAGGGTAAACCAGGAAAGTGTAATAGCTGCATAAGATCTCTTTTGTTAATAAAAAACCGGCCAAGTGCGAAACGGACTCACGAACCGAGTGTTTCGTACAAATAAAATAACTTTTAACTTTTTTTGTCTTTTTGTATTTGATGTGGTAGCGGCAACAGAAATACATCACCTATGAACATTTCAAGTGTCATGAGGTACTGCTTCATAGGTCATGAGATACTGCTTGGTGACAGACAGACAGACGGACAGTGTAGTCTTAGTAATAGGGGCTTGGATCTTTGTATCAATGATTTAATAGAGGCTCGTTTTTACTCTTTGGGTACGGAATTAAAACATATTTTATAATGGATTTTACGCATATATTGGTCATTTAATACAAATAAATTTATTGACAAAACATAATGCACAGAGAGGTAACGGTCAAATTCTGTACTTTATAATACTTGATAAACAAATAGGCACATTCACAATTTGCATAACCTGAACTAGGGTTCCCCCTGTGATTCAGGCAATATGCAATAGCATTGTACGATGTTATATGAGACGTATATGCTAACTACTCGTACGTCCAAACCTTATCCTTCCTATTTTTTTTGTTTTTCTTGACTACATATGAGCATACTCGTACGTCCAGTAAACTGGGGCAGCGGACGGGAGTCTGTGGTCTTTCAGGACGGCGTTCAAATGCTTGATTCTGGTTTGTTCATGAGAAGCTTTCATTTTCTTCACCTAGTAAAATAATAATTACATTTGACTAGCAGCCTTTCTGTCTATTCTAGTGTCTGTTTATGTGATTTTCCTTTGAAATTTTGAATTATCAACTTGAACTGGCATCTCCTGGAGAGGAGATAGCACTTCAGCGGGTCTATGATGGTTGCGTTTATCACGTGATAAATAAGTGACAAAGCATCTGTCACTCGCATTTTGCCACGTGACGGATCGGCTTGGTCACTTAATTATCGCGCGATAAAAGCAACCATCATAGGCCCGCTGGTATGCCAGCGGTATCTATTCTAGTTTATTTTTGAGTGATTCTGAAATATTGAAATACCAACTCGAATTGGTGTCTCCTGGCGAGGAGAAGAAAACCCCAGGGCTCCCAGCAACCTTTCTGCTCCAAAAAACAGAATCTCCACAAAGCTGATGAAGCTGGCGCCCAAGAATAATCCTGCCGCTCCTCCGAATGATACTAAAAAGAGACATAGGAATGTATATAATACAGTGTTGTAGTTTTGTCCTGGGGTTTTCGGTGTACACTGATTTGTGTTTGAAACGATTTTGAAGTGATTTGAAACACACTGAAAAAAAAACACTTAATTTATAAACTTAAATTTGACATTGCACAAGGCTTGACACAAAAAAATAATGAAAGGTGTATGTTACTTATTTTTATTAAAGCTGTAACGTCTCGTCTGTTAGCGTAAACCAAAATGTTCACAATGAAGTGAGAAAATAAAAAATTATACCCTGCCTGGTTATATTGAAAGAAAGACATTTATTCTACGCTAACGCTGACTAACCTATAGAATAAGAAGTGAAAATAGGGCAAGTACCTATGAGGTCTTGGAAGTAAAATACTATTTCCCGTGTATAGCGCGTGCGAGGCGCCTGCACCTTAATTCTGCTTACACCGTTGGTGCTGAAGGGGCCTCCTCTGTAACAAGAATACTAAGAATAGGCCTCTCCAGTGACAGCATCGCGACTGAAGCGCTGCAAAAGTCACCGTATGTAATGCTACTCCTGTTATGGATTACGAACGGTACCGCGCACCGCTGTCGCATCTCCCTAAATGCGATATTGTTAACCGACTTCAAAAAAGGAGGAGGGTTCTCAATTCGACTGTTTTTTTTCTATGTTTGTTACCTCAGAACTTTCTGCTGGGTGAACCGATATTGATGATTTTTTTTTATTTGAAAGCTGGGGTGCTTCCTTGGTCCAGTTCTGACAAAGACATTCATGAGAAAATTATGTAAGTGTTATTGTATGTTCTATTTCCCTCATTGAAGTCGGTTATTTTTTGTGAAAAAGTGATTATATCTGAATCTAAAAAGCAAGCAAAAGAACCCAATTCAAAAAAACAAAAAATCCAAAAATCCCGATCATGAGCAGATTACATTCGAATCACCTTTGGAAGTCGGTAGCAAACCTCACGTAAACTTGCGCGGCATCTGTTTTCATAATAATAATTGAGTGGTTTGGCACCGACTTCAAAAGGTGATTCAAAAGTAATCTGTAGGTACATGGACGGGTTATTTTTGGCTTTTCAGTTTTTTTATGCCGGTTCTATTTTTTGTTTAAAATCTAAGACATGGATAATTAGATATCTCACAGTGGCTTGGTGACCAAGGTGAGTGTCTCAAACAGCGCGTCCACGCACATGAGAGGGCAGACGCAGGTGTCTTCAGGTTTCGCGTCTCCAGTCGAGTCGCCACCTGGAACAGTAAAACCAGTGCAGTGGTCCGTGAGTCGCGTAGCAGCATATGAGGTAGAAACATGTCGGGTGGTCCTGACAAATTTTACGCGAGTTTAAACCTTTTTTATAATTATTAAAGATGTGTCACGATAGTTTTAATAATTTTGCTATTGAGTACCTCTTACCATGAGTTAACGTGACCGTACTCTCTAACGACTGCGTAAATGATTTGTATGGAGTATGGAGATTAGTACGGCGCCCCTAGTTGTATAGAACTAATATTTTTACACTAGGTGAGCACAACTTGCTGCGAATTCGCTTGCCTCGTGACTCAGCATTATGTCCTTCGATTAGCATTGTGTATGATCTTATTAAAGAAAACAGTACTGTTGTGTGGTTTTGTACCTCATTATCGTCTTATTTTACGATACGTTTAGAAATCTATTTTTCTCTGTAAGCTGAAACTTTTCGGGATTGTCATAAAACGAACCTAATGTATCCTAATGATTCATCCATGAATAGTATTAAAGAAATCCCGAAGAGTTTATCTGATATATGAAATAAAAGTTCATGGCAAATTAAAATTATGGCAAGTGACATTTATGACAAATTAAATTCGGGCAAGTGCACGTATCCGGTTGTATAAATGTCAAAACGTCACCTTCAGCACTTTTAGCCCCGTCAGAAACCGCGTTTTTTACGCGTTTCGCGGCTTTGACGCGCGCTGCCTCGGACGTCGCGCGCGCAGCGTCGTGAGCTGCGCGTGCGGCGAGGCAACGCATGCCTCGCAGCGAGCACGCTACGCCATCTGTACACAATTGGGCAGAATATGCAGATAAATAATTTTTTTATTTCAAATGTTCCTGAATCTGAAAGAGCGTAAGCGATAAGTAATTGACAACATTTTATATTTCTAACAGATGGAAATTAAGATGGAGATCGATAGAGCTTTGCTTCGTGTACACCCTGAAACAATATCTATATACAATACCTTAATAAATAAAAAAATACCTAAAATAACCAAAATTTACGACAACTACTGTTTATTGTTTATTAAATTAGACACACAAGCTCACAGTTACACACCAAAACGCTTACATGCTACACAAATACATATTATTATTAATTAAACTACAGAAGTACTTAATGATACTTTATCACTATTTACATAACATTAATATACAGCTAGGTGAGTCGTGAAAGACGTCGACCTCAGGGCTTTGGATGGCCAGTTCATTCAAGAACGACGGTACCCGATTGGTGGGAGCGTTTTTAGCCTGGCGTGCGCATCCCGCTGCTGGCGAAAATGCCGCGGCGGCGCCGCGCCGCAGCGTCAGTTCGCCGCCCTGACTCGCACCCGGGACGCATGTTTATGCCTGCATAGAGTGTAGTCTTCGACCGATCCGCAAAAAAAGTAAAAGTTGTCAATAATGTCAAGCTCTTGGCACGTAAGTTTGGTGACAGTTTGAGCTATATCTAAAACCTTGGTTCTCTTGCGTATTTCATCATTTCGGATTCGATTCCGCAAGGAAAATGTTTCTCAAATTGTGTCTTAAATAAAAAGCTGATCGCTCGCGCATTGATGCGTTTGAGATGTGGTGCTGGAGGAGAAAGTAGAGAATGCCATGGACGACCCATCGCACCAATGCATCCATCCTTCAGGATTTGTGAATCACCATGAGACTGTCCAACATTTGCTTCCGTAGAATCCTTGAATTTTTCGGTCATATAGCCAGGAAGAAGAATGACAACCTGGAAAAGCTCTTTGTGACAGGAAAGATTCAAGGAAGAAGACCAAGAGGAAGGAGTCACATGCGCTGGACCGATCAGATTAGAGACCACGGTCTCCAGGGTTACCAAAGCCATGCGGTCTGCAGTAGATCGAAATAAGTGGAAAGCAATCGTCCGAAAAATGATAAATCTATTAGACAAGCCCCAGGCAAAGTAGTTTTGAAGCGGATGCTTCGTAAGCATTTGCTCGAACAAGAGCTCGAATTGTATCCATCCTCTTTTGCAGTAGGCATTTCATAGTATTTATTATATTATGTAATAATATGTGTATCATTGTATTTATGGCAGTTAAGTTATATAATATACATGTATTCACTTGTATCTTAGACGCTCTCCGCACGATGAATTTTCTACTCTGCACCCACTTGAAGCATCTCTGTTTGGCCCTACACTACTTCTCGCACTACTATGGTTGACTGTTAGAGAATGCCATTAAGCATTAAGTTCTTGTACTGACTTTTAATTTGTGCAATAAAGTGTAAATATATAAATAAATAGAGGTCACGACCCTTAGCAATGAGGAATACGACACAAGAAGAAGAAATAAAAAGGTGTATTTTTTCTTCATACATCGCTTAGCTACCTAAAGTACTGTTGTACCTTCGTAGTGGTTATAAAAAGGCTTGCACTGGCAATGCCGCAGGGCCTCCTGGTTGCGGCACGCTCGGCGACAGCTGTTTGTGCTGTAAACCTGCAACAACACGTCAAGGTTTATAAAGCATTTATGTTAAAGTAGGAAGTGAGCTTTAGACATTGGGAACGAATGAAATTATTAAGAAAACTTGACTTGACTATAGTCACGTCGTTTCAAAGTCAAAGTCAAAGTCAAAATTATTTATTTGCAGAAGTACAGTAAATATACAGTAACAGGTCTTATTGTTCATACAACGTGCCGTGTACTCGGCCTGCATGCAGGCATGCAAATATGAGAGCGCGCTCAATTAATTTAAAATAATATAATAGTAAATTCAGATAGATACAAAAACAATGTCAGACAAAAAATAATAATAAATCTAGCATAGAAAATAACTGAAAATTAAAATCAATGTCAAGTACTGGAACGGTCAAAAATACAAAATAATAATAATAATAACAACAACAACAAAATTTACAATAAAATTAAGCTAGAAATGTCAGGTACGGTCTAAATAACTATTTACACTATAAAAACAATGGTCAAGGAGCCAGGCAGTTAATTTGTTTTTAAAACTATTTCCTTGCAGTACCTTTATTTCTTCAGGGAGGCTATTAAACACAGTAATACACATATTAAATACATTTTTGCGATAGATACATTTGGTGGCTCGTGGTTTATGGAGTAGGCTCAGAGTTTTTTGACGAGCTCCTCTGCGCATGACTTCACCCCGCCTTTTAAAATATGGTAGGTGAGTGTTGACAAAAACACATACTTCCCTTATGTATAGGCATGGTAAAGGAAGTAATCGCAGCTTTTAAAATAAAGGTACACATCCAGCGTCACGCACAGCATTACAAAGAATCCTGACACATTTCTTCTGTATTTTAAATACTCTATCCACATCCACAGAGTTGCCCCAAACAATTAGACCATAGTGTATAACGGATGACACATAGCCATGGTATGCTGTTATCGCGGCTTCCATAGACACGGTATCTCTCAGTCTTCTGAGACCAAAGACAAATCTGTTCAGCTTGCCACAGACTTTTTCAATGTGGTCTTTCCAGTTAAGGTGTTTGTCAATCGTTATGCCTAGAAAATCATATGAAGCTACTTCATGTACACAATCATCACTATATTTGATTGAGATTGGTAGAGAGTTCGAATTGTAAGAGGTAAATTGCATGCATTTGGTTTTACTAATATTTATTTTTAAGTCATTCATATTAAGCCAATTGATTATGTCATTTAACGAATTATTTATATCCTGTTTAAATGTCAACTTATTATTACACTTAATAACTAATGTCGTATCGTCTGCAAACATGATACATTTTTGGGACGTTGCATTAGGCAAATCATTAATGTAGAGTAAGAATAACAGTGGGCCCAGGATACTGCCTTGTGGAACTCCTGTCTCCTTAACTCTAAACTGGGATCGAAATGTTGATTTTAGAATTGAATGGTTAGACTCAGAAAATCTGCTAATCTCGGTGCATTGTAACCTGTCTTGTAAGTAACTCCTGATCCAGTCAAGCGCTTTACCTCTCACGCCGTACCGCTCGAGCTTACAAAGGAGTCCAGAGTGGTTTACAAAATCGAACGCTTGAGACATATCCAAGAACACCGACGCTACTGGGACACCGTCGTTGATGCTTTGGGTAATGTCTTTAACGAGTTCAAAACATGCGTGCGCTGTCGATCTACCTTCACGGAAGCCAAACTGCTCAGAACATAGGACGTTATATTTTTTTAAAAAACTACTAAGTCTTACATAAAATGCTTTTTCAAGTATTTTAGAAAGAATAGGTATGAGAGTGATAGGTCTATAATTACGCGGATCTTCTTTATCACCTTTTTTAAAAAGAGGCTTTACTATGCATGTCTTTAGCTGACTAGGAAACTTTCTACGACGTGACTAAACCCGTTTATGTATTTTAATATATCTGAGACTCAGTTGTTTTGTATGTGATTTCATTCTTCAAGGAGAAGAAGAGGACAGTCTAGTTTTACGGGACAACTCTGCGCTTTAACGAAGACCATAAGGCGTTGTTTAAACTAACGAAGTGAATTCGGCCTTAAAAAATAATTTCTATACCTTCCGGCCTGCTGCTCGAGGCTCATCAGTATACAAGCACCGCCGTCTCCTCGGTGGCAGGTCTCGTACCCCTCGCCCACAGCCGCTCTCCATGACGCTCAGTTCCGTGGACCTCTGTTCGGCAGGCTTCACATCAAATGGGGTCGCTCGGACGTTCAAGATGTCGTAGGGTGAGTGAATGTACACCTGAAAACGTGGTTATTAACAACGAGATGGTACCACTTGGTACGCGTATTTTTTTATACCGTAGTAGGTTAAAAAATATCATATTCGAAACAAATGATGATCCTGCATCACGCTATCAAAATTTTTCCTGAAATCATGACCCCTCTCTATAGAAATATGTAATCTAGTTTCATAATAGTATGGATATAGGTACCTATGGGAGTCCCACTTAAATATTTATTTATTCTGTTTTTAGTATTTGTTGTTACAGAAATGCATCATTTGTTTAAATTTCAACTGTCTAGCTATCACGGCTATCCGACAGACGGACAGACGAATAGTGCAGTACGTGATATGAAATTCGAATTTCGAACATCAGAGCTGCCCCCGCTCCGTTTTTAGGGTTCCGTAGTCAACTAGGAACCCTTACAGTTTCGCCATGTCCGTCTGTCCGTCTGTCCGTCCGTCCGTCCGCGGCTTAGCTCCGTGATCATTAGTACTAGAAAGCTGAAATTTGGTATGAGTATGTGTATGTATAACGCCGACAGAACGGTAAAATATAATTAAAAAAAATTTTTTTTTCGGGTACCTCTAACACCTAAAGTGGGGGTGAATTTTTTTTTCTTTTCAAAACTAGTGTGTGGGGTGTCGTTGAATAGGTCTTGTAAAAATAATAGGGGTCTTGTAACATTATTTTTTGATAAAGTCAGCAGTTTTGTAAATATTCGTCCCAAAAACAAAAAAATAGTGTCCCCCCCTCTAACTTTTCAACCACGGGTCAAAAAAATCGGGAAAATTCATGTTAATGAGGCCTTATAAGTACTTTCAATGAAAACTATATTGAACAAAATTGGTCGAGCCGTTTTTGAGTTATCGCCAAATTTCATAAATTTTCTTTAAAAGGTCGTAAGTTGACTCCTAGAAGGTAATAAGTGATTACAGTTTCTAGGGCGTTTACAACCTTTTTATAGAGCTTAAAATCTTTCTTAACGGAAGCCTCGGGCTTAAAACAGCAGTTTATTGTGAAGGATGAGCAACTACGGAACCCTACACTGAGCGTGGCCCGACATGCTCTTGGCTGGTTTTTTTTATGCTTATAGGGTGCAAACGAAGAAACGGTCGCCTGATGGAAAGCGGTTACCGTCGCCCATAGACACCTGCAACACCAGAGGAGTCACAAGTGCGTTGCTTGCCGTTAAAATGTTTACGTTGCTTAATAAGTGAGATACTCAATTACTCACGGTTGTAGCCTCCGGGATCTCAATGGTAATGTAGCAGTTTAAAGACGAGTATTTGCAGGTTATGGGGAACATCTTAGTCTCGTTCACATTCGGTTTTCTGTTCAGACAAGGTATGTTTGAGTTACAGTCAAGTAGGCGAACTGGCATACGCGAGGTAGCTAAAGACAAATTCCGTATTTTTTTAAAGACTTGTTGGAGTTGTTGGTACATTCTACGCAACTTGTTTAATCGCGTTCAAAAGGGGTTTATTTTAGTTATAATAATGTGTAACGTGGGTAAGTTAAAGGCAATATAGTTAGTCTTATCAATTGTTCGTTGAAGCTTCGAGTATGGTACTTTGAAATGCTGGCACAAGCTTCGAGCCGCCATAAACGGATTAATAATAATACTTTGAAATGTAAATTTTATAGGGTATAGTGGTAACAGAGTTCAAAAAATAGGGCTGGAATTGAATTTTAAAATAGTTTTTTTCTGTCTCAAATTAGCCTAAGAGCCTTTATGAAATATTTATTTTACAGAACCAATATTGACCTATATTTTTTGCGGTGTTACACATTTCTTAATCGTAACTACAGACACAAAGGATCAATAAGAAACCAAAATTGAATGCAGTCCAATAAAATCCAAGTAAGATTCGAACACATAACCTCTGTTTTACCGGCGGAACACTGCGGAACCCCTGAAATGATGATAATGATGAATATCTAGAATATCTGCGAACATACGTACACAATAGCATCATCAGGAATAGTCAGGGTGTTAGTGGCGTAACAGGCGCCCAGTTCGGTCATGACTGGAAACCAGGACACCTGGCTCGCCATCGACCAGGTGGCCTTCAGGTTGAATTCTGGTAGCACCTGGAAGAATCTTCAATTAAATTAATTGATACCTTGAGTTAACAATGGATACGCCAAACCATTGATACATTTAAAGCTGAAGGAATGGACCGGTGGAAGGCACTGGACCGGTAATCCAGAAGTGCCGGGTTCGATTCCCGATCTCTTCCGTCAGGTTAAGCATTTAAATTTTTCTCTGAGCTTTGATATTTGTTTATGGTTTAATATAAAGATTGTGGTGTGTACCCAAATTAAAAAACGAGACATTACATGTTTCATACATTTATAATGGATACGCTGTCTTTATGGGTGGACCTGGGGAATGGGAAGATAAACCGTGTGCTTCCGATCGCGTCGATTTGGAAAGTGAAGTATTTAAATCTTAATTGTTCCAAGAAAATGACCACGACCCTCAGCAATGAGGCAACCAACGCAAGTAGGCGGAGGTATACATATACAATGGATCAGCATAATTTGCTGATTAGGTATTTCTATCACGACTAGAACTCCCAATATCGCTCTCACTTGGTGTCCTACTTACGTCTACTACCAGCTGGTACAAGTCCACCTCCAGGTCCTCGCCCTCATGGTTAAGCAAGTCCGCCAGATGCAGCAGGCTGGAGTTGGCCACGTCACGGACGAAACCCTCGTATCTTTCATACTTCTCATCCTTAGCATCCACGTGCCAGTACTTCTTGATAACGGCTGACAGTTTCTTTTCATCTACTTTGTTCTATAAATAATAAAGAAGTGTGAGAATAAGTATCTTAGGATAGCAAAAATCAATATCGACCATATACGAGTATCCGTAAAGGTTTATATTGAAACGAAACATTTAATCAGATCAACAGATGTCCAGTAGTCAGCAACAAAAGGGGCTGTTGAGAAATTACGTCATCAATTTTTGACTTTTTTGACTCCACCCCTAAAATCATCCAACAGCTTTCTAGGCAAATCTCATGTTTAGGTATGATGCCCTCACTGGCATCCTGCGTTTTAGGTAACTCGATCAAAAGGGATTCGAATCCCTGACCACCAAAATAAATGACGTCATTTCCAAAAAAAATGCGTTTTTAGCTTATAGTGTTGCGCATCAGATAATTACATGTTACAATGCAATGTCATTAGCTATTTATTAGTTAAAATTGAATTTATTATTAGGTAATTTTAGTTCTCATAGTACGATATTATTTTATAGATTCATAGAAACACGAATTTCATTGCTACTTTCTTTTCTCTTTGAAGCACTTTATAGCCCTTCATTTGGCGTGTAAGGCAGGATGAACAAATTCTTTGACCATCTTTTTCCATTTTTTTTCGAACCAGAATCTTTTGCTCTCATAACGAGGCTTGAACTAGTGACCTTGTCTCCCGGAGCGGGAATTTGCCACACGAAGGGTTAACAGATGCGAGAGATGTTATCTTTGGAAAGGCCCCCCCTTCTACGTCATGTTACCATTCATTCAATGTCCAATGCCCCCCCAAGCCCTATTGGCCTAATATTGTCAGCTACCCTTGCTGACCGTACATACGTGAGCGCAGAGCGTTAGACCAGGCATGCAGAAGTCCCAGGATCTGAAGTCCTTCTCCAGCGCCACGACAGTCGGGTTCTCGTTGTACCGCTGCCACTGCCCCATGGAGATCTCCACGGCGCCCAAGATGGCCGCCACAGTTGCGCAGGCCCATAACACTCTGAGAAGGAATTTACGATTAGTAGTTGAAGTAAAATTGGAGTGAAATAGAAAATCACTCTTTGACAATTCTAAAATTGCCAAAAATTAGGCGTGTGGATAATTAAAAAAAAGTTTGTTAGTGTAGAAGTTACAAACGTCACGCTGAAACAGCTGATTTTGATAAATTTTGGTATGAAGGTCGCTGACACTTTGGATTAACACATAGGCTACTTTTTATCCCGAAAATTTTAGTGTTCCCGTGGGAGGAGCGGTTAACACCGTGCGGCGCAGCTATTTGACGATATTCAGAAAGCCATTTTTAAAATTTTAGAAAATTTTGCACTTTATTTTGCGTTTTTTTATGAAAAAAAAAGTAATCACGTAATTTTACAATTCGGTACATAAAAATATGTAAATATGATTTAATCGAACTCGCACTTGGCCGTTTTTTGGGATACCACCTTTTGCTTTGTGAGGGCAGATTTTGAGTCCTTGCTATTGATGTATATACCGAGTGATCAATCCAAATGAGTCGGTAGCGAAAAGTCACAAACTATAAGAGATAGGGAAATCTGTTCTTAGGAACCATGGTGTCGATTTTACATTTAATAAAGATTGCATTATTACTTTTTTACAAATCTCATACATAATTTCATACATAACCCGGTCAGAACTGCTGTAAAGAATGTTACAATACGGTATGCGATTACTTACAGAATTTTAACCAGGTTCAATTCTCGGTTATGTATGAGATTTGTAAAAAAAATGAATGCAGTTTGTATTCAATCTAAAATCGACGCCATGGTTCCCAAGAACAGATTTCCCTATCTCTTATAGTTGTCGTTTTCTCCGTACTGATCCATTTATACGCTGTATACGTACCTCTCACCCCACCAGCGGCCCGGTGCAGCCACGTGGTTAAATCCGTGTATGGTGGTTTCCATGCAGAAATCTCTTCCGCACTCCAAAGCCGACCTTAGAGGCCCGATTCTTCGCTTGCTGTTCATACTACATACAAATCTATTTATGTACAGTTGCATATATTTATTTATCTATACACATATTTATCATCATATCATAGATTTTCTTTCATTTTGATATGTGGGCCATTTTTTCTAAAGTTGTACACCCCACTTTTTTTCATTTTTGTTTTTTTGATTATTTTCCACTCAGAATGACGAGCTTTTCCGATCTAATTAGGAGAAAAAAACTGTCCCAAAATATTCATACATTTTTTGTTTTCCATTCCGTTACCGCTGCGCTGTAGTACCTAAGTTAAATGGCAATGGTAACGGAATGGAACGAAAATACATTGGGACACTGTTTCCTTCTAATTAGATCGAAAGAGCTCGTGATTCTGAGTAGAAAATACCCTAAATATCGAAAATGAAGAAAAAGTGGAGTGTAAAACTGTAGAAAAAATGGCCAATGTAGTACCTAATACAACCAGTTACTTCCGCGGTGCGACGGAATAAATCAGGAGCTTAGAATAATAACGCCTAGAAACCCAGTTCACGCGCAACGGTGAGGCCACTAAAAGTTAGCCAGAAATGGCTAAAAGCGTCGATCGGCTTGTCAGTTGCAAGGACACGTGACAGATAAACATGCTAAGACAACATTTCACTCGTAAATATTATTCCTTAACTCGTATTTTTACGTAAAACAGTAATCAAAATCTCATATTTTCTATAAGCGGCATGACAACGTAGTGTTTCCAGTGTAATGGACTTTTTTTTACCCATAATTCTGTCCTGATAAAATACTGACCTATTTTTGGGAGCCTATAATTTAAAATACAAATAGGTATGAAAAAACTAAGAAGATTAATCACGGATAAGTTCGCCTTTGTACATCATGTCTATTTATATTTTTTAAGTTTTGTAAATTGTTTTTGTGTACAATAAAGTTTTTAAATATGTACATACATACATACATAATCACTTGATTTTTATTATCCTTTTGACTTGCCGTGTATGTTAGAGTATGTCTGGGTCAAATATTGCAAATCAAATTTGAATCGATCTGTTTAAATCACGTGTGAATGCATTATTATGGTACTACCAAGCTGGTCTGATGATGAGGACGGAAGGAGGCCATAGTTAGCTCCTAAATTACATAAAAACACAACGTGTCAGAACGGAAAAGTCATTTCAGGATTTGATCATACCTATATTTACGATATTATTTATTTTTTACATTGCAAATTAATAATAATAAAAAAAACCTTTGTTTAATGTATTTAATAGTGTTTCAAGTCAACAACGGGTCTATGATTCAATTAAAATTTAGAATGTAACCAATCACCACTGGCATGAGTATACCCCCAATTTCAGGGGAAAAGTGATTGCGCTAGCAACATTATTGCTGTGTTTGTGTGCGTATCGGCGCGTGTAAATACGAGTTGTTCACAACTACATGAATCCATTTTATGCCTCACGTGTGGCGCCTCGGCCGGTTGAAACTATCCTTCTAGGCGTTATTATTCTAAGATCAGGAGATCCTACGGGTGCGTAACGATGGCTATAACAACTTTTGATATAATTTCAGTCGGTATAACGCTCATTTGATATAATTATTGAATGATATAACAACACTTAATAGGTATATCAACATTTGATATAATTATTGTTTCATATACTGATAATTTTATCGAATAATATTTAATATAACATTCTTTAAGTATAATGCATATTTCGTCTAATGAATTTATGGTATAACGTTAATTTTATCTAACGTTCAAATAGCATAACGTATAGGGTATAGAGAAATAGGGGGGCGGGGGGCGGAGCCCCCGCAGGGGGGCGCGGGGGGCAAAGCCCCCCGCATTAAAAAAAAGCTTAAACCAAAAGTTCACTTAGAAACGTAGGTTAGGTTAGGATAGAAAAAAAAAAAAAAGTGATCTGCATCCCCCAGAAAAAATGGACTGCTACCAGAAAAATAGGTTAGGTACGAGCACTACACAATTGTTGTTATACCTAATGAACATTATACCATATGAAATTATACCATATGAAATTATACCAAATGTTGTTATACCAAATGAACATTATACCATATGAAATTATACCATATGAAATTATACCGTATGAAATTATACCATATGTAATTATACCAAATGTTGTTGTACCAAATGTTGTTATACCAAATGAACATTATACCATATGATGGTTATAGGAAATAAGTGTTGTACCAAATGATAAGTATACGAAATAAAAATAGATATTTTGAAATTATTCCAAAGGTTTATTATATCAATTGAGTCATTATACCATATGAAATTATATCAAATGTTGTTATATCAAACATTCTACCAAAATAAGTAAGATACTTGAAAAGTTTGCATAAAATTACCCTTAAATCAATTTAGACATTTCAATTATACAGAAAAACTGATTTTTAGGGATTAAATTAAAAAACATTTTCACCAATTAGGTCACTAATGTATGGGGGATAACTTGATAAGTCGATGGTGAATATGTTGATAAGTCTAATATCTCACAAAATACAATGTTTCTACCAAAATAAGTAAACTAATTGAAAAGTTTGCATAAAATTACCTATAAATCAATTTAGACGTTTCAGTTACTATGAAAAACTGATTTTTAGGAATTAAATTAAAAAACATTTTCACCAATTTGGGCACTAATGTATGGGGAATAACTTGATAAGTCGTTGGTACCTATGTTGATAAGTCTTATATCACAGAAAATAAGAGGATTTTACTAGAATACGTAAGGTAAATGAAAAGATCGCGGAAAATTATCCATAAATCAAGCTTTAAACACGAGTTAAAGATGAAAATGGATTTTGGAGAAAATGACAAACTTTAAAATCCACGCCCTGAACAATTGCCATTTTGGACTTATCAAGTTCTTCACGCCATGCACGGATATATTTTTATCTTTGCTTGAATTGTGATTTTTACTTACCTCGACACCTTTTCGGTGCTGTAAAAATATAACTTTTAACACATCAACTGTGACAAAAACAATCTAAAAACACCCATTTTGTCATTATTGTTTGATTAGACCGTTACTCAGTTTAACACGTATTTTTACTCACCGTAATGACTGTTAATTACTGTAGCGTGTTAGATGTACTTACCTATATGTGTGTAGTTTATCGTCATTATCGATTATGATTGGGACGAAATTGAATGAGACTAGGGGGCAAAGACCATGCCAAAATAAGCTGAGTTAATCTGCCCCCAGCGAGTTGTAATTTTTATGATGATGACGCTTTCTGTTTGTAACAAGTATAAACATTTCTACACCCCAAACTATAATATAGTTCGTAACAAAAAACGAAATATGATCCTCCTTCAATATTCTTTTTGCTAGCTGATTTTGAAGTGCGTTACGTATATTGTGCATATAGTATAGTAAAGACAATTATAGGATATATTGCCTAGTGATAAAAAAATTACAATTTACTTTTTTTTATGTACGTCAGCGACACCTCCGTGTTTTTCAGATAAGCTACTAAATGAATGTAATTACTTAATTTTATCCGTGGTAGAACAATGTGTTTTTTTTATGCTGTAAATTACAACTAAAAGTTGTACCTACCGATCCGATAGTGAACCTACGTTTTTTTTCACCAACAATGCGTACTATGAGCTGCAGATTTGCATGGCCAATTTATGAATAGATTCATTCATAAAATGTCCATGCATTCATGCAGCGCATGAAACGTCGAGAAACGAAATATAGGACGGCACCACGTCTGTGGACGGCGTCATTTATCTTAGCAAAACTGCCACGTCTACAGCCGATCATTTCTCAAAGTTTGTATATAGAGCCAAATAAAATTAAACTGAGACTCTCCTTGAAAAGAAACCCTAGCCATTATTACCTGTTTTAGTTTGTAACCATGTTAAATTTATAGGCATATTATTAATGGCACAGCACACAAATAATCGCGTAAGTATCAATTTATTTTCATCAATATATACTTTTTACATCAAATTAATTATTGCACAGCAAATAAAATAAATGCCTAGCAAAAATTGTACTGCAGATAATTAGAAAATACACATCAGAACGACATTACTTTTCTTCTTTTAAATAACCCAGTAGGTTAGGTTAGGTTTATTTCATAATTATTCTGAAATATAAACAGTTTTTGAAAAAAATGGCTTTCTGACATATGAAAATTCGGCGAAACGTTACAGATGGGAAACAAAAATTAGTGTTTCAGATAGGTAACCATCTAATCCTGATCACCTTTCAGAGCAGATCCGACTCGGCCGGGTTAGGTTAGGTTAGTTTTTAGGGTTCCGTAGTCAACTAGGAACCCTTATAGTTTCGCCATGTCCGTCTGTCCGTCTGTCCGTCTGTCCGTCCGAGGCTTAGCTCCGTGATCATTAGTACTAGAAAGCTGAAATTTGGTATGAGTATGTGTATGTATCACGCCGACAAAACGGTAAAATAAAAACTAAAAAAAGTTTTTTTTTTCGGGTACCTCTCAAACACATAAAGTAGGGGTGAAATTTTTTTTTCGTTCCAACACTAGTGTGTGGGGTGTTGTTGAATAGGTCTTTTAAAAATAATAGGGGTCTCCAAACATTATTTTTTGGTAATGTCAGCAGTTTAGAAAATATTCGCTCCGATAATAAAAAAAATAGCGTCCCCCCCCTCTAACTTTTTAACCACGGGTCAAAAAAATATGGGAAAATTCATGAAAATGAGGCTTTATACGTACTTTCAATGAAAACTATATTGAACAAAATAAGTTGAGCCGTTTTTGAGTTATCGCAAAATTTCATAATTTTCTTAAAAGGACGTAAGTTGAATTCCAGAAGGTAATAAGTAATTACAGTGACTTTGGCGTTTACGACCTGTTTATAGAGCTTGAAATCTTTCCTGTAACTTAAGTCTATTGTGAAGGATTAGCAATTACGGAACCCTACACTGAGCGTGGCCCGACATGCTCTTGGCCGGTTTTTTTTTATATCCCTAAAAAACGCTCCATAATGTGCGGTAGTCATTATTAGCTATGCATTACTTAAATATGCTTTACTTTTAAGTAAATAGATGCGATCCACAAATATAAATTGTAGTATATTTAGTAACATTTTGAGTGCAATATTTGCTGTGCAATCAGTAATTTTGGTATAAATTTTGATTATTTTTGCATAGAAAAAGGTTTTTTTATGTGCGTTTAAATACTACCCATTTTTATATTCTCATTGTATTTGTTTTCATTATCGGTAAGCAGTAGAATACCTAATCAAGTAATAATTTCGCTTGTTTGCTAACATGTAGTATTTATTTATATACAATATCACTTAACACCATCATCACAGGATTTGGGTCAATTTCCCAAGCAGTATTTTTTGATGGCAAGACTGAAAACGCAGGTGCAGAAAGGTTGAATAATAAAGTTCCATTTTTTTTAGGATACAGCCCGCCATTGTCTACCTCGGGCAACAGCTAAAATTAAAATATCAATATATATAATAATTTAAAAAAATATATTTAGGCCAAATTTCTCATCAAGGTGGGTTGTCCCCAAGCCGGTTTTGTTTGTAAAATGCCGGGTAAGTCAAATACTATGCATGACAAAGAAAATCTGTTACCATTATTTTATTACCATATAAATAGGTAACGAAAAAAGCACATTACCCGTTATATATCTCTTTTGTATACCCTTGAATAAGTGCATATACGTTTGTCCCGAGAAAACTTCTCATTACCGCCGACAATGTTTCGAACCGATTTATTTCCCAAATTTGATCAAGTACGCCCCCCGTCTCCCGCGCACTTCAAAGAATTTAGTCAAGCTGCGGCGCTCGACGAGAGCGGTTGTGTATAGTGGCAATACGTTGGCTTGTATAAACGTGAATATTTCATCGCGGTGGACAGGGGACAAAAAAAATTTCATTCCGGAGTTTGTTATAGCTTCTTTCTTTTTTAACTGCGTGGTTTGAAATTTATATATATCAGGTAAAGTATACTCGTGATTTCAAGAGTTGAATTAGTTTTAGAATATAGGGCTTACTTTATTTTTAAGAAATAAAAATATGTCGTGTTTCTCATTCCACCATTCTCATTCCGGTGTTTCCGGTGTAGTAAAATGGCTTTAAACCCCACCATAATGAGGAAAACACCGGAATGACAACAAAAGTAGCTTCACTTTTCATAATATTGTTGATATAATAATATTTTTTTTATTTTGTTTTTAATACCGGACTAAGATATTTGTTTATATTATTATGTAATGCCAATATAATATATATTACGAATATCAAAAGTAAAATTACGTTCATAATATGCCACTTTTCTTTCATTCCGGTGTATGAAATTTCATTGCGGTGCACTTATTTTATCATCCTGGTGTACATTTCTCATTCCGTTGTGTGTTTCATATTCGATCTCGAATATCTCGAAAACTATGTCAGATTTCAGGGTCCCTTTTACATATGTTTAATAATATAGTCTAAAGTATCTCTTCACATTTAAAAAACTCAAAAATAATCAAAAATAAAGAATCACACCGAAATGATACAAAAAATGCGTCTTGTTGAAATTGACCCATTTAATCCTAAAGCGATAGAAAACAATTCAAAAAGAAAAATTAAGATTCATAACAAATAACATTTAAGGCAACACTTTTGAATTCACTCAGAGTGCAATGAAATAAATCGATCTCTAGAGACACCCGGTTGAGCGTAGATAGGGCTCGCGTGAGCGGCGCCCGCGCCAGCAGCGTATTGTAATAAGCCATGACATTGAATTGAATTTTTGGCTCCCGCGATACAGGCTTTCTCAGATTCTTGCTGTACTTATTTGTTGGTTTTTGTGCAATAAGGAATCTTTTATCTTATCTTATGTTTTATCTGAAGGCAAAAAGGATATTCGTGATACCAAGAAAATGAGAGGAAGTAAAATCAAATTTGTAATCAATGATGATTTATATCCTATGATACATTTCCAACGTCAGTAAAATTCCAGTAAGTGCCAACCCTGACTGATATGATATGACATTATTGATTCATATCAAATAATGGTAAATGGCATCATATTCGTAGAAAAAGATAACGACTATTCATGTCTATGCGTGCAATTGCTAATTGTTGGATAACTGATAATTGTAAACCCATATTTAAGAAATACAATATATTACCATTGGCGTGTATGTACATAAAAAAGGTATGTTTATTTGTCAAATCTCATGCAAATTACTTTAAATCACGTTCCGATGTCTTTTCTCGAAATCATAGAGCACAGTACAGGAGCCTCATGTACCAGCCACGTTGTCGTGCTGATATCTATAAACGAAATGCCTACAATACCTAGCTGTATGTTAGTATATAATTCTCTACCTGACAATTTAAAGTTGTTGAAAAATCCAGAACTTAAGACAAAATTGACAAAATGGCTACATGAACATTGTTTTTACTCAGTTAAAGAATATTTAGACACGAAGAATATGCAGTAGAATTTAAATTATTATTATGTTCAGATTATTATTATTGGCCTCAAATAATTTTACAATGACAAACACACAATTTGCATGCCGTTTCGGCTGAATACTGTTAACCTGCTATATGAGAGAATATTTAACACCTTCTATGTACGTATTCTAGCAAATAAACATTTCTTTCTTTCTTTCTTTCTTTCTTTCTTTCTTTCTACATTGTCTAGGCAACACGTCAATTAATGATGTTGAAAGAAATGTTAGGTACAATTTTTTTAAGACCATTACATTTTTTTTTCGATAGTCCTTGCTATAAGGCTCTACAAACTGTAGATCATTCATTTTTGTTGTACATGGTTTCTCGTACATATTTATTAAATTGAGAATTTGACAGTTCACAATAGTGGTGGCTGAAGAAACCTTTCCCTTCGAAAATTATAAAAAAAATGATGGTTGAAACTTGTCGATAAAAAAACGTACAAGGCACGAATAAAAACGTTATATTTTTTGAAACCTATAAACAAAACATCTAGTTTTTTTTTTAAATCGTCCATTTCCCGTGATGCGTTTTCCATATCAATTCATGCTTCTGAATTGGATTGCGTTTCCATTGACGTTCAGTTGATCTCGTCAACAATGTGTTATTTCAGTAGTATCGTTTTTGATACTTCATGCATCTTAAGGGTTAAAGAGAGTACGATATATATCTATCTCGTACTTTTGCAGCATATCCGTATGTTACTAACCGAGTGATATCATAACGTTATCATTTAGCTATGTAAATACGTTGAGGACTTCCACGAAATGCGATTATATTGATAAGGCGTCTTATTTACTATATTTTTAAATTCTTACACGTTATTACATATTTATTTTAATCGTTTTTAATTTCGGCAGGAATGAAAAGACTTTTTATATACCAGCTATCAAGCGAAAGATCGAATCAACATCTCATGTGGCGTTGACTTAAACGCCAAGCCAATTAGGATGTACCTAAAAAATAAAGATCCGTAAAATATAGGTTAATACAATATTATTATTTGGATATAATAATTTCATATAATAGATAATAGGGTTTACCCTTAGACAAACGATTCATAGAATGTTTCATTTCATAGACATCATTACACCAAAAGCATTTTGCTCTAAAACCATACAATATTTTGGATTGTTTTAAACAGGGATACCCAGCATTTCAATGAATTTTGCTCGCATTCACGAATCATGGTTATAAAACAAACCTTACATTTTCAAGATTTATGAAAAAATACTTAAGAAGATAAATTGACTATGAAATGGAAATTCGATGAAATTAAATATTCAATGCAACATTTGCCTATGAAAAAAGGGGACCCCGTTATAATAGTCCTGTATGAACCACGGTATTATTATTATTTATTATGGTTCCATGCAGAGATGGGCGCTCACGGGTAAATACCCGGGAAATACCGGGTATTTACCCAATCTACCGGGTATTTACCCAATCTACCGGGTATTTACCCATTTATACCCAAATTAGTGGGTATAAACTATCTATCATCAAATCTTTGGAAATAAGTAAATAGTTCAATGTGATATTCAACTAAAAGGTCGTTTCTTATGAATTTATGTTTATTATTAAATGTAAAATTTATGAGTAAAAAGGTAATTAAGTTAAGCTAATGAAGCGTCTTACATTATTTCACGTATAAAACTTATGTTGTATTCGTTTTTAATGGAATTTAGTGAAATAGTATTTCCTACATATTATAAGGTTGTATAAATTAAGAAACATATTAACATACATTCGATTTACCATCACCAATTTTTTTTTTAAATACTCAAAATTTACTTAAAATTATATCGTAGATTTCAATAATTTAGCGAAATATTATTAAGGCTATTAGGGTTCTTCTGTTTATTCTAAGTTTTCTTCAGATTCAGACTTTCAGATTCTTCTGTAGTTGCTAATAACCAATCAGAGTGCGGTTACAGGTAGCGTCACTAGATAACGGGGCGACCCGACAGACGCGGTCAGTTATTGTTTATCAACCACAAGGTTACGACTCCTGTACCTTCCTCCATCCACCGACTATGTAGACAGCTAGTGACAACATCAGAGCCTAGTCCACACTCCACACTGCGATCCAGGAGATAACACCCTGCGGTACAAAGCCGAAGATCGGGCGGAGATCTTTGCAGCGTACCTGTAGCGCCAGTTTATTGCAAACCCGACAACGAACGACGACCTCCGATGGCGTGAAGCCTACGGCACTTTGCGGAACCATTACGAGCAGAGGAAGACCCGGTCTTTTTATCGGTCAGTCAGGTGCAGAAAGCCCTCCAACGATGCGACCCAAAGAATTCCTAACTCAGCACTCCGTCACTTGCCACAGTACACCATCGTGGCAGTGACGCACCTCTACAATGGAATCCTGCGCTCGGGCCACTTTCCTCAGACATGGAAGCTTGGACGGGTAGTCACGCTTCCCAAACCTGGCAAAGACCGAAAAAGAGCGGAGAGTTATAGGACGATAACTCTGCTCAGCACCCTCTTCAAGGCCCCACATGGGGAAACTCCTTCCACCCATAGAGCCCAAGCCAGAACATTCCGGGTTCGAACGACGCTTCAGCTCACGCGCGTGCTGCACTTCATGGCCGACTCAATAAACAGAAAGGAGCGCAGTGGCAGTCATACTGGACATGGAGAAGGCGTTTGACAGAGTATGGCACGAGGGGCTGCTGTACAAACTGTCAAACGCCACCGCCCCCCCCGCCACATAATAGAAGCCGTCCGGTCATTCCTGCTAGAGCCCCGATTCCAGGTTGCAGTGGAACAAGCTGTCTCCGCTAAACGCCCAATCCGCGCGGGAGTTCCCCAAGGTTGCTGCCTCTCACCTGCCTGCTATGCAGTCTAATCTACACCGACGACATCCCTGTCGTCGGAGACGTCAAGTTGGGTCTGTTCGCAAACGATGCTTACGCCTCATCCATCAGCCCGGCCCTTGCTGTGTGGAAAATGCAGGCCAAACTTGACGCCTTCCCAAAAGGGCTGAATAACTGGAGACTGTCGGTGAATATCGCCAGAACCCAGACGATAATCACCGGGAAGAAGAAGACGCCGCAGCCACTACGCATGTCCGGCCAGCTCTGGCGTGGTACGTCCTAGTGGCGTTGGTGGCAACCAACAGGGACAAAATCCGAGCGCAAGAAAACCTGGCACTTAGAATAACTAAATCCCCACAGTGCGGAACGACCATCTCCGTAGGGCACTGGGATGGGAAAACATAGATAAATTCATCAGACGACTGGCAATCAGGATGTTCTGCCAGGCCGATGAATCCCGCCACGTGCTGCTCCGAGGTATAGCGCCACTGCACGGACACACGCCCGCGGCCACTCCCAAGAGAATTTTTGCCACAGACTTAACAAGACGTCTCAAGACAAGCTGCGGAGAGACCAGCTGCAAGATGCAATGCAGACAAGAAAAACATAAAAAACAGACAAGGCCTTCGAGCAGTCAACTGACGCCACAAATCGACTACCAAAGCCCAGCCCGTCATTACGGGCTGCGATAAATGTAGTTTCATTGCGTGACACACAGAAAAGGCACCCCCACACTCCAGAATGGAGAGTGTGTGATGAAACGTAGTATCGAACGGCTGATGATAACTCGTTCATATTCTCACATTTTTTTTATTAAACTACCGTATCCTCGTTTTCCTATTAAATTATATCCACAGATATAAACAGGTAAGTACACGGTAGATTGAGTAAATACTGTAAATTTAGGTAGGTATGTATAGTATTTACCTACCGGCCATTTCTAGACCCTGGAGACCATTCTAGACCAGAGGTACTTGTCAAGACATTCAAAGAACCCGAACACGATGTGATTCTGTTAAATAATTTAGATTTTTTCTCAATCAAGTACCGGGAAGAGAGTGAAATTGAACTAACAAGATTTGATACTAGGCATACTGACAAGCATACAGCCTAATACCTCATAAGAACATGATGTTAGTGGTGATAATAGCTATTTTGTAACATTTCTACACACCCCTAATTTAATATTTTCAATAAATAGAGTACAAATAGTTTATACCCACCAAATCGGGTAGAAACGGGTAAATACCCGGTAGATTGGGTAAATACCGGGTAAATACCCGATAAATACCTTGGGTATTTACCCACCGCCCATCTCTGGTTCCATGATTCGAAGGTCGCGTTTATCTTAAAGATATCTCTCGTCTTCCCTCGAAGTGTCGCTTTATCTCACACTTAACACTATACGATACCAACATACCAAGTATCTACTTAAGCAAACAAGAAGTAGCGTTTAATCAAGTGCAAAGATACAGAAATTTGCATAATATTTGTATAATGTTTGACTACATCATGGTATATGTTCTTAACTGTAGAGACTTTGGATTCAAAATTAACTTTTGAACAGCACATCGATAAAGTAGTCGCTAGGGCTTATCGTAATCTGGGTTTTGTTTTCCGGGTGTGCAGTGATTTTCACGATAGAAATTGCATTGAAGCTGTGTACTTTACTTATGTCAGGAGTATTGTAGAATACGCCAGCTGTATATGGTTCCCCCAATATGTCACGCATAAAGAAAAAAATGAAAAACTACAGCGCTCATTTTTGCGTTATTTAAATTATCGTGTCAAAAAATGGGATCCAAACTACGAGTCCATGTGCAGCCGCCACCACTTACTGAGCCTGGAGGACCGTAGTATATTGCTTGATGTCTCTATACTATCCTGACTGGTCGTATCGATAGTGCTTCACTTCTTGCCGAAATTGGCTTTTCTGTGCCAACCTTCAGAACCCGGCACTCCGAGCGTCGAATTTTCAGCATTCCCAAGGTAAACACTAGGTACGCTGAAAACTCCACAATTGTACGTATTCTGAGAGAATACAACTGTAAATTGAATGCCGCCGATCTATTTGACTGTTCCAAGTCGGTCTTGAAAAACCGTATTCGAAAACTCATTTTGCAAGGTTGATGATGTGGTAGCGTGGAGTTGCGTACGATAGACATGCTTATATATTACACACACACACACACACACACATACACATACTTAAGTGTATATGTACCTTACCTAATTTTATACTAATTAAAATCTGATATCGTTACCTTTTCAAGGCCTCGTTAACTGCATATCTGTGGACATCTGTTATTGGCTTTATGTTCTAGCTATAAGCATTGTTATATAATTATGTTCTATAATGCTGTTGATGTTCCAAATAAATAAATACCTTGACTTTCAAAGTACGTAGGTAAGAGCAAAGTTTAACCTATTTATTGATATATGAATAAAAAGATGTTTGCATTCATAATAACAATATTTATCCTTCTTGATTCCATTCCTCTTCCCTCTCCTATTGCAATATTGCTTTAAATATTATACATAGTATTAAATAGCGATCAAAACGTTTTAATTATCTGTGTAATTAGCGTACGCTAAATAAAAGTTTTTCTTGCGTTTTTAAAGACTATAAATTAAACAAAGTGTGCAATGGCAGCATAGTACGAGTATACTGCCTTGCGGGACTGCACTACAAAGTTAATATAATCTTTAACAGATGCGCTCCTGTCGACCGTTAAACGGAACTATCGTGTGTTTATTATAAAACAAGAAAATAGATCACATAATCAATACGTACAATTACATGCTTAATACTTAAACACCTTAAGGTTTCATGTCAAACGCTTATCTAAGATCACTTAAAACATTTCAAACCTAAAATCGTTGTAGGCTGTACTAGTTCCAAGTTTTACCGTTCACAAACATAAATTTGCTACGGCCCGATAATCGTTATCACTATCTGATATTATATCACCTACATTTACACTGAATTTCGAAATAGATAAGATATTAGCGAGTCGCGAGTTTTTATAAACGACTACATAGTGTACCGAGCTATCGCACTCAGTAGATGTTTCTATAATCTAGTGTCGATTCAGGATATTGATATCCTGGTGAAGTGTTGTGAAAAATGGCGCTAACAAATTACTTTTTACTGGCAGTTCTACTGGTTTCAGTGGCGGCGCAAAACAGATGTAAGTATATTTGTATTAATTGGGGATAAATATAAATATTACGTAACATTATTTATCTTGAAGGTCAAACTGTCGAAAGTAATCTGTTTTATTATTTTACGTCAATCATGATTAGCGTTTACTGGTCACTTTCTGTTCAAATGAAGGCATATTAATATTAACCTTTTGGAATCTTTACGTCACATTACAGGAGACAGTGTCACTAACACGCTAAACGCTTATGTTACAAGAGAGTAAAAGTTTGAATGAAAAAAAATCATATTATTTTAGATAACGTGATTGGGATTGCTATCAGGTCCTTTGGATCCGGTGATATATCCGGAATTCCGGATATGGCATATTGTTTGGAGCCTGTCGCAAAAATGGGATTTCTCTTAAACAAAAATATGTATACTGTTATAATACTATTTATGAGAGGAGTTCTATTTTCGGGTGTACAATCTGGGGGCGATTGGGTTTAATTCGGTATAATTTTATTGCCTCCGTTTATTGCCTTCTTTTATAGATAAGTACGTACATAATTCAATACATAGAAAAATAATATTTGAGTTCATCACACACATACTTATATGTCCTTGCCGGACCGTAAGCTTAGTAGACAGGTACACTACCACAGTGCCAACCGCGTTGTCTAAATCCGAAAAGCAAGGGTGATCATTGCCAAATAGGGTTATACTGTCTGTTCACAAGCGGAGAGGAGCGGAGATGCGTATAATGCACCAATAACACACCATTTTAGTTTATTTTCTCCGCTCCGCTATGGTCACAAAGTGAAAAAAAAGCATTCGTAATTTCGGTCGATGATTAAAATGGACCCAAATGGAAAACCTCCACAACATGTTGAAGGTTTTGTCACGTGATGACTCGATTTGGGTAGGGTCATAGATTATGACGATATCGATATCGATAAAATACTGAAAATCACTCTTCGATGCCGGTAAAACAACTGTGATAAAGATTATATTACAGATATAGATAGAGTATAAATAATTCCACTGGCTTAAAAACTGGATATACTTACCTGAAAAAAAAAAAGGATTCCAATTTTTTATTTTTGAATATCCTAAAGCTCCCCCTTTTTGGGTAAGGCTCAGAAGCGTTTTGAACGCTCGTTGACTTATATTATGTTTTCACGAATAATTAACATTATTTATTGCGAAAAAAGTGTTAATTGGTGAGCTCATAACAGAGCGCTTGTTGCGAATTGTGATGGAATCCACACATAAGGTGATATATTCGTCTTTTCGTAACACAAGGGAACGAGTTGCAACGCTCTTGAGACTTACCCTTTTACATCAACATTGTATGGAACTGTACGTATGTAGATTGAAAGTTGCTGCAGTTATAACATCACGCGTTGATTAAAGATACTCCCCTTATTTCATGAAGAAATGAAAACCCGTTGAAGATCTAACTGTAACCATGATTCAATTAGCTAAAACGAAACAATAAAACTAAACCTTAAAAACAAAACTTAAAAATAAACTATAAACAGAAGATGGCGCCTAAATTGCGGTCAATTGGTATCGAGCACAGAAGGCTAGCAGCATTACCACGTTGTATGTCAATGCTGATCCGCTGTGCCAGATACGATCCAGCCGTGGATTTCTTTATTTCGTTGGTATTAAATAACATGACTTGAACTGTATTAGGGCTATTTAGCACTCACTACCAGGCGGGCTTTGTGTGGGAACACTAAAGACTAACTAAGAATAACTCAGGTGAATTATTCAGCGTTTGCAAGGCGTTTTTTCGTCATTCTCATTTCTGAAAATATTGTTAAAATAGATGATTGTTGCACGTCGATATTTTATGCATCCCGAAGCCACTCCAGAGTGCGATCCTAGTTAGATGATAAAAATTTGCTAATCATTTTGAAATCAACTGATATTTTGACGTAGAGTTGAAATGTCCTACGCGGATCCGCGTTTAGGCATACGAGGGGTTATACCCCTCGTATGCCTAAACGCAAATTTTTTAAATTGGGTTTCGAAGGCTCCGAGCTCTTCAGCCAAAAAGAAAACAAACTTTCATGACGAAAAAAAATATTTTATGGAGTTGCCAAGGTTAGGAGAAATTAATGAGATCCAGTTTGTAGATCGTTATAACAAGGACTATCGAAAAAAATGTCTTCTACCTATTATTTCTTGACACTATTGGTAAAATAAAATCACAAAAATCAAGGCTTCGTTCGCGTCTGTTTCCTCCTCCAAAAAATTAACCAATCTTTACGAAATAATAGGAACTTAAGAGGGCGCCAACGCGTTGGCTAGCTCACTCTCTCACTGAGGGTCGTGCGACTCAGCGTCACCTGTCCTGCGCATGGTATTGAAAGGAGAGTGACATAGCATTTGTCGTGCGACAGTCCCAGTCACTGATAGTCTGGGCAAAGGAGCAGGGATAATATCCCCTTAACTCTTCCTGCTTGCATCATTACTTCTCAGAAGCTATTCCAGTCATAAACTACATAAATATGTGTATTTGTCGCCGTGCGTGACTCAACGCCGCGCCTAACGCTCAATAAACGATATCACAAAGTCACTGATAACTCACAGATAACAGTATCAGTTCAGCTATCCGTATTGGTAGTTTTCACGCGGATTTAAATAATGTAATACTCCACAAAGACAAGTTAAAATCGACAATCGGAAGTCGACATTAGTAGCTCATGTTTTTACAATTCAAACTATTTTTTCATTTCAAACTAAGTTTGTTAGTTTAATTGTTATCTTAATTAATTAATTTATCAAATATTGGAAGTCCATTGGGTTAAAATAGACTTTAATTTCGTGTCGAAATGAAACTTACCCTGAAACTCAATGTAAATAAATAAATATCGGACAACATAACACAAATCGATCTAGTTCCACAGTAAGCTCTAGTAGGCTTGTGTTATGGACACTAGACGATGATATACTTACTTATATAGATAAACACATACAAATGACATCCATGACCCAGTTACAAATATTCGAGTTCATCCCACGAACTGCCCTTGCCGGGGTTCAAACCCAGGACCGCCGGCTCAGTAGGATGCTGCTTTACTAGGTACTGAGTCAACCGCGTCGTCAAAGGTAAACCAGCCTCGAGTGTAATCTGCCGTTTCTGAGAATTTCTGGAAACGAAGAACGTTTTGAATGAGAATTTTTCTCGAGAATGTCTCCATAAAATCGGAAAACGGTCTCCAGATCACAAATGTCTTATAGAATAGAATATAATGGAATGGAATGGAATGCAATGGAATGGAATGGATTGGAATAGAATAAAATATAATAGAATAGAATACTCTTTATTGAAGAAAGAAATACAATTACAAATACAAATAACACTTATCAATACAATAGAGGTAAACAATAGGCGATCTTATTGCTAAAAAGCGATCTCTTCCAGACAACGTTTTAGGTAGAGGATCAATAAATGAAATGAGATGAGTAGGCAATGCAAAAAGTTATCAAGAAAACTACAAAAAAAAATGTCTATTGAAACCTATAATAATATTTTTTGATACATAAACTTACATGAAAATAAATAAACATATAACTAAATAAACTTACTTAAACCTTGTATTTAAAATAATATTTTGTGTAACGAACCACACATTATGTCAGTCACAATCCCAAAGTACTAAAGGAGAGACAAGTAATGTTCTTTAAGGTGTGTTTTGAAAGCAGTAATGGATTGACTACGTTTCAATTCGACATGGAGAGAGTTCCACAATAAAGTAGCCTGAAAGTTAAATGAAAAAACTTGTAGAATTTGGAAGAAGGTCTTTTTTTACTTTTTTCTACTCCAGTACTTTTTTCTGTCATTTATATAGTTGCTAACGCTAATATAAAGACATAAATTATGAAAGTCTGTAAAAGTCTATACTCTACTACCCAAAAAAACACTGCTAAACGATGTTATAATGTCGCCAAAAAAGCATCACTTAGTACCACAGATTACAAGATAAACAGCAGCATTCACACAATGTGCAATTTTAAAAAAACTTATTGTACTAATGCATTACTGCCAACTTAAAAAAAAAATATCGTCAGAGCATGGATGTTTAGTATAGTGAACGTATACCTTTATGCATAAGTTCATATTTTTTTGACAGATGTTTAGTATAGTGAACGTAACCTTTATGTATAAGTTCATATTTTTTTTAAGATGGACGTCAATAAAAAAAAAAGTTTATCAGAGACATTTTTTTTAATTTTGTTGATTCCGAGCATGTAATTATTTTCTTTGTTGTTTATTTGCATTTTATTTATGAAATGTCGAGTCGTAGAAAAAGTATTGTATGCAACGTTGTATAAGTAGGTCAAAAAACGCTTGTGGCATCTTTCTTACAATGTTCGCTACGCTCACATCGTAACCCATGCCACTCGCGTTTTTTGCCTCCTCTTATACAACGGTTGCATAAAATACAATTTCCGTTATGAAATCCTGAAACTACAGCATTATCTGTAAATTTGCATGACAACATGTTGTAGTCCCAACGCCGTTCTCCCCTTTATTTGGTTTTTGATAGCGGAATGTACTGATAATCTGATAATGTGCTGCGGATAGGATACTGACCTGAAAAGCTTTATTAGTCTACACTGTGTCAAAAGTCTATTACTAAACTCGGATTTCTAATTCAAGACCAAAAAAACTACGACGGGTACGTCACTGTCAAAATTGACAACATTTAAATGTCTAATTCTAATTTTAAAATATGGCTTCCATCAGGTTAATGATGATTTCGCCAATTTCAAGTTTGCTCGTAGAGCATGCCGTTGTTCGGTGAGGTTTTGCTTTTTGTAAATTGATAGCGATTTACAAAAAACCACGCGGTCTACCGGGCCTTGACCCAAGAAGGGCTATGTACGCTTCAAGTTGAATTCTTCATTAACCATTCACTCATACGTTAGTTCACTGCACAATAGGCTATCAATACTACACATTGAACAACCAAAATGAATAAATAAAGAATAACTAAACTTGAAGGCATGCGGCCATCTTAAGTCACGAACCGGAAGTCCCAACATTTAAATGACATCTGAGTTTGTTTCTTGGCTTGCACCAAATGCACAATGTTACAAGTACAATACCAGATTTCGTAATTATGTAATAATAAATATTTCTAGTTATTTTGTTAAAACATAGAGTTAAAGTTACTAATAAATAAATTATCTTAGCGTGTCGTGTTTAAAAATGAAAAAGGAATTTACTATTGTAAAAATATTTTATTGTAGTGGCAATCTTGTGGTAGTTTTTTTGGTCTTGAATTAGAAATCGTAGTTATATTAGAATCTGTTTTTAACCCTCGATGAAAAAAGAGGGGTGTTATAAATTTATGAAACATGTAATGTTCTCATTTTTTTAACGCCAAAATTTTTATATTAGACCTTTGATACAGGGATCAAAGCAAAATTTGAATGTGTTCGTTACCTGGGCGTTGTTTCATATACGTGACAATGACAGGCGACAGGTGACAGGTGACAATTCGACATTTTGTCAATTTTTCGTTTCATAAACATTACCTATGACAAATAAGTCGTGGTGGAAAAATTACAATTATGTCAAATTGTCGCGACATTTTGACATATTTCTGTTTCATAAACATTTTCCCTTGACAGGCGACAGGTGACAATTTGTCGCGAAAAACTTGACATATTTGTTTTATGAAACACAAAATTGTAATTACATGTTGACAAATTTGTAGACTTGTCGAAGATTTCTGACAGGCGACCTCACCCAATGTCAGCGGCTACTTCTCACTAACTAATTACTTATTACCAGTGAAATGGTGCTAACATCGACACATTAGTAGCAACAGCGATGAAGAATATTTGGGACGAGCATTTAGGACAAGGGCAAACTTTAGTTTTGACGTGGTTGACCCCACATTTATAGAAAAATTTCGAGTTTGTAAAACTACCGTCGAATACTTAATAACTAAAATAGGACAAGAATTACAACACTCAACATTCTCAACAACGAGAAATGTCGCACTTACTCCCACTCAGCAAATTTTATGCGTATTACAAACGAATTCAATGATTTAACAGGCCCAATATTTGCTAAATATACCCATCCATTTTTTTCGTGCGTTAAATGTTCACTAAATTGGCCAAACAATATTTCTCGGTTGTCTTGTATAAGGCCCAAAATTATTATTTTGGTGTCCATTTTACTTGTTGCAAGTTACCGAACAAATCCTAGAATGCTAGTCAAAATTATCTGATGAATAAAGACAAACATTTTTATTGCTGCTCTCATACTGCTATATCATTTTAACAAAAATATATGCTGTGACATATTTGTCGCAATTTCTGACAATATGTCGATTACCATG
Organism: Apotomis capreana; assembly: GCA_947623375.1. NCBI lineage: Eukaryota > Metazoa > Arthropoda > Insecta > Lepidoptera > Tortricidae > Apotomis > Apotomis capreana. Next base: position 11,807,278 of record OX392521.1, read on the forward strand.
ACAAAAAAGTCTTGACAATTTTCTTAAATACTGACATTTTTAAACTGACAATTGTAGATCTTTATGAAACGCGATTGACACTGACAATTTTGTTAACTATTTACCTGTCGCAATCGGACATATTTGTCACGTTTATGAAACAGAATTTGTAGCTACAACTCGACAATTTTGTCAAAAACTGACAAATTGTCAACTTGTCACGTATATGAAACAGGGCCCTGGTGGTCCAGACTGGACCGGCAATCCAGAGGTACCGGGTTCTATTCCCGGTCTCGTCCACCAGGTAACGCTTATCAATTTTTCTTTGAGCTTTGATCTTTGTATCAATGGTTTAGGGGTGTTATAAGTTTAACATGTGTATCTGTGTGTCTGTCTGTGACATCATAGCCCCCAAACGGATGGACCAATTTGAGTGCAGTTTTTTTTAATCGATAGACTTGCCCGTCGATGTGGTTCTTAGCTATATTTTATAGGAAATAGGTCGAATAGTTTTCATGATATTCAGCTTTAATTGGAACAAGTGACGAGATCTTAACCAATATTGAAGCTAAAAATTCCTAATTTTGTAGTTATGTTCAGTTTTAGTAGCATTTTCTATATCACTCATTGAATGTTGAGTCATGTTGAGCCAGTTGTATCGGGGATGTTTTACATTTTTTATTTAGGTTATTATAATTACTTATTTTATTCCAAGTGTAAACACGGTAGAGTGTACAAGTTGTGTACAGAAAGCAAATGAACTCCCTTCTTCTATACTATTATAGACTACCAGTCAACCATAGGGCTAAACAGAGATACTAGAATATCAACGTATTCACATAGAGGTAGCTAAGGTGCAAAGCCTTACAAATAAAGCCTGCCCAGAAATATATGAGTCAAGAGGGCGCTATTTATAAGATTTTTATGGCAACAATTTTGTAACCACACACTATACTGACATTAGTTTAAATACCTGTCAGTTCCAATATATGTTAACCTAGTAATATCATTTAATGGAATGCACTCTTTTCCTGACTGTTTTTCGTGTAGTAAACACGTGTACAATTTATTTTACAACTGTAAATGGTTTTCGCCATTTTCTTTGAATAATTTCAAATATTTGTCATTTAGCATTGACATTGTTGATCAACCATCACAAAATCATTGCCAGTGTAAGAAATTAGTTCCAGTGAAATTCCGCAATATGGCGCATCCTCATAAATTTCTGGTCAGGCTTTAAATAATGCAAAGATCGTCACACAAAGTATAAGGAAAAATGTGAAAGGTTATGTGGCGTTAGGGTGGTGGACACGCTGGACCGGTAATCCAGAGGTGCCGGGTTCGTTTCCCGGTCTTTTCCGCCAGGTTATGCATTTCAATTTTTCTTTCAATGGTTATAGGATAATATTTACCCGACAACGGTATAAAAAATACGCGTACGAATTTGCGGGCGCCTTCTAGTGTTTTATAAATTTAGAGACTAGAGTTAGAGTTTTATAGAATCTTTTTTGACGTGATAACGTCTAATAAATCGATGAACGCCGGCTGCACATGGGCTGCACGCACGAAAAAGCATTACTCATTGTCACGTTCCGCCTGAGCCGAGCGTACAAGCGAGAGCTCGAAGCAAGCGATAGAGAGGCACGATCGGCCTAAGCGTTCGGCTTATGACGCATCTATCTCTCTTCGACTACATCAGCCGGCATAAATTATCACGTAAAATTATCGTCCGTAAACCGACTTATAGGACCTCTTGTCCTATGTATAGTTCTATAGGTATGTAATCTGGGAGTTGGAATGATACTTCAAATATAAGTAAGTTAAGGCGTGTATTACGGAACACGGTTGAGAGGCAACTAGCGAGCTAGTGCGCATGAGGCTTCCCGTAGGCGCGTCTGGAATGCTTACCATGCATAATGTCCCTATACGACTTTACAAACAACTATTTTTTTTCCAGTCCGAGTATGCGTGTCTTCAACGAGCCAATGCCAAGCGTTGGAGCTGGGCGATTCTCAAGCGATATGCACACATGTCGAATCCAGGTTTGTACCTTTCTTAGCTCTATTCTTGATTAGTTTACGATGAACCTACAATTCCAGAAGTCTGCCAATCACAATACAAAGTTGCGTCCATCAACATGTTGAAACATATAAAGCTTCTAGATGTATCAATAGATGGCGTTGGTGTGATCCCTTGAGTTATTTCCGAAATACTTTTATTTATAATTTATTTATAAACCTTTACGTGTAAGGGGATCAAACTAGTTAGCCTAAATTGTGTTCCGAGTCCGCAGTGGAGAGACAAATGGCGGAAACTGGTGTTGGATGCTCGAAAGATCTTAGATGATGGTTTAGGACTCTCGCAACCAAACGTGCCAAAAGACATCAGCTCGGCTCGCGCAGGCCAGTCTTGAATTTGCCACGTCTGTGGTCGGGTGTGCCGTTCTCGTATTGGCTTGCATAGCCATGAAAACCATTGTTTTTTCTACTTTACACTGTTTTCTATGGTCTGTAAAAGACTGAAAGGCCTTTGAATGATTGTGTCGATGCGTTGTCATTTTTAGGGTTCCGTACCTCAAAAGGAAAAAACGGAACCCTTATAGGATGACTTAGTTGTCCGTCTGTCTGTCAAGACCCTTTTTCTCAAGAACGCGTTGAGGTATCAAGCTGAAATTCATATCAAATACTCAAGTATACTGTCCCTTGGAGCTGTGAAAAAATCAAACTTCTAAGCCAATGCAATCAACAGATACAGCCATTTATGCTGAAAATTTTCGACACACGTAAGGGAATCAAAACCTACAGGGTACTTTCCCGTGAGCTCAGAATCTTGAAAATTAGTACGAAGCAACGTCTTATAGCACAGATAAAGGAAAAATTGCGAAAACCTTAAATTTTTAGTTACATCACATTGTACGGAACCCTCGGTGCGCGAGTCCGACTCGCATTTGGCCAGTTTTTGGTAGAGAATAATACTTTTCCCTGATTTCTGGTTAGTAAGATAGCTATTTCTATTCCCCAAGGAGTGTGTTATCAGGTCATTAGGAGAGCACGATTGACCCAAAATCGTTTATTGAGATGAACATATGAATGATTTCAGAGTGGACTGCGCACTGCAGATGGCGCGAGGCAACGCCGACGTCGGATACTTCACTGATGAAGAACTGTTCGTTCTTGCCCAGACACAGCCCACCGAGCACCGCGTCGTCGCTACAATCAGAGACACAACCAAACTAGGTGAGAACATCTCTCATTAATGCACCCTCTAGAGCGGACCATAATGGTCGAGGCCACTCCGACGTAGGCTACTTTACGGACTGTTCGTTATTGCCCAGGCGTAGCCCATTTAACACTGCATCATCGTTTCCATCAGACACACCAAACTAGGTGAAAATATCCCTCGTTGATGCTTCTTCTAGAGAGGACTATCTACGGCGCGAGACAACTCCGATGTCGGCTACTTTACGGACGGGGGGGGGGGCTATTCGTTCTTACCTAGACGCGGCCCACTGAACACTGTATCGTCTCTACCATCAGAGACACAACCAAACTAGGTGAGAATATTTCCCGTTAATGCTCCTTCTAGAGAGGACTAGCCATGGCGCGAGGCAACTCCAATGTCAGCTACTTTACGGACGAGGAGCTGTTCGTTCTTGACCAGATGTAGCCCATTGAAAAATGTATCGTCTCTACCATCAGAGACACAACCAAAATAGGTGAGATCATCCCCCGTTAATGCTCCTTTTAGAGCGGACTCCGTGGCGCGAGGCAACTCCGAAGTCGGCTACTTTATGGACAAGTAACTGTTCGTTCTTGCACAGACGAAGCCCGCCGAGCACCGAGTTGTCTCTACCATCAGAGACACTACCAAACTAGGTTCAAACATCTCCCTTTAACTTGCTCTTTCTAGTGTGGACTGTACGCTACAGATGGCTCGCTGCAAACGGCTCCTTCAAGTAGGTCGGGTAGTCAGAACAGCTCCCGTTAAATAGCTTCTTCTAGAGTGGACTGTCTATGGCACCCGACAAGGCCTACATCGACCACTTACTGATGAAGTGCTGTTTGTTCTTTAGCAGAACACTGAGTACCATGTGCCATGTCGTGGTCTCCGTCATAGAAACTACCAAACTAGGTCCTAAGTTTCTTTATCACTCGTTGAATGAGGATCTGATGATGACCAGATACTTGTGTCAGGGGTGTTGTAATTTTTCAATTTAGGTTATATAACCACTGCATAGGCAATGATCATATTTTAAGCTCATGTGCATATCTTTAACATGCGATTTTATTACAGACAACGTTTCCTACGAAGCGGTGGCGGTGGTCCGCAGCACGCACACCAATGGGCTGGCAGGTTTGCAGGGCAGCAAGTACTGCCACCCCGGCATGGGTGAAGCGGTCTTTAGGTGGTCCCCGCGCGTTGAGAGGGAACTTGAGACCAGGGTGAGCTTAAAAATAAATAAATATTAAGGGACAATCCTTCACAAATCGACCTAGTCCCAAACTAAGCATAGCTTGCACTATGGGCACTAGACGACGATATACATAGTATATGGCTCTGTTAACTGTACAATTCGTGAGTCTGTTTCGATGATTCTTGAGATAAATTAATTGGCCTTATTTCTAGGTTTAAACAATACGCATATCTTATATTTCAGGCTGCTGAGACAGACCGCTGCCCCGACGTCGACCACAAGTTCAAGACAGCTGAAGAGATGGAGGTATCTCGCCTCAATGACTTCTTCGGAGACTCCTGCCGCCCTGGTGCATGGAGCGCCAACGCCACCGTTGACGCTGAACTGAGTAATTTATCTTCTTTCTTAGTCTTCAGTCTCGTAGGTGGAACACCAATACAGTGGAAGAGATCGAGGTGGCACGCCTCACCGACTTCTTCGGAAACTCCTGCTATCCTGGTGCATGGAGCGCCGCTGTTGACGCTGAACTCAGTAAGTTATCTTCTTCTAAGTCTTCACTCGTGTCGGCGGAATATCAAGACAGCTCCGGAGACTCCTGCCACTCTAGCGCCTGAATCACTAATGCTACTGTTGACTTGTTTTTGTAGGCATTGTTGGAGCAAACTCTTTGGGTCATGTTGAATTCGTTCCTATTCCGATTTCGTCACTTTCGTAACTTATTTTCAGTTTTATATAATCCACTGTCCTTATTTATCGACATTCTTATATTGCCACATTCCTAACATATCTACAAATGTACGTACTCACTAATACATAATCTTTATACGGGTATGGTACATACTGTCACTAAACACCTTCTTCCACAAAATCATGCCCTTTTACAATTTGCTCTACAACGTTGCGTCTTCTCTCTTTCAGAACGTCAATACCCCAAACTCTGCGCGCTTTGCGGCAACAACTGCGACTACGTCGCTGATACGAGCGTCAACATCGCCGGTGTCAACAACAACAACGCACATATCAAGGCTTTGGAGTGCCTGAGGACCAATGGAGATGTTGCCTACGTCGCTTGGGCGCATGTCCGAGAATTCTTCAATGTGAGTACCAAAGTCTGGCATCAGCTCTCGATCCGAAGCTCATATTGTATTGGGGTCTGTCAGTCATATACGATAGGTGTCTACACCTGAGACCTTGCCTACGTCGTGACACTTGGGTGCATTCGAGAATTCTTTATCCGTCCTTGAGTAATCGGAGAACGTAGACGAAAAACGTCTCGAAGAACTAAGAACTCCTTTGCCAGCTTTGAGTTTTGTATCAATGGTTTAAGAACTTCTTTTTAGGTTTCCGTACCCAAAGGGTAAAAATGGGATCTTATTACTAAGATCACTGTCCGTCTGTCTATCACCAGACTGTATCTGCCTGAACCGTGATAGGTAGACAGTTGAAATTTTCACAGATGATGTATTTCTGTTGCTGCTTTAATAACAAATAATAGTGAGGCTCCCATACAACGTAATTTTTTATTTAATGGTACGGAATCTTTCGTGCACGCTGCAAGTCGGACTCCTGCACGAAGGGTTCCGTTCCTTGGCCGGTTTTGAAGTCTGTTGCATTTAAACTTGTAACCGTATACCATCTGCATACAATATGTGTATCGCATCTCCAACAGATCCGCAACCCTGAAAGCGTTGGCAGTTTCTCCATCCTCTGCCCCAACGGCCAGCTGCAGCAGCTGACGACCGAGAACCTGAGCCTCAACCCCTCCCCCTGCGCCTTCGTCACGCAGCCCTGGAGCGCCATCGTCGCGTCCACGTGAGTTTCCATTATCTAACTTCGTCCCACGTGACTTTTCATAAACCTAACAAAAAAAAATTTTTAACAAAGAATAACCAGGGGTCTATGATGGTTGCGTTTATCACGTGATAAATAAATGACAAAACATCTGTCACTCACACTCGCATCTTTTTAAAACGTGACAGATGCTTAGCCCCCCAGGACTCGAACATGCGACCCTACGTTTCCCGTAGTGCTCTCCCAACTGAACTATCACATCGTTACGTCAATCACACCAAATCTTTGATTCCATTATTCTACGGTACTAGCTATTATCGCACTTTCTTGGAGTTGAAATGCAAAACGCCCAAACACAAATTCAGGATTATGTCATTTCTTCATGGATAAGATGTAACGATGTGTGGTGTGATGATGTGTTGATGTGGATGTGATGTGATGATGTGTGTAGATGGTAGGTCACATCTCAAATTCTGACAATAATAGATCATTCTGGGAATTCAAGCTTTAAACGTTATCGTTATCGATTAATTAGTCTATCGATTCCTCATGGATCCCATCATCAAGTCGACAGTTACTTTGTGTTTTTGAAGTCAGTTATAAATATTTTACATTAAAAATTGCCTTTCTCTCTGTTCAGAGCCCGCGCCAGCGAAGTACAAACCAACCTCGCCGTGTGGTGGCCCCAAGGCAACAACCCCACAGGCAACACCTGGCGCTCCACGCTGTACTCCATCCTGGTGCCGCAGTCTTCCAGCGCCCAAGTGTTTCATGAGAACTCTCTGCTCACGCCCGCCAATTACACCCAGGACAGTGAGTAGAACCACTGGCGTGGACCTACAACGATCCCAGAGTACTCCTGGCGCTCAACGCTGTACTCCATTCTGGTGCCCTAGTCTTCCACCGCCCAAGTGTTACATGAGGACACTCTGCTCACGCCCGCCAACTACACCCAGGACAGTGAGTAGAACCACTGGCGTGGACCTACAACGATCCCAGAGTACTCCTGGCGCTCAACGCTTTACTTCATTCTGGTGCCCTAGTCTTCCACCGCCCAAGTGTTACATGAGGACACTCTGCTCACGCCCGCCAACTACACCCAGGACAGTGAGTAGAACCACTGGCGTGGACCTACAACGATCCCAGAGTACTCCTGGCGCTCAACGCTTTACTTCATTCTGGTGCCCTAGTCTTCCACCGCCCAAGTGTTACATGAGGACACTCTGCTCACGCCCGCCAACTACACCCAGGACAGTGAGTAGAACCACTGGCGTGGACCTACAACGATCCCAGAGTACTCCTGGCGCTCAACGCTTTACTTCATTCTGGTGCCCTAGTCTTCCACCGCCCAAGTGTTACATGAGGACACTCTGCTCACGCCCGCCAACTACACCCAGGACAGTGAGTAGAACCAACCTAGTGTGGACCAAGCAACAAGTTGCCGCAGCGGTGTACGGGTATCAGTCCCTGATGAAGAGCTCCATACGAGTTCGAAACATCTCGGGCCGTTCTGACCATTTGACGTGAGTGTAAACCGCTTAATACAATAACAGTTACATTATTCTGGCGACATTACATTGACGACGTAGTTGGCGCAGTGGTTAAGCAACTGCCTACTGAGCCGATGGTCCTGGGTTCGAATCCTGGCAAGGGCAAATGTTTGTGTGATGAACTCGAATATTTTGTGCTGGGTCATGGATGTTATTTGTATTTAAGTATGTATTTATCTATATTTAAGTATGTGTCCATAACACAAGCCTACTAGAGCTTGCTGTGGGACTAGATTGATTTGTGTGAAGTTGTCCGATACTTATTTATTTATTATTATTTATAATTTTATTAAAACTTGATAATGTTCTTCTGTCATGTTCCCGTTTATTTCCACTTTTCAGTGCGCAGCCTGACACCAATCGACAGTGCGCCGGTGTGCGTGCCTGCGCGCATTTGGTGCACCACCACTGCGCAGGAGCAGAACAAATGTAACTGGGTCCGCGCTGCCGCCTACAGCCTTGGAATCAAGGTACCTATAGTATATTCATTAATAAATTCCGAGACTAAAACAAGTGACAAGAATTCCAAATTTTGTAGTTATGATTAGTTTTGGAAGCATTTTCTACATCACTCATTGAAGGAGGGTCTGATGATGACTAGCTACTTGTATCGGGGGTGTTTTATATTTTTAATTCAAGCTATGAACAAAAATATCTTATTTTTACTATGGCGCCAGTGCCAGCCTGTTTCAAATTATGTACATAAACTTTCCTCGAGAATCACTTTTCTGATAGATGAGAACTGCATGAAAATCGTTTCTTAACATTATAGCTAACATATAAACTGACAGAAGCCATTTGCACCAGAAAGAATTTGTAGTGTAAAAAGAGTTTTCTATACGAATATGCGTCGCGGCGAGCTCACTGCGTGATCGCTTTCATACAAAATTCGCTCGCATCGCAAATCACTAGTGTGTTAAGACGCTAAGTTTATGATGGAGTGATGCTTCAACCAATTCATTGTTTCAGCCCACAATCTCGTGCCAGCAGCGTTCCAATGTTTTCGAGTGCCTGCGCGACGTGCGCGACAAATCACTTGACTTCGTAGCCGCCGCAGCCAACTACGGCTACCTGGCTAGGCAGTGAGTAGCTTCCCATCCAGCGATGTGGTGGAAAACTTCCGCCAGAAGACTGGCTTCTCGCTGACGGTACACCAGCTGCAGTCCCGCCGCTACGTTCATTTCAGCTCGTTTGTGGTGCGCGTGCCGCGGCCGCTGCAAAACACTATCGCAAATGCAGACTTCTGGGTGAAGGGTGACGTTCCGGTCAGTTCCGGGGCAATCTGACGAATTCCGAACCAGATCAGACGACGCAACTGAGCCACACCGTTATGTCAACTAAATGGTTTTAGGTCTTGTTTAATGTTTTTTTTGTAGTTCACAGGCCTTGGTTTTATTACTGTAATGCTGTGTAACTTATTCGAATAATAAATCACCATGAACCAAAAGTTGTCCACTGATGGACTTCCTCTAGGAACATCCACGTTCAGCTCCATCAACCCCACCTCGTGAAGAGCCAATCCTTCTAAAGAATGCTAGTAGTTACTCCTAAAGAATGTAAATTGTGTGTAAATTTATTGGTTATTTCGGACCAATCTTGCAAGCCAAATTTGAATCTGTTACCGGTATTGTAATGGGCAGCAATTTACCTCAACAACAACGACAAATCTCGACATGAGACCATCGTAGGGCGGGGATATAGCCAAGATATTGCTAGTTTGGAGCTATCACAGTACCTCTATCTTAGTTTATTTAAAAACAAACTCCAAGCGCAAATTACAACGGTTTTAATAGAATTTCGAAAAGGATAATATTCTTATTTCAGTGGAATCTTTGATTTGAGCGTTCACATCTATTTAACTACCTTCGAAATGTCTGTGTGGTACAGAGAGCAATTGAGAGTAGTAACTTTTTAAGTAACAAGAGGCGTGTTCTGAATAAGTCTAAAGATCTAAGACTCGTTGAATTATCATATAAATTACGAAGAGGTAATCTAATGATGGGGTCTGAAGTGACAGTAGAATCTTCGCTGTACTTACCCATATTTATATCGCCTTCATGTTTGAAATCATTGCAGGTCTTAATAAGCAGAATAAGCAGTTGATAGCTTGCCTCAAAAAAGGCTTTTCTATCATGACTTCATTACCATATTTGTTTTCTACAGACACTACAGCCTGACCCCAGTGAAGCTGGTGCAGAACCTTCACTCCGACTCCAACTCGTTCTCCCGCGTCGTGGCTCTTGTGAAGAACTCCTCTAGCAGTGACATCTCTCGCTTCGAGAACCTTCGCGGCAAGAAGGCGTGCTTCCCCGAATACGGCGGCATCTGTAAGTCATACTATCTGCATGTCCCAGGCGAACCTGCACTCTGACTCCAGCTCCTCCATCGTGGCTCTTGTGAAGAACTCTTCCAGCAGCGACATCTAGCGCTTCGAGAACCTTCGCGGCAAGAAGGCGAGGTTTCCCGAGTACAGCGGCATCTTTAAGTCATTTCATAACCTCACGCCGAGAAGTATATCTTTGTTGACAGTATTTTTTGCCGCTACTCGCATGTGAAATTGGCAACAGACAGACGACCCACCAGATAGAACGTAGACAGATAGGGCATAGGTATTAAAATTATGTGAGTAGTTCTTATGTTTAACGATACTTTATCCTCTATTATATTCTTTATTTCAATCGCCATAACTTTATCACCAACTTAAAGTAAAATATTGTGATAGACAATATTTTATTACACTTGTACATAGAAAGTGCATTCTTCTTTCTCAGCGTATGTGTCGTTCGTGCGCGCGGCGCAAGAAGTCGGCGTGATCAGCTCGAGTGAGTGCGACTACGCCAAGGCCGTTGGAGAGTACTTCGACAGCTCTTGTGCCCCTGGTGCCTTGGATGCATCTCACGTCCTAACAAACTCCGTAAGTATCCCAACTTATCCTAGGAGACAGAATAAATACTACGGCGTGAGCTCCAGCGAGTGTGACTGTGACTACGCCAAGGCTGTCAGAGAACACTTCGACAGCTCCTTCGTCCCTGGTGCCTACTCGGACGAGTCTCACGCCCTGGCCACCTCCGTATCAACCCAACTTATCCCAGTGGACAGAATAGGTACGCCAAAGCTGTTCGAGAATACTTCGACAACTGCTGCGCCCCTGGTGCTTTGGACGCGTCACACTCCGTGGCCACATTCATATGTATCCCTAACCTAAGGGTGCACAGTCCGGAGTCTATCGATTCAAGAAATCGGCGTAGTGAGCTCCAGCGAGTAGGGCTACGTCAAGGCCGTTGGAGAAAACTTCAGCAACTTCTGCGTCCCTGGTGGTTTGGACGCGTCTCATGCTTTAGTCACCTTAGTAAGTATCACTCTAACCTACCCTAGAATGCACCGAGTTGTAACTAGGTTATCTGACCACCTCCGATAACGATGTGTTACACGCACTATCTGTTCTTCAAGTCCATGCGCCCCTGGTACCATTTACGCCCTTGGTGCGTCTGTCACTAACCTACTTCTTTAAGTTTGAAATTGCCTTCGTGTACGCCTGTCTAGCGCATTCATGAGCTGTGGAAATTTGAATAATAAATCTTGGAACACAATCAGTTTGCAAATGCGATTCTTTATAACATCAAGTACCTGTAAGGAGTGAATTTTATTAAATTACATTTTTGTTACTTGCAGGACTATAACGTCACCAACCTCTGCACTGCCTGCAGATCACCCACCACCAATAACAACTGTAAGTGCACATTCAATTAGAAGGCATAATTCCTTAAAAAAAAAAAAAAAAAAATACAAATATATTGATAATTTCAACCAATTTCCCCGAGTTCTAGGTAGTAACATAGCCATTTCATGCTTTCATTGCGTGCAGTCGAAAATAAAATGAATGTAACTAATTTTCCGCGTGAACTTTGTCAATTTCTAGTAGTTTTTGAAACAAAAATTATCAATGAAAAATTCCAACTGTAGGTTTCAAATATATACCAATAAAGCCCAATAGCCCTGTGCTAGTAGTAACATCAATATATGTTAAGAAACATGATTGATTATGATTATAGAGAAAAATGTCTAAAATAATCAGCGTTTTAAAAGGAATTCTGCGCTGCGCAAGCATACAGTGTAGACGCGTTCTAAAATATTATAAAAATTATTTATACATGACTTACAAATCTCAACCATTATACTAGTGAACAGTGCATTCAGTTTTGCTTAACGAGTGATTAACGCATACTGCCTTTCGACCGTGCAGCTGCATCACTGCGCTCAAACAGATAAGCCACGCCACGGATGTACAATGTACGGTAAGGCACAAAGTTCACCGAATGGAGGCGGTATCTCCGTTGGAGCTAGCGGCTCTCAACCAAACTTGAGTACCCTACCATTGGACAGTGATAACCCTCAGATAACGTTCCGAAACAAACGTAAGCTGCATAACGAAAATGATCAGATCATAAACGACCTATCTGATCTGAAAAAACAAATGGCAGATATGATGGCATTTATGCAGACAACCAGTAGTACACAAAAAGAAGACATAAACAAGATCCACCAGGACGTTACTGATATAAAAAACCAGGTGAACACCATCAGAAATGATATGGCTTCGATGAGTATAGAACAAGACAAACTGCGAAAAGATATACACCAGTTAGTTACCTCAACACAAGCTACAGAGGAGAGAGTAAGAATTTTAGAAACTGATATCAACCTATTAAAGACATCTACACCTGGATATACAAATCAAACATCAATCACTTACGAATCCTACGATAAACTCATCAACGAATGTCAAGAACGAAACATGCGAAGTAAAAATATCGTTATAGCTGGTATATTAGAATCAACTGCTGAAAACGCCACAGAACGGCTAGAATACGACAGACTAGAGGTGTTAAAAATCGCTAAATTTGTTCTCAACGACTGCCCCGATCCTCAACAAATGTTCAGACTAGGAAAATATCAGCCCAACAAAAATCGACTCATTAAAGTGTGTTTTACATCAGAAAAGGTAGCAAAACAACTGCTCCGTAACAAAAAGAATGTAAAGCTCAACAACATCAAGATCTACTCTGACCAGACTCCCTACCAGCGAGAAGTTTTAAAGAATCTGCAGCAGGAACTACACGACCGAACTCAAAATGGAGAATGCAACCTACTTATCAAATACGAAAAAGGGGTACCTAAGATTATAAAATCACAGTAAAAAAAAACTACGAAACAACGTTGTCGACCGAAACTTAATCTCCTCCGATGCCTGTAAAGTCTCATATTAAAAAAAATAAAAAAAAACATACAGGTATACATAATATATAGACTGCGTAAATATATACCTAACTTAAAAAATATGTATGTACATAAAAAAAAGTACCTACATATATATGATAAATATAATACTTTGCTTTTACTATAAACACAAACTCACAGGAATGAACAAAAATGCCTAATTGAATTATAATATTTTGAGCACACCTAGTTATGCCGCATCCGTACGCAATAGGGCGCGCCCGCATATCTTTTTCCTACATCACTGTGCTTGACGTGCAGCTGTTGCATACATTCCGAGTGTATAGCGTTGTAAACTTATTAATTTCTACCCACTATGATTTTTCTATGAGATTTCTTTTGTATATTATAAGATTTGTATTTAACTTTTTGTACACTGTATGCTTAGTTTTAGTTTTAACTTGTAACCTTTCTCATGTAAGTGAATTTCTGTAATTCTTTATGAGAAATAAAATTCTTTAAACATAATAATAAGGCCCTTAATTGTGAAATATTGCTACAAAGTAATATTTAGCTGTTTGAACTCGCTGCCCTATTGAGTTATGTACAACAACTGACAACATTTCATATTTAAATACTACAATTTTATTACATTTAAGTATTCCGCTTAGAAAGAGGATTTAATCACTGTTTTTATATTTTTCCTAAGATTACAAATAATTTTATTATTCATTTATTAAAATTTTTTAGTCCTAAAATGTAGTTACTCCAAAACTATGACACAATGGAAAGGTTACTTATTCTAATTTAACAGCTTACATTTTTGACAGCTTATATTTTATCGCGGATAAGTCGAAGACTACAACTTTATGAAGGCATAGTTGTCGTAGATTTAGGTTATTTTATGTATTTTCTTATATTTCTTCATGTACAGAAAAGAGTAAGGTTTTATACATAATTTTTTCTTCTATGTATTTAAATAATATTGTACAGAAAAATAAATTCAATTGATTTTTTTAGGGTGTACACAAAGCAAAGATCTTTCATCTCTAAATAAATTTCCACGTGTGAAATATAACTAAAACATAATATATTGCTTTTTGAACTCCTTGCCATATTGATTTCTGTACAACAATTGTTAGAAAATCATTAGATCTCTGAGACAAGTTGACCAGTTTGGCGAAATCTTCAAAATTAACATAAACATCTTAAGAATCTATCGTATCTGTGCAAAGACTATTATTTTTTAGGCTTCCGTACCCAACGTCCGTCGGTCTGTCTATCCGTCTGTGACCAGGCTGTATCTCAATGAGCCGTGATAGTGAGACAGTTGAAATTTTCACAGATGATGTATTTCTGATGCCGCTATAACAACAAATACTAAAAAACAGAATAAAATAAATATTTAAGGGGCTCCCATACAACAAACGTGATCAGTAGCGGTAACTTTGCACTTTGTATCCGGCGTCATACATTCCAGGTGCAATCTTAACTTAACCCGGCCAGTTAAGATGGGATACGTGTTTGTTCGGAGCCCTTGGTGCGCGAGTCCAGATCGCATATTGCCGGTTTTTTAATTTCACATTTGTTACAGTTACCTGTGCCTGGGACTTCGCCAGTAACGTATACTTCGGCAACAACGGATCGCTATCGTGCCTGGCCGACGACTCCGCTGACGTAGCCTTCGTCGAGACCACCAACATCACCGGTAACTACCTTAATAATGTTACTACAATCTAAAACTTCAGAGGGGCTTTTTGAACGACTTCCAAAATTAGGAAATTCGCAATCCGTCGGGACTTTTCCTGGTTACTCTCAAATGGCTTATATAATATCATTTATCTACACCCATCTTGTTAAATTCCTATAACAAGTTCAGGCATTATAAGGTAAGGATCGACATGACTTGGCAGCGACCAAAGTCAAAGATGTAATTTCATAACAGTACCGCAGCCACCGCGAGGTCACCATTACAGTATCAAATACTGTAATGGTGACCTCCTCGCCGGTGCTCGAGTCACCTCATATGTTCCTCTGCTCCGCGGAATGACTGGCAGGACTGAGTGTTTCGTATTTTTATAAAAAAAAAATCTATGATAATTATTATGAATAGGTGTGTAGATAAAGTAGTGTATGCAACTGTACATAATTAGTTCTTAAAACACTCGCCTACGGCTCGGTTCATAAAACCACACTCGTATTTTAAGACCTATCATTATGTAGCAGTTGCATAAACTAATATTATTATAATGTCTACAATACGTTTAAAGGTGCACAAAAATTGCTCAAGCAAAAATAAACAAAACTGTCATAGAGTCATGGTTAGGTACGACGATGAGCGAAGCGAGGAGTGTTACGCTATTTTGCGAATATAAACGGTGTATCAACTGTATTTTTTACCTACTAATTGAAATTATACCCAATGGAAATATGTTTATTGTTATTATATCCAGGGCACAGATTAATATAATAGTTCTTTCCAGGGATCGGTTACAGTTATTCGGCTCCATACAAAATACCGTTATTCAATTTCGGTTTTTCGCATTTGACACATTTTTATATTATAGTGGGCTAGTTTCAAAGATATCTATAACAAAATTTTATTTAATAACATTAAAAAAACCGCGAAATTAGAAAGATTATATAAAATGTTATAGGTATCTTTTGAAATTATATATGAGACGTTATATCCATCAATACCCACCCCATTCTTACAGGCATTGAAAGGATACAACTATAACATACGCTCTTCCACAGATTACTTAACCGCTCTCAGAATAGATGGCAACCAGTTCCGAGTTCTATGCCGCAACAACACTCTCGCCATCAACACTGGTGTGAGTGTCGACGACGCGTGCCTGCTCGCCTACGTGGTAGACTCGGAGGTTCTAACCAGGAGGTAAGATAAAAGCACCTTTCTACAACTAAATCGCTCTGAGTATCAACCATTTGCGATCCCTATGACGCAACGACACACTGTCAACACTGATGTGAGGGTCGACGACGCCTGCCTGCCGGAAATTCTGACCAGGAGGTAAGATAGAAGCATCTTGGTAGATACAGACTACATCGCTCAGAGCCGCAGCCACTTCTGATCGGCTACATTCTACGCTACTAGAGCGCCCACTGATATGCTCATATGTGTTTAAAAAGGCCTATGCGCATTAGCCATACTTTAGGATGTGCGTCTACACGCAAGTGCAAGGACCGCGTTTCAAATATTAAGCCTTGTTTTACGCTGAACAGCATCAATTTTTTTCAAGAAATTAGATACAGATGAAAGAATTTTTTCTCTGTTTAGATGCACTACGTATACTACTAACCTCTTACTACCTTCTACCTTCAACCAATGATATTCAAATTTAGTTATTTTGCCCATGGTATTACAAATAAGGTGATATAATATGTATAGCGCCTAGTTCAGTGGTGTAGCTATCTTGGGGCTAGCTGGGAAGCCCCCTAGTTCCGGAGGGCCGTACCGTACGAATTTCATAAGGCACTGGGGTACCCTGAACTAACATGGGGCCCCAGCCTTTTTTGTTCTGGGGCCCCGGCCTTTTTTTATTCTAGGGCCCCAGGCTTTTTTGTTCTGGGGCCTGTCACCCTAGCTATGCCACTGGCCTAGTGTAGGTTTTTTCATTTAAGGGGAAAATATGTCCGCCCAGCCCAACCGGCGCGGCCTCAAAATCACACAGATAACAAGCCTCCGCTGCCGCCGAGGCCCGTTTACGTGTATGTATCCATAGGCCTCTAATAAGTCCTATTTGTCATTAACAAAAGCTGCACTTCATGATGAAGCAAGCCGTTTTGCACAGTGACAATATGCAATTTCACTCGAGGATAAATTAGTTTCACCCCTTAGGAACCTTGTTCAAACAAAGTTTATTATAGGAGTTGATGAACGCATAATAATTACACTCAGGCTCCGGCTGTGGGATGAGCTCCTTATCGAGGTTTTCCCGAAGTATGAAGCTCTTTAACAAAGGAGTCTACAGATTTTTAAAGGGTCGGCAAGATGCATGCGAGTTTCAAGTGTCCATAGGCTGTAGTAACCGCTTCCCATCAAGCGGGCCGTACGCTTGTTTACCAGCTATTATTTCCTTACTCCTTCGCGGACGAAATTGCCTTTTAGTAACACTAACATACATTCTATGTTTCCAGAAACGACGAAGCATACAACAGTATCAGCGCCCTCCTCGACACCCTCGAAAAGTACTTCGGCTACGCGGCCTCCTCAGGTACCCAGCACGTCAACTTAGAGATCTTCTCCAGCTTCGATGGCACTCGAGACCTGCTCTTCAAGAACACAGCCGTCGGCTTCGCTGAAGCTACTACCACCACCAATAACGAGCCGTCTAGGAACTACATTGAGCTCTTCAGACATTTGCAGGCCTGTACTGGTGCTGGGTCCAACATTCCTGTACCAGGTTTGGCTAACAGAAGCTTCTATTCCGCTGTGACTCTGTTATTGTCTGCTCTGCTTACACGTTTCATTGTTTATTAGAGAGATATGTCAGTAAGCGTCACGTGTCTTTTAAGTCGTGTATCTGGCAAGAGAAGAGGTTAAAAGGAAACAGAAAGGTCACTTAAGGTTACTCTATTAAGCGGTTTACATCTAAATTGTCAGGAACGGCCCGACATGTTTCGTACTGTATGGAGCTCTTCATCAGTGACTGCTGCCAGTACAGCGGCGCGGTAACTTCGTCACTGAGTAACACTTAATACAATAATTAGATATGTCTCACGAAAATTTTAATAAGATTGTCAATTGACTGCGTTAGTACATAGATAACACTGCAAGGAAGAACGGTGTCTCTTAACATAGGTTTTTAAAACTTACAAGAGACATCGGCCTATTGTTGTTACTGAGTTAATGAAATAAAGATTTATTTTTTTATTGTTACTTTAGGTGCTCAAATTGGGTTAATATTTATCGATCTTGACATGTTTTAATATTGTGAAAAACCTGGCCGATAGACTAAAATACACTTTGGTCACGGTTTGGGTTCCGTAGTCAACCAGGAACCCTTATTAAGAAATTGTGTTGTCAATTGGGATTATTAAGTTTACCAGGCTATTCTTATTATATTTTTACCCGATAGTGTACCTTATTTGGACTCAGAATCTACGTAAATTTTATTTTTATGTCGTATATTTATTAGATATCATTTTTTAAGACTTCGACGTGACATTTGATCCCACCACGAAAGTATACACCATCTTTTCCTTTTTGTTTTCTTTTAATAAAAAAAAGAGTTTTCTTCTGTTGTTTTCATTGACGACCGTACCAACTACAATTGTATTGTCTTCTATTACGTAATATACGTAGCCACTCTAAAATCAGCATGACTTAATTTGCTATACTTATATAACCAACATGACTTATTTTGCCTTCTATGTGTCAATTAGTAAGTTATTGAGTATATTTAATAACTCGGAAATGTGAACGATATGTCAAAATGTACTTAATTAATATGGTACCTAAAGTAAAAACAAAATACGTACTTTTTATAGCCATTATTTCTTAAGGCGATCGTGTATTTATTGTAAAAATGTGTTTCTTAAAATAGATGGGAAGTAGAAGTAGATAATTAACATAAATGTAAGCATTTCTTTTTTACTTATTTTACGTGACCCTAGGCCGTAAGTAGGATTTTCTGCCCGCTACGCTACGGGGAGAAAATTTCACTTCCTGGCTAAGGCAAGACGTAAAACTATAGACAAACCACGGGCGGTAATTCGTAAAGCCTTCGATCGTATATTTATGGCCCACATCTTGGGTTCGGGACACAAACACCTGCAATCTGGGACATTCACAAATTCATCTCCATAATAAAAGGCGGTATGTACCTAAGCGATCCTAATAGATAATAATCAATTTCATAACTATTGTAAATATACTGAAATAATAAACTGGCTACAGTTAGCTGCTTATATTAAAAAAAAAACATAATTATAGTATATTACTGCCGACGCCGGGAAAGAAGGGCTTGCGGGTGAGTAGGTATAGATGGCCGACCATAGGGAGGCCGATTAGTGATACGAAGCAGGCAAGCCCTTTTCACGGCTAGGCATGTAAGTACTTTTCTCAAACATATGTAATGACTAATGAAATAAAAAATACCCCAATCAAAAAAAATATATAATTCAGCTGTTTAGCCTGTGCATGAACACGACGCCATGTTTAAAAAAAATACTTTCCATGTTAGAACTTCAATTTTGTATGAAACTCCTTTACAGTTCTCTCTAGTTGTTCCGCCCGAAACGTGATACTTCGAAGCCTGTTATAACGCACGTTATGAGGACATTTCATTGCATGTTTGAGAAAAATACATTTTACAACCATACAAAGTAATTACAAGTAAGTACTTTACACGTGGATCGATTTAAATCAAATTGTAACATTGTTACCACCGAAAGATGTCGCTGTAGTGAATTCAAGATGTCGTCTTGCAATAAAAAGCACCGTATTTTTTAGATTTTTAGAAATACTTATAATTCTAGAGTGATTGGATTTTTATTTTTTGTGAATAAAGTAATTTTCTATACTTGGTGTTTTAATTTATTTCTTCCTATCCAGCTAGCGGATTTTATTAACAGCTGGAAATTAATTTAGAGATCGAGAGAGCTCAGCGTTGTGTACACCCTATATTATATACACCCTATAGAATATTATTTTCTGTATATAAAAAAAAATACATAAAATATGGCTGCATAGAGCTGTAGTCTTCGACCAATCAGCGAAAAAAATTAGTTGATAACAATGTCAAGTTAAACGTCATTCGTTTTTTTTTAATTAAATGCCAGACTAAAATAACCTTTCCATTGTGACATAGTTTTGGAGTAACAACATTTTAGAATGAGTAAATTCTAATTAATGAATAATAAAATAAATAAATATTATGGGACAGTTATACACAAATCAACCTAGTCCCAAAGTAAGCAAAGCTTGTACTATGGGTACTAGACGACGATATACATAATATATAAATACATATATAGATAACATCCATGACCCAAGAACAAATATTCTAGTTCATCACACAAATATTTTCGCCGGCCGGGATTCGAACCCGGGACCGCCGGCTCAGTAGGCAAGTAGGCAGGGAGATTAAGGTTCACATGTCAAACTGAGACAGTGAACGTGTTAAAACAGAATACCATTAAATACCTAAATATTTTAATAGATTTTTTTTTTATTTTATCGATTCTATTTTTTATGTGGAAATACCACATATTTTATTTTTATAAATAATGCCACAAAGGTAAATTAAGAAAGGAAAATTGAATGCGATCCACTACAATCTAAGCAGGGCTTGAACCTGCGACATCTGCGTTACCGGCGCATTGCTCTCCCAAATGAGCTATTAGATCGCTACGTCAATCACACCAAATCTTTCATTCCTTCATACGCTACTGAAGCTTCTTTACCTTACCTTTCTTTACCTTTTAGCTTTTCTTTATTTACCTACCTTTGTGTCATTATTCATTAAATACCTAGTTCTTATTTTTGGCCATTAACCTATTTATTTACATCATGGGGAATACATCCATCTCCTTCTAACTTCAGATACGAGAGCGAATGGGACTTCCCTGCTTACGTAAATTTGTTATTATTGTTTGGATCTCGTGGTACCCCTACCATGCGTTAAAGTGACCGTATTCACTAGCGACAGCGTAAAAGATTTGTATGGAGAATAAATAGTACAGCGTCCCAAGCGGTCGATTTGCAGAGCTACATTCACCATACAAACTTTTTTTTTTATTATAAAAATAAATAAATAAATATTATGGGACAATCATACACAAATAGACCTAGTCCCAAACTAACCAAAGCTTGTACTATGGGTACTAGACGACGACATAATATAAATACATATAGAGATAACATCCATGACCCAGGAACAAATATTCGAGTTCATCACACAAATATTTGCCCCGGCCGGGATTGGAACCCGGACTGCCGGCTCAGTAGGCAGGTGTCTGCAAACTGCGCCAACCGAATCGTCAAAACCTTGGTATAAGAAAATAAGGTACGGCACTCCGGAATGATGGGCGAGACTTTTGATGCCATCCCGCTATGACTGGTTGGTTGCTTCCGTCAATCCGTTTCAGTGTTGCCAGTGGTGTATCATAAGACTCCCCGATTCTCTTGTTATCTGTATGAATCTCATAAAATCAAATTCAAATTCAGTTTATTGCGATTCATGTTGTACATACATAAAAGATCTTAAATACTAGCACATAGTAGGTAGGTTCAAAGCATGAGCACAAGAACACAGCAATATCTTACAACTGAAATGGAATATCAAAATATTACAAACATTATGTCAATTACAAACTTGATTATTATTAAGATTTATAAAAAAAAAAAAAAGAGAACGACATAATAATAATTTAATACATTTGACGGCGGCTGACCATATATATGGGTTGGACAAGGGCGCCATCTTGCCCTAGCGGAACGTCTAACTGACAGCGCGCGAAGCAGTTTAAAAGACGCTAAGTCTACTTGCTTGTTTCTGTTGAGAATGCTCGCGTACGGTGTCTTTGACGAATCGCTAGTTCAATACCATACTGTTTTACCTTTCTTGTGCTTTGTAGTGACTATTATACCTAGATAATGTTTCTAATATGGTGATTTGTGGATTTGGTCACTAAACGTAAAGTGGAAGTGTTTTGATATTAATAATCGCAAGTTAGTTTTCATTCCCGCGCCCGCGACATTCCAGTTTAACATGAATGATCATAATAAAGGCCCTTCAATTCCCTATATCAGATGTGGGATC
Source organism: Apotomis capreana (assembly GCA_947623375.1). Lineage (NCBI taxonomy): Eukaryota > Metazoa > Arthropoda > Insecta > Lepidoptera > Tortricidae > Apotomis > Apotomis capreana. Next base: position 11,829,018 of record OX392521.1, read on the forward strand.
GATTAAAATGCAATCGAATGGCGAACAAGGTTTACATGAAGCTAGTAATATTATTACCTACAATTTAATCCAGATGACGCAGATGCCGATGTAGAGAATTGGTGCAAAGTGACCGAGATTATTCTAAACAGTAAACGATTAGTTTTGGTTTATTGTTAGCACTTAATAACGCGTAAAGTGCTTTAAAGTGAGCGAACTGCGGCTTGTTTAACAAAATGTGACTTTGAGATTTAACCTGGCTTGCAATTTTCAAGACCTTTATGAGTTGTCCAGGATTATTTTGATGATATTATGTTATGAGGTCCCATTTAGGTGCCTAAGAAACGGCAACAGAAGTTGTAAGTAGATTATGGAACATGTTTGAGCAATTACCAAAAACGAAACGGTCGATTATAAAAAAAAAAAATAAGTGAAACAATATCATCAAGACAACGACAAATAACTAATTTACCGGTGGATATCAATTAATGCACCAACAAGATGGACCGATCAAGTAAAGGACTCGTCGCACTCTAAATTCTACTCGGTTGTAAGAGACGCGCTTGACAGAAACCGGTGGAGGCAGATCATCCGCGCCAGATGCAACCCTGAAGCTGACCACAATCCTCTGACATGAGGGACCGACTCCAGAGAGAGAGATCATTAATGCCGAGAAATTAGGCACTAGTGAATATACTGAGTGTTTGAAGCGGCGTGAAGACTGGCGTCTAAGCTGAAGGAATACACACCTTCACCGAACGTGATAAAAAAACAATAGGAACCTCTACCTGTGTGCGTGCGTGTATGTGTGTGTGTGTTTGTGTATTTGTTTTGAGTGCGGTAAACTTGAACTTAAGTGGCAAATGGGCAGGGCACATCGCTCGTAGAACCGACGGCCGCTGGGGCCATCGAGTTCTTGGGTGGCGACCACGCACCGGACGATGCAGCCCCCACAAGGTGGACTGATGACCTGGCGAAGGTCGCAGGAGTCCGCTGGATGAAGGCGGCGCAGGACCGGTCATGGTGGCGTTTTCTGGGGGAGGCCTATGTTCAGCAGTGGACGTCTTTTGGCTGATGATGGTGATGATGATGAAACTTGAACATCTTCTAACAAGAAGAGCGGTATCGACGCAAGTATCAAAGACGTCAATTCTTGCAGGCATCGAGCGTCGCGAGGTCTGATGGCGTTGTCGGGTGAGACTGTATCTTTCTTATTTGAAAGCGGATCTTGCGTGCTACTTAGACACAGCACTTAAAACAATTTTCCGGTGTTTTTTTGGGTCTAGCTTCTTATTTTAGGAAGTTAATGTGTAGATTCAGTGGCGGCTTTAGCCGACGTCAACCCGGGCGGCCCTGGCCGCCCGTGGCGCTTAGTCGTCTAAGGTTCATCTTTAATCGGATCTGGGGTGCCTAGGGTGCTGCATAGCGATTGTCTAACCCGGGCCTAACCTATATGGATAGGGCTGGCTGCGCCAGGATTTACTCATGTTGTTGGCCTGACCTTTGTACCTGCTTAGTAAATTGAAGGGTCAAATTAAATAGTGCGATAAGTTTAAGAATATCCGGTGGACGATAAACACGATAAAAGCACCAACGAGCCAGTACTTACCATTTTGGACCCGTGTTATAGGTAGAGCTACACTACACATGGACACTAGCTCTCTTGGTTTTAGAACACCTTCTCATACAATAGAAGGTCAAATGCTGACTAAAGTTGAGTTGCGATACTACCCTCATGAGCTCGAGGCTATGGCAATTATGCAAACTGTAGAACATCGTCAACCGCAAGTACTAACTGATCTGTGTAAATGACCCCGACCTCTCGGTCAGTCTTAGATCTAAGAAACTCTTTTTGTGACTTAATTGCTGGTATTACCATAGAATAGATAATAGTTGGTATTACTATAACTGATCCCACCAAAAACATTTCATGTAAAATTGGCGGCCAAGACTCACATGCTCATAACGCTTTCGCTGTAAAAAAGTGGTCAGATCCCTCGAAAAGCCAAGCCCCTAAGCCCTGAGTTTACTGATCCTACACCTTGGCTTCAAAAGTATGGCTTGGCCGTTTCATAGAGTAACGTAAATAAGTCCAACGAACCGTCTGGCCCATACGGTATCAAGAAATTAAGTTTATGTCTTCATGATAAAATATATTAAACTTAATTCCTTACCATATGGCCGGACAGTCCGTTAAACTTATTTACGGTACTTTATGAAACGGCCAAGCCATACTTTTGAAGCCAAGGTGTAGGATCAGTAAACTCAGGGCTTAGGGGCTTGGCTTTTCGAGGGATCTGACCACTTTTTTACAGCGAAAGCGTTATGAGCATGTGAGTCTTGGCCGCCAATTTTACATGAAATGTTTTTGGTGGGATCTCATTTCTTTTTGTAAGGTAATTTTTAATTTATATGTTTTTTTTTTGTGCTGAAGTGTTTCTAAGTAAGTAGTAATAATAATTGTGTATTTAAGAAATACTTACGTTTAGCCCCATATACTCGTATATATATACACTTTTATCCCCCATTACCTATGAAAAGCCCATAAAAACTTTCATCCCCTTATTTTAAGGGTGGGGGGTGATTTTCTAAAAATCCTAGAATGTGTATTTTATTTATAACAATGAGCCCAATAGGTATAAATTTTCAGACCTCTAGTATCAAAATTTGCGAAAGTCTCATACAAACTTTCATCCCCTAGTTTAAGGGGTTGGGGGGTAAAAGTTCCAAGTTTCAGAATTATTCTATTGTTTGTGTACTAAACCTAGCTTACATACCAAATTTCAGCTTTCTAGGTCATCGGGAAGTACCCCAGAGGTTTTGATACATAAGTGAGTGAGTGGCAAAATCGGCGTATTTTAGGTACCAATAAAACCTAAAGTATAAAAGCTAGATCAATGAAATTTAGTACATTTCATATGTTCCCTAACTGCATCTTAACCTGTGAATTTCGGCGCTCTGGTGTTAACTGGGACGAAACTATGAGGGTTTGAAAATGAGACGAAACGGTTCGAGAAAAGGTAGGTAGTGCCCCGCCTCTTTTTTTTTCGTCTTGGCGGGGGCACTACCGTGCCCCCAGATTCATTAATCCCAAGCAGCGTCCGTCAACCTGCCATCGTCCCTAGTTCGCTCCCTCCGCCATCTTTCTGTTGACATAGTAACGTCGTTTACGTAGATGCGACGAGAAGCGCTGGCATTTACATTCACGTTCGCGATAGTTCGCGACACCATGGATGCACGGAACAACACCACGGAAATTTAAGTTGTATGGGAGAATACAATCCCATCAAAAACATAAATGTAAAATGAGAGCCAAGTTCAATATCGCGTGCACTTCGCCGACAAAAGAATTGAGATCTGCAAGGGTGCCAAGTTCTTTGCTCTAAAATTTTTAGATACAAGGACATGCGACATACTCAATGCATTTATTTTACTTGGGGAGTAATTCAATATCAAGATTTGACTTGGCTAGTTTTCATAAACTAACTAAATTTTATAAAAGTAACATATTCATAGTCATAGTTCATTATCAAGCTAACAGTATGAGTAACAAGACGTACACTAACTTGCGTACTTACCTTTACGAAAATAGGTTAATGATTTGATTGATTTTGATTTATAATATAAATTTATATTTTAAAACTAGCCAAGTCACGTCTTGATATTGAATTACACCCCAAGTAAAATAAATGCATTGAGTATGTCGCATGTCCTTGTATCTAAAAATTTTAGAGCAAAGAACTTGGCACCCTTGCAGATCTCAATTCTTTTGTCGGCGAAGTGCACGCGATATTGAACTTGGCTCTCATTTTACATTTATGTTTTTGATGGGATATCATTACTTTTTGTACAGAATTTATTATGATGTGTAAATTACTTAATTATTATTTGTTAATTAGTTCTGTGTGCTATTCTAGTACATCTTTTGAAAGTTTTGAACAAACAAAGAATTTTCCAAAACGGTTAGTACGTATTGGATTTTTATGTGCATGTATGTGTAAGTGTGTGTGAGTGTAAGTATATGCTATTCTAGTATATCTTTCAAACAAAAAAAGAATTTTCGAAATCGGTTTATAAATGACAGAGTTCTGAGGCAACAACCATCAATAATAATAATAATAATAAAAAACATAAAAAAATCACTGTTTTAGATTTTTATATGTATACACACACAATTACTAAGCTGGATGCCAAATTTCACCTTTCTAGGTCACCTGGAAGTGGGTTAGGTTTTTGATTACTAGTCAGTCAGTCAGTCAGTCAGTCAGTCAGTCAGTCAGTGATAAAAATACCGTTTTTTGGACTTTAATATCTCAATAACTATTTAACCTATATTAATGAAATTTGGGGTTCTACTTGTTCTAAAGGATCTTAATACATAAGCCAAATTTCATTTTTTTATGTTAAATAGATTTGGAGTTATTGGGGGGTCAAAAGTGGCTCCAAACGGTTCGTGTAATATAACACACGGCTGCTGCTCGCCAGTTCCTGCGGTGAACTTGGCTGGACACGCTGCCGCGTGTCTAGATCAAGGTGCTTATTTGTCGAGCAAAAGTGTTGCAATGAAATCTCGGATAGGTACTGTAAAAAAAAAACATTTTTTACAGAAAAAAATAATAATAACGGATTAAAGATACCTTTTGATGCCAGTTTCATTTGTCCCTCGATATCTAATATGGTATACGGGGAAACTTACTGTTTTATAAAATAATTGTATTCTTGGAACATAACGTCTTCGATTGATTTGGCTAGTGCTGTGCACTAAAACGTGTCATAGCTGACCAGAGCAGTAACTTAAAATACTATTGTGCATGAAATAATCCTGGCAAAATGAATTAGGTCACATTGAACTAGCACCTAGACTTAACTCTACTGTATCAAATCTCACGAAATACTGAGATCATGATGGGTATTAAGGCCCAGTATTTAAGGATTGTTTAGTTACACCTTAATTCGTAAGATGATGAACCGAGATTGGACTCCACCACTGTTTTAATAGTTCCTTAATTAGGGAGGACGCGTGACAAACAAACAAAATACCTCTTTACCCCCAAGCTTAGGTTCATTCGTTCGTGCATGGAGTACTACATTGGGTGAGATGGCTCTGACAAATACCAGCTAGCTGCCTTGGATTCAGTTAAACGCGATCTCTAAGAGTCATAATTGATAATGCTTTGCCAGCTGGGGGTGACTTCCAGAGCCTCGAATATCACCGCAAAGTTACCAGCTTGTCAGTTTTCTATCGTATACATGTTGGAGAGTGTGCACACGATTCAATCCCGCCGTAGCCGTTTCACCATCGGAACTCCAGGACAGGAGAGTTGGGGAGACGGCGCAGGCAGTACGCCGCCCGCCTTCTCCCCCAGTAGGACCAGTGGGTTAGGGGCCCGTGGGTCCTACTCTCGCGAGGGAACTTCGGCAAGCTGCCGGAGCAGCCGGGGGGGTGTCGTGGTAGAATGCTCGCGACCCCATGGCACCCCCCTAACGGCAGCGAGGGTGCACCGGAGTGGGTTTAGTGGGTAGTCTCCTTCTCTCCCTCTTCCTAAGAGGGGCCAGAAGGAGGAGTCCCACATAACCCCTAATGGCTTCCCTAAGCCGAGGGGTATGCGTAAAGGCATTCCCACTCCGAAAAAAAAAAAAAAAAAAAGGACAGGAGAGCGGAGCGCTTTATCCTAGTCTTGTAAGAATACGTTTAGCGTCATCTTTTTAATGCGAACCGCTAACGACTCGCTCCCATCATGTGTATTTTCTGGAAATTGTAATTTGGTAGAGGACTTCAAGGTAGAGGTGAGTGGGCTGCTGCTGAGCCAGCGAGCGGGGTCTTCGACTCCGTAGCCACTGTCGGGTTCTGCTGAGGTCGATCACCGTTCAGATTTTGTAAAAAAAAAAAAAATTTATAGTTGCGATTGAGCTGTATAGGTAGTAAAACCATTTCGAGAAGGTTGTCTGTATTACTTAAAATTAGAAAACAATTTGATCTCAAACCAAACTTAGTTTTATTTTTAAGTCGATTCATTATCACCGCTGTATTGGAAATTGAAAAACGACATTACGAGTTAAAAGCTATTACGGGTACTAATTGCTTTCTTAAATAAGTACGCACAAATTTGCGCTCAGAACCATCAAACTGTGATGCTAATAATTGATCATTTATTAAACAACGAGGAGGCTGAGACGGCGTCGGGTACTGAGTTACGTGTTGATAAAAATGAAGATCGATGTTTGACCATAGGCTCGAATGTTTTAACTGGGGGCACTGAATCTTCATCGCAAGCCCGAGTCTTTCAGTGGTAAATTCAGATACTCTCACGGCAACTTCGAGTTCGCCTAAAAATCACATCATCGCCAGCACGGCTGTGACGGGCGACTTTCTCCCGCAAGAAAATGTTGCCTACCTATTTCTCTTCAGTGCTGTCACAGAGTGACTGGCGACGATGTGCCGCGTGACTAGTTGTATTAGAAGGGCAGGCACCGCCAAATCGAGTTCAGATAAAGAAACATTTGGTATCTATTCAGAAATTACTTTTGGGGACAATATGTCACAGTGGAATTGAAATTGCTGTGTTCCTTGTTATTGTATTTGATAGAGATTGAGTATTAGAGTGTAGTTAGTGACGTCCGGTCTAGGTCATACTCATATGGCTAGTCGAAGGGACGCACTGGTTAATAGGAATAGTGACGTCCGGTCCAGGTCGTGTGGCTGGTCGAAGGGACGCACTGGTTGATAGGAATAGTGACGTCCGGTCCAGGTCGTGTGGCTGGTCGAAGGGACGCACAGGTTGACAGGAATAGTGACGTCCGGTCCAGGTCGTGTGGCTGGTCGAAGGGACGCACTGGTTGATAAGATCAGTGACGTCCGGTCCATGTCATGTGGCTGGTCGAAGGGACGCACTAGTTGATAAGACCATTGACGTCCGGTCCATGTCATGTGGCTGGTCGAAGGGACACTCTGTTTGATATGAACATTGACGTCCGGTCCACGTCATGTGGCTGGTCAAAGGGACGCTCTGGTCGCTTATTGACAATGTTGGATGATAGATGTTTGATAGCTGGTCGTAGGGGCAGTGCTAATTTCGCCATGTCCTCGTGGCTGGTTGAAAGGACGTACATGCCCGGTCCATGCTCATATTGTATGATAAGTATGTGAGGGGCTCTAGTATTCTTAGCCACAGTGTCAGGTTGGACGAGCGCAATTACGATGACGACGAGACGAAATAATGAAGTTTTCTGTTCGCCCGAGGACGGTCGACTGTCAGTCTGGCCGTGACGGCGGCTGACCATAAATATGGGTTGGACAAGGGCGCCATCTTGCCCTGGCGGAACGTCTAACTGACAGCGCGCGAAGCAGTTTAAAAGACGCTAAGTCTACTTGCTTGTTTCTGTTGAGAATGCTCGCGTACGGTGTCTTTGACGAATCGCTAGTTCAATACCATACTATTTTACCTTTCTTGTGCTTTGTAGTGACTATTATACCTAGATAATGTTTCTAATATGGTGATTTGTGGATTTGGTTACTAAACGTAAAGTGGAAGTGTTTTGATATTAATAATCGCAAGTTAGTTTTCATTCCCGCGCCCGCGACATTCCAGTTTTTACATGAATGATCATAATAAAGGCCCTTCAATTCCCTATACATTTAATAACAACAATATTAGAATTTGAGATCATTAAATTAGTCTTATGTATCAGCATTTCAAATCGTGGGTGTTTTAAATCAATTATTACGACAAAATAAAACTTATTCAAAGAACATGACACTCGTAATGCATAAATGCATAAATGCATAATTATTATATTTTGTACGACTGGCGCCAAAGATTTGTTTCCTTATAATTATTTTGTTACCATAAAGCGGCTACTAATCAGTGACGTAGAAAGTCTAGCTGGAGTGTCATACCTTATTTTTAGGGTTCTGTACCCAAAGGGTAAAAACGGGACCCTATTACTGAGACTTCGCTGTCCGTCCGTCCGTCTGTCACCAGGCTGTATCTCTAGAACGGTGATAGCTAGACAGTTGAAATTTTCAAAGATGATGTATTTCTATTGCCACTATAATAACAAATACTAAAAATAAAATAAAATAAATATTTAAGGGGGGCTCCCATACAACAAACTTTTTTTATGGTACGGAACCCTTCATGCGTGAGTCGGACACGCACTTGCCCAATTTATACCATGCTTTGACGTAGTCGCTAGCGAGTACGGTTACTAAACTCATAGTAAGGCCACTGGTCGTATCGTAAGGTCGTAAGGTTAAAATGTGCTCACAAGTTAAAGAGTTTACTACTACTAAAAGGCCTTATACATCTTGACAGATGATTTAAGCAGCGTCAGTTTGCGAGAGACAACGCCTCTCGTGACTATTTAGTCCTATCCGGGAGCAACACACACGTCCACATTTTCTACATGTCCATGAAGACCCCGCCGCGGAGGAGACAGTGTCGCAATTGTGCCTTTTTGCACGCTTTCTGGCCAAGTCTTGAAAAGTGTTTTGAAGTTAAGAGTTTACCAGTGTACATATTAGTGCCGAAAATAATTAAGTATTTATAATGTTATGGTACGTCATTCTGGCAGTTTTCGGTGTGTATTACTTAGTTTCTACATTATTTAATACTATCTTAATCTTTCTCTGTGTTTAACTGTGTTGTTATTCTAATTTTTTGGCCCTCAATTTAGGCATCCATTGTTATTGTCGGAATAGCATTCTTAAAAAAAAAAAATGTAATGATTACTGTAATTTCTTTGTTAACTTTCATCGCAGATGGCCAAGATACAGACTTAGCCTAGTGTGGTCACTGGCGGATATTCTTAACATGTTACAATTTATTTTTAACCGACTTAAAAATAAGGAGGACGTTCTATGTTTCACTGTATGTATTTTTTTGGATGATAAATTATTTTGTTTTTTTTTGTTTTCATCCCTATATCAATAACATGTCAACGCGTCCTTGGGAAAACCCGAGCAAGGGGACTTTTTTACTAAACATGTCACATAATACAACTCCTAACGTCGGGATGGACAATTTTTTCCATGAATCCCTATTTTCGTGTTTGATAGAAGCAATCCAGATAAATACTTTTTCAAACCTATGCGTAAAATCTTTAAAACTACGCAACAGATTTTGATGCGGTTTTTTTTACTAGATAGAGTGATTCAAGAGGAAGGTTTAAATTATTTTTAAATTCACTGTTTCACATAAAATTTTACAATTCCCATTTATTTTTTAATTTGATTATGATGCTATTTAATTACCTATAATTTACCAGATTGTTATTGTTTTATATTTTTACTTGCTGATATTTCTTTATCTTAAAAGGTTATCTAATTCTTCGTCCGTAGCTTCAGCTGTTCTCGTTAATTGGTTAATTTAGAGAACCGGAAAATGTGCACAATTCAATCCGTGTTACTCTCATTTTTTATTATTTTTGGGTATTTAAGTACCTATTACCCAACTTTGGATGACCAACAACAAGGTAGTTAGGTAAAGATATTAGAAGACAATTATTTTAACTCCTTTATTTATTATTTTTTCCTTGCTATAAGGATCCACGAATAAAAATAACAAATAATCTTTAATTTTTCCTTCTTTTTAGATTTTTTAAGACATGATTTTTAGAATTATCTTTTTAAATTTTCGACATTACAGTTTGCTATTTTATTAGCTGAAGGGCTCTGTTTATCGGAAAAGAAAATAACACAATTGTTTTAAAAACCTTTCATCTCCGATTATTAATATCTGCCCAACGGATTCATCGTGATGGTCGATAGATGGCGTTGTATTAAATCTCGTACAAAACAAAAGAAAATGAAACGCCGTAAAAAGAAGATAGAAGTGGGATTACTAATCATCATTTGTTTCAGCCACGTATCCCGTAGAAACAGCGCACAACGCAGCCCGAATACACCCTAGTAGGTAATAAGAAAACATTTTGTAAGTATGTACAGTCATCATCAAAAGTGGCTTGACAATATGAGTATACAATAGGCGTGTCGACATTTTTTTTGAAGAATACAAAATAAATATTTAATTATAAACAAAGATATAAAAAAAAATAACTAGGTATATAACATTAAAAAAGATCGGGACCCCGTGGTAGGGTACCCAAAACGCAGGCAGCATTCCCGCGCTGGATACCAATGGCTAACCTTTGCGGGAGAAAGCTGCCCGCGCGTGGATCGCCTGTCGCTTCCCGCAAGCGCTTACTTACACATTTGACCAGGCGGCGTGCCCCCTGGCCCCACGAGCCGAGTGTCTCGACGCCAAACGCCACAAACTCGTACTGGGCGCCGAGACAACTATACTTGGACACCTTCGAGTGCTCACGGGCGTCCGCCGCCGCACCAGCTCTATTGCTGGTCGCCGAAAGGTAGGACACCGCCAGCGCATCAGTGCAGGTGGCGTCCCAAACTAACGCGCGGCCCATTCTCCTTTTTTTTGAGGATGTCAATCGATTAAATTTTTTACGGTCTATATGGAACTAACTGTACTAAGACTGCTCTAAAAGTCAGAAAAGTCCGTCAAAGTTCAACATTCCTAGGAAGCGCTAAAAACGCTCCATGCAAATGGGCACCTAAGCGTGACGCCATTATATGTTACCAATACACGGTTTATGGTATGAAAATTGTGGTGTGTACCCACATTAAAAAAATTAGACATTACATGTCTCATAAATTTAGAGATAAAAGTAATTTGTCATTTTCACGGTGAAAAGGTCCGTTTTAGTTCATGCATGGTTGTCATACTATGACTGTTTTGTTAAATTATGAGGATTCTGAATACAGTTTCAAAATTTCACTTGGATTAAAAAAAAAAACATTAAATTTGCGTACTTTTCAAGTCACATATTTCAAAACATATTATTTTTTTCATAACATATTGAGCTACTTTATTCATATAACTATTGTATGTTGTATGATTCAACATCAGTCTACAACTCTATTGCGACTTAAGAAAATTAAGTGTCTAACCTAAAGTAAAGGCAAAACTAGTAACTAAATAATTTTGGTTTCAGAAATATACTAAACCCCCGTGACATCCCATCGACTCGCTTTAAGAGAGATATAATATGCAGGTAAGTATGTTGACGACGCGGTTGGCGCAGTGGTAAAGCAGCTGCCTACTGAGGTCCTGGGTTCAAATTCCGGCAAGGGAAAATATAAAAAAAAAATCGGACAACCTCACACAAATCGATCTAGTCCCAAATTAAGCTCAAGAAGGCTTGTGTTATGGGTACTAGACGACGATATACGTACTTATATAGATAAATATATACTTAAATACATAGAACAACTGTGGCACAAGTAAGACCGTTCTTAAGTGATGCTCAACATGGTTTTAGACCTAATCGCTCCGTAAACACGTACCTTCTTATCTTGATAGATGTTATCTCTGAGCATCTTGATAGGGGTACCCAGGTTGATGTCATTTATTTTGACTTCAGGAAAGCTTTCGATCGCGTAGATAATGATGTGTTGCTGGAGAAACTGGACCAAATTGGCTTCTCTCCCAGGCTACTGTCCTTCTTCGCAAGCTATCTACGTGATCGGCAGCAATATGTCCGACATGGATACTTCGTCTCTGCCCCCTATGATACTCGATCTGGTGTTAGTCAGGGCTCCATATTAGGACCTTTTTTGTTCGGAATTATGATAAATGACCTTCAGTCCGTTCTCAGGTCATCTCAATGCCTCCTCTACGCTGATGACTTAAAGTTAGTGCGCAGAGTGGAGACGAAAACGGATTCTGATTCATTACAGGATGATATCAACTTGGTCTTTCGGTGGAGTATGGACAACAAGCTTCTTTTCAACTCAGCCAAGTGTTGCGTTTGTAGTTTCAGTTGAGCGCGTACTCCCATACTTACGCAATATGTTTTAGGGTCTGAGCTCATAAGCCGTGTGTCTTCAGTTGAGGATCTTGGCGTGGTCTTCGATACGCGTCTCACATTTCATGAGCACATATCGATACTTGCAGCTGACTGCTATCGAAGACTAGGCTTTGTCATTCGTAACTTGCGTGACTTTAATGACCCTTTAGCGATCAGGCTAGTCTATAACGCCCTGGTCAGAAGCAAGCTGGAGACTTCGTCGATTGTGTGGCTCCCATACGAATCAACATATGCTTTATTACTGGAAAAAGTACAAAAAGCGTTTCTCAGGTTTTTATATAAAAAAATGTATGGGTACTACCCGTTCATGTACCCAACTAAATATCTTCTGGGAACACTCGGCTACAATTCACTAGGGGTTAGGCGAAAGTTTTGTTTGCTGACTACCGCATGTTGAATCCTGCGCGGCGAGTCCGACTGTCCTGAGCTAGTAGGCCGCCTCGTGCGACTGTTTGTTCCTGACGTCCCTAGGATAGCTCTCAGACCGCGGCAGCGCGATCTCTTGATGGCGCCGGCGGCGCGTACTGTGTCTCGCAAAAATTCCCCACTTGTTCGTGCTCTTGCGCTACTCAATGCGTTCCTGACATCAGCACCGGAGTGTGATTTGTTTGCGTGGCGATGGGCGGTTGTGTGCACTGAATGTTTGAGATTTTGTGAGGAATTGGATGATCGATGATAATAATTATTATTATTATTTGTTTGTATTGCTTTTTTATGTTTATGTTGGTTTTTCTATGATAATATTGTACTAATAATGTAAGTTTCATGGCGCATTAGTTAAGAAACTGTAAAGTCATGTAAACGTGTTTAAATAAAATAAATAAATAAATGACCCAAGCACAAATATTCGAGTTTATCACACAAATATTTGCCCTGGCCGGGATTCAAACCCGGGACCGCCGGCTCAGTAGGCAGGTGTCTACAAACCGAGCCGAACGCGTCGTCAAATATTTGTGTGATGAACTCGAATATTTGTTCCAGGCTCATGGATGTTTTTTTATGTATGTATGTATGTAAGTGCCCATAACACAAGCCTACTAAAGCTTACTGTGGGACTATGTCGATTTTTCTTGCCGGAGCGATACGCTCTGCAGGCGATAAGCTACCGAGTCTGGTGAGGGTATCTTCGAATTTTGTCACTGCTTGAAGTTTGTTTTAGATCTTTGTACTTTTTGCATTTAACCGGCTTATTGTGCCGTCAACACTTACCAGACTCTGTAGCTTAATTGGTCGGAGCGTATCGCCACGGCATGCCATAAGATACCAGATCAAACCTTCATGAAAAGAGCGTACTCCCACCTGAAAGGCCGGCAACGCACTTGCGAATTCTCTGGTGTTGCAGGTGTCTGTGGGCGACGGTAATCGCTTTCCATCAGGTGATCCGTTTGCTCGTTTGCCTCCTAAAGTTCAAATCTGGTCAGGGTCCAAAACTTTTCTACTGTTTCTATCTCTATTTTTGTATGTGTAAATACACCATGGTTTCATTTGCAGTTATGGGCAGTGGCGGTGCGAGGATGGTTTATGTATCCCATGGGATGAGAAATGTGATGGCGTAGTGAATTGTCTCGATGGCAGCGATGAAACGCACGCCCTCTGTCGAAGCATGCGGTAAGTTTCGTCACGGAATCCTTAATATTTTTGTCTCGCTGGCTATATGGTGAACAAAAGGTTGGGGGGAACTGAGAAAGAGGAAGGCAGAGAATAAGTTACATTAAACAAATAAAAGAGAAGGTAGACGTCATGTCGTATAGGGAAGTGAAGGAAGTGGCTATGGATAGAGTTAGATGGAGAAAACTATATACTTCATCAGCTATACCCACAGATGAATAATAAGTAGCTAGCTATGCCCATGGCTATACCGACAAGAGACTTAAATTTATGAGGACGATGGATATATGGTACAATTCTCAGTTTAAGGGAAAAATGGTGTTATTAGTATCTTGGAATATCACACTACGCGTGAATCTTTTTAAATAAGCCACGAGGGTTCACGACAACACTAAACTTTGCTACAATTGTTACAACCGTAAATAAAAGCAAGGAGATTGTATATCAGTTAACGTGATCGTACTTACTAGTGTCTGCGTAATCGATTTGTATCGAGAATGACACAACGCCCCAAGCGGTTTCTTAGTGGAACTTCAAATAAAACCGTTTATTCAGTCGCTAGCTAGTACGGTCACTGTAAACTTGAGGTAAGGGCACTGAGTGTCGTTTAGTGAAGCCTGTTTAAAAAACACGGGTAGCTTATTTAAACTACATTAAACGTGCGTGCGTGATTGCTTACGGGCGGCTAAACAGCAAATAATAACAGCTGATAATTTAACTACTGGCTTATGTCAATTGCATACTAAAATTGGCAGCAACTTTGGTTTTAGGTGTGCAAAGAACCTGTTCCGGTGCACATATGGTGCATGCGTAGATGGCACGGCGCCGTGCAATGGCATTAAGGAGTGTGTGGATGGCTCTGATGAGCTCGTGTCGTGGTGTGGCCATATCCGACAAGCTGGGTAAGCTGAATTCGTCCTTAAAATATTGAAGACTAAGACAAAAAAAATAACAGGCCGCTATAACGGAAATCTGTATTTTTTGGTAAATACTACACTTTTTTAGTTAATCTAGGTTAAGTTTGATCAGGTTAGGCTAGGTAATAAATTTATTTTGGCATAATTCTGATGTGATGATTGGATACATATACATAAATAATCAACGGAACCTCGCAATATTTGTGAGTACAAGAAATTTTGACGTAATACGTTAACTATTGATGTCTTACTTTACATAGTTATGAAATGGCCAAAATTTCAAAAAAGCCTTTTTTTATTAAAAAAAATCGTTACAGTGATAAATTCAAATGCGCGAACGGCGTGTCTATCCCGTCCTTGGAGCTCTGCGATGGGGCAAAGGACTGCGTAGATGGGTCCGATGAGACTCTTGAAGCATGTGGATGGTGGCGCTGCCCCCTGTACCAGTTTCAATGCAAATACGGGGCGTGTGTGGACCTCGACCAGGCCTGTGACGCGGTAGGACATCACCCATTGCAATGTTTGAGGCATCGGTAGTAGTAGACGCTGAAGGCGTGGGCGTGTTGGCGCTGCGCCCCGTTACTAGTTTCAATACGAGTACGGTGTGTGTGAGGACCTCGACCAGGCTTGCGACTCGGTAGGACAGCGCCCATTGCAATGTTTGTGGCATCGGTAGTAGTAGACGCTGGAAGCGTGCGCGGGGTGGCGCTACGCCCCATTCCAGTTTCAATGCGAGTACAGGGCGTGTGAGGACCTCGACCAGGCCTGCGACGCCTTAGGACAGCCCGTAGTGCAATGTTTGTGGCATAGGTAGTAGTAGACGCTGGAGACGTGCGCAGGATGGCGCTGCGCCACGTACTAGTTCTGATGCGAGTACGGGGCGTGTGTGAGCGTCGACCAGGACTGCGACGCGGTAGGAGAGCCCCTAGTGCAATGTTTTGTGGCATTGGTAGAAGTAGAAGCTGGAGGCATACGCGGGGTGGCGCTGCATCCCGTTCCAGTTTAAATGCGAGTACGGGGCGTGTGAGGACCTCGACCAGGCTTCCGACGCGGCAGGACAGCCTCCAGTGCAATGTTTGTAGCATCAGTAGTAGTAGATGCTGGAGGCGTGTGCGACGTGGCGCTATGTCTCGTAATAGTTCTAATGCGAGTACAGGGCGTCTGTGGACATCGACCTAACATGCGACGCGGTAGAGCAGCCCCCAGTGCAATGTTTGTGGCATTAGTAGTAGTTGACGCTGGAGGCGTGCGCGGGGTGGCGCTGCGCCCCTTTCCAGTTTGAATGCGAGTACGGGGCGTGTGAGGACCTCGACCAGGCCTGCGACGCGGTAGGACAACCCCCATCACAATGTTTATGGCATCGGTATACTTAGACGCTGGAGGCATGCGCACGCTGCGCTGCGTGCCAGATTCAATACGAGTTGGCTTGCATATATATTAAGGGATAAGCATACAACTTAAGCCAAATTTAAGCAGGCCTATGTCCAGCAGTGGACGACTCCGGGCTGAAGATGATAATGATGAAAGGTAAATTATGAAAGAAAATAAAGAAAAACAATAAGGTAATTATTTATAGAAACAAAAATATGATATATTGACATTAAAAATGGAATCGATGAAAAGATTCTATTAAAACTTACATGTTTTCTGTAACTAAAACAATCATCATCATTCGCTTGCCCTTATCCCATTTATTTGGGTTCGGCGCAGCATGTTTTCTTCCTCCATTTTTCCCTATTACTCGTCATCTCGTCGTTTACTTCCTTCTTATTCATATCATCTTTCACACAATCCATCCATCTTTTCTTTGGCCTTCCTCTTCTTCTATATCCGTCCACGTTCATGCTTAATGCTTTTCTGGTTACGTGGCTTTCCTGTCTTCGCATCACGTGCCCATACCATGATAGCCGGTTAGCTTGCAGCTTCTCCCTAATTGGTGCTACTTTCAGACTTCCTCTTACATGTCCATTCTTGTCACCCCACACATCCATCGTAACATTCTCATCTCTGCCACATGTAATCTCATTTCATCCGTCCCTTTTACTGCCCAACACTCTGATCCATACATGACGACAGGTCTTACAATGCTTTTGTATATTTTGCCCTTAAGCCGAAGCGGCATCCGGGGGTCGCATATCGTGCCAGAGACCTGCCGCCATTTCATCCATCCTGAGCTAATTCGGTTTTTGACATCCCGTTCAATGCTGCCGTCACTCTGTATAATTGAACCGAGGTATCTGAAATCGGAGCAGACTGGCAGCGCTACTTGATCCAGTTTTATGGCCGCAAAACTGGAAAGACCGCTGAAATCGCAAAACATATGTTCCGTTTTGGATCTGCTGATTCTCAGCCCAACATTTTCCAGTTTTTGCCGCCATTTCTCCAGTCTACTCTGGACCTCGAGTTCGTTTTCACCGACAAGGACGATATCATCGGC
Source organism: Apotomis capreana (assembly GCA_947623375.1). Lineage (NCBI taxonomy): Eukaryota > Metazoa > Arthropoda > Insecta > Lepidoptera > Tortricidae > Apotomis > Apotomis capreana. Next base: position 11,845,848 of record OX392521.1, read on the forward strand.
GAATAGCATACACCAGGGCGCCTCCTCCTAAATGTCCGATGACAAAGCATCCATAATAAGCAGGAAGAGGTAAGGGCTTAGAGCCGATCCCTGGTGCAAGCCAACCGTGACACTGAACCTGTCGGTGATTCCAGCAGCCGACCGAACATACGTGCCACATTGATTGTACATAGCCCGAATTAGCTCTACATACTTCCCAGGCATATGTCTTTCTTTCAGAGCCCACCACAAAACCTCTCGCGGGATTCGGTCGTAAGCCTTTTCGAGGTCAACAAATACCATGTGCAGATTTTTTTGTGCACTTCTGTATTTTTCACAGAGTTGACGAAGGGCAAAAATGGCATCTGTTGTACCTCTACCGGGCATAAAACCAAACTGGTTTTGGGTTATATTAGTCTCATCGCGTATTCGCCTTTCTATCACTTTCTCCCACACTTTCATACTATGTGACATGAGCTTTATTCCTCTATAATTATTGCAGTCTTGTACGTCGCCTTTATTTTTAAAAATGGGCACCAGTAGACTATTGCACCATTCGTCAGGGACGGATTCTTCACGCAACAACTTATTGAAGAATAAAGCCAGCCACTTACATCCATCCTCACTCAAGACCTTCCAAACTTCCACTGGGATATTATCTGGCCCTACAGCTTTTCCATTCTTCATACTTCTTACAGCCTTTCTTACCTCGTACATACATATTTCACCTACCATACCCATATTCACTTCCCTATTTTGTAATACACAATTCCATACATTCTCTTCATTCATCAATTTTTCAAAATACACCTTCCACCGATGTTGTATAGCTTTATCCTCTGAAAGGACTCTGCCTTCATCATTTTTACATCATTATGTATTTTGTAGTACGGAAAACACCATTGCGTTGACGGCTCCGATGAAGGAATCAAGCTGTGTTCTCCCAGTTATATTAACAGGTAAACGTACTTATAAGAATTTTATTACTTTTTTTCTATTCTTTTTTTTTCATGATTTTACTAAATTTAAATAAACAAACAACATGTTACAAAAATTATTGAAAAGACGACTGGACTTCATAACATTTTTCCTTGTTGTTTATCCATTGTATCTATAACTGTGTAGAGATACAAAAAAATGAAATGAATTGCCCCACACTTTTGCAATTCCGATTATTTTACAATCAAATAACCGGTTATAACCGGGCTTACAAAGAGAAAATAACTGCGTTTGCATTCACTATCCCGCGGCCGCTAGAGGTTGTATTTCTCAACCGAAGATATTGTAATTTTGTAAGTGGGTTAGATAATTATGCAGAATTCTTTGTCGGAGATATAGAACGTAAAAAAAATACAAAATTCAGTCATTCCGAAACAAATCCGCGAGGTTTACAGCTCATAGAGGCTCATAGAGACTACATTCGTTGTATTAAATAATATATGAGACATGTAATGTCTCATTTTTTACCTGGTGGAAGAGACCGGGAATCGAACCCAGTACCTCTTCACCAGGATACGCATTTCAATTTTTCTTTGGGATTTGATCTTTGTTTCAATGGTTTAATATAAAAATTGTGGTGTGTACCCACATTAAAAAAATGTGACATTACATGTTTCATAAATTTATAAATAACAGCGCCGGCCTCGCATGCTCGTTCACTGATGTAAAGTAGTGCGGTGAGATGTGAATATTAACGTATTTACATAGAGGTCGCTATGGTGTTAAGCGTTTTAAATAAACAATTCGATGTATTTTTAGGCCATCTTATATATGTGTTCTGCCTGATCACCCACAACATGGAGGCTACACCCTTTTCGACGGCAGTCAATCCAGCCCAGGTCAGATGCACATGACTGTGACATTGCGTGTCACGTGTCACGAAGGTTACTTCATAGACGGGACCACCAACATGGGCTACGCTTACTGTCTGCAAGGCTTCTGGTATCTTAAAATGCCGGAGTGTAGAAGTAAGTTTGCATCTCCCACAATAGGCTTGCTGTAATTTTTGACAAGTGCCAGCCATCAACATTTTTTTTTATTAAGTTTCGAAGGCAAATATACCTTTAGCCACTCTTATTGAGAATAGTCAAATAGACCATTAAAAAAACCAATTCGAAAAAGCATGGTGAAGAAAATGAATGGCTGCAGCTTGTATAGTATCGAAATAAAAATGAAAAAATCTCACGGTCCTCGAAAAATTGTACAATGCATATTGTTATATACATAAAAATTAAGACCACACTTTTTTAATCAAATGAAGTGCGTTTCAATCTGAGGAATATGATTGGTCAATTTTACACGTCTCCGTTTTGCTCGACTCCAGTGGACTGCCAAACTAAAGAGGTTTTTTGAGCCAAATTAAAACGACCATACGTTATTTAAGTATGTTTCTGTACTTTGTTGAAAGAACTAGTAAAACCCGAAATTATCCGACGGAATACGATAGCTAAAGATTATGATGGAGATGGAGAGATAGGTCTTGCAAAACTATTTTCAAAACGTCAGCGGGGGAGATACATTTGAATGTAACAAATTAGCACTCTAAGGCTTAATTTTTCACAAACGCATCTCTCAAGGGATGTACCTAAAAAATATAACCCATATTATAGAATTCTTAGCTGGTATCAGTTTTCTATAGAGGGGTCATGATTTCTTAATATTACGATGCAGAATCGTCTTTTGTTCTGTATGGTCGCTAACCGCCATGCCAATCAGGTGCCATCTGTTGGTCATAATTTCTTTGTCCCGCCACGCTGAAACGCCTGTAGGAATTTTAATCAATTTTGATACAGGGATAGCTGGACATCCAAAGATGGCAATAGGATACATTTTACCCGACAATGGTAAAGAAAAAAAATACGTGGCTGAAGTTGCGTGTACCTTCCAGTTGCTCTATATTTGCAAACTTTTTTCCGTAGTCTCATAGACTAGTAAGCTCTATCTGCTTGCAATATAAACTTTAATAGTACATTACTGCAGACGTAGACGTCGGGATAGAAGGACTTGCCGGGTGAGCTAGGTATAGACGAGCGACCGTAGGGAGGCCGGATAATGATAAAAAGCCGGCAAGTATATTTCACGGCCAAGGCATGTATAGTGTTCGTGAACATAAACGCCATGTTTAAAAGGAGATACTTCCCGGCCTAGGCCTTCAATTTTGTATGAAATTCCTTTACAGTTCTCTGGAGTTGTTCCGCCCGAAACGCGATACTTCGGAGCCTGTTATAACGCACGTTATGACGAGATTTCATTGCATGTTTCACAAAACATTCTTATATTTCCAGAGTTCTGCAGAATACCACACCACCGCAGCGTAGAGTACACATGCATCAAGAAAGACGCAATATATGAGAGCGAATGTCAAAATTACGAGCCCAGCGGGACCCAGGTGAACCCAAAATGTAAACCTGGGTACTACCAGTCCGTGCTACGCATCATGCAGTGCAGTGACAATGGAACTTTGGACAGCAAAGTAACGTGCATTAAAGGTATAACTTTTGATGGTGGTGGTAGTGGTGGCGGCGAAGGGGTTGGTGATGGTGATGATGATGATAGTGATTAAGTATGATGATCAACATCATTATCACCAACACTACCACCGTCAGCATCCCCACCACCATCATCGCGACATTCATCACCTCCACCACCATACCACAACCACCACCTCAACAACAATCGTTACCACCACCATTACCACTAGAGATGCCACGAATAGTGAATTGGCCGAATACCGAATACCGAATATTCGGCAACGCTGTCGGCCGAAGCGCCGAATATTCGGCCGCCGAATATTCGGCCAAACGAGTTGGATTTTTATTTGAAAACAGTTCGCCTAGATCGGAATGCCGATCCTTACAAGTGGTGGTCAGCAAACGAAAAACAATTCCCGAACCTTTCGAAATTTGCAAAAGTTTATCTTTCTTCGCCTGGAAGTAGCGTTTATAGTGAGAGGTTATTTTCTGAGGCTGGTAACGTTTACGATGAAAAGCGCAATCGTTCGCTACCCAAAAATGCTGAAAAGCTCGTTTTTATCCATCACAACTTACCACTGATTAATTTTAAGTACTAAAATGTTGTAATTTGGAAATAAATACATAATTCTGCGTAAAATAACGTGTCTTTTTTTACATGATTTGCTATTCGGTATTCGGCCGAATAGTACGCACTATTCGGCCGAATACCGAATAGCAAAAAAGTGGCCGAATAGACCGAATACCGAATAGTTGCCGAATATTCGTGGCATCTCTAATTACCACCCACCACCATCACCACCATCACCAACACCATCATCACTATCACTACCACCACCAGCACTACCGTTGTGTCGTGTGGCTGTGATTATTTCCTATCTTACTATGTCATATTTATGTATAACTAAAGTATCAACTAGTTGTTGGGATGGGTCTGAGGCAGCCCTCCGCGTCTTACATGCACACATTGACAGTTGACACTGACATTCGAGATTCAGTTTTTTCTAGACTGTCCGCCGAGTGGCAGGGGACTTAAGGCTCCTTAACCGTTCAAAGATGCTGATTGGTTTAGACATTTTTCTCTATGATCAAACATATTATTACTGTTACTACTTAGAACAGGGCAATTGCAATTTATTGGTATATATTTGAAACCTACAGTCTTAATTTTTCATCAATAATTTTCGTTTTATAAACTACTCGAAATTGACAAAATTCACGCAGAAAAATGGTTATTTTAACTTGTTTTCGACTAGCAATGAAATAGCTGTGTTACTATCTAGAACTCAGGGAAAAGTATTATTCACTTAAAAAGTTGATAGAAATTATTATCAATGTATTTGTCATCACTACATAGTATAAAACAAATTCGCTTCCTGTCTGTCCCTATATATGCTTAGATCTTTAAAACTACGCGACAGATTGTGATGCGTTTTTTTAAATAGTGATTCAAGAGGTAGGTTTATATGTATATTACATGCATAATTTATCAGCCTTGCACTCGTGCGAAGCCGGGCGGGTCGCTAGTAGCTATTATGATAACCACCACCACCACCATCATCACCACTATAATAATGTTCTATCTTATTATGTCATATGTATGTGCAACTAAAACACCAACTAGTTGTTGCAATGCGTCTGAGGCAGCCCTGTGCGTCTTACACGCACACATTGACACTGACATTTGAGATTCAATTTTTTCTCGATTGTGTTCGCCGTGTGGCAGGGGCCTTAAACTTTCGCCGTATTTTTAGGTGAAGACACTTGTGGGTTGCCTCAAAACAATGTGGAGCCATTGATAATGAACGGGGCTAACTCCAAGTTGGGAGAAATGCCGTGGCACGCCGCCATCTACAACAAGAGGCTCGGCACGCCGGTACAAATCTGCGGTGGCTCCCTGGTGACCCGACGCCTCGTGATATCAGGTACTTAAAGGATATCTAGCTTTGTTAGGATTCCGTACCCAAAATACGCCGCGGTTTGACGACACAGTTGGCTGAGTTTGTAGAGACTTGCCTATTGAGCCGGCGGCCCCGGGTTCTAATCTATATATGTATCTATATCGTCGTCTAGTACCCATAACACAAGCCTTCTTGAGCTTAATTTGGGACTAAATCGATTTGTGTGAGGTTGTCTGATATTTATTTTATTTATTTATTCAAAAGGGCAAAAACGGGACCCTATTACTATGCCTCCGCTGTTCGTCACCAGACTTCATTTCGTGAACCGTGATGGTTAGACAGTTGCAATTTGCTCAGATGATGTATTTCTGTTGCTGCTATAACAACAAATACTAAAAACCGAATAAAAAATATTTAAGTGGGGCTCCCATACAACTATTAAGTACATACTTCTTATTAAGCTATCTAGCATGGAAACGGTACGTGATGAGAAGAGAGGAGACCCTGCAACGAGGGGTGTGTTGAACATGAATGTGGAAGGATTTAGAAGGGGAAGACTCAAGAAAAGACTTAAATTCAAATGGGAATGTAGTAATACAGACTTAGAATCTGGGTATAATTTATATGTTGCAGTCAAAAGTGTAAACTGGTCAAAAGGCCTTTTAACCGACAAAAACAGGCAAAACTTTTGACCAGTTCACACTTTTGGTTAGGGATATATAAAAAAAACTAACCTAACCTAACCCGGCCGAGTCGGATTAAAATAATATCGAGAATCGAGATAAAGGGTCGAATGTGCCTGCGGTCAAAAGTACTTTTGACTGACAGTAACAGTCAAAACTACTATTAACCAATGATTTTCAGGCAAAACTACTTTTGACCAACACGCTCAGTCAAAAGCAGTTTTGCCTGTTTTTGTCTGTTTTAAAAGTCCTTTTGACCAGTTCACACTTTTGACTGCGACATATAAATATATTTAGGTCTAGATAAGAATTTCTAGTCTTCTTGAATTATTGTAAATATTCTGTTCGAATCGAAATAAGTATACAGCGTGGGCCATTTTGATCGGTCAGTATACAAAATAATGTCTCCACAGCCGCTCATTGCTTCTGGAACGACGTTGAACGTCAGCTGAGCCACACTCACTACAGCGTGGGCCTGGGTCAGGTGCAGAGACGCTGGAACGACAGCTATGGACAACGGTTTAATGTAAGTTACTCAGTACAAAAGCGCTGCTGTCATATTGTTTAACGACGTGAAGCGTCCGCTGGACCACACTCACTACAGCGTGGGCCTGGGTCAGGTGCAGAGATGCTGGAACGACAGCTATGGACAACGGTTTAATGTAAGTTACTCAGTACAAACGCACTGCTGTCATATTGTTTAACGACGTGAAGCGTTAGCTGAACCATACTCACTACAGCGTGGGCCTGGGCCAGGTGCAGAGACGCTGGACAACGGTTTAAAGTAGGTAATTTAGTAGGAACAATAGCGCACACACTCACACAACAACATGCAGGTACTGCGTGATAACATTTAGAAGAATGCAATTTTGCTCACTGCGTGAGGAAATCTAAACATTTTTTTTTTTCAATCTTAATATCACTCTAATTTTATCAGGTGGCATCACTTCAACTACCAGAGCAGTATGAGGGTGTCAACATGAACTTCCAAGCGGATATCGCCCTGGTCTTTCTGGACAATGACGCCATATTCAACAGTTTCGTCCAACCCGTGTGCATTAACCTGGATGATCGCAGTCTTGATGAGGAGCAGCTGGCTTCAGGGGCACTGGGCAAGGTAAGCAGCAAAGATACCCTTAAGAGGCCTTATTCCTATTAAAAAATTTTTTTTTCATATTATGACAAATATATTGATATATTCAACCAACTTTTTGAAGTGAATAATACTTTTCCCCGAGTTCTAGGTAGTAACATAGCTATTTTATGCTTTTATTGCGTGCAGTCGAAATTAAGTTGAAAAAACAAATTTTCCGCCTGAATTTTGTCAATTTCGAGTAGTTTTTGAAACAAAAATTATCAATGAAAACTTCAAACTGTAGGTTTCAAATATATACCTACCTATAAATTTCAATAGCCCTGTTCTAGGTAGTAACATCAATAATATGTTTAGAAACATGTTTGACCATAGAGAAAAAAATCTAAAGCAATCAGCATTTTAAAAGGAATAAGGCCTCTTAACATCTATTTGTATGTGTACTTTAGATACAAATTTTCTTACTTTTTGAGAACGTTTGAACATGTCAAAAATAGTATGTCAAGCTCAAGAAGAGTGAATGTCCCAGATCGCAGGTGTTTGCCATGAGGGTGAAGCCGGACTAGCGTAATTTCTTGAGTTTTGAGACGTGTAATTTTGGTCGCGTAGTGTGAAGTGATCCCGTGACATGATGTATGGTGCCAACGAACAACGAAATTACGCGACTCAAAACTCAAAAAAATACCCTCGTCTGACATCATCCTCAATATGCGATCTGGGCACATCTGGGGCTTTACTAATTACCGCCCGGGGTTCGTCTTAAGTTTTACGTCTTGCCTTGTACGGGAAGTGATATTTATTTTACGTTGCCAACCTCCAAGTTTCGAAAAACTGAATCAACATTTTAAATAGCATTTTCTCAAATATGCAAATTTCATACAAAAGTGAAGGCTTTAGGCCGCGAAGTATTGTTTTTAAACAAGGCGGCGTCAGCGTTCATGAACAGGCTAAACAGTTGAATTTTTTTTTTTTTTTAGCAGTGTATTTTTTTATTTCATTGCATATGTTTGAGAAAAGCACTATACATGCCCAGCCGTGAAAAGGGCTGCCGGTTTCGTATCACTATCCGTCTATACCTACTCACCCGCCAAGCCCTTCTTTCCTGTCGTCTACAGTAATGTACTATTCTAAAACATGATTCCAGGTAGCAGGCTGGGGTCTAACGCAGCCAGAGGGAAATCCTTCAGAAGAGCTGAACAGCAACGAGCTCCCTGTGGTTGATTTTACCACGTGCAAAAACAAATCGCCTGTTGGATTCGGGAAGTACATCACCACTGATAAATTTTGTGCGGGTAACTTTACAGGTACAGGTAAAAAAGTTTAACAGGTTTCTGGCAATAAAAAAAAATTAAATTTTTACGGCAAGCTTTTATTTCGTAGAGCTGGCAGATTCCTTGCACAATGTAGCGCTTGTGCACAAATCACGCGAAGAAACCTTCACTTGTTAAATACTTCAAAATAGCAAGTCCATTTTAACGGTAACAAAGAACCTGATGGTCAAAAAGTTGCCGAAAAAACTTCACGTGAATTATGTAGAAGCCCATATCAGCATAGCTGTTCAGCGATTAAATGCTGTCAGCATATTCGGTACCATGCTGCAAGGGAGCAATTTCCTGAAATTGCTTTAGTTTATTTTGTACATAGTTGTTAGTAGCTATTCTCATTGTACCTTTCTTTGAACATCTTAATTAAGTGACCATTTCAAATATATTTCAAAAATGGGTCAACTAGCCTATAAGGTAGCTATACAGGATTCTGTTAAATGGAAGTAGGCAACGGGAGGTTGCTGAACTGAATATTCACCCGGTTACTCTTTGCAGGCACCGCCCTATGCAAAGGCGACAGCGGCGGCGGACTCGTGTTCCGAGGGGCCGACAACCGGTACTACCTACGCGGGGTAGTCTCTACGAGGGCGCGCGACAACCACATCTGCAATGCGCAGGGATACACTACCTTCACTAGAGTGTACCACTACGCCATCTTTGTTAAGAAATACATCACTTAAAGGCTTGAGAAGCGGTACTACCTGCGGGGGGTAGTCTCTACGAGGCTGCGTGACAGCCATGTCTGCAATGCACAGGGTTACACTATCTTCACTAGAATTTACCACTACGCCATCTTTGTTAAGAAATACATAATTTAAAGGCTTGGTAACCGGTACAACTTGCGCGGGGTAGTCTCCACGAGGTCGCGCGACAACCACGTCTGCAATGGACAAGGATATACTACCTTCACTAGAGTGTACCACTACGCCATCTTTGTTAAGAAATACATCATATAAGGGTTTGAGACTACCTGTGTGGGGTAGTCTCTACGAGGGCGCGTGACAACCACGTAAAAAATACTAGAAAATATGTTTCCCATCATTTTATTTCAATATAATTATTTTACAAGTTAACAAAATATTACATTATATTAGTTTGAACTGACCTTAAGAAGACAATTAAAGCACGATAAGCACAAAGTTGATCATTTCATTGTTTATTTTAAAGGCTGTACACTTTAACGACATCTATGTGAATACGTTAATCTTCACACCTTACCGTACTACTTTACAGCAGTGAATCAGCTAGCGAGAAAGGGTGCTGTTATTTATAAATTTATGAAACGTGATTTTTTTATGTGGGTACACAAGTGTGTCTGTCAGTTAAGTACGCAACACTAACACTCCCACTGCTCTCTTTATTATATTAATATATCTGTCATCATCATAACCAACACCATCACCACCACCCAATCATCATCATCATCAACACCACCAGTCACCACCATCATCATCATTATCCCCAACACCATCACTATTTCACGAGTTAATACCTACCCACCTATGCCCAGTACCCAACCATTTCAAAATTGAATACGCAGCCAACACCATTCCAACTCTATCCTCGCCACGTCGTTAACTCGATTCGGAGCGGGCATTCGGGCAGTATGCATTCGGGGGGAGCAGTATTATGTGATGAGACTTCAAATATATCGGTTCGAAATTTTAATTTGGTTACCGTTAAAAACGGTTGGTAACTACTTCTTAATTTTTTCAGTTTCGTTCTTTATTGCAGCGTTCATTATGTCTTTTTCGAGTCCTGCGTTCAGTGTTTCATACAAGACTTCATCTTTTTCAACGGATTCTCGACTATTGCTTCTATTCAAACGTGATACTAGTACAGCCCATGGGCTATCTGAATTTGAGATATATTTTTCAATCTTACAGTAATGCTGGCGATTTATTACTGAGAATTTCTTTAGTTTCCCAAGTGCAAATAGGATGATGATGTGGTTGATAACCTGTAAAGTGCAGATGGCATCTACTTGCTGCTTCAAAGTCAGTAAATTTCCGTCACGAATCTTTCCACTGGCGACGATAGATACCACAACGGTCACCCAAGATGCTATTACAAGTATCATTGAGATTGCATAACGAATAAATAAATCAAGACGCGAAAGGACTTCAAAAATGGACTTATAATAGTATTCTGTCGTTATTTTTTCCCATAAATCTAGCGATAGAAAGATTGAGACGGTGGATGTTATTAATATAAGAAGCACAGTCGTGGCTTTCGGTATCTGAAACAAGAGAATATCAGTAAATTTATGAAACAATTGATAAGATTTCATATTTTTAAAACTACAATTTTTTTACTTTTCTTGAGGTTACGAATTATTTCATAATTAATTTATTAAAATTGACTAATTCTTAAAAGTAACTCCAAAACTGTGACACTGTATTGACTGTATATAGGTGTCAGCAGGTGCCTGATGTGTGATGTCTAATAAAAAAAACGAATGACGTTGAGCTTGACATTATTAACAGCTTATTTTTTTCTACAGTCGGACTATTACTAAGGCTATTTAGTATGGATTTGTACCACAGTTATTTTTGTGTGTGTTTGAGTGTCTAATTTTAAGTGGGCCTTCAGGGTTTATCATCAAATTGTCGACACTTACTTCGTCGAATGTCACTTCAAAGTCAACGTTTCATGTTCGTCGACATTTAGTCGAGAATTCAGTTCGTGGAATGATCATTACAAGTAATTTTAAATCGTGTATTTTTACTTGTCGGATGATTCATTACATAGTTGTATTATGTCATGGAAAACGTGTTGTGGTTTATTGTTTCAAGTATTTTTGAGTAACATACAAATTATTACAAGGATTATTATTTAAATCTTAAATGTATTGATTGGCGAAGTTTTATTTCCCACTTGATGTAGATCACCGCCGCTCGTTCGCTTCGCTCGCTTGTTAGGGTCGCAGTTTAACCTAACATTCCTTCCTCCCCGCTTCGCTCGTCGTCGTACCTAACCTAAGCCAAGTCGGACCGGCATTAAGGTGAAATAGGTAGTGTTAGGATTTTTCGACCACTCAATAGTAATATTTTGTAATGTTTTAATAAAATTTCGAACAAATTAAATTATTAGGATAGGGGCATTTGCACAAATACCCCTATCCCTGAACAGTTATTCCATAAAATAATAAAATTGGAATATCTGGTCATGAAAAAAATTACACCAAACAATAATTCGTGAACTAAACGTTACTTGAAACGTTTTCGATGAAATGAAATTCGATGAAAAGTTTGTCGACAAAACAATAGACACCCGCCGATTATATTAAAACTAGTCCGTTATACTATTATAATAAAAATACTAGATGTAGGCTCTGTGACAATAATGAAATGAAATTAGTTAAAACTTAACACTATTTGAAAATTTTAAATGTTGAAAATTGCTTGAATAGTACTAACCTTAATAATGGTCGCTACTGCTATTCCGAAGAAGTAAACAAAATGCCCACACAAAGGTAGCCGAGAAGAAATGTAGATGGCGTGCAACCAAAACAGTAATTGTAGAACAGTGATGATGGTGTAATGTAACAGCTTGTCGATGTATTTCGCGATACATGGCGTAACTACGGCAACAACAAGGAGTAACCCGGAAATGATATAGTATGTCTCTACGTTGGTGAAATAGAGCCACCGCTGCAGTTTTAAGTTAATACATTCCTGAAATATAAACACATCGAATTAACATCTCCACGGCGAACTGCCCCTCTGGCCCGGACGAATTTGTTCTATAGAAACTCAACCATTGAATTTTTCAAACTGTTGCGTCATTTATTTCTTATAGACGGTCAGAGATGGGAATTAATCTATTATTTTTTTGACTAAACAATGAATCGTTACAAGATTAATCGAAATTAATTCAATCGACGGACTATTTAATTAACGACTAATTAATAGTAATTTTAATCGATTAATACTTGATTAAAAGTTGAAAACCGCTCATTTGTGCACATTACAAAAATGCAATTTGCCTTGACAATGTGAACAAACGCTTGAAAAATCATTCTAGCCTGCTGCGTGTGTGAAATAAACTTGTTCCAGGAATACAGGGTGGTTTTTATAGTATAGTAATCTATGGTCTCCTAGGTAAAGACGAGACTTAGACTTACAAAAAATATCCTATTTATTTATTTATTTATTTAAACTTTATTGCACAAAACAAAAAGTGTACAAATGGCGGACTTAATGCCATAAGGCATTCTCTACCAGTCAACCATTGGGCAAAACAGAAACACTTTATGGTGCAGGGCCTGTCAACTATCAACATTATACCAAAAGAGAAACTTATTATATATCAGTAATATAAATAACACAATAAATAAACATACACAAATATGCAATACAATATACTTACATAAACATTAATTCTTGTACCCAGTGCAAAATATCATAACCGACAATCAGTCTAGGAGCTTACCGGTGAGATGCTTGCGCAATTTATATATTTCATCCTAATATCAATCAAGAGAAAATTCATCAAATTCATTATTCGAATAAAAATATCAACGCAACTGGAGACCTAGACTTACACAAAGATATCTTACTTATTGTTCTTAATATTAATCGAGAGAAAATTTACGAAATTAATTAATCGATCGAAAAATCAATCTTTGGATATGTTAATCTACGATTAATTTAATGCCATTCAATTATTCGGAACTAATATTAAGATTAATAAATCGTAATTTTTAATCGTTAATTGCGATTAAGTAGGTTAATCTTAATCGTTAATCGTCAGTCGATTACCTACATTTTGACCATCTTAGGGTGGCATCGTAGCGCCATCTACCGTAAAGATTCAGATTTTTTTCGGCACCATCATCTATTATGCTGAGAATCGATAGTAACCATGTGATACACTTCAACTAATGCTTTTTTATTAAAGCAGTTTAATGTAACGTCTGCTAGCGTAACAAAAAATAGTTTTTTTTAGGTCCGAGTGGGTTTGAACCCAAGTCTCCCAGCTTACCGGGCCAGACGAGCGAACTACCAATTGTTCTATCAAAGGCATGAAATTTAAAAGGTGGTGAAATAGCGCCATCTACCGTAAAAATACTGACTAATTGATGGTTGGTTAATCGATTTATGGGATCGAATCCCTCTGGAGCTTTTTTAACTTTTTCCTACAACCCGATCTAGGATCCTTTACAACAAACTAATTTTAAATGTATGTTTTCCGATAACTTACCCGAGCTAGCAATATGATGATGCAGCAATAGGAAGGTATAATAAACAATGGTGACTGTGTAATGTCAAGATTTTCGCCTGTTAGAATAGTCCACTTGATCGTATGAAAAGCAGGAAGCGTGGTGGCATGTATTGCTATTAGTACATAAAATTGCACCATTACAAGTTTCCATTTCAAATATATCAGACTCTTTACCATTGGGTGCGCAAGCAGCTCACTTAGATCACATTCTATTAATCCTTGGAGCATTTTCATCTGACTTACGCCATTATTTTTGTTTGCAAGAACTTCATAGTCGACGCAAACTTTCTTTCTCCCGTTATAATAGTCGCTAGATTCATAAATACATTCATCGAAAACGCCTCCTAAGAATGTCAACGGATCAGAAAACTTAGTTGCAATTTGTTTCACAACTGTTGTCCCGTTTTTTCCTTTATCTGGTAAAACGGCTCCATGATTCAGTAGCAAGGCTGCTACAGGCTCTCGGCCTCTCTCAGCTGCTTTGTACACTGCTGTTTCATGATCATCATCAGTTTCATGTATATTTAGATGACTCGGAATAAAATTTAACAAAAATCGTACAACTTCAACGTAACCATTGCACGCGGCTAAATGCAACAAGGTCTGGCCATTTCTTGTACGCCACGTCAGCTGTTCTTCACCAAATTCTTCTAAAAGAAGCTCAATCGACTCAACATTTCCGTATTCTACAGCTTTATGTATCGGAAAGTAAGCGATGTAATTTTTACTGTTTTCGATGTTGCTATTAGTCAGAAAATGCCTTAAAATATGAGGATGTTTTACAGCAATATGCAACGCTGTGTCGTTTCGAAGGCTGATGTTGTACACCTGCGCACCCGCAGCAAGACAGGCTTGGACTACGTTTAGATGGCCGCTTCGTATAGCTGCGTAAAGGGCAGTTTCATGTAAGGAATCTCTCTGTTCCATGAGCTCCTGGTGTTTAGTTACCGCCAATATTGCAATAAATATGGTCCATTCAGTAGTTGTCAATAGTTTTTGAATCTGAAAAAAAGCCGCTTTGGTGAAACAGTGAATTACTACATATGATAATAAAATGGGGAGGATAAGAGAGGGGAGAGATGAAAATAAGAGGAGAGGACTGCATTCATCATCATCAACCCGGCGGTAAAGAGTCAAAGACTTGTCAGTGTCGTTGTCAGATCCCGTAAGGAAACTCCAAGCATAGCTCGCTCAATTAGTAATTGCTTACCATCAGGCAAGCCGTCTGCTCCTACTATGCCATAGAAAATTACTTACAGTCATCCTTGCAGTACATTTGTAGACACATGTGAAGCGGGGTGACTCCGTAGCGCACGAAGTGTTTGTCACACTCGCTCTTCTCGAGCAGCTCGCTCTCGAGCAGATTGCTTACCATCAGGCAATCTGTCTGCTGCTACTATATCATAAAAACTGACTTACGTCATCCTTGCAGTACAAGTCTATGCACAAGTGAAGCGGTGGGACTCCGTAGCGCACGAAGTGTTAGAGTGACTCTTCCTTCTTGAGCAGCTCGCTGTCGAGCAGATCGCTTACCATCAGGCAAACCATCTGCTGCTACTAAATCATAAAGACTGCCTTACATCATCCTTGCAGTACAAGTCTACGCACAAGTGAAGCGGGGTGACTCCGTAGCACACGAAGTGTCCGAGTGACTCGCCCTTCTCCAGCAGTTGCTCGACAGCTGGTGAATCTCTCCTTTCGATTGCATTCTTCAGAAGATTAGCCCATGCAAGTTTCTTAGCGCTGCAAATATGGAGTGTTTTAGTTTAATCAAGCGTTGTTTTTATTTTTGTTTTCTATATTAGATGAATTAAAATTGTTCATTAATTCATTTATCTCTTGCTGTCATTCATTTTTCATATAGTTACCTAGTTGTTTTTACTCATTATTACCTATTTATGTCTGTGTAACTAAACATTAATATTATCTTGTTTTTCTAAATACCAATAAGAATATCACCAAATTTTCATTAATACCTTACATTTATGCTGTATTAAAAACTAAATAAATAACCAAACTTTTTTTGATACGACGGTGTATTGTTTCCGAATTATTTAGTGATAAGCAAGGCTGTGACGTCAATTGAAGAATTCGCTCAATGTGTTAATATTTTTAGGTAATTAAATGAATAATAGTCTAATTACGCCACGCGCTGGCATGGCGCGACGTACTAAATGTATAAATAACTTTAAAACAACTCACTTGATTTAGATGAAACTAAAACTGGTGTAATTCTAAGCATAAGGCTATTCGTTCAAGAAAATCCATTTATCTTTGGTAGAAGTTAGAAAGAAGAAAAAGAAATACATTTATTCGTGACGTGCCAATAATTACATAAACTGTGTGACAGAAGTAATAAAAAAAAAACAACAGGCAATAATATGATCATGGCATGCCACGAAAAGGTCCCACCTCAGCATGATTCTAGCCAGACCCAGTGCTGATCTTCCGGTGGGACCATAGTTAACTCTATTTCGCCAACCACTTACCTTGTATTTGATGTCAATGAGACGGCAAAGTAAGGTGACGATGGATGTGGGACGAGTGGGTATGGATGTGAAGTAGACGAAGGATCGTGGTCACTCGGAATCCATAATGGGTTAACCGGTTTTGTGGGTAACGGATTACCCGGCGTAGGCAACGATGGGTCACCCGACGTAGATGGGTTGCAGGCTACTAGCAGTGCTGCGTCACTCCATGTAGCAGAGGTTTGTGACATCATCTTTGAAGCTTCACCCATTTTCTGATGCATATCTTGCATTTCTACATCTGGTAAGAGCGACAAGAAAAGTATTGACGGTTCTCATCTTAATTTAATTTAATTGTTGCCTTTTATTTCTAAGCTCCGACGAAAATAGAAGGGTGTTATAAGTTTTTCATCACACTTGCTCGTAAACAAGGGTTTACATGCTAGAAAGCGGGCGGTAAATCGTAAATTACACCCTAGGGCGGTAAGTAGTTTTGGTATTGACTACTAGTACTTTTGTTTTATTTCCTACAAAGTGTAATGAAAAACGTCGTACGTGACTCTGGTGTAACGGAATTCCAAACTCGTGTCATTAAAGCCCTACTCGTCTTCGGCTTCGGGCTTCTAATAGACACTCGTTTGTAATTCCTCGTTTACCACCCTTGTTACGTAATGTACTATAACATGTGTATCTGTGATAGGACCAGAGGTTTTTATGATTTAATTGGGACAAGTGACAAGATCTCAGCCAATACAAGCTAAAAATTACAAATATTTAGGGTTAGTTTTAAAAACATTTTCTATATCACTCAATAAATGAGAGTCTCATGAAGACAGCATAATATATACAGGGTGGAACATTTCTTATGTCGGAGCTGACAGGATAGTGTCATCTGAATGATCTATAATCGACCTATTATAATTGTAAAACTGGATTTAAGAAAAAAAAAAGTCATCTAAATGAAATATTTTAATATCAGTGACAACCCTATTAATTCAAAAGTTTTATTTACATTTTAAATCTAAAAAGTTTGTCGAGATTTCAAGGGGCACCCCAGTAGTTCACTTACCTGTGACGTTGCCCGTGATTTTTTTTAAAACATTCTTTATTCTAAAAATATTAAACATAGTCACGTTAAAATAAAACAATTTAAACCGATTACGTTGTACGTTGTCTCGTTTTTAATCAATTACACTGTATATTATTATATAACAAATAGGCCCGTTAGAAAAAAAAAATGTTCAATGTCGTTCGTGTCGATGCTGATTCGCAAACATTTGTGACTCGGCGAGTAGTGTTGCCCACCCCATCATATCTATATACAGGGTGAAACATGTTTGTGACATTGGTGGCACTTTTATAACGTAATGAAAAAATAGGCGATGTTAAACACAACCTTCTAAGTTAAAATAAATATGTAGACAAATTCACTAACTGTTATCGAAAATAATAACGTAAAAATTATGAATATGTAAAAAAAACAAAATAGCCTTCTTGGTGTTAGATAATATGAGTATTATTATAAGTTAGTTGGCGTATGTTATCTACTTAAAAAATCAGTGCTTCTACCAGCAAGATGGCAAACTTGGTATGTTTTGGTAATGTTATCTAGTTTCTTTTTTCGAATAAGCAGCTGTGTGTGCAGCATCTTATGTAACTATGTTTCATGCAATAAATGATGATTGATTGATTGATGTTAAATAATTATAATTATATATAATATTATAAAATTGTAAAAAAATAATCTATGTGCTTTCATCGTTGTGCGTTGTAGGATACTTTTTACCCTACTACGGAAAAATGAAGAAGGGGTTATGACTTTTTCTTCCACGTGAACGAAGTGTAGTATATATTTAGAAATTTTCTCATGAAGCCCTTTTGCAAAATACCCCCCTCAATTAGATAAATTGTCATTGTCATCTCATATAAAAGGAATATATATTTACTTTAATTGTTACATGAGATACATGTAAATAGAAACTAATGAATAAAATAAAATTATGCACAGCTTATCACAGATCACCCTGTTCTTAGGTATAACAGAAAATTAATAAGGATATCAACCAATTGCATACCTATCGATGGTATTATACACCATTAATAGACTATTTTGGGTGAGTTTTATTATACACATAATTGAGTATGGAGTCTACAATTATAATAGTAATGAGTGCCTCATACATGCAAAATTACACGTTGTTTTGTCAGCAAATTAGACTATGAAATTTATTGTGACACTATTTGTTGGTAAATGGCTTCCCGTATCCCTTATAACTAACTATAATATTTTGTATGCCCTATTCAAAGTATCAAGAGTACTAATAACTCCTGATGATTATTGAACCGAATCATAATAGTTTAGGTCCTAATAGTTCAAGTTAGATTTAATTAGATCATGCGTTTTCTTTAATAAAAATAACTAGCCTATTAAAAATATGTTGTATTATCAATATGTCGGCATGTGTTTCTTTTAAAGATTAATACATTAACTATATAAAATCTCAAATATGATATATAATCTCGAATATAATGTGAGCGAAGCGACAGTGCCACGTTATCATCAGAACCGAAATGTTAACAGTAAAGTAGGTTAGGTTAGGTAAGAAGATAATAAAGGGATAGATAATAAGATTTAGTAAAGTTTAGGTAGTTAACATCACTATGTATTATATAATATTAACAATCTTACGAAATCGGGTAAGTATAAAGTAGAGAATTGAAAATTGTAGATATACTGCAATACTTTTATATAGAAAAAGCGATACTCATACTCATACTCATACTCATTTATTAATAAAATGTCAACATTTTACAAGTCAATACATTATAAAAGTTCTATTAAATTTCACAATACAAATTATTATAAAAAAAAAATAAAAAAACATTAAGTAATTATTAAATAAAAATTGAAATAGGTAGTTACATTATTAGTATTATTAATTATTATATTATTTCATTATTAAATTCGTAAAATTCGTCGATGTTATAAAAAGCATTGGTTGTTAGCCATTTCTTTAATACATTGAAGAACGTTACATTATTTTCAATATCTTTGATATTGACGGGTACTTTATTGTAGATACATTTTCTTTTGTGTGATTCTGGTCCTATGTAGTTACATTACAAAGAGATGTAAGTAAACATCAATTTCAATTTTTGTTACTTGATAACAGAACAGGTAGAGGTATAGAATACGCTTTATTGCACACTTCGGAAGAAGAAAAATAAGCAGTGATAAACTATTAGAGATAGACAACAGGGGTCTTTTGGCTAAAGAGCGATCTCTTACAGATACCTTTAGGTACAAGTATTGATATTATTCTTTTTCTTCGGAATAATTTGTAAGGATATAAGAAAAATCTTTCGTTATTTGTATGTAGGTACGCTAATGACGAGGTATAATGTATTGCCAATGGAATTTGGATGCTTTACGTCCAATTTCTTTATTGACTGTAGTTGAGTCGCTTCTGACTTTTGGCGGATTAATCACTGAATCTGATGCTATAGGCATTACAATCGATGTAAGTTCTGATGTATTTGAAATAATGCCATTAGGCCCTACTGCATTGTCTGTTACATTACTTTCTTCAGCAGGCAATGCAACAGAGGCGTTTTCGCTAATATTTGTTACATTATCGTTTTCAGCATTTGCCACTGCATCAGCATTTGTGTCCGAATTAAAGACATTTATGTTATCAGCGTCATCATTATTTTTATCAGACTTTTCACCAGAATCACTGTATAAATTAGAAGCAACGCTCTTATCAGCATCATTGTTTCGATTATCTGAATATCCACCCACAGATTGAACATTTTTAGATCCAATTTCAACAGCGGATGCATTAACCAGCTGTATTTTAAAATCAGAGCCAGTAATATATAAATACACGTTGTCGTTTATGGATATGTTTAATTTGTGTCCGTTTTCTTTTATTTTAAGGTAGTCAGTACAGTTGTTTCTTGCCATCGGCTCGCAGCTCGCAATGTAGTCCCAGACACCACGTTCACAGTTCATGTGTTTGTAGTCTCCGTTGTAAAAATAGTGGTCATTGCATTGGGGATGAGCCTTTGTCCCACTCGGTTCGAATTCGTTGCACTTTCGGTCCCCGCATTGGTAGGTAACGCTAGGATCGTTTTTCAGGTGGCAGAACTCTGAAAAATATGGTTTTGTGGTAAATACAAAGATCAGAATATTTGCCTTTGTAGGTACATAATCTGCAGGCCTATGATGGTTGCTTTTAACGCGATAAATAAGTGACATAGCATCCGTCACGTTTTGACACGTTATAAACGCAACCATCATAGGATTGCCCCCTGATTGGCGGATTGAAACCTGCAGATTATGTACCTACAAAGGCAAATAATATTCTCAAGATCAATTTGCAGAAGATAAACTTAAACTTGGTAATTAATCATCTGAAAAGGCGAAAACAGCTTGTTGATCTTATTAAAACTTTCGTGAGACTTTGATGTCACTAACAGGCCGACATGTGTCGAACTCGTATAGAGCTCTTCATCAGGGACCGCAACCCATAGGGTGCGGCAACTCATTAAAATAATGATTAAAATAATGATTATTATAAGTGGATTTTACTTGTGTTACACTTGTGCTGACACAGATATTTTATCTTACATTTAAACCTATTGTGTAAGGATTTAATGATGTACTCTGTTATTTAATTATATATATGCTGTTTAAGGATTTAATATCTGGAATTTGTAATTTTATTGTATGAATTTAATGTTGTAATTTGTAATTTTAGTGTTAATGGATTGTTCTTTATAATTTTAGTGGATGTGGCTGTAAATTATTTGATGTGAATATTTATAAATTGTTGCATGGTGAAACCAATTAATTGCAATAAAGAGACAATACAATACAATACATGTCGGGCCATTTCTGACAATTTCACGTGAGTGCCAGCCGCTTAATACAATAATTAAGTTTGTAGATCCTTACAGCAAAAACTATCGAAAAAACAAATGTAATGGTCATCCAAAATTTACCCAGCCTATTAGATTATTTTATTTTTACATGACTTGAACTGTATCAGAGCTGGTTAGTCCTTAGATTAACTTACGTTTGCATTCAGGCACGGGAACTTCCCACTTTCCATTGAGGCAATGCGGCTCAGTGCTGCCATCTGGTTTGTAGGGCGGCTCACAAGCTACGTGTAAGGTGACCGAGTCGAAGGACTGACCAGGCTGTGCTCCCGGCCAGCCCGCCACAGAGTATGCGCCGTGCGCGGGGTAGTCAGGGAGAACGCAGTAATTTAACGACGGCCTGAAATAATCATACTCGTAAGGGCTTATGCACTTTTTCGGCTACTTTTTGACCTAGTTGTTGCAAAACGCCTGAGGCAGCCCTGTGTGTCTTACACGCACACATTGACACTGACATTCAAGATTCAGTTTTAGTAGGCAGTGTTACATAAATACATTTCTATGTATTTAATCTGTTTTAATCTACGTTGTCTAACATCGATAACACAAGCCTACTAGAGCTTACTGTGGGAGTGGATTTTTTTATTAGGTTCCTTAACTTACAGTTTAGCAAATGTAGAGTTCCTGTTGCAAAGTTTATCCGTCTCGTCAGAGCCGTCGAAGCAGTGGTGAATACCGTCCTGTCAAAATATAATAATTACTTTTCCTCAGAAAATTACCAAGTTCAATGAGCAAAATAGGTACAGGTATATATTTTGTTGATTATCTCAAAAACAGTACAGGTTGGATGCTAGGGTGGGATAATTACCAGAACCGGTGGATCGTTACTACTAACACAGGTAACAAGAAATTAGGGCCTGCAAAATCGGAAACTTTTATTATGAAAGTACTGAGAATTCCCGGTACTGCCATACTAAAAGTTTCCGGTACGGACTGTTTCACATTGACTGTTACATCTACGCATGCGCCAACGCTAACTCGCACGAGGTTGCAGCCCGTCTAGCACAACCATGCTTTGCGACTCGTGTCGCACATACATAGTATCACCCTTCACTCTCTCACAGTAGGTACTTTACAGAAAGAAATAGCTAGTCTATCTCGCGCGAGAAAGAGTCACGTATCACAGTTGCGCCAAAGGTGTAGGCTTTCGTCGGTTTCTTCTGCGTAGTGCTTCATTATAACATTTAAAACTGATATTGTTCACCATATTCTTGTCCAAACTACTTACTGTATCACATTCGGCATCTCCAACCACGCATGCGCCGTACGCGCATTGGAAAAGAAACGGCGCACAACGCTGCCCTGAGCATGCTTGCAATCGCTCGTCGGATCCATCTGAACAGTCCTTCACTCCATCGCAGAATGCTGGAGCTGAGATCTGCTCTCCGCTCGAACATTCAAATATGCCACTGAAAAATAAGTAAAAAACTAAATTAAGATGGGATTCGTATTTGTTTCAGCCGTCTCCTGACACAAGGCTATGTGGATGCATGTAATGTTACGTTTGAAGTCAGATGGTGTTTGACGACGCGTTTGGCGCAGTTTATAGACACCTGCCTACTGAGCCCACGGTCCCAAAGTCAAAGTCAAATCATTTATTTGCTAGAACACATTGATTTGGGTCTTATAATTCAATGTTTGTTTCCAATGTGCTCAGCTTGCAAGCAAGCGTGCAAATGTTTGAGCGCGATATATTATATATTAATTACATTAATCCATAATAATAACATTAACAAAATTGCATAAAGATAATACAAAATAACAGAATAAAATCAAATAGAAATCAGGAATTCATAAAATAGGATAATAAAATTGAGATGTCAGTTACGTTCCAAATAATTTTTTACGCTATAGAAGCCCCTTTCCAGGAGCCAGGTGTCCAGTTTTGTGCTTGAACTGGTTTCCTTGGAGCACTTTAATGTCATCAGGTAGACTTTTAAATAGTTCGATGCACATGTTACACACATTTCTACCGTATATCGTCTTACTAAGCCGCGGTTTATACAATAGGTCCAGGTTTCTAGTTGCCGTATATCTCAAGGTTTAGACAAACTAGCAGCCGGATCATTTGATTGTAAACGGTTACCGCCGCCTATAGACGCCTGAAGAATATAATTTACCAGAAGAGTTGCAAGTTGTATTTTAAGCAACTATAGTCATTTGTACAGTATTAGCAGCGCTCCGCGGATTTACCCGCTCATTATGTTAATCCGGGGTGTCAGCTACCACCAGACCAAATTTCGACAAAATTAGTCCTACCGTTATCCCTCATCCCACGGGAACACTATATTTCCTCGGGATATAAAGTAGCCTATATGTATATGTATCAATCCAGGGTATCAGCTACCTCCTACATACCATTTTTTTTTAATTGGTCCAGCCGTTTAAGCCTGAAGAAGCACAAACGTACAAACACACTCATCAACTTTCGCCTTTATAATATAAGTGTGATATTATTAGTACTTACTTGACTACTGCAGTCTCATTCCTGCATTCTGGCAACAGCTCATCGGAGGTGTCTGCACAGTCGTTGACTCCATCGCACATCGCGAGCCCGTGGACGCACGCACCGTATGTACAACGGAACAAGTTGGCTAGGCAACTGGAAATGAAATACACTCACGATTAATAATACGGGTCAACACCATAGATAATAAGTTTCTGTCAAAAATGACATTTTAGTGGCAAGCTTTTATAGCCGACTGTACTTTTCTTTGGATATCCATCAAATGCTCACTGAGACGATTCTAGAAAGCCCAAGCTCGGTAGGATTGCTTTTTCTATTATAGAGTTCCTATGGCCACCTTCCGGCGCCATCATCAGATCAGCCCCATAGTACCATATTATTGTATTGTCATCAAAGTTAAGTAAGTATGCAAAATTTCAGCTCAATCGGTTGACGATATCTGCTTCAAAATTGAGTTGCAAGATTTCACCCGAACAAACATACTTTAAACATACCATGCAAGTTAAATAAAAGCTTTAAACAAAAATGAACCGACTTCCAAAAAACTGAGTAGCCAAAAATAGCCCGATCATGTACAGATTACATTTGAATCACCTTTTGAAGTCGGTGGTTTTCTTATTAAACATTTTTTTTTTGCTTTTGAGAGATTCAAGTGGTCATTTGATACGACACGACGATCTAATACAAAAGATAATGGAGGGGAAAATTGAAGGAAGGAGAGGAAGAGGAAGGCCGAGGATTAGTTATTTGAACCAGATCAAGAAAAAGGCAGACGTCGGGTCGTATCGAGAAGTCAAAGAACTGGCGTTAAGTAGAACGGACTGGAGATAACTGCACCGACAAGAGTGAAACTCTTAAATACTAAAAATAATAAGTGATTCAAATATAATTGTGTTTTTGTTGTGTTCCGGTGTGGGGGTAAGATAGCCGGTGAAATTACTAGCATAGAGGCATTCTATCTTCGTCCTCCGGGTAGGCAAACACTTGTGACTCCTCTGGTGTTGCAGGTGTTTATGGGCGACGGTAATCGCTTTCCATCAGGCGATACGTTTGCTCGTTTGCCCCCTTTGACATAATCAATTATTCACAAATAATAACCGATCTCAATGAGCGAAATAGAACAGACAATAAAACTTATATGATTTTCCATGGATGTCTTTGTCAGAATTGAACCAATTTAAATGGGACCACACTGCAAGCACTAGCTTTCAAATAAAAAAATAATCATCAAAATCGGTTCACCCAGTCGAAAGTTCGGATCTTTGAACCTAAAATGAAAAAAATACAGTTGAATTGAGATTGTTGATTTTTTCGAAGTTGGTTAAATTTTTTAACCAACTTTTTTATTTGAAAGCTGGTGCTTGCAGTGTGGTCCCATTTAAATTGGTTCAATTCTGACAAAGACATCCATGGAAAATCATATAAGTTTTATTGTCTGTTCTATTTCGCTCATTGAGATCGGATATTTTTTTGTGAATAATTGATTATATTATTTAACTTAAAAACACGCTTTCCATGAGCATCAAAGAGCATAACACAATATTAAAAAAACACGATAGGTGTGCCTACATTATTACATAAATATTAATGGACAATCTTACACAAATCGAAAATCCATAATACATATATATAGTTAGTACTTAGTATTAAGTTTAAGTATTTTATTTACTGTTTCTTTGTTTTGCTTTTTTTGCGTTTAAATAAATTATTTAATACTTATATAGATAACATCTATGACCCAGGAAAAAATATCTGAGTTTATTGCACTAATATTTGGCCTTGCCGGGAATCGAACCTAGGACCGCTGTCTCAGTAAGCGTCTGCACTTCAAACCGTGCAAAACGCGTCGTTAATGATGTGTTCCCCCAATTTCTCTAAGATCCTGATCGGATGACAAAAAAATTATAGGAAAGTGTGGACACACTTCGAACAATAGAACATTACTGCAGACGCCGGGAAAGAAGGCCTTGCCGGGTGAGTAGGTATAGACGGCCGACCGTTTCAAACATGCATCGAAATAATAAAAAATACATAAAAATCAACTGTTTAGCCTGTGCGAGAACATTGACGCCATGTTTAAAAACAAATTACATCCCGGCTTAGGCCTTAAATTTTGTATGAAATTCTTTGACATTATCTGGAGTTGTTCCGCCCGAAACGCAACTTCGACGTTATAACGCACGTAATGACGACATTTCATTGCAGGTTTGAGAAAAAAAAAATATTTTCAAAATCGTCCCAGCCTCTTCGTGTGACCTGGAATATTTGTCCCAAGTGTACTTACACGTTGTTTCTGCAAAGGAAGTGTGTCTCATCGCTGCCATCTGCACAGTGAGTTTCCCCGTCACACTTATTCTCAACTGGTATGCAACCACCATCGTCACATTGCCACTCTCTGCTCTCACTGGAATCATGGATACGATTAGTTCAATTGCAATAGTTTGTACATTGTTGGAAAGTAAGCAATAGATGAACGAGTAAGTGCGGTAAAATATAAAAATTATTGTCATTAAAAAAGTATATATATATATTGTACGTCACTAGGCCGTAAGTGTGATTTTCCGGAAGAAAATCTCACTTCCCGGCCACGGCACGACGTAAAACTTTAGACAAACTACGGGCGGTAATTCGCTTAGCCCTGATCGCATAATTATAATACCAACAATCTGGGATATTCACAAATTTATCGCCATAAAGGTATGTAATTTGCTATTATTAATGAGCCTGTAATTACAGTAAAAACAAAACATAAATATTTAAAAAAGATTTTTTCTTTTATATGACTTTCACTTCTTGCAGTTTTTAGCCAGATATAGATATTAAGGCTAAGGCGTTTTCTCTTACAAAAAATAAAGCGAAAGCGTTTGCGGGTAATATACGTTTTAAGCTGAAAGTATACCTCACAAATCGTCAAATGAACTTGACATGTAGCGAACATTTATTCCTGATTGGTCCAATCATCGCTTAAAACAAGCCAACAATATTATTTTTGTCATGTTTACAAAACACATGTATGTTTTTAAATGTAGGTAATATACACAGTTCTGTTGACGAGATCAGACCATTTATGACCACACATTGACGCAGGGTC
Source organism: Apotomis capreana (assembly GCA_947623375.1). NCBI lineage: Eukaryota > Metazoa > Arthropoda > Insecta > Lepidoptera > Tortricidae > Apotomis > Apotomis capreana. Next base: position 11,872,495 of record OX392521.1, read on the forward strand.
CGTCAAAATATTAAAAATAGCTATTATTTACCTGCAATTGTTTAGGGATGCTGTGGAGGAGAACGACGTAGCTGAAACCAAAATATATCAAAGATCGTCAAATATTATGAAGAATTTCGGAGGGTTACAACAAATTAAAACCGGGGGCCTGCCAGGAAAATAAAATGCTTGTGACAGACAGACGTGACTATAAAGGTGCCTTCACTGAAGCGGAGTAGAAAAAATGAAGCAATCAGGCTTTATTGAGAAGTCCGAAAGAAAAGCTTTAAATCTGAAATGTGATGGGTCCGTTCCGCTCCACTTACGTTCGTTTCGTGTTAAAGAACCCGGCCAAGTGCGAGTCGGAATAGCGCACCGAGGGTTCCGTACAAACACTTATACCACCTAACTGGCCGGGTTAAGGTTGCACCTGGTACGTATGGCGCTGGATACAAATGAGGTGCAAAGTTAACGCAACCGATTACGTTTGTTGTATGGGAGCCCCCCATTAAATAATTTTTTTGTATTTGTTATAGCGGCAACAGAAATACATCATCCGTGAGAATTTCAACTGTGTAACTATAGATCACAATTCATGAAATACAGCCTGGTGACAGACGAACAGACAGACCACAGACAGACAGACGGACGGATAGCTCATTCTTAGTAATAGGGTCCCGTTTTTTTGACCCTTTGGGTACGGAACTCTAAAAATTAGCGGGACAATACGATACGAATTTCATATTCGTACTTCAGATTGTCTCGGTTTGATACAATAATCATTCCACAGAACAAAATATATACTATCATCAGCAATATAAAAAGAAACTCGATAAAACATCATTTTTTTATGTATGTTTGATAAGTACAAGATTTTATTGCCGACTGTTGTTACAAATATCAAGTACTTAGCATGTGAATTCAGGCGATTCGTTTGCTCGTTTGGCCCCTATAACATAAAAAAAAGAATACCAAATAAAGTACTCAGACAAATAGTGATAACTTTCCGTGATAGTATTTTAATATACCGGGTGGAACGAAGCGATGTTCATTCCTGAAACTATAATGCTATGTATTTCATGTAGAATCGACCTGCAATAGTTAAATTCTTTTAATAATAAAAAAACGAAAATCGATTAAAATTGTATTTTTTAATGTATGTACAACCCTAGTTTTTTTAAACTATTATTTGACGTTTGGGAGTATTTACAATTACCTACATTTACATCCGGTGTTCGAAAGTACCGCCGTGGCGTACGATACACGCCGCTGCTCGTGCCCGCGTGTGGCGATGCACCCTCGACAAGATGTTGTGTCGGTTATTTCTTCTGCGAAGACTTTCAAAGGCCACCCTTAGCCTTTCCCTCATCTCTTCAGCCGTCTCACACTCAGTCTTGTAAACGATGTCCTTTACGGTGCCCCACAGAAAAAAAATCCAAGGGTGTGAGATCTGGAGACCTAGGAGGCCAACGGTGCGGCCCATATCGGCCGATCCAGCGATCCTCAAACACATTATTCAGTGTTTCACGTACTTCGACTACTGAATGAGCTGGTGCTCCATCTTGTTGGAACCAAGTGCGTCTTCTTTCTGCCAGCGTCAACTCATCCAGATAGTCGTCGAGCTCTATCCTCAACAGAGCCATGTATCCGTGTCTGTTTAAAGTCTGAGGCAGAAATACAGGGCCTATTATTGTATCCCCGTGTATCGCCGCCCAAACATTAACAGACCAACGATACTGGTGTCCCGTATAACGGTAGGCAAACGGATTTTCTTCGGCATACACGTGTTCGTTATGCCTGTTCCACATACCGTTTCGTGTGAACAAGCTTTCATCACTCCATATTACGTGTTTGATGAAGTCTCGGTCTTCTAACACCTTTTGCAGTAGCCACCGGCAATAGGCTTCGCGAACGGGGCAATCTCTTGGTAGTAATGCCTGGACTCTTTGTATTTTGTAAGGGTGACGGCCCTCACGTTTTAGTATTCTGAGTATTTTCGTATGAGTCATACGAAAATGTCGGCCCGCTTGTCTTGAACTTGACCTCGGATAATCTTCGAAGTACTGCAGCACTCTCTCTTCCAATCTGACATCATGTTGAATAACGCGTCCTCCGCGCTGGTCATCCTGACCCGTTCGTGGCACAATAGGACGATTGTTACCAACACGGTCAAGAGCGCGTAATATCGTACTAGAGTGTGTTGGGTGAGGAGGAGGATACCTGTTCCGGTATTGGCGCAAAGTCTCTCCAGTATTGTAATCGCACTCCGCGTACAAAAGAAGCAAATTCAAATAGCCTCTAGCGTTTAATTCCGGCATTTTTGCACACAGCATACGATACAAAAAGTCAATGTAACGTCTATCAATCATGTCAACTAAAAAGTCTAAAAACAATCTTAAGGGTATTTTCAAAGGTTTTTAAACCGATAAGAAATGGCTAGGCAATTTGTAAAAAGTTTGTTTACAAAAGTTAACTGTGTTATGAAGAGGTCATTGCACTCTAAAATAGGGTTGTACACACACACTTTTTCGTATGAAAGTTTAACATGCTATAACTGGAAAACGGTGAGAGATATTAATAAAGTTTATTTGGAGAAAATAATATTCTAAGCCTGTATAATGCCACAGTTAAAGGAAATAACGTCGTTTCGTTCCACCCATGTGTACATTTCATTAAGTATGATAATGAATAATATGTTTGATATTTAGAAAGGAAAAATCTTTCCTAATACACTTCTTCTTTTTAGCAACTTCTTTCTTCGCAACTTCATCCGTGTTTTTAGGGTTCCGTACCCAAAGGGTAAAAACAGGACCCTATTACTGAGACTTCGCTGTCCGTCCGTCCGTCCGTCCGTTTGTCACCAGGCTGTATCTCAACAACGGTGATAGCTAGACAGGTGAAATTTTCACAGATGATGTATTTCTATTGCCGCTATAACAACAAATACTAAAAATAAAATAAAAATAAATATTTAAGGGGGGCTCCCATACAACAAACTTGTTATAGATTATATATATGTATAGGTACGGAACCCTTCATGCGCGAGTCGGGCTCGCACTTGCCCAATTTTTTTTAATCCTTACCATGGTTGGAGGAGAAATAAATAATAATTAAAGACAATCTTACACAAATCGATCTACTCGCGAAGTTGACTGAAGTATGGGATTTTGCACCCAAGTACCTCTCCACACTGACGTATTCGGAAACAATGCTTTTACAATGGGACTAGACAACGATATATACATAATATATAAAATAAAAGGCTAAACAGATTAAATTTAATATTAAAAAAGACTTGAAAAATCGGACCCTTTTGGCATGCATAGTGCCGAAGACACTGGCAGCATTTCCTCGATGTATAGCAACGCTATGGATATGCGTTGAGCGAGGAAGCTGCCAGCTCTTCGGTCCCCCGTGATGTTGACCAGTCTTTTAGAAATTTGCCTAAACAGTTGATGTGCACTGGGCCCCCACGGACCAAGGGTCTCAACTCCAAATGGAACAAAATCGTATTCAGAGCGGAGACCCCTGTACTTATGTGCTTTTAATTTTTCGGTCGCTTCGGCCGCCGCGCCTGCCTTATATAAAATACATTTTATACAGGTAACATACATGCCCCAGGAACAAATATTTGTCGTTGCCGGGATTCAAACCCAGGACCGTCGGCTTAGTAAGCAGGTGCACTACAAACTGCGCCAACTGCGTCGAAATATCCTCGCGTTAATACTTTTCCTAAAATATGGCTGCTCTTCATAAATCCTCAATACAGTTTTAGCGTCTCATAATAGTAGTTAGATATATTATTAACAAAAATCTTACATGACTGCGATAAGAGATAGGTCTGTCTACTAATTCAATAATAAAAAAGGTCGCCAATGTCATATACTATCATATATGTAACTACATAATGAATAGATATAAAATCGCACGCGCATGGTAATAAATGTTTGTAATAAGTTTTTGACAAGAAGGTTGTTCAGACTAGCTTTTATTAACTTGCCGACTGTAGTTTCTTATGCAAACGTTGAAGACCAATCAAATGAAGTCTACACTCTCATTTTAAAATAGAAAACCAGCTAAGTGTGATTTGGACTCACGCACGAAGGGCTCCGTACCAATATCGACCAAAAAACACATTTTTTGTACGGGCACCCCTTTTATTTTTGCTTATTTTTTATTTTTATTATTTGTTGTTATAGCGGTAACAAAAATATACATTTTGTGAAAATATCAACTGTCTAACTATTACGGTTCATGAAAAAAAATTCCGTCGTATGTCGTATGTAATATCATGGAAAAAGCCTTATTTTTGTATGGGATATTATTATTATTATTGGGCGAAATGAAACATTCAACAGAACGTAATCTCTTGGAACCAAAATAGACCCTCCATTTTAATTTCAAGTAAATTATTTTAATAACTTACCAAGAAACACCAAAATAATAAATCGAATCATAATATTGTATCTTCTTTAAAACAGTAATCTGGTTTGCCAATTTTTATCACAAGTAACCTTTGCTGGGTACGGCGAGCGAATGAACACAATCACAAATAAAATGTTGAATGTTTTTTTTTTTATAAAGTTTTTTTATCACTTGTTAACGTTACGTGCTATCACTACCCATGTCACAGGAAAGACCCAAATGACCAAACATATCTTGGAGTCAAAGTAGATACCTCATTTTCATGGCACCATCACATTAATTATATCTGTGACAAACTAAGAATACTTCCAGGAAAATTTTACCACGTAAGCTTTAAAGTGCTAAATAATATATTAAAATGTCTATATTTTGCAATAGTAGATTCTATATTGGGATATGCTCTGGATTGCTACGGACTCACATTTTAATCTTTAATAGACAAATTAAAAGCACTACAAATAAGACTTAATAGTGGACAAAAAAACTAAAAATAAATGTAATGGTAATTATTTCAAGCTATTTAAAATCTGCAATATACTCCCCATTAGTTTAAAATATAAATATATTCTAGCAGTTAACAACCATGGCAATCGAGAGTATAACCCAATACTAATAGAACATAAACATGGAACAAGGTCGGTATCCGCGGGCAAATTTGAGGTACCTAAGGTCAGGAACTACTATGGAGATAGAACATAATGGTAATTATTTCAAGCTATTTAAAATCTGCAATATACTCCCCATTAGTTTAAAATATAAATATATTCTAGCAGTTAACAACCATGGCAATCGAGAGCATAACCCAATACTAATAGAACATAAACATGGAACAAGGTCGGTATCCGCGGGCAAATTTGAGGTACCAAGGGTCAGGAACTACTATGGAGATAGAACATAATGGTAATTATTTCAAACTATTTAAAATCTGCAATATACTCCCCATTAGTTTAAAATATAAATATATTCTAGCAGTTAACAACCATGGCAATCGAGAGCATAACCCAATACTAATAGAACATAAACATGGAACAAGGTGGGTATCCGCGGGCAAATTTGAGGTACCAAGGGTCAGGAACTACTATGGAGAACATTGAGCAAAAGAATTCCCTACTCAATAGTTTACCCGAGAATATCCGACACGAGCCAAGTAAGTCCAAATTTAAAAAGTATTTATAAAAAGTGTGTGTGTCAGCTCCGACGCCCGACTGGAGTTTACTCTTCAGGCCAGGCGCGCACCACGGTTTGTTTTTAGTCGCGCGATAATTTTGTCGCAGAAATAAGCGTACTTATGGGATTATGAAAATCGTGGTGCGCGCACTCTCATATAAAACCATATCTTGCATTTCTGCGACAAAATTATCGCGCGACTAAAATCGTGGTGCGCGCCTGGCCTTAAGAACGATTATAAAATATATAGGTACAGCCAGCACAACCTTGTGCTGGCTGTAAGCCATAAAGTCTCGAAAAAAAAAACTGATGGCTGTCAACCTGTTATTTTAATTTACGTCAACAAACGGCCAAATTTCAAATTTTTTCGCGATTTATTTCAAAAATATCATAGTTGTCTTCAAATGCATAAAGAAAATGTCCTTAACGCGGCACAACCTCTTGCTGAAGACGATTCAGCTCATTTTCCTAGAGCGGGAAATAATAATTTTACGGTAAGAATATTTTATTTCAGGTCTCATAAATATGTCTCGGAATTTTGTTGTATATTTTAATAAACATGAAATAAGAACTACCAGCTATTTATTTTAGACGTGTTTCAGGTACCTACATTTAGTTAGGTTACCTTGCTTATTATTGTATGTTATTAAATCAGGTTCTGTTTGTTTATTTTAAATATCTTTAACCTCTCATCACATAAAAACGGCTGCACGGATTTTAATCCCAGATAGCATCCAAACATGGTGATAGGATACTTCTTACTTCTTACCCAACAACTGTAAGACAAAAAGGTTTTTAATACAAGTATTTATAGGTATTATTCATAAGGTAATATTTTAACACTGCTAGAGATATTTAGGCCTGCATTGACCAAACTTGTTCCGAGCTTAGTGCATAGTATTTTAACATTATATTTCTGTTCATGTCTATTGTCCATTTAGTTCAAGCAGGTCTCAATTAATGTGGATATGTAGACTTGTTAAAATGTAATTTCCTATTTCAGAGCTACATTTTGGTCACGACTGGTCTTCACAAAAATCCTTGACTTCTCCGTACGAAAGGAATAAGGTTTTATGTGGACGACATTTCTAAGATTCCCGTTACACTGACAGTTGTAGAAAAAGCCTGAGCAAGTATTCTGTTCTAGGAACAACAGAATATATTATTAAAACAATGCAATAATAGTGCACCTATGTAGTAAACTTTTTAAAGACATTTTGTAAATTATAGTCCCTCCCAAGTAGCACAACTGGGTCTAAATAGCTCGTATATCATATCTAATTAGATGCTTAAGTGAAATTTACCACCATGACTAAGTGCTATATAGGAGGCAAGAACCCTTATGCCACCAGTATAGAACCAAAAGGAGAAAAATTGCAGCCTATTTTTGGTGCTAAATAGAATCCATAAGAGATCTCACAATTACCTTAAGTGGTAATTAGAACTATGGGTGAAAGTTATGCGTCCATAAGAGATCTCACAATTACCTTAAGTGGCAATTAGAACTAAGGGTAAAAGTTATGCGCAGTGAACGAATGAAAATATTTCAGTTCGGTCAATGAGTGATAAATGAGTCGCCAAAATTATCTTTGAGTGGCGAGGCAACTGTCAAATTGTGTTTTATTAAAAGTAATACGTGATCTGCCATATTCATTTTGGATTTATACGCCCTTCGTCCCACTACGTAACTGAGTTTTGTAACCAGCTACGTCTGTTTGGTGAGTGATTAAAACTTTACGTTATACAAGCATTGAAATAAGCACGAAATTCTTGCGATTTTTTTTTTAGTGTGGAACTATAGTATGTTTTCTTTGTAAATTTCGACGCGCCTTTCAGTTGATCAGGAATATTAAAAAAGATAGTGCTATATTAAATAAGGAATAGATACTGATAAGAAATAAAACTGTTAAAAACCTGACCTAATGATTGTAGGTTACGTACAATGTTAAAGTAACATCGTCACAACTATCAAAATCTGTGATTATGCGTGAGTGTGATAAAATTCTGGTTAAAATAATCAATTTTCATAGGCTTCCATTTGTAAACATGGCGAACCAAAAAATATCCTACAGTGTTTATTTTCACTTATTTGTTCCTTATTTGGAACTATCAAGTCTAATAATCACTTATTTGTATCTTGCGAGTGGCAAAGCAGTGAATGATATTACCAATAGTAATTATTTGCTCTTTTGTAGACTATTAAACAAGCAAGACTATTAAATATATTTTGGCAAGGCGCAAATAGGAACAATAATAGAACTTTTAATTCGTTAGTGGTTTGAAATAAGTGAAAATAACTGCTTTTGGTTCCAAGAACCTCCTATTGAGACCTATTTATGCGTTGGAGTGGCAATAAGGTACTTCTTAGGCCTTAAAGTTGCAATATTTTTTGGTTCCAAAAGAGCCGTAAAATTATCCCTTTAGCCACTATTGGTGATATAATTCGCTATTGTACTAGTCATTTGGAACTTTTAGTTCCAAAATAACATCCAATTTCATTTCACACCTTAAACGCGTTCTTGGTTTGGCTCATCTCACATATGAGCAGCTAACTACCACTCTATACCAAATCGAAGCTATTCTAAATTCGTGCCCACTCACTCCATTATCATCATCACCGAATGATTTGCAACGTCGTCCTCTGACTTCATTGCCAGAGCCTACGAGTCCGGTTGGTAGCGCAGTGCAAAGATACCAAAGAATTGAACAATTACGTCAACACTTTTGGCAAAAATGGAGTGTCGAATACTTGTCTCAATTGCAAGAAAGGACAAAATGGAACCGAAGGAGCCCATCTATTGATGATGGTGCTCTGGTCATTATCAAGGAAGACTTGGGAAGGAAGAGATGGGCAGAGTCACCGCCGTATATCCAGGCCAAGATGGCATCATCAGAGTGGTGGACATCTTCACCGGGTCGGGATCCTGCCGACGTCCTGTCACAAATATCGTCCCACTAGGAGTTTGAAGCCAAGAGCTTCAAGGGGGCCGGCATGTTCCCGCCTCTTCGGCGGCCTATTTTTATAATTTATTTAAGAAATGTCATGTTGATATGTTCGATTTGTTTTCTTCTATTCTGTCAATGTTATGCCTGTCAAGTCAACGGCAAAGTCTATGAAATGTATTTTTTCCAATTTTATTAATTATATTTTTACGCAAAGAACAAAGATTTTCATCATTATGCAACCAACCAGGACGTCTGCTCTCTATTTTATTTGTGTTTATAACTTATTCTTGGCCTTCCTCTTCCACGCTTCCCTTCAACCTTTCCTTCTATGATACAATACAATACAATACAACAATACTTTACACACCAAAAGAAAAATATTACATGACAAATCTTAAATTAAAGGGTACTATTTAAACAGGCTTCTTTTTAATAGCATTATTCGCCTCAGAAAATATAAGTTACCTTCTAAATTACTAAGTCAGCCACAACTGAAAAGTGGCTGTCTTGCAGGGAGTCAACTGACAATTTTTGGTCAGATCCATAAGGCCACATGTGGAAAAAAGGCTCTTAAGGACACTTTTTCTAATGGCTCTCGAAATAAGGTAGTAAATTAACCTATTCTGACTAGGAATCAGCAATAATCCGAAAATATTTTTTTTTTGAGATGTGGCCGTATAGCAGGCAGTGGGCGATATGTATTTAAAGAGAGGGATAGAAACTTATCAATTTGAAATTCGATTTTCGAATCCGACCTCGATTGAAAACAGTTCGGATACGCGTTGTACCAAAAAAATCATTAAAAACACTCGAAAAAGTTTTAATTGCAACGTACTTTTTTTATTATATTTTTATTTATCGACCGAATATTAAAATTATTGTGCCTTTTATATAAAACAATAGATCATTGCTCAAATAAAATATGACTTTTCAACTTATTACTTATTGTAAATATAATAATAATTTATAATTTCACCATTTATCATAGATGCATATTCGAAACGAACCTTAAAAAATATCGAGTTCATATTGTAATTGTTATTTTCTTTTGCATTTATTTTGTTTCGTGTTTTAGGAGTAAAAATATTAATCAATTTATAAACAAAATCTCGTAATATAATATGTATTTATAAATAAACATGTCATGTATCTGCTAAATCTTCCAATTTGATCAAATAATGACAATAACCGTGTTGGGATGGTTGGTTATAATTTAAATTTAAATTATATTGTTATTCCTTTTTAAGCAGCACTTATCTATGTATTTTCTGATTAATAATATTATTGAAATCAGCAACAAAGACTATGAACATACGTTGGAAGAAAAAGCACAAAATGTCGAATATGTTCTCGCTGATGAGGTGAAAAGTTGTGTGTGCTACACGAGAGCAAAGTTTTTTGCATCTCGTGCTGTTGAGTCCCTCGCTACACTCAGGATTCTAACATAGAATCACTCGCTACGCTCGTGATTCGAACGTAGAATCCTTCGCTTGCTCGGAACTAAAAATCAGCACTCGTAACAAAAAACAACTTTGCTCTCTTGTTGCACAAATAACTATTTCGTGAAATTTCTCTACCGCCGTGAAATTTCTTATTTTGATATTCTGTATTTGAGGTTCTTCTTATTATTACCAAACACTAAATGTAGAGGTATAATGATTAGTCGGGAAAGCCCATGAACTGTAAAAATATCGAACGTTACTTTATTTCAATGATCTTCAACAAGTTGAAAGAAAATAACAAAAGAAAACATGTAATAGAAAAAGTGTTCAGTTGCCAATATTATGTTTTCGGACTACACAAACCGTTGCAAAATTGTTGCTATAGGAATCTTATAAATAGCGCCTTCTTGACAATCCTCATATATTAGTGGTCAGGGCTTACAGTATTTTGCTTCTCAGCTACGAAAATCAAGACAATACAGTTGATAATATTATTATCGCTGGCTTAATTATTGCCGAGATGATTCTTTAAGAAGAACTCATGCTTGCTCAGCTGAGTGAAGAAAGTGTAGGTGTGGAAGTTGCACTTGTGGTCGTTGTGAGGTGCGATGGAGGCCACGCCCCTTAGGTACCAGCGCCACACTCCACGGACCTTGGCAGGGAACACCAGACCTCCCCCGCTGTCGCCTTTGCATATCGCCGTACCTACATAAAGTATAAATAAACAGCGGACCACCTCACACAAATTGATCTAGTCCCATAGTAAGCTCTATTAGGCTTGTGTTATGGACACTAGATGACGATAAATATAATTACATGGATAAATACATACTTGAATACAAATAACATTAATGATCCAGGCACAAATATCGAGTTCATAACACAATTATTTGTCGTTGCCGGGATTCGAACCCAGGACCGCCGACTCATACTTTTACCATTTTGAAGACTGTCCACTACTATTTTGGATCCGAACCCTTCATCTTTAAGATTTTCTAATGCGCTGTTTATTAATAATAGTAGATTGTACAACAAGTGCATAAAACGCACCATTTTAGACGAGACGTTTATCCATCCGAGCGAGCTTGCGAGCGAGGATGAATATAAAGTCGAGTGTAAAATGCGTTTTATGGACGAGTTGTACACTCTACTTTTCACTTCGATTGCGAGAAAATTAAACTACGTCATGTAAATATTATACTTAGAAACAAATTTAATTAAAATTTTAAAACATTTAGTTTTTTAACCGACTTCAAAAAAAGGAGGAGATTCTCTATTCGAACTAAATTTTTTTTTTTATATCTACGATAAATTATTTTTGGAGTTTAAATATAGTATTGATTTACCTAGTAAAATTGAAGTAAATTAAAAAAGTAATAAATGATAGTAAATAAAAATTACAAATTTATTTCAAGAAGTTTTATTGTGTACTTTGGCTGTTGGTATTTTTGCCTTGGTCTTAGAATACTAACTAAACGAAAAAAATAAAGAGTTTATTCTATAAAGTTTTATGTTGTTCGTGTGGCTGTTGGACCGATCGCCTTGGTCTTCGACGACGATTTTACTTTATGCTCTAGAGCATAAAAAGCGACTTTATGTCGCCTACGCACAGCATAAAGTCGAACTTTTAGAGCATGAGAAGTGAAAAATATGATTATGTTCAATCACGATGATGATTGATGATAAAATTAATACCTACATTGTTGTAGAGGCCGGAAAGTATGGATTGTTACGCTTATTTTTTTTTTCAAAGAAGTAGCTTTAAGGTGATAATGTGGTATATATTTAGACTTGGCTTTTGGCTGACCAAAAAAGAACCTACGTTCATCGAATGTCGTGTATTTAGGCGAACACCGGCCACTAATACTCGATGGCGGTAGTGGTTTTGATGACGTTCAATGAATATGACGATAATGATACGAGTAATTACCATTTTTGGCGCCGGCGCATATTTTGTCGCTAGTAACGTAACCGCGAAAGGCCTCTGGTGCCATGGCAATGCACTGCACCACGTCCACGTTGGCCAGTTCCACCACCTTCAGCAGTTCTGCTGGTGGGCCGTCCTTAGTCGTCAAGCCCCAACCAGCCACCTGCAATAATGGAATAAAGTCATTATTGATCAACGTTCACATTTCTCTCTTTCTGATAAGTACAATAACTCCTGTCTGTGTGACCCTTGGGCTGTGGGGGCCGGAAGCAACAAAGCTTTTCAGAAAACTCAGCTACTTGCTTATCCGATTCTCTGGTGATCACAGGGTTGGCTCGTTCCTCGCTCAACGTATTATCATTGCCATCCAGTAATTTAATGGGGCCAGCCTTGCGTGCACCCCGACCTGCCCAGTGACAGCAATTTAGGAGATATTTGTATATACATATAGTTTTGGTTTCAATAGGTTTAATTAGCTTATACGGTTGGTAATATATTATCATGCTTATCTGTTGTGTCTTTGGGGAAGATGAAGTAACAAACGTCTTTCGCTGTCGTAACGTGGATACGCGTGGGTTTGTCTAAGTTCCAAGAAAGACAACACCCTCGATTTTAACCACCAACGAAAGAGAGAGGTGTTATAAGTTGAACGTGTGTAGGTGTATCTATGTATTGTGTGTCGGTAGCATTGTAGCGCTGAAACGGATAGTCCGATATGAGTGCGATTTTTTTAATCAAAATTCTTGTCTGCTAAGATGATGCTTAGCTGTGTTTGGATGTATATTCAGCTACTTGTTCAGGGGCTTTCATACTTTCAAATTTATTACTGTAATAGAGTCATACTTTGCCGAAGTTGCCTGGCCGGAGTTGTCGGTAGTCGAGTCCACTGCTGAAGTCGACACAAGCGGGGCGCACGTAATCAGTGAATACCATTGGCGTCGCGAGGGTCAGGAGCGCCAGGTCGTCCTGGAAGTGAGTTTCCGCGCCGAAGAACCGTGGGGGTACCTTTATATCGCTAACCTGGAAACCAAGAGCAAATTCAGCTGGCTGAAAACATCGGGCCTATGATAATTGCGTGTATAACGTGATAATTAAATAAGGAACATCCATGACCTCAAAGATAAACTGATAGCGCGGCGTGTCCCAGATCACACTTTACAAAAAGCGGGGAAGGTTTTAGGCCATAGGCTGCTGGGTCCCACTCGCAAAGAGTGGTTGCCACACCACGGAGAGACGGACATGCTGTCAGGTCCGGCCTGGCAGTATCCTATGAGGATTTCCTCCCTCGACGAAAAAAAACATCAGTGACCTTGCATGAATTCACATACCTACCTACTTGGTCAAAAAATGACGCTTTGTCATTTATTTATCATCAACCATTATTGGTGCTAGTTGATCTCGACCAAGAAAATTATAGAAAGACAGCAAAAAGCAAATCAGAATTATAACGGGGGTGTTTACTGATTACTTCGAGGTCAAATCACTATTACCAAAACTCGCATAAATAAGGTGCTTTGGGATATATTGGACATATTTTTAGGCGAGTGTAGAGTATGTTAGGGTTTGGGCTCGTAACTCCTTCCAAGTAATGTGATCTTTACGAAATTAGATATATTCTCCAACGCTTTATGAAAATAGGTAGCGTTTTAAGACGTTGTTGCTTCAATTTGGAAATAAATGTAAATAAAAACATAAAATATTTTGAATACAATTTTTTAAGGAGTGGGTGATTACGAAAGATTTCGATTTAATCCCATTTGATTATTTCGAAGGTCTGTAGAAATGGTTTTTATGCAATATGAGTTTAAGAATCATATTTCTTTTTAGTTCTAATTTACCCGCTCAAAAAATGCCTCTGATTCGCGGTAAAGAACATGTGTTTTTTTTGTTAAATCACAAATTATTTTCGAATTTTCCCCGCGCTGTGATCAGTAAAATCAGTGATCTTCATTGTTTTTTTTTAATATTTTTTTTGTATTATCTGGAAATCTGCGTTTAGAGAATTCAATAACTCATTATTTATGAAGACAACATTAGTCTTACTGATAATGGACTACGAGTATGAAAATCTAGTTAAGGTTTATTTAGAAAGATGCGATACAGATTGTAGAATGTGCGATTCACATACTCTACGGTTGTCATACCCTCGCCCTAAGAGTAAGGAATTTGGGTAGGCTACCCAGAACAGAACGAATCCCAGGGAGTGCTATAAGTTTCCACTGTCCTATTTATGGAGGTGGTGGAACAAGCCTTTGAGTAGTTGAATTAAGGGGTAACACAAAAAATCTCACTGGTTTTCAATATTCATAAGTAGTCTTACATTATCTTTGAAGAATTTTATTTGAAGTCGCGTTCAGTGCGCCAAGCGACATAGACGCATTGATGAGTAATTAAATATTAATTCGACATTAGCGCGGCCCGGCCGCTGCTTACGAATCGATGCGATGAGTGCCTCCAATCAGAATCAACCCGTCGTGAACGATTTTCTCGCCTTTCTGCAGTAAAAGGAAAAGCTGCAACTGGAAGGCAAGATAGATGCGGTGACCGCTGTCCAGTTAATGAAAATCCTAAGGGAGAACCAAGATCGGATTCCGGATTTTGTGGCGACGGGTGCCCCTATCCTGCCGTCTCATGTTCCGGATAGTATCGACGTAAGCTGCTTGTATAAGGACATTTTGTCTGATTTTGTAGTTCACAGTGACTTAGTTTAATTACTGTAATGCTGTGTAACTAATTTGCATAAATAACTAAATAAATAAATACATCTTTGAAGACAAGATGGCAGGTGGTTTGAACGCCACGCTACTGCCATCAGGTACCCAGCAGATCAAACTCACATCAGATTTCTGACCACCATCGTCGAGGTCCCAGTGGCGGTAGAACTTGCCAACCACCGCCGCGTAGTGCTCGTTTGGTTGGACCCTAGTAGTGTCCTTCCAAAAGCAGTGTGCTGCTGTCGAAAAAATGAAAAAAGAGCCTTATCACGCAGCGTCATCGCGACGCTTATTTGTATAGAACTCTCTCACAGTCGCAAGTGATAAGGCCCTAAGAATAGGCGAGGGATGAAAGACAGCGCGGCGCGAGGCAAGGAAGGGTGCGCGGGGCGAGGGTCGGTCCTGTCCGACGGCCAGCGCCGCACGCATCCTTGATTTCACCCCCGCTGTTTTTCGCCCGGATGTTTGAATTTTCGGATGTTCGTATTTCCGGCTATTCTCGCCCAGAGGTGGCATTTCTTAACCAAGTCAAGACATTTTGTGAGCAGGTTCGTTAATTAGGTACTTAGAGTGTTTTTGTCCACTCAGTTACCGATTTTTTTCAAAATGGCGGAGGTATGGGGATAAAAACGTAAAAAAAAAAACAATAATGTGAGCCTCCCTGATGTTTCTGCAACTTTGCAATTACCGTTATCAAAGGTTGGTGAGAAAAACCCAATTACATTTGTGCAAACTACCCCTTTTACAAAAAAAAATGTAACATGCCTGATGGACCTAATGTAACGGTTACGCTGCCGAAACGTCAAAGAGGCTCAAATCATTAATATACCGAAATATAGCGTTTAAATGTTTTTCTCAAACATACAATTAAAATTTTAATGTCATCATAACGTGCGTTACATTTTCATTAGGTTATACATGCCTAGCCGTGAAAAGGGCTTGCCTATCCGGCCTCGCTGCGGTCGGCAGGTATACCTTCTCACCCCGCACGGCAAGCTCTTCTTCCCGTTCTGCAGTATTTACTCTTCAGGTCAAATCACGTAAATTATTTAAAAAAGTAACTCTATCCTCCTTACCTGATATGATAATCGTTCTGCTGATAAGAGTACCTCCGCAAATTTGCATGTAAAGCCTGGTTAACTTGTGATAGATGCCAGCGTGCCACGGCAGTTCGATTCTCTTGGGAGTCACGCCATTGGCGAGCAGAGCATCACTATTCGGCGTCAGCGTACCACATTCTTCCAACTGCTGGACTTGATAAAAAAGAGCATATTAAAATTGGCTGTAACAATTAAAAAATATATAAAACTAAAGTTCTATGAACCGTCCCGGAAGGAACCTGGCTCAAAGGTCCCTAAAACACTAGCGGAAATGCCACGCTGCATCCAGGGAGGTCCTTTGAGCCAAGTGCTCGCCGGAACGGGGGTCCACCCTCTCTCAGCCTTCGCGCCAAAGCTGCGACAAACTCCTTAACCTCGGCGCTACATGGCCCACAAGTATCTACGATAACCGGAACGAACTCATTCACTGCTTATTTTAATTAAATTATTGGTCACATTAGCGATAGACCTTTCAGTCTTTTATAGACTATATGTGACGTTTTCAATCAAAATGTACAGTTGCTGCCGTAAGGACGCGTTAGCGGGTCATTGGTATACTAGCGACCCGACCCCGGCTTCGCACGGGTGAAATGCTGATAAATTATGCATGTAGATTATACATATAATATAAGATAATAACATTTTCCTCTATCTATAAAAAAACCGCATAGATAGAGACAATCGGACAGTCAGCAGGAAGTGACTTTATTTTATACTATGTAGTGAAGATGCTAATAAAGTTTGTCCTTATGGTAAGTGACATAGTGGACTCATCTGGTTGAATACGAGTACGTCACATATAAATGTCATGTAGGCAAATAACGTCCGTCGCAGCCATGTAAGCCAATACGAGAATGTGACCACACACTTGGTAGATGTAAGAATGGCGAGCGGTGAACAAATGCCAAGCTGATGTCTCTATATCAATAATTATTTTGCAGTTACTAAACTCTAAACGTTTAAAAAGCGTTATGTTAGGGATAAGCTCTGCGAGTTGCAAGACAATAATATATTCAGTCATCAGCGAAATTTTACCCAAGTCGCTGTCTGACTGGTATTTGGAGAAAACCTTTTGATTTTAACATTTTCGAGAAGAAAGCGTAGACTCGGTCAAGACGGCAAATCAGTTACCTAGTTTACAACTGGGAAATGCTGAGGTCCAATTTCCATTGACACATCGAGGGTTCTCGCCCACCAGGCTATATCCGGGCGGACAGGAGTAACCCAGGGAGAAGTCGGCAGGCTGGTCACCGCGTGATGTGATGTCCTCTATATTGTACTTGCCAATAAGAGGGATTTCGGGAAAGATGCATGTGCTTCTGGAGAAATTACACATATTATTAGATATGATACCTCAAGCTCATGGTTACGCTTAAGCAAAATAAGAGAGTTATGGTATTGTTGTTCCACGAGAATGAAGTTACCCTCAGGGTTGAAACCAGATGGGTGCGTCGATTGGAGGTTCTGAGCAATAAGACGGGGGCTGCATATAGGTCTAACACAAATATGTGTGACCTATACGCATCTGTGTTTGACCTGTTCTCAGCCGTCTGCCGAATCCAGAATAATCAGAATCAGAATCTTCTTGAAGATGAATGAATCTTCTTAGTAACAGGATGTCTTAGCTAGTTTAGAGAACAACATAGAATGCAATCTAAAAACTTTGTGTTTTCAAAATGAGGAGTGTTAAATGAGAAATGAAGAATTTCGAAGTAGCAGTTTGGGAAAGATAGTAGATGCGATATGAAATGACTTACGGTGCTCCGTGTTCTGCAGCCAACGCGTAGTAGCAGTATTCAGGCCACAACCGGCAGGTCTCTGGGCAGATCGCCTCATGCTGTACGGACCAGTGCAGCGAACAGAACAGAATCAACGGCAATAATGGTCTCCTGCAATAGAAATATGACTTAGTAGCAGAACTCTCGTCATCAGCAAACTTGAGGTTATGTAGGCATGATAGTTGAGTTCATCACGCCATAAATAATATATATATCGACCTCTGAATATAAATAAGTGACAAAGCATCTGGCACTCACACTCACAGTTTTTCAAAACGTGACGGATGCTTTGGTACTTATATATCGCGTGATAGAAGCACCCTTCATAGGCCGGCTGGTCACGCAACTTGTGGATAGCGCGAAACTAAAACAGCAGATATTACGAATCGGACAGATACTGACATCATTTTGTAGCCTCACGTAAATGTGGGAGCCTTAATCACAGTATACTTTTGTGGATTGTCATGTTTTGGTATATATGACCTAGAGGCGACTTAATTATACCGGACCCGTTGGACTGGATTGCAGTCTCTAAGCAGCAGCATTATGGGATATTTTCATTACTCTACGGCCGGCGTCAAAGTAACGGGGATGCGGTAATGACTGATGACAGCTTGCTCATACTTCATATCTGTTTCCTGATATCAATTACCTCACACCTGAGAACAGATACCTTTACCTCCTCCGCCTCCTCCTCATCTCCCAATCCTTCTCCAGCTCCAGCTCCGGTTCTACTCCGGTTCACAGCCAGTAAGCCTGGGGTGAGCGACTCCGGAACGAATTCAGCAAGTAAATCAATCAATCATTCATTTATTGCAAGAAACATAGTTACATAAGATGATCATAATAAAATACAGTTACTTATGTTCTACCAGGAAAGGCATGCAATATTACAAGTTTATTATATTTATTAGATAGATAGGGTACTATCTAGTTCACTTTAACATGTATGTCAAAATATTGAGCTTAGTTATTCGATTTTAATTACACACTATTATTTGTATTTATGAATTCCAATAATTAATACCATTTAATAATAGATTTATGTCAAAGAAAAAAATATATAATAATAAATAAATAAAAGCACATTAATTAGTCTTGTAGGCAAAATAGTCATTGATGGAGTAAAAACATTTATCCAGTAACCATTCTGTAAGGATTCTCTTAAATCGATTGATAGGACATTCCTTAATCAATTCCGGTAAATGGTTGTAAATTTGAATTGCCATACAATATGAATTACTTTTATGAAGCTTTACTCTAGAGCTTGGCAGATACAATTTGTTTCTATTCCTTGTTGATCTTGGATAAAAAACGCTATGGTTTTCAAAAAATGCAGGATGTTCTCTTACGAAAATGCACATCTGTTTAATGTACATGCACGGAAGTGGTAAGACTTTTATTGATTTAAATAAGCGACGGCATGGTTCCAAGTAGTGAGTGTTACACACGGCTCTTACACACTTCTTTTAAAGCAGAATCAGTACCAATGGTTGCCTCCTGTTATCGTAATAATAGACTACTCCTTATGTCCACATAGAATCGGTATGTCGCGGCACTTCCAGGACAGAGAGGAGCGACGTAGTGGAAGACCTGAAGGAACCCCCCTTACAGCTTTGAACTTACTTAGTTGGTATCATCATCATATCAGCCAATAGACGTCCATTGCTGGACAAAGGCCTATCCGAAAGTTCTCCACAACGATCGTTCTTGCGCCGTCCTCATCCATCTACCCGCGATCCTAACCAGGCCATCGGTTCTCCATGTTGGGGGCCTTCCCACGCTGCGTCTCCCGTTCTGCGATCGCCCCTCAAGAACCTTCTGCCCTAACAGCCATCGGTTCTACGAGCAATGTGCCCCGCCTACTGCCACTTAAATATGGCAACTGTCTGAGCTATATCTAATCTACAAACTTGTTTCTCATACGTATCTCATAATTCGGGTTTGATCCCGCAAGGAAACACCGAGCGTAGCTCGCTCCATCGCCCTTTGAGTAACTTTGATCCTTCTTATGAGGCCCATTGTGAGCAACCACGTTGATTGGTATGCAAAGATAAATTAAACACAAATGCTCACTTAGTTTCCCTGCAATTCTCTAGAATTTCGTCACCACCGTCGCTACAGTCCAGCTCACCATCGCAGACTTGTGTCGTCGCCACACAGCGCCCATCGTCACATTGCCATTGCTCTGAACTACGTTAATATAAAGTTAATAAACTAAATAAAAAATCTAAATAAACCCGACCCGAGGGCCTATGTTTGCGTTTTTTACGTGATAAATAAGTGACACACTTACACTCGCGTCTTGTCAAAAAGTGCCGGATGCTTTGTCACATATTTATCGCGTGATAAAAGCAACCATCATTCGTCAAGGACCGGCGGATCAACTGGGCTACTCCAATGTTCGTAATTCGACTATCGAATAGTGACATCCCTCTCGATCTCCTGTCAAAGTATATTTGAGTGCGTGGAACGGCGCTATACGACGGTCAAATTTCGAAAATTGGAGTAGCCCTTCAGTAGACAGATACACTACTACTACGCCAACCGCGTTGTCAAATAATTGTCAACTTACCCACAATCCACGCTTCCAGCTTGTTGAATCCACAATGGAGCTGCAATTGAAATGTCCAATCAAAAAATTATAACAATCACTTTTTCACAATACATAACCGACTTCAACGAAAAGATATTGTATTTCCCAGACATAAGGAGTTGTATCTACCCTCACCAGCTCAGCATAATAAGAGAACTTTACCTATAAACCACAAAAAAAGTTAGTGCTTATAACATTTGAGCGTTGGCCTCGATTTCCCTGGGAACCGATCATCAGGTCCCGACATGTTGACAATGGTCACCTCAGGAGTGTATATCACATCTATGCTGAAGTGGGTCGAATGTCCGTACATGGAAGATATTCGAAAAAAGTTGGCGGGGGATACTTAGAATCGATAACAGAACGCGTTCCGACAGCTTTTGGATTTTTTGTCTGTTTATCTGTTTCTTATTTGATCACGCATCACGTCAAAACGGCTGAACAGATTTTGATCGAAATTTGATAAATCTGTCGAGAAAATCCTCAGCCACATTATATAAAAAAATTATGATATGTTATAAAAATTCTATAAAAATTTAACCACTAATGGAGAAGGGGGGTAGCACCAGAATCTTATGGCGCTACTTTGGAAGGAAACTTTTGCAAACTTTTTTCAAACATATCCTACGGCTATCGTGTACCCTGATAACCTATCAGGTGGCGCTGAAATTATAATACGTTGTGACATGAAAAAGATTTTTAAACGTTTAAAAATCAAGTTTCTCAATAGAGACATTCCAAGCGAGCGAAGTCACAGGCACAGCTAGTTAAAAAAAATTGAGAATGTGTCCACATTTGGCAGAATAATCGTGTATCACAC
This sequence comes from Apotomis capreana, assembly GCA_947623375.1. Lineage (NCBI taxonomy): Eukaryota > Metazoa > Arthropoda > Insecta > Lepidoptera > Tortricidae > Apotomis > Apotomis capreana. The sequence continues at coordinate 11,893,389 of OX392521.1, forward strand.
ATACAATAAGTTTCTGTCAAAAATGACATTTTAGTGGCAAGCTTTTATAGCTGACTGTACTTTTCGTTAGCTATCCATCAAATGCTCACTGAGACGATTCTAAAGAGCCCAAGCTCGGTAGGATTGCTTTTTCTATTATAGAGTTCCTATGGCCACCTTCCGGCTCCATCATCAGATCAGCCCCATGGTACCATATTATTGTATTGTCATCAAAGTTAAGTAAGTATACAAAATTTCAGCTCAATCGGTTGACGATATCTGCTTCAAAATTGTTTTGCAAGATTTCACCCGAACAAACATACTTAGATACATACATTGCAAGTTAAATAAAAAAAAACATTTTAAAAATAACAACATCTTATTACAATCAAATAGTACTAGAGGCCCGTTGCGGCGTCGAACCGCCGCTAGGATATGGAAATCCGGTAGTGTTACAGAAAATAACTACTTTATCGAAAAGAAGTTTTTGGCGAACGAAGAATAAATACTGTAAAAAAACACGTTAAAATGATGTTTTAAAAACGTTGAAACATGCCAGGCTAGAGCTAGGCCTGATAGCCAACTGCCAGTTTCATCGTGACAACTTTTTCAACTCTTTTGTAAAAATAACTTGTGCATTAATGACATGTGATCTGCTGATCTGTTCCACAAATAAAATGTATATTATTTTTTATGGAAAAATTTAATTCATAAAAATAATCCCATATCTTGAAAAAAATATTGACATATTTTCATAGGACCGAAGATCTTCAGGAAAGAAGAATTTATCGATTTGATCGATTTCTATCAATTTCCAGAAAAAGCACATGAATCGAAACGACAGATTTGGGCACTCACTACGCAGGTTTTAAAAAGGAAATCATGTAGTGCGTAACTGTTTATGTATTCATTTATAATAGCTCGTCCACAATGCCAACTCGTCCACATTTCCAACTCATCCGTATTCCCACCTCGTCCACAATGCCAAGTCGTCCACATTACCAACTCGTCCATACACCCAACTCATCTACATTGCCAACTCGCATTCATTTCCAACTCATCAACAATGCCAACTCGTCCATATTGCTAACTCGTCCACAAATACAACTGGTCCACATTTCCAACTTGTCCATAGGCCCAACTCGTCCACAATTCCAAGTCGTCCACATTTCCAACTCGTCCATATTCCCAACTCGACGATACACCCAACTCGTCTATAGAAACTCGTCCTTATTATCAGCCCGTCTTTATTGCCAACTCGTCCATATTCCCAACTTGTTCATTTTGCCAACTCATCCACATTCCCAACTCGTCCATATTCTCAACTCGTCCGTATTACCAAGTCGTCTTCATTGCCCACTCGTCCGTGTTCCCAACTTGTTCATTTTGCCAACTCATCCACATTCCCAACTCTTCCATATTCCCAACTCATTCACATTGACAACTCGTCCATATTACCAACTTGTCCGTATTACCAACTCGTCTTCATTGCCAACTCGTCCATAATGCGAACTCGTCCACAGGTGTGCAGGTGTCTATGGGCGACGGTAATCGGTTTCCATCAGGCGATTCGTTTGCTCGTTTTCACCCTATGACATAAAAAAAAACTGCCCACTTTTCCATGTTCCCAACTTGTCAATTTTACCAACTCATCCACATTGCCAACTCATCCACATTTCCAACTCGTCCATATTCCCAACTCGACGATACACCCAACTCGTCTACAATACCAACTTGTCCTTATTATCAGCTCGTCTTTATTGCCAAATCTTCCATATCACCAACTTGTCCGTATTACCAAGTCGTCTTCATTGCCAACTCGTCCATATTCTCAACTCGACCACATTTCCAACTCGTCCATTTTACCAACTCATCCATATTGCCAATGTAGAAACATTCCCAACTAAGCTACTTTGTCAAGTCGTCCATATTCTCAACTCGACCTCATTTCCAACTCGTCCATTTTACCAACTCATCCATATTACCAATGTAGATAAATTCCCAACTTAGCTACATTGTCAACTCGTCCATATTCTCAACTCGACCACATTTCCCATCCCGTCGACATTCAAGCGGAAGGACTTAGTTTTTTCTAGTAAAATACTATTTAATTTACCATAACTCATGCTATTTGCTTTGGTTTCTTTTTTGATGGACTTATATAATCATATTTAAAATAATCTATCATAAATTTACTTATTTGAATGACGTTTAGTTGTACTTACTACATTTTTTCTGCTTTGATTTATTGTAAAACTCGCTTATAAAAATAATCTATTCTTGAATGACGGTCAGTTTTTCTGGTCTTGCGAGCACCAGTCCAACTCGCACTTAACCGGCTTTTTCCTCCACATTTTGAACATGCGAAAAAAGTTTCCATATCAACATTTTAAAAAGAAAAACAACCTGGCAATTTAGATCATTGACATTATAGCCCCCAATAAAAAATACATTAAAAGTTGTCAGAATATGATTACTGTCATTCATTGTCAACAAACTGTAAAATTATTTTTGCATATTCGTACATGTTTTAAGTGTTGCGGATATTATGTTGCCGACTCAAAAATAATATTTCATCATACTGAACAACTTACTAGAGGTTTGTGAGCAAATCATGCTTATTATTATTTGGTCATCTTAAGTCAAAATAGGGATCACAGGTCACGTGGTCAATGTCACGTGGTTAGCGCACAGTAGTTTTTTCAAATCCATTTTTCAGTACTTTTTCGGGAAAAAATTAAAAATCCAAGAGTTTTATGCACATCTCCAGCATGGGACGAATCTAATGACATATCATTTATCAAAATCGGACCATAACTGTAGATCTGATGGGATGTACAAAAATCGGCCTCGCGTAATATATATATAGATTCTAAAGCTTTAATAAAAACAATGGTACAGAAATTAAAATACTAACTATAACTTTTACAGGCACTCTTAATGTTTTTCATATATTTTCTAAAACTATTTAAGTATTTGCACATGGTAGTCATCATCTTCCTATGCTAAACTGATGATGGAAGGTATAACTTGTTAACGATTTCCCCGATCACCCCGCAATAAGTATTTTATTTGAAATACTTATGGCGGGATATTAAGTTAGTTTACTAAAATATGTATATGCTAAGACGGAGTGAATTCAATATTAAAAAGTATAATATTAAAAAATATATACTAAAAACTGAATAGAGCAAAGCTAATACGTTGAGCGAGGAAGCTGCCAGCTCTTCGGTCCCCCGTGGTGTCGACCAGTGTTTTTGCAATCAAATTGAGAACCTCCTTTTTTAGTCTATTGAAAATAGGCTTGCATAAAAATTCAACTTACCTATAAGAAGTACTCCTTTGCCGAGGAGCATATTTCTCTTCAGCAAACGAATGACAAATGTCACAGGTCTAACACGTAACTATTGAGATATACGTACGATTTTCCTTTTATTTTGTTTTCAAATTTATCCTTCCTTTAATGTCCTCAGTAGTAACGTGTCTGCCTTAGATTCATGACATACTTTGTTTGTTTGCTTAACCAAAGGATGCTTTTCCTCAAAGGAGTGCTTCATATTGGTAAGTTTAAGCAAATATACAATCTTATTTAATATTGACTATATTGCGGGTTTATCCTTTTGATTATAGCCAAACGATTCATAGAATGGGTGTTTTGTTTCATAGACAATATAGACATATATCTTTTCATCGAAGGCATCTTTCTCCGAAACCGTAATACCTAGAACATTACGTAATAAGGGTGGTAAACGAGGAATCACAAACGAGTGTCTATTAGAAGCCCGAAGTCGAAGGCGAGGGCTTTAATGACACGAGTTTGGAATTTCTTTACCACCAGAGTCACGTAACATGACGTTTTTCATCACACTTTGGAGGAAATAAAACAATAGTAGTAGTCAATACCAAAATTACTTACCGCCCTTGGGCGTAATGTACGACTTACCGTCCTAGAGCGGTATATACGATTTACCGCCCGGTTTTCTAGCATGTAAACACTTAGTGTGATAAAAATTACTTACCGCCCTAGGGCGTAATTTAAGACTTAGCGCCCGGTTTTCTAGCAAGTAAACCCTTGTTTACGAGAAAGTGTGATGAAAAATATTTTTGAATGTTATTAAATTCACATAGAGGTCGCTAAGGTGTAAAGCCTTTCAAATAAACAATGCAAAGATCGACACACAAAGCATAAGGAAAAAAAAAGAAAGGTTATCTCGTTAGGGTAGTGGAGAGGTTAACACACTGTCCCGGTAATCCAGAGGTACCGGGTTCGATTCCCGGTCTCTTTCGCCAAGTTACGCATTTAAATTTTTCTTTGTGCATTGATTTTTGTATCAACGGTTTAAACCTAACCTATTTTCAAGACTTATGAAAAATTAATGACTACAGAGGAAAAAATTGTCTATGAAATGAAAATTCGATAAATATAAGGCTACTCGTATGCGCGCACGAGCAACTTTTGTCGCCGCAACAGTACATCTGTCTCTTTTGCACGCTTGAAGTGAGAAAAGGAGGGATGTACTGTTGCGTTTATAAAAGAGGGGGATGCCGACTCTGTGAGCTGACCTCGCGATCATGTTTCAAAATTTCTGAAATATTACTTGTTTTGTTTTCAACCGCCATATCTCCGAGATTTTGATCAAAAATCTTTTTTTTTAAGTCCTTCTTCACCTTCCAAGATATTTGTAATCGATCCACAACGTTGACGAAGCCTGTTGTGGATGTCACGTTATTGGTGTGTTGTTTGACGAAGCCTGTCGCTGATTAGATTTTTGTATTCTTTCTTACGATGCCTGCGTTGCGGATTTGACTTTTACACTTTGTCTTATGCATTATTTACTGTTGAATAAATGATTGAAGCTTTAAAATCTGACTCAACAAAAAAACTGTGTAAAATGTCGAAAAGAAACGGTTCTGAATGCGGTCTGCAGGCGTGAACAGCCGCAAATCCGTACATCTGAACTCTCAACCGATTCTCAAGAAATGTTGTGAGTGGTTCGATAAATAGGTAGATTTGGCATTCAATGTTTTTGCTACATCACTACAAACATCAAGAGAGAAGTGTCAAATGTGTGTTTAAAAAAAATAGACTAACCGGCGTCCGCGCGTCTCGCTCGTGCCGTGTGCGCAGGAGACGACAGATACTTTCCTCTCTTTCTCGCATACACTACAGAGCCTAATTGGACATTTCACCCAGTTGCAGCTTCATTGTGCCTTACACCAGCTGGCAGCGTCGTCGTTTGTGGGTAAGTTGACGATTTTCCAGTTCTAACATGTTCAAGCATTAACCTATTATTAAGATTATAAATAAAACCGGTCAAATGCGAGTCGGACTCGCGCACCGAGGGTTCCGTACAAACACTTTCCATCCTTAAGTGGTTAAGTTAAGGTATGGGTAGCGCTCCATCCAAATGAGGTGCAAAGTTAACGCAACCAATCCCGTTTGTTGTATGGGAGCCCCCCTTACATATTTATTTTATTTTATTTTTAGTATTTGTTGTTATAGCGGCAATAGAAATACATCATCTGTGAAAATTTCAAGTGTCTAGCTATCACAGTTTTTGAGATACAGCCTAGTGACAGACCGACGGACGAAGGGACGGACGGAGGGACAGCGAAGTCTCAGTAATAGGGTCCCGTTTTTACCCTTTGGGTACGGAACCCTAAAAAGCGGTTAACACCGCACCCGCTCATCCCACGGAAATACACACAGCTCACTACAGTCAGCTAGCTAGTACTACCATGTTAAATTATCAAATTGGTCCAGCCATTTGAGGGTGAAGAAGAAATAAATATACAAATACACTCACAAACTACTATTACTATGACTCCGCTGTCTGTCTGTCTGTCCATCCGTCCGTCTCTACAACAAACGTGTTTTTTTCCTTATAATTATTTTGTTACTATAAAGCGGGAACTAATCAGTGACGTAGAATGTCTCACTAGCTGGAGTGCCATACTTAATTGTCTTATACCAGGGCAGTCTGACTTAAGGCAATCCCTAAGAGACAGCGCCACGAACACGATAGTACAATGTTTCTTTTGCACGCTCGAAGTGAGAAAAAGAGAGATTTACTGTCGCGGCCACAAGAAGCTATGTGCGGCGCCTCTAAGAGGAGATGTCTTTAAAAGTCACTGCCACACTCTGCATCGTACTAGTTTTTAACCTCGTTTTATAGTTCAGGCCAATGGCGGTGTGACGATGGGCACTGTGTGGCGACGACACAAGTCTGCGACGGTGAGCTGGACTGTAGCGACGGTGGTGACGAAATCCTAGAGAACTGCAGGAAGACCGAGTGAGCATTTGTGTTTATTGTGGTCCTGTGTGCCAAGCAAGGTCAGAGTTGTTAGGCCACTGCCTTTATCGACTGGTGTGCCCAACACACCGGAACGCTCTGTCCTAAGAGTCCCGAGACACACCAATCCTATGTGTGACGTAAGTAGTAGCCAAATATGTATAGTTAAGTTAAGTTAAGTATAACGGTAACAGAAGGCAACTACTGCTACTGATTCTGCTTTATTCGCTGTATTGGTTCTGGAGTCACTCAGCCCCGAGGCTTACTGGCGGTGAACCGGAGATGGAATGGAAGCTGGAACTTGAGCAGGATTCGGAAGTGGAGATAAGGTAGGAGGTGAAAGAGGAAGCAGAGGAGGAAGAGGCATCTGTTATCGGGTATGAGTGAACTGATATCAGGTAAAAGGTATAAAGTATGAGGAACGGCTGTCATCTGGTATCTTTACGTCAAGCCTGTTCTGTTACTATAACGTCGTAGAGTTATGAAAATATGGCATAATTGTAGAAAAATCTTTCTGTTTAGGAACTGCAATCCAGTCCAACGGGTCTTGTATAATTTAGTCCGGATCGTGTACACCTAAAAATAGCAATCCACGAACAGTATCCTGTAGTTAACAAAAAGTTTGTAAGAAGCCTCATTATTGTTTGACGCAACAAAATGATGCCGGATTCTGTCCGGATTCCAACCTGCTGTTGCTGTTTTACGCTAGTCACAAGTAGCATGACTTGAACTCAAGTTTGCTGAAGACGAGAGCTCTGCTACTAAGAGTAAAATTATATTGCAGCAGACCATTATTGCAGTTGATTCTGTTCTGTTCGCTGCACTGGTCCGACCAGCATGAGGCGCTCTGCCCAGAGGCCTGTCGATTGTGGCCTGAATACTGCTACTACGCGTTGGCTGCAGAACACGGAGCACCGTAAGTCTTTTCAATCATATCGCATCTACTATCTTCATCAAACTGCTAATTAAAAATGCTTCATTTCTCAGTTAAAACTCGTCTTTTTGAAAACTGAAAGTTTCCAGATTTCATTCTATGTTGTTCTCTAAACTGGCTAGGAACTCCCGTTACTTAGAAGATTTATTCATCTATAAGAAGTTTCCTCCGAATGCGGCAGACGGCTAGGTACAGGTCAAACACAGATGTGAGACTTAGACCTACATAGACCTATTACCTACCTTATTGCTCAGAACATCCATTCCACGCATCCATCTGGTTTTAACACTGAGGATAACTTCATTCTCGTAAAAATCACTACCATAACTCTCTTAGTTTGCTTTAGCCATTAGCTTGAGCTATCCTATATAATAATAAGTGTAATTTCTCCAGAAAAACATGCATCTTTCCCGAAATCCCTCTTATTGGCAAGTACAATATAGTGGACATCACATCACGCGGTGACGAGCCTGCCGACTTCTCCCTGGGCTACTCCTGTCCGTCCGGATACAGTCTGGTGGGCGAGAACCCTCGATGTGTCGATGGATATTGGACCTCGGCATTTCCCAGTTGTAAACCAGGTAACTGATTTGCCGTCTTGACCGAGTCTACGTTTCTTCTCCAAAATGTTAGAATCAAAAAGGAAACTGCAAATACCATTCAGCAACGATTTAGGAAGAATTTTGCTGATAACTGAATACGTTGTCTTACAACTCGCAGAGCTTATCCCTGACATAACGCCTTTTAACAGTTATGAGTTTTGTAACTACAGAATAATTATTGGTATAGAAACATCAGCTTGGCAAATATCAGGCTGTTCATACATCTACAAAGTGTGTGGTCGCATTTTCGTATTTGATTTTATTTGCCTACATAACACTTGTTATATATGACGTATTCAACCAAACGGGTCCACTATGTCACTTAACATAAAGACAAAATGTATTTGCATCTTATACAATAACCCGCTAACACGTCCTTACGACAAACAACACATTGCACCTTTTGATTGAAAACGTCACATACAGGCTGTAAAAGACTGAAAGGTCTTTGATATTGGAATAGGAAAGAAACCATACATCGCTCATGTGACCAATGATTAAATTAAATTATGCAGTGTATGAGTTCGTCCCGGTTGCCGTAGAGACCGGTGGGCTATGGTGCGCCGAGGCTAAGGAGTTTGTCGCGGGTTTGGTGCGAAGGCTAAGGGACCGAGGCGTGGACCCCCGTTCCGGCGAGCACTTGGCTCAAAGGATCTCCCCGGTTACAGTGCGGCATTTCCGCTAGTATTTTAGGGACCTTTGAGCGAGGTACGTTCTGGAACGGTTCATAGAACACATTTTAACATTTTATTAACATTTTTGATTTTCATCGTTCAATATTGTAAAGAATTTCAAAAGCCACGTTTTAATATGCTATTTCTATCAAGTCCGACAGTTAGAAGAATGTGGCACGCTGACACCGAATCGCAATACTCTGCTCGCCAATGACACTACCAAGAGAATCGAAATGCCGTGGCACGCTGGCATATACTTATTCCAAGCGCTATATTTATTTACGCGCTTCTTTTTTCAATTCATCTTGTGCTTAATCAAATTAAACAATTTTTTTGACTAATGTTATGAAATCAACTTGACGGATTTAATCCACAAATCTAATTTTGCGCGTGGAATAGGCGTCACTGTTAATGTAACTGTACGGATAATCATTAGTTCCCTTTTTGGCTACATGCAAAAATAACTTTGTCGAGTCGGCCGGCGCATAGATAAACTCGTTAGAACAGGTTCACTTCAAATTCTCTTCGCCCGTAGGATGTCACGCGCGCTGCTACCACGTTTCGCTGATTGAGAATTAAATAAATAAAGAAAAAGTCAGTAGATTTATTTCATATATTTGGCAGAGTACGTTTATTCAAAATATAACACAACAAAATAAACAATAAGCAATTAAAATAAGTCTGTCTTTGGCAGAGTGTATTTCCTTCCGGGCAAGTGTTAGATAGAAACTATTAGCTGTGCTGTTGAAAATACTATTGATGTGAACTGTGAAACATGGATGAGGTAGATGATTTGCTGAATGTGTAGGGTTCACCTGAACTTGTGCCTATTGTAGTGTATGCGAGTATGTGAGTAGCTCAAATAGCATACATACGCTTTCTCGTGTGTCACGTATTGGCGGCAAAGGCTGGTGAAAAGTACTGTCACGGTCTATGTACGAATGGTGGAGGCAAACCCAAGTGCAGTGAAGTAAACTGAGATACTTACTTAAATACGTGACATTGTCGAGCCAGTGCTATTATAGAAACACGGACTAAACATACACTATAAGTGGCGACGAGAAAAAAGGTAAGATATCGTATTAAAACTTTAAGTACGGGACCGATCGCCTTGGATACAATTTGAGGTTATAATTTCATTTTGAATTTAAACATTTTTTGTATTACACCTCAATTTGTTCATTTAAACTATACAAAAACACTATGTTACAACACGGTTTTAACTTATAACTGATATATAATGATGTAATCATGTTTGGTGCAAAATCATAGTGTGTGTTTACTCGGCATAAACGTAAACAAAACAAGGATTTGATAGACCATTAAGTCGCTTGTTTTCATTTCTTTTACTAAAACTAGGGTTAAGTTACGTTAGTAACTGCATCATTACCTTGCATATAGCTGAATTCTTATCATTTTCTTAATATTCTGTCAAATAACTTCAATAGTAAAAATAGTAAAATAAACCCACATCTGTAGATTTTTATCTTCATTATACCGCTATTTATTGGTACTGAAACTTACTATGAAACGAGTTATAATCATATAAAGCTTTCTTAAATTATTTTAAATATCTTATTTTTGTTACTTAATTACTTTCAATTTATAGGAACCTATTTTAAATTAAACCTGATTGACATGTCCTCCATTTAATAGGAAACTGTTTGGTTATTTGAATTAATGGTTTTATAAAGCCTCTTTTAAATTGAACAAAATAATGCCTCCATTAAATTGGAATTGGTTGACAACCTTCATTAAATTGACAATAGTCTGGTATTTTAAAAGAATGCGTCCATTAAATTGGAATTGGGTGACAACCTTCATTAAATTGATAATAGTCTGGTATTTCAAATGAATGCCTCCATTAAATTGGAATTGGTTGACAACCTTCATTAAATTGAAAAAAGTCTGGTGCTTATTATTCCAGGTTAATTAAATAAATATTTCAGGTGGCCCTAAAGAACCATGACTCAACCACCATCGCTGACATTGGAGGGGTTAGACTTGGATGGTGACCGGAGCTCCATCGGCAGTAAATGGGAGAGATGGAAAAGATCATTGCTTATATATCTTGATGCGGCTGAAGTCACATCCAACCTAAAGAAAAGAGCAACATTACTGCACTTCAGAGGAGCTAGCCTGCAAGATATATTCTACAATTTACCCGGTGCAAATGTTGAAGCGGCAGAAGGAGTCAATGTTTTTGACGTGGCTATAAAAAAACTTGATGAATACTTTGTGCCGCAGACCAACAGAGTTTTTGAGCGTCACATGTTCCGACTGATCAAGCAAGAGGATAAAGAAAAATTTGAAAGTTTCTTAGTACGCCTTCGGAAACAAGCTTAAAAATGCAACTTTGACAAAAAAGAAGACCACTTGATTGATCAAATCGCTGAAAAATGTAATTCAGCTGAACTACGCAAGAAGATTCTTACAGTAGGAGACAACATTACTTTGGAAAAAATAGTCACAGAGGCCAATACATTGGAAGTCGTTACCGACCAATTAGAAATATATGAGGACAAGAAACAAGTAAACCAGGATAGTAAACATGTAAACCAAGAAATAAATGCTGTATATAATAGAAACAAAAAGGATGGAATTTTTAAAACCAGAAAGGATTCAACATACAATAAAAATATAACACCCTGTGGCCGTTGTGGTAATAAAAATCATCAAACAGATTATAAAGACTGTCCCGCTTTAGGAAAAACATGTTTTACTTGTGGCAAGCAGGGACATTTCCGTCAGTACTGCAGAACAAATGATAAGAAAAGGAAATTCAACAATCAACCCAATACTAATACAAATAGAAGCAAGAAAGCTCGAGTCGAGGTTGATTATGTTTTTAATATTGATAGCGACGCCACTGTTGAATGCACACTAGGCGGGATCAAGACTAGAATGCTGGTTGATTCAGGCTGTATTGTAAATTTAATTACAGAAGAAACGTGGGAAACCTTGAAAAGCCTAGGTGCTACAACGGTTAACCAGATACCCAAGCCAGACAAAAAACTTCTAGCATATGGCAGTCACACTCCACTCAACGTTAAGGGATCATTTGAAACTACAATTGGAATAAATGGACAAGAAGAACATGCAACTGTCTACGTTATCGTGGGAGGTACACGAGATTTGTTGGGAAAAGAAACAGCTATACGTTTGGGCGTTTTGAAAATTGGGTTGTATATCAATAAAATTGATGAAGCTGTTACACCACATTCGGAACCGTTTCCCAAGTTCAAGAATGTACTGGTAGAAATCCCCATTGACAGCAATATACACCCAGTCTCACAGCCATACCGGAGGATACCATTGCCTGTAGAACAAAAAGTTAAGGAAAAGATCCAAGATCTACTTGCGCGAGAAATCATCGAAGAAGTGAATGGACCTTCAAGACGGGTTTCCCCAATGGTACCTATTTTGAAAGGAAACGGAGACTTGCTCTTATGTGTAGATATGCGTCGCGCTAACACCGCTATTTTAAGAGAAAATCATCCTTTACCATGTATGGATAAACTACTACCGGAAATTGGCAAAGCGAAATATTTCAGCAAACTAGATATCAAGGATGCCTTCCACCAATTGGAATTACACCCAGACTGTAGGTACATAACCACTTTTATAACAGCTAAAGGGCTCTATCGGTATAGAAGACTAATGTTTGGAATCAGCTGCGCTCCAGAAATGTTCCAAAAAGTACTGGAAAAACTTCTAGTTAAATGTGATGGAGTTGTGAACTTCATTGACGACATACTGGTTTTCGCAAACAATGAAGAACAACATGACATGCGACTAGCAGAGGTATTGGAAACTTTGAAGACCAATGGTGTGAAACTGAATGAACAGAAGTGCATATACAAGGTAGAACAAGTTAACTTCTTGGGACACAAACTATCAGCCAAAGGGGTAAAGCCGTTGCCAAAGTATATGGAGAGCATTGCTAATTTCAGAGTCCCGGCAACCATAGAGGAACTACAGAGCTTTTTAGGCCTTGTAAATTATGTAAACAAGTGGATACCCAATTTTAGCCACCAGAACAGAACCTTTGAAAGCATTGTTAAGGAAAAAACTGGGAAAAAAGGCAGACCTCAAGCCATTTTGGACTAGAGAGCAACACAAGGCTTTCACAGAGCTGAAAGCAGCACTAACTAAAATACAATCACTGGGATATTACGACGTTAAGAACAAAACTCAAGTTATTGCAGATGCTAGCCCTGTAGGCCTCGGAGCAATTTTACTACAGAGTGACTCAAATGGTCCACGCATAATCGCCTATGGGAACCGGACACTGACAGACTGCGAGAGAAAATACAGCCAAACCGAGAAAGAGGCCCTTGCCCTAGTTTGGTCTGTCGAGCATTTCAACATTTTCCTCTTTGGTAAGAAATTTGATCTTATTACTGATCACAAACCGTTGGAAATATTGTTTGGACAGAAATCAAAACCTTGTGCGCGCATTGAACGATGGGTGCTCAGGCTCCAATCATATGATTACAACGTGATCTACAGGCCGGGAAAGGCGAATATCGCTGATCCATTATCTCGTTTATGCAAATTAATAGATTCACAAACTAAGGAAGGAGACGAACACATACATCAAATTGTAGAGCAAGCAAGACCACGTGCGATCTTAATGTCTGCTATTATTGAAGCCTCAGTGAAAGATGAAGAGATAAGAAGAGTTAAGAAAGGAGTTTATGAAAAAGAGTGGAACGAAGCCGTTAAGAGCTATAAAATTTTCGACAATGAACTTTGTTTTTACGGTGACATTTTACTTCGAGGAAATCGAATTGTGATACCTCAGGTATTACGGAAAGGAGTACTTGATGCTGCCCACGAAGGCCACCCGGGAATTGTTGCGATGAAGGGAAGGCTCAGGTCAAAAGTGTGGTGGCCAAGAATGGACAAAGATACAGAAAGCCTCGTTAAGTCCTGCAAAAGCTGCACCCTAGTAGGATTGCCAAATCCTCCAACGCCCATGAAGCGACGCGAGCTCCCTATAGCTCCGTGGGTTGATGTGGCAATGGATCTACTAGGCCCATTGCCTAACAACCAGCACCTGCTTGTGATAGTCGACTATTATAGTCGATACAAGGAAGTCAAGATAATCAACTCTATAACCAGTTGTCAGATCATAAAAATACTGAAAGAAATTTTCAGCAGACTAGGCTACCCGGTCTCAATTACGGTTGACAACGGCCGACAGTTTGTGAGCGAAGAGTTTTGTTCATTTTGTAATGAATCATCATACACAATACAGTGCCGTACTGGCCGCAGATGAATGGCGAGGTTGAGAGACAGAATCGAGATATAGTGAAACGCCTAAAAATCTGTAATCTCGAAAAAAAAAGACATTAAGGATGGTCTGTTAGAATACCTTTTAATATATAACAGTACGCCTCACTCATCCACAGGAAAGTCGCCATCAGAGCTGTTTTTTAGACGACAGAACAGGGACAAAATTCCGTCAATTGATAGATTTGAAAGCACTCATCTTGACCCGGATGTGAGTGAGCGAGACAAGATTCAGAAAGAAAAGGGGAAAGAATATGCAGATAAAAGAAGAGGTGCCATGGAGTCTAGTCTGTCTGAAGGAGATAAGGTCTATGTTAAGAATATGGATAAAGTCAATAAGCTCAGCTCAAACTTCAATCCAACACCTCATACTGTACAGAGTTCTAACAAAGGAGATGTCACTGTAAAGAATGATTTAACTGGGCAAGTGCTAAGAAGGAATGTAGTCCACCTAAAAAGAGTAGAAGGACAGTGGAAAGCCGTTCAGAGGCAGGATCAGCAAGAAGGGACAAATGAAGAGGACAACGATATTGAAAGCGAGTAAATGGAACTGCGATATATTGTGCCATAATTCATTTATTTCTCATTGTTAGTACATATGTTCTAATTATAACTAACTACATAGGGTATATATAATATAGTTGGCTGTGTTAATGATTAACCTGGTAAGACTGATTACAGTATTATAGAAATATATTGATTTGATAATTAATCTCTTGTTGTCATTTATCTAATTTTACTTCAAGGAAGGGATGTAGTGTATGCGAGTATGTGAGTAGCTCAAATAGCATACATACGCTTTCTCGTGTGTCACGTATTGGCGGCAAAGGCTGGTGAAAAGTACTGTCACGATCTATGTACGAATGGTGGAGGCAAACCCAAGTGCAGTGAAGTAAACTGAGATACTTACTTAAATACGTGACATTGTCGAGCCAGTGCTATTATAGAAACACGGACTAAACATACACTATACCTATATTTAAGGGTGAGTACCTACACTTATTAATCATATACGTATGTACATTAACGCGAAATACAATGAAATTCGGAAGTAAACCTGAATAGTTTAAAAGGCTCTGAACGTTTTTTTGCATCGTAATTGATGTTTTTGCATCTAGGTACATTTAGTGTTAATGCAATGCTAGGATCTTAAGAGACTACTTTAAAAGGATTTATGGAAATTGCGGCGATTCGGGTTCGCTAAAAAATTTACGGCGTGGCACAAAATGGCGACCGGTCACTTGGCGCCTTTAACACTTTCGCAACCGAGAACCCGCCTGGTAGGCACTCGTAATCTTTTAGGGCTCTGTCGGTTTATGGGTAAAGTCTAGATTGTCCGTCTGGTAGTGAAAGTGTTCAATAAATTTATTTATTATTTGGTCGGTTTGGTTGTTCAACGCAGTGTATTGTGCAGTGAACCAACGAACTCAGTGGGCAGTAAATGAAGAATTCAACTTGAAACGTGTATTTGTTAAGATCAGCTATCACTACAAAAAACAAGACACCGAAAAACTGCATGCTCTAAGAGCAGACTCGACATTGGGCGAAATCATAACTTTGATGAAAGCCATATTTTAGTATTTTACACGTTACTTTGTGTGTGTGTGTCCGACTCTAGAATCTCCATAATTTGTCGATTCTGAAAGGAAATGTATCCACATGGCTTGTATAGTATCCCTGTGTATTTGAGGTGTGCGTGCAATAAAGAGGATTTGTATTGTACAGTAGGTACAGGTGTAGTGTAAATGAAGCATGTGCTAACAGATTAAACAACTCTTCGTTAGGTAGGACAGTTTTAAACAAGCAGTGTTCATAATCAATGTCATGTTTTTTTATTGCAGAAAACCAAATAAACATCCACGCTTTGGCAGCACTTGGTAGTGACGATGTGAAAGAATTGATACCCCAAGTAGGCCCCAGGGCCCTGTTTGTAAAGATCTGGAATGTATGGAAGAACGACTTTAACTTGCCTAGTTGCAATGTTTCTTTAAGTGTGAGTGAATTATTTTGCTTTTTTTTATCTTGATAGTTATCACACTAATATTATAAAGGCGAAAGTTTGTGAGTGTGTGTGTATGTTTGTTACTTCTTTAAGCTCAAGCGGCTAGACCAATATTGATAAAATTTGGTATGGCGGTGGCTGATACCCTGGATTGACACACAGGCTACTTTTTAACCGCGGGTAACACTGCGGGGCGCAGCTAGTCTTTAATATTTACATAGTTTTACATCACAAGTTTTAAGTACCTACAGAAAGCAACTTATTTAATAATAATAATAATAATTCGTTTATCTCAGGCATCAAAGGCCCATAGATAAATAAATACCTGTGGACACTTTCCAGAATTTGACCTTTAATCAGTTGTTAGACAAAAACTACGCGTATTACCAATACATTATTTATTTTGTTTTAATCACAGTTAAACAATCTTTAAAGTCCACATATGTCTTCTACGCTAGCTAGTTATGTTCGGGAGCGCGTGAGGACGTGTATGAAGGCAAACTCATAAAGTTTTGACTTAACTTTAATTAATTAAAAAGATACACGAGTGTACAGATTGAAGTTGAAACTGTCACTAACTTAAAATTAATTAAAACTATCTCACGATGCGGTGGGCAAAGTTCTCGCTACTGGCCACCTGCACGTGGGCGCGTTAGCCATAACATGCGTAGCTGCACGACGTGAATGCCACGTAGATACCACGTAGGCAACGTAGACCGAAGTTTGGAGATCAACCAAACGAATGGGACCTCAGACAAACTTGGTTACGGCAGCTGGTTCGATGCAGATTCGAGTTCGAGTTATAAAAACACTAGTTGACTTGTTCGTTCTTTAATTTTCTTCGGCAGTATGGTGATTTAACAAAAACAATAATTCATTATATGCTTTTTCCTTACAATCTAATAAGACTCGGGATCTGTAAGCGCAATACTGGCTCGCAGGCCAATAGGAGGCGTCGATCGATAGATGGTTCGGGAAGTGTCGTGTCTACGTTTACGGTTCGATTTCTACGTGAGATGTCTGTAGCTTTCATTGCGATTTCGTACTGAAAATGGGCTCTAATCGGACGGTGTCGTGAGGGCCTTTCTATATAAATGTATTTATGTATGGTTGTTATATGTTGACTATTATCTTTGATTGTCTGATTTTAATTGATCTTATATTGGATGCGTTAAAGGCCTCACGATAGAAAGAGATTATGGATATTGAATCCTACCTTATATCTCTCGTCGCATCTCCGTCGCTCTAATCTGCTTCGCCAGGTTCGCCCTGCTAGGCCGTTCACCGCCTGTTAGTTTAGATATATATGACATGACTGTCTCCAAGTGTCTCATATTAATGTGCATGGGAGTTTAATCTACGGTTATTAGGGAATCAGTTACTTGCATGAAGGCTTCTAATTATATACGTTAAGTGCAAGTCAGGTTAAGTCATAGTTCTATGGATAGAGCATTAAATCGGCTATGGGCTAAACAATAAGCAACTCTTATAGTCATAGGTCGTTCAGTGTCCCACATAAACTGTCTCAAAGCTAGCTGGGACTGTTCAGCTAGTATTCTAGGTCACCCGTCGCAGAGCTGGCTGGGACTGTTCAGCCAGTATCCTAAGTAGCTAGCTGGGACTGTTCAGCTAGTATTCTAAGTCACCCGTCGCAGAGCTGGCTGGGACTGTTCAGCCAGTATCCTAAGTAGCTAGCTGGGACTGTTCAGCTAGTATTAACTCAACGCTAGTCGGGCCGATCATCCAGCACCAGGATGACCGGAACTCACGCACTAGTTGGGCTTCCCCCCAATCCCCACACTGGTTGTCAGTAGGTCATGTACAGTTTCATATAGATTCTTATCATGGACAAACTCAAGGGCAAGGTATAACCTGTAAATCGTTATATATCTCATAGGTCTTTATACGGGCTCGGAGTATGCTAATATACCATGGACATGGATATGGATGATACATTTGGATGTAAATTATATTAGGCAATAACACATCATATCAAGACACTTAGCTTTCAGATGGTCAGCTCACGTGACCACCATCTTTGTATGGAGCCAGCAGTGACCCTAAGGGGTTCAGCGTAGACACAATGCACAACTTAATTCACCACGTTTCAAACCCAGAATAACGTGTAATGCCCCGCCATATCGGAAGTCAGCGGGAAGAGCATAGATAATATCGTTCATTCATCATAGACATTATTACCATAGACATTGTGAATAGATAACAGTTCACTCACCATAAATGTCCTACTTCCGTTCAGGGTAGCCAGCCGAGATGTTTAACGTCATCGCGATGTCAAGCATTCGCGACAGACGGTTCATAATTCACGTTAATTTTACGTTAACGTGAATTGCGGTTGACCTAATTACTTTAGGAACATTATAAAAACGGATTCCTGATGGGATTCTCCGTAGCTATCGCTTGGCACTATTGCGGAAGCGATAGCAGGTGATGTGATATTATCATAACATTGCCACGTGGTTCGGTACCACGTGAATATCTTATGCAATATTCATCGTTATGAAAGTGTGATATTCGGATCGGAATCGGTTCGGGAGTAGACCAGTTACATATATGTGTCTCTTTTACGGGCTTTTATATACATTTAGTACATAATAACTCAACTTATAGCGTCTTTTATGCGCACTAAATAAATTAAATTGTTGAGTGTGGACTGTATGGATTATTAAATAATAACTCAATTATGAAGATTAAAAATCCCGCCAGGCAAGCGGGAGACCGTAGATGTGGACGCTTCGGAGTGTGAGTGGTAAGTGAAAAGTCACTTTTTTTTTTTTAAGACATGACTTGAACTGTATCAGGGCTGGTTAGCCCTCACTACCAGTAGTCGGACTTTGTGTGGGAGTATAACCCGCTATGGGATTATCTCCGCGCCACAGGGGTAATTTGGGTTGGAGTGACGCGGGCGCACTGGGCGCATGGACTGCGTCGTGAATAGACTGAACCGAATCAGTCTGACTTAGGGCGGGAGGAGAGTGAAAAGAGAATCGGGTTATGAAAAAGAGAAAAAAACGCGAACTAAGTAGCGGTAGTTCCCCGCCGGCGGGGATTACGCTGAGGTGCCGTTCGGAGAGTTCGCGGCGACCATCGCTTGGATGGTTTCCGTGATCTCATCGTCCGGGTCAGATAGTACATGCTTCGGACGTCGGGTAAACCGACCTCTTTGCAATAACAATCTGTGAGGTGGATCCACAGAGGGATCGGGAGCTTGAGGAAGGTAGTCGGCTGCCTTCCTTATGAGGGGGTTCCCGTGGTTGGGAGCTATATCGAAGAAGCGCTTAGACGCTTTTTTGAAAAAACCAAACATGGTGGGAAGTTCCATGTCTTGGTGAAGGCTCAGGTTGGTCACATACCATGGGGTATCTGTCATCCTGCGCAAGAACTTATTCTGAACTACCTGAAGGGGCTTGAGACGAGACTTAGGCACGTGAGCAAAAGCTACACTAGCGTAAGTCATGATGGGACGAATACAAGTTTTGTAAAGCGTCAACTTATTTCTAAGAGACATTTTACTCCGCTTGTTAGTCATCGGACAAAGCCTACTCATAATGTGAATAGCGTGACCGCGAACACGCTTGATATGGGGACGGAAGGTCAGTTTCTGATCGAGGGTAACGCCAAGATATTTGACCTGATCCACCCAGGGGATGGGTCGGTCAAATAACCTAACTGGCTCCAACCTACGAGCACATGTTGTGTTCGTAGGATGGAAGATAATTGCAGCGCTCTTTTCGGGATTGACCTCGATACGCCAACGAGAGAACCATTGGCCTAGGCCGCTGATTGCCTCCTGGAGATATCGCCGAATAAGAGCAGGCTTACAATGAGTCGTATAGAGACAGGTATCGTCAGCGAATAACCCCAGATGCACTTTGTGGTGCCTGGGAATGTCATTCGTGAACAGAGAGTAGAGAGTGGGGGACAGCACTGAGCCTTGCGGGACGCCAGCGCGGATGGGGTGAGGGTCCGAGTACGTTCCCTCAATGCGGTAGCGGAAGCTTCGATCCCTTAGGAAATCTCGTATTATGAGTACGAGTCTGTCTGGCATACCCATCTCGTATAACTTGTATACTAGACCGTTATGCCAAACCTTATCGAAGGCTTTCGCTACGTCGAGAAAAATCGCACCGGTTTTCAACCCTTTGAACTTAGAGAAACCGTCCAACACGTGCTCCGCGATACGGTGCACCTGATGGACACACGAGTGTCCAGATCTAAAGCCGAACTGCTCGTCTATGAGGATCGAATTCTCATACGAAAAGTTGAGTATTCGCCTAAGAATAATCCGCTCGTATAGCTTCCCGAGGGAGCTAAGCAAGCTGATCGGCCTATAACTAGTGGGGGAGGTGCGGGGTTTTCCCGGCTTGTGAATCCCGATCACCGTTGCAGATTTCCACGCGGTTGGAAAGTGAGCATTGGTGAGGGCAGCATTGAAGATGCTGACAAGAACGAGGAGCAAAGCTTCGGGAAGAAGCTTGAGGATACGGTTGGAGATGCCATCCGATCCCGGGGATTTTCTGACGCGTAGTCCCTTGACCAGATCACTGACCTCCCGTACTGTTACGGGTTCTAGTGGGGGGGCTAACGGGGGGGCTTGAGACTTCCGCTCCACTTCCGAATCAATCCATGCGATATGAGTGTCATCGGCGTGAAGTAGACTCGGGGTACATTGTGACTCTAAACTGCCCGCAAGGCATTCAGCTTTTTCATCGTTTTGTACCGCGGGGGTTGGGTGATCCGGACGATCCAAAGGGGGAATAGAATAGACTGTGTCAGATTTAAGAGATCTAGCCAGTTTCCAGTAAGCCAGATGACTAGGCTTTATCTCTTCCAAATGAGCACAGAATGAGTTCGCCCGAAACTCGGTAGCCTTCTTGCGGAATTCGCTTTGCAAAGACCACAGCAAGGACCGGTTTTCGGGAGAAGGGAAAGCTATTTTGTCCTTAAGGGCTCTATTTTTCCGCTTTAACAAATCAACCAGGTCCGGAGGGAGGGGTCGGCGGTCGATATCGTCCGCCTCGACCTCCCTCGAGGCCTCACCTTGAATGGTGATAAGGTGCTTTGTAAAAGCGGCAATAGCTGTGTCTGTCTCGTCAGTTGTAGTTATTACGTTAGGAAAAGAGATTGAATCTAAGTGGGGGGGTTGTTGTCTTTAAGAGACCTGTTTCCACCTTGGCCCAATCCACGATCGTCTTGGTCCTAGGTGGAAGGTTACCGGGGTTTGGTCCGAATTTATAAATGACCGGCAAATGGTCGGAATCTAACGCAGTAACCACTTCTACAGAACGCAACTGTAAGGTTACGTTCTGTATAAGGGCCACATCTAATATGTCGGGTCGGTGTTCGACAATAGTTGGAAAATGAGTCGGTTCCCTAGGGGGGATAATTGAGAATTCGGTTGTTTCACTGGCTAAGAAGTTGAAAAGCTGAACGCCGTTTGGGTTAGATGCTACGCACTTCCACGCGGTGTGCTTAGAATTGAAGTCGCCTGCTGCGAAGACGACTCCATTGGGATCTGATTGAGCAAGTAGGTTTAAGTCTGTCGGTAAGAGTTTGTTAGAGGGAGACAGGTAGACTGACGCAATCGTTATCGGGTCGTGACCTTCTAACGAAATACGACAGACAGATGCCTCCAACTGAGTCAGGGGCGGGGGAGAGAGGGCAACTACGTGCAGACATCTGCGGTAGAAGATCGCGGTCCCTCCGAAGGGCCTATCTAACCTATCATTCCTAATCATTGCGTAACCGGGGATCCGAAATGATTTTAAATGCGGTTTGTAAAAAGTTTCCTGAACTAGAAATATATCGATAGAATGAGAACGTAGGAATTCCATCACCTCATCTTTCATCCCACGGAGACCGTTGGCATTGAAGATGCCAATAATTAACGAACGAGGTTTAAGCGTAAGGGGCGTACTATCCATAATAGTTAGTATTGGCACCGCGAGCTGACGCGAGAAGTTAATTAATTATTGCGAGCTGAGAGAAGTTCGCACCGCTCTTTGTAAAGAGTGTTTATCTCTTTATAAAGAGCTAGTGCGACGGAGGGCTCTTTCACAGACTTGAGCTCATCCTCAATTGCTGCTATGCGAGATGCGATAGCATTCGCACGCTTCAATTGAGGCGTACCCTTACTGGAAAGAAAAGTCACTGGGGGCGCGGGGGTATTTGTGCCCGCGCCACTAGCGCTCGGCATGAGTGCGCATCAACGCGCTTAAAATTAGGCCACGCCTCCGAATTGCCTCTTGGGTATCGTTTATTAAATTAAGAAAACATTACAATATTTATTCACAGGTACAACATACAGTAGAAATAGGTAAGTAAAAACAAAGGAAATAAAAACATTTATCTTAAAACTAACACAAACGACATAAATCAGGTAATGAGTAATTAAACGGTAGAAAATTACACTTACGTACTATATTATAACTAAGAGATCGACATACGTGATTCTATACATTAGTTAGGGTTATTTCCCACAGTCTTCCCCCCGTGTGCGAACACCGTCTCCGAGTTTTTTCTAGGAAATAACGATAAGTCTGGAGGCTGGGCGACGTATGGGTCCTGCGGCTGTGCGAACTTCCATTACTCTCACGTTGCCGTCAGGTCCTGGATAAGTTTTTATCACCTCGCCTCTAGGCCATGTTCCGCGTGGCATTGTGCTATCGACTATGAGCACGATATCGCCTTCTTTTACGTTTGCGTGTGCGGTTTGGCTAGGTCTAGCTCTCAGAGTAGGGCGGTATTCCTAGATCCAACGCTGCCAAAAATGGTCAGCTAAGCGCTGCGCTGTCTTCCAGGAGTTCGAGGACAGCACGACGTCTGAGAAGGTGCCGAAGGGCGACATGGCGTTGGAGCGACCCAGGAGAAAATGGTTTGGGGTAAGTGCTTCTTCATTGTTCAGCACGACAGGCGTAAGTGGTCGGGAGTTGACAATGTGCTCGGCTTCCAGCAGTAGCGTGTGCAGCACCTCGTCATGAGGGTGCTTTTCTTTTAGGGTTACTCGTAGCGCAGTTTTGATAGAGCCTACGAGTCGTTCCCAAGCCCCGCCGGCGGAGGAGTTGCCAGGCGGGATCTTTTTCCACACGATCTGCTTATGCTCGGCGAACAGCTGCATGTCCGTTTCAATGTTGCGGAGTGCGTCTGCTATTTCACGTTCGGAGCCCACGAAATTGATAGCGTTGTCCGAGTATATTACTGTCGGAGTTCCGCGCCGAGCCATCATTCTTCTTAGTGACATAATCATAGAGGAGGAGGAGAGGGCGCTTACGAATTCGAGGTGTACGGCCCGGGTAGTTAGGTATGTGTACAAAGCTCCCCATCTCTTTTCATGTCGTCGTCCGACAGTAACGGTCATTGGCCCGAAGAGGTCGCATGCAGTGGCTGTAAATGCGGGTTGATTAGCCATGAGCCTTTCTTTAGGTAAGTCGCCTAAGGGGGCCTTTGAGGGTGACCCCCTACGGGTCCGACACCATTGGCATCGATTGCATATATATCTTAGCGCGCCTCTCAGCCCTATCACGTGATATTTTTGAGCAATTTCATTCATCACGGTGGAGTGGTTACCGTGGTTGAAGGTCACGTGATAGTGTTGTATCAGCAATCGGGTGAAGTCTTCTTTTGCGTGGAGTATCGGCGTGGCAGTATCTCGATCAATTCTCCCATCTAGCAGCAGGGTTCCGTGGCAGTCCAACTTCACGGCTAACTTGCTGAGCGCCGACTTCTTGGGTAAATTTCGCCCAGCCTCCATGTGCTTTATCTCCTCGCTGAATGACGCCCGTTGACTTCGTTGAATATTCAATAATTCAGCGATTTTTAAGTGATAATTTTTTATATCCGTTTCTGTTTTCAATTTGAGCAATTTGGCTATAAATACCTCGGCGGCTAGCAGTACGGTAGCAGAGGCCCTAATCAAACGCGAGTATCGCTCTACTAGCGGCAAGGACGGAAACGACGTAAGTGACCTATCGCTAATGGCGGTTACGACCTTTTTAATGTGACGCTCTTCCCCGGTCGCGGGTAGCGTGTTCCTTTCCGATTTGTCTATCGGCCAATCGGATTCGTTCTTTAGGATAAATTCGGGGCCGCTGAACCATCTGTGGTCCTTGTTAAATTGTAAAGGGACGCCTTTAGTAGCGTCGTCCGCAACGTTTTCCGAGCTTGGGACCCACCTCCATTCCGTAGGCTTTGTACTGTCCTCGATTTCGGCTAAACGAAACGCTACGAAGCTTTTATACGATCGCGGGTCCGATTTTATCCATGACAGAACGGTGCGCGAGTCTGACCAGTAGTGGCAGCTCTTTATTTCGTAACTAGTTTGCTCCTTAATGGATTTAGCTAACCTGCATCCTAATACGCAGCTCTGTAGCTCCAGTCTAGGTATAGATATAATCTTTATCGGACTCGCACGCGCTTTGGCTGCTACTAGCCGTGATGTCCTGCCTACTGGCCTATCGCTCACAAAGTATACCGCGGTCGCGTATATTTTTTCGCTAGCGTCGCAAAAAACATGTAAGGAGCCTTGCCTATTGCTGGCTAGGACATAACGTTCTAGTTCTAGCCCTTTTAGCTGCTGTATGTTTTGTATATAGCTATTCCATGCGGGAACCGATTCGGGCAATATCGTATCATCCCATCCTATTCCTGTTCTCCAGGTGTCCTGGATGAGGACCTTGCCTAGGGCCGACACGGGGGAGGTGAATCCATGAGGGTCAAAAAGAGCCATTACGCTACTAGTCACCTGTCTTTTGGTGGGCAGTTTTTTACCCTCTAGGACCTCCCGTGGCGTGTTACGCAGATTTATGTTAAAACCTAGGGTATCGCGTTCGTGATTCCATATAAGACCTAGTGTTCTTTCTGCGTTACTACCGCCTATCACCGTTTTCGACTTAGAGCTCTTATCTGTGATATCTGACAGCACATAAGGATGACTCGAAGCGAAGCCTTTCAACTCGAATGAGGCTTTGGCGTTTAAATCTATTACGTCATTAACTATTTGTTTTGCCTCGACTTCTTTTTCGTCCATTGCTATCAGAAAATCATCCATATATGCGTTCTTTATTGTATATTCGGCGGCTTTAGGGTATCTATCCTTGTGATAGTCTGCGTTCCTATTCTTTACATATAGGGTGGTTGCCGGGCTAGAGTTTGCGCCGAAAACTAATCGTTTCATTCTGAATTCTGAAGGCTCACTCTGTCCGTCTCCCTCCCTCCATAGGAAACGGAGACTATCCCTGTCTCGCTCTAACACTTCGATCTGAAGGAGCATTTCCCTAATATCCGCAATTACTGCAATTTTTCCTTCGCGGAAACGCAGCAGTACGCCGAATAACGACTGTAACAGGTCCGGACCTGGGAGGAGCGCGTCGTTTAAGCATTTTCCGAATGACCTACTAGCTGCGTCGAAAACCATTCGCATGGAGCCTTTCTGGGCATGATATACCGGAAAATGAGGCAGGTACCAGGACCTCCTGGCGTCCTCCGGCGGTGGCGATTCCATTCTCTCTGCGTAGCCTTTAATAAGCAATTTATCTACTTGCTTTTTGTATTCGGACTTTAAATTCGCGTCTTTACTCAATTTATTTTCGAGAGAGTGTAATCGCTTCCACGCCTGTGACTTGTTACTAGGTAAGGACTCGTCATCGGACTTCCATAATAGGCCGGCCTGATATCTATTTTCGTTTAACAACGGTTTGCAAGTTGCATCTAATAATTCAATCGCGCGTTGCTCAGGGTCGGACTTGGGCGTGCGGTTTTCTATACCTAGTGACTTGATACTGAAATGTTCTTTAATCATGTCAGCTATCTCATTTTCGCTCACTTTCGCGGGACGCAAGTGGTTTACGACGAATGCGCGGTTACGGGGGACGTCATGGCTACCATCGAGTACCCATCCAATTTGGGTTAGGGAAGCCACTGGGAGGCCCATGTCCCCGCTTAAAATGCGACGAGCGACCAGTAAATGCCAGTGATCTTGCCCTATAAGTAATCATGGTAGGAGCCGCCTTGTCGTAATATATTTCGTCTTCAATTTCGCGTAAATGGTCGCACTTGTTCACTATATCCCGTGATACCTCTTGCGTCGCGAGATTGAGCCTATTAATTGTGTATGCGGACATTTTCTCTAGATGCCTACTACATGCGCCACGGATGGAAAAACTTATTTTACAGGACTCCTTATCCGATATCGAATTTCCGCCTACGCCTTAAATCGCGAGGATTTCCGTTTTCTCTCGCGGTGCTATAGCGTCAGCGACATGTCTCTCTATTAGAGATATGGAACTACCGTCATCCAGGAGGACGGTCGTTTGTATGGTGCCTAACGGGCCCGACAGCTCTACTGGGATGATTTTCAGGTAGGTATTCGCGCTACGCAAATGGTTAACTATTCCGTTAGTACTGCGCGAAGGAGTCGAGTTAAGTATCAATCCGTGTAACATTTTATGATGCCCTGATTCGCATTGATCAAAGCCGCAAGGTGTGTACTTGCACTTTACGGGGCG
Organism: Apotomis capreana; assembly: GCA_947623375.1. Lineage (NCBI taxonomy): Eukaryota > Metazoa > Arthropoda > Insecta > Lepidoptera > Tortricidae > Apotomis > Apotomis capreana. The sequence continues at coordinate 11,919,691 of OX392521.1, forward strand.
CTTATGATTGGAATCCAAGTAACGAAAACACAACTTATGTGTTTTGACGGCTTCCCATCTTTTTTCTACTGACATTTTCACAAAATCTGCACATTTACTAATAGAGTGCTCACCGTTGCACAATATGCAATTAATGCCATTCGTTGGTGGGGAATTCGTCGGAGTATTGCGCTGGGATTCCATCATACGCGGCCGTTGGGGTTTTTTTTTTTGTTATTAGAGAAGTTATTTTTATTATTATTTTGCCTAGTATTAACCTGCGCCACAGTATGTGGGAGATAATCATCGCAATCTGAATCTGATGAGCCGTAATTAAAACTCGATACGTGCGAGTGGGACGGGCGGCGCTCTCTCGCTCCCTCACCGCGCATGCGCGGGGCGGGGCCGTGGGAGATCTCGTTCACGAGATTTACCGGCTGTCTAACTCGCTGCCTACTATGCGTTTTTCTTGTTGCAACACTTATGTCGTTTAAAAACTGCGACATAGCCACAAGACCCGGTACGGATTTATTATTGATTCTATATTTATTCCATTCATAACGCACTATCAGATTCATTTTGTCGATGATTTTGTTTACTAATTCCGGCGCGTAAAGGAACTCGTTTTGGCGGAGTGCTTTAATAGTGGATACTACGTTAGCGACAGTTCCCGCGAATGCGGTAATGTTGCTATTATCCTCAGCTAAACGCGGCATGCGTTTTACGTTATGCATTTCCGCCAATATGATCTCCTCGGGATCGCCCAAATGCCGTTCTAATGCCTCTATTATTTCGTACGGATTCGACACGGTGTACATAATGGATTTTACAGCCAGCCGGGCTTCTCCGCGCAATGCCCTACGTAGCCTGCCTATGTTGCTTACGTCTGAGAATAGAGGCGAACTATCGTCGAATTCTGACCGAAATGCTATCCACTCGGCTATATTGCCGTCGAACGGCGTCAACTCGGGCACGTGTCGTTGAATGACCGGCGTGCTTTTATTACGATTGACGGCGTCGACTACTTTGTTAGATAACAATTCGAAGTCCCTATTCGCGAAAGCGGTACAATCGCGTTCTACCGGGGCTTCACGCGGCGCGAAACCGGGCCCTATTGCCTGCATTGGACAGTCTATACGCTGCTGTTGCTGTACCCAACCTAATACACGCGTGTCCCTAGCAGTCGGCTCGATTGTCAATGGCACATGTGAATTGTTGGATGCCTCAATACGTGCAATTTCCAAGCGATTCTTCGCCGCCATTGACGCCCGTTTCGCCTGCTCTAATTCCGCGTTATGTAACTCTAATTCGGCCATTAAAACGGATAACTGCGGATTAACACTGCCTAAGGGCGCGCCTACCACAGTGCCCGATGCACTCCTACAATGCCTAGGTAGGTCGTGCTCGTTAAGAGGAGGACGTTCATGTAACGGAACGTCCAGATTCGGATCTGAATCGTAATTAACTGGGGGCCTGCTGGCGGCGCGGCGCCTTCTAATTGAATAACGTTCGCGGGATGTGCCAGTTCGTTCACTTTGCCACTGCTACCTAAACCACCACCGCTGGTGCCTTTGCTCCACGTATTTGTACTATCACTTGTTGTCAACCCGGGAGACGGTGTCGCTTCGTCCGTACGGACGCTTCGCGAGCGTAAATGGCGCACAAATTCTTCGTCTGCGGACATTGTGATGACGGTGCGCGGGACGCGGGGGGGGGGGGGGAACACTGAACCTAACACCTACGCGAGCGTTACTGGAGATTGACGTCACTGTAACGCTTGAGAACCTAATTCCCTACGTTTTCTTCTTTTTTCTTTCTTCTTTTCTTCTTTCTTCACGTGATTGCCTCCACGCAAAGGTCGTAAAACAAGTCTGCGTTTGTCACCGTTACGTGCAGAAATGTAAGCCCCAGCTAAAGCTGGCGGAACTGGACCAAGCCAGACCAAGCTACTAAAGTCGCCGAATTAAGGAACCGAAGCCGAAGCCTCTCAAAATTCCCGGGGTCGAGACTAGCTCTTCCCCTTAGTGAGACAGTTGCCCTAAGGCCACAAGAGACAGTATGATGCACGCCGCACGGGGAACCGTAGCTCGCAGTAAAGTGCACGACGCGCAGGCTCTTGAGGTGATCTTCTATATGGGCAGGAGCTCTTCGTAAGCAGGAATCTTGAGGCTTCGTTCTTGACAGGAATCTCTTCAAAATAGACAGGAATCTCTTCTATATTAGACTGCAATCTTGAGATTTCTTTCTTAAGACTTCTTTCTTGACAGGAATCTCTTCATAATAGACAGGAATCTCTTCTTAATAGACTGCAATCTTGAGATTTCTTTCTTGAGACTTCTGGCTTCTTTAGACGCTTGATGCTGCTTCTTTATTGATCCGGATCTCGAAGTACCATTGTTGAGTGTGGACTGTATGGATTATTAAATAATAACTCAATTATGAAGATTAAAAAATCCCGCCAGGCAAGCGGGAGACCGTAGATGTGGTCGTTTCGGAGTGTGAGTGGTAATTGAAGAGTCACTTTTTTTTTTTTATCCACGGTTGCTTGCGGGTCCGAAGGACCCTTTGCACTGCTGGTGCCAGACGTGCTACTCCGCTTGGAGAAGCACCGGAGTTTGACTAACCTAACTTATCTAAACTAAAAACTAAGACTAATCTACTAGATCTCTGGAGGGATCTCTGGCTTAAAAGTGGTTAATACTAAATGAGAAAAAACCATGGATAATTAACAATTAACTAGAAACTTTGTTTAATTGTGTGTAGTTCTAGTTTGCTCCCAGTGGGGGCGCCTACTGAAATATACTGCCCTGGTTGCTAATACTGAGGGGTGCTTATTTTTACTGACAACAGGGTTGATGCTACGTTTAACATTGCTCCGCCATCGACTATGCTTAGGATGACGCTTGGAGCTTGAGGAGACGGCGACTTCAGGAGAATTCCCTACAGTTGCCCTATCTGAAATAACTACATCGTCAGAGGTGACGTCATCATTTAATGTATTGGCTGTGCTTGCCTTGATGTTCTTAAGGAACTCATGGAAGTGGTGATGGGGGCTGACCCTCCCGTCAGGGTCGGCTGGGTCGATGTCATTGTCATCGTCGTCTGTCCAGCACTTGGTCTTAGTCCATTTCCTTGGGGGGTAATCTATGAGTGCTTGCGAGAGCTTATTGGGTTTATCAATTAGTACATTTTTGGGGCGCCTACGACCCGAGGAGGCCTTGGGATTTGGTATGTAACTGCAAGCCTGCTTGATGAGGTTGGGGCTATCAGTTGATTTATCGAAAAAGCGCTCAGAGCACTTTTTGAACCATTGTTGTACGGATTCCATATGGAGGTCCCTATGAATGTTTGCGTTCCTGAGATACCCGGGAGCTCCTATGGCTCTTCTCAGGAACTTACTTTGGAGTGTCTGAAGTGGGTTCAGTGTGGAATGGGGGGCGTGTGCGAAAGCAACGCTGGCATAAGAGAAGACAGGTCTAATGCATGTCTTATATATGGTCAGCTTGTTTCTCGTCGAGAGTTTACTGGATTGGTTTAACATAAAGTGGAGTCTACCGAGGTAGAAGGCCGAGCGGGCCCGGACCTTCTTTACGTGTGATCTAAAGTCGAGGCGCCTATCTAAAGTGACTCCTAGATATTTTGCTTCTCTAGCCCATGGGATTTGTTTTTTATATAGACTCGGCTGTTTAAATGAGCGTGTGTAATCGTCGTAGTTCCCCCGTCTAGAGAATAAGATGGCAGAGCTCTTTTCGGGGTTGACTTTGACTCTCCACTTACGGCACCAGTCACCTAGGTGATTGAGTGCTGTTTGGAGGAGATTGGTGAGTAAGATCTTTCTACGGTGTGAGACATAGAGGGCAGTGTCGTCGGCGAAGAGTGCATAGTTGACACTCGGGACTTTGGGTATATCATTGATGTATAAGAGAAAGAGAGTCGGAGCTAATACCGATCCCTGGGGGACCCCGGCTCGAACGGGGTGGCGGGAGGAGAGAGTGCCTTCCACTTTGTATCTAAAGCTTCGATTTGTTAAATAGTCTCTGATTAAGGTGATGAGACGGACTGGCATTTTGTAGGAGTAGAGCTTGTATAACAAGCCATCATGCCAGACCTTATCGAAGGCTTTAGCCACATCGAGGAAGACAGTGCCTGTGAGTTTTGGACGAAGACTACCTATCAGTCCCTCAAGGACGTGTTTGGTAAATCGGTGTACTTGGTGGGTGCTCGAGTGCCCGGGTCTAAAGCCGAACTGCTCGTTTACTAGTAGGCCTTCGGAGGAGATAAACTCCTTGAGGCGGGCTTGGATGACGCGTTCAAATAGTTTCCCCAGCGTCTTTAAGAGACTGATGGGGCGATAGCTAGTGGGATCGGGGCGGGGTTTGCCTGGTTTGTGGATGCCGATGACAATAGCCTCCTTCCCCCCCTGCCCCTGCGGAGGTAAATTGGCTGTTGGCAAGGGCTGAATTTAATATGTCCATGAGGAGGGAAAGAATGTGAGAGGGCAGAAGCCGCAGCATTCTGTTCGGGATACAGTCCTCTCCCGGGGCTTTCCTAACTGAGAGGTGCCTGACTAGTGTTTGAATTTCCTCTACCGTTTGAGAGGGGGACAGCTGAATGTCTGGCTAAGGCGTCTTGGATGAGATCAAGATGGGTCTGATCTACTGGCTGAGTGCTAGGCGAGCATTGAAGCTCAAGTGTGTTAGCCAGGCATTCAGCTTTCTCTTCATCAGTGAAGGCGGGTTTGTCGGAATCAGCGACGGCAAGTGGGGGCAGGGCCACGACGGAGTCGTTTATAAAGTGTCTCATCAATCTATAAAAAGCTTGGTGGTGTGGAGTGATCTCACTCATCTTGTCCTCCCACTTGCAGTCCCTGAAGTCCTTCATTTCCCGTTTGAGTTTTGTACGTAGTCCGTTTAGTATAGTCTTGTTGGATGGGGATGGGTCCCTATCGTAAACGTGTGTGGCGTGATTTTTGGCCTTAACGAGCTCCTTAAGGCTGCGTGGGAGGTTCCAGCGTTGGTTTACCTTCTAAATTACTAAGTCGGCCACAACCAACGCGCGTCTGAATAATAATATCTCAGCCACTAGTTATCTTCTTTGTAAGCCACTGTAATCGTAACTTAGCATGGTGGTTATTTTTTAGCATCTAAATTTGAGGCATGCATTCAAATAGCAAACTTCTAAAATATTAATATATGACACCAAAATAGTAACTCTATTAGCTTCTAATTTTGTAACTTAGTATGTTTAAAATGTAAGTCATCCTACATTAATCGATGGTAAAATTTACCTAAAATTGACATCAAATAGTATATTAAAGCCATTATTATTACGAACTATTGAGGAGAGAACAAAACAAAATACTTAAATCTCATTTTAGGTTAAGGTCGCAGTTCGGACCTGCCTTAGAACTAGATTAATGGGTTACGTACCGTTATCAAATATCTAATGTTTAATGTTTAATTTAATTATATTTTTTTTTAGGGTCGCCGTTCAACCTAACACTCCTCCTCGCTTCGCTCGTCGTCGTACCTAACCTAAGCCAAGTCAGACCTGCCTTAGAACTAGATTAGAGAGTACGCAGATGAACCTATTGCAATATGAACGAACACGGGCGGGTCGGTCGGTACAAGAATCGAATGGCGCTCTCTGATTGGTGCAAATGGCCGGTGGCTGTCATGTCGCGCACTCGCGCCAAATCGTACCTACAGTGGCTATTTTCACGATAAAAGAATATGAAGTATTATTTTACATGTTAAGTTATAATACAGGGTGTAACCGACAGCGTACCGAAAACGAAAACCGTAGTTTTAGACCATAATCACGAACTGAAAACGAGTGTTCATTTTCTTGGAAAACTCAAGGATAAGATTTTCTAGAATAAATTATAAAACTCGCCGCGCAATGTATTGCGTCCAATTCTCTCGGGTGCAGACGCGAGGGGAGGGGAGCACGCGGCAAGCATCGACCGTTCTAGGCGCTACCCACTCCACTCACGCGTCGTCGGCGCAAAACATACCGTTACGCCAATGCGCATCGAATGACATGAATGAATGCAACCACAAAAACAACGCAACCACAGATCACAACTAGTATGTAGTACCTAACACCAATAACAACTGACCGATAAATTAAAACAGTCTAAAAAGATTATTTTCATTCAAGCAAGTAAAGCAAATAAAATGTGCGGGTAGGTAAACATGAATCATGCGTCCGACCGTAACGGCCAACGGGCGCGTACTAACTGGCCTGGCGGATCAATGACCGGCCAGTACCGTTATCTGTCCCACTTCCCGCGCTTACATAATACTGTTTGTGATACGTTGCGTGTTTCGCGGAAAATGCTATTTTCATGCGATTTTTCATGAAAAATTGTTACCGGTAGATTTCGATTAACGGAAAAATAAAGAAAAAATGAAAACTCGCGAGGAAAATTTGTGAATTTTCTCAAAGAAATTTCCACGATTTTCCAGCCCAGAATAATGGTCTGAAGCCATGGTTTCAGTTTTCGGTACACCGTCGGTTACACCCGGTATATGATGTTGTCTATGGAAGCTCGAACATATCATTTTTGAGGAGCTTGTATTGAAGCTGTAAAATGAAAAATGATGATGAGTTGCAAATTCCGTTGCCGAGTTAGTAAATTAAATGTATAAATCAGAAGGACAAGTAATAATAATTGTTGATTGTGACTTGACGCTTTCTTTAACATTTTTAGTTGGCGTTGTGAAGAAGATGAATTAGTTTATTCTGGCTATCTCATTTTCCCGATGCTTGGTTATTAAATGAGAAGTTCGACCAAGTGGCCAAAAAAAAAACTGCGGCCGGATATATTATTTCTCTTAATAGAATACCAGTTTACCTAGGTGTTAAGTATAGAATAAAATAAATATGGTTAAAAATACTTGTCTTTTATTAATTTTATTTTTGCCGCACTATTTATGGGATATCCAAGCTGTCTAAATTTTAATTGTATTTCATCAGAAAATTTTTCTTTTTCAGTCAATTGAGTATGTATATTTGTACCTATATAGCCATTTAGCCAGCGCAGTATTGCAAGCCCAGATTCATTCTCTAAAATCGAAACTTACTTTTATGGATAGTTGTCGAAAGAAAAAGCAAGCATTTCAATGTTAAAGACTACATCTTTGCTATTTATACTGCACTGGCTAAGTGGCTATATAGGACCAAATAAACAATTAAAATTACTTGATTGAAATAGATAATAAAAATTGATTGAAATAAACTACAGTAATTGTTTGAAATAAACAAGTTCAATGCTTGGATAGAACATTACCCTTGTACCATTCAATTAGGTTCATTAATTATAGCTATCAAGTTATTTGATTTATTTAATCGTGCACTGTATATATTTCATAAAGTAGACTTGATTGATTTAATCGTGCACTATACATATTTCATTAAGTAGACTTGTTTAATTTAATCGTGCACTATATACATTTCATAAGGGAGACTTGATTGATTTAATCGTGCACTATATAAATTCCATAAAGGAGACTTGATTTATTTAATCGTGCACTATATACATTTCATAAAGCAGACTTGATTAATTGAATCGTGCACTATATATATTTCATAAAGTACACTTGATTGATTTAATCGTGCACTATATAAATTTCATAGAGTAGACTTGATTGATTTAATCATTTTACTTGATTTCTTCAAACATTTTCTTTAATTGTATCTGTAAAGACGTTGATGGGTTTTATTAAGGATTTCTTGATTATAGTAGTATTAGTAGTCAACAAACATGATTTTTATATTTAAGTCATGACTGGATTTACAAAGTTACTTTATTACCTTTTTCAATCATTTCAACTTGATTGCTGCAATCAGTTAACTTCATCTGCTCCCTATACATTAAGTTACTTTGTTAAAACAATCAAAATTTTGATTAATGTAATCATTTTTTTTTTCTCAGTGTGTGGCACGCTGACACCGAATCGCAATACTCTGCTCGCCAATGACGAGACTACCAAGAGAATCGAAATGCCGTGGCACGCTGGCATATATTCCAAGCGCTATATCCCTTACAAGCAAATTTGCGGAGGTACTCTGGTCAGCAGTACGATTATCATATCAGGTATAAACAGAATAAAGAATTTCGAAGCTTTTGAAATATTGTACGCTTCTGTGCTGAGAACTAAGAACAACTAAATAAATCAGGCATACAATATAATAGTTAGGACTTTATAGGACATCAATGTATGGGAACCAATATTTTTGTCATTAAAGCATGAGCCTTGGCACACTTGTTACTTAGGTGCACTAGAGTTGAAAACGCCCGGGAGACGAGCGCGGACGCCCCGCTGGTGGGGAGGGGGAGGGGGGAAGTTACGTTCCGCCGCGCGTTCTTTCGGTCCTCCTATCATCGTATTTATAGAGACTATGGCATGTTTGGTATCGTTTTCGGATAAATTGAGGATGGCCAATCATTTTCTGGGACATTAATAACAGTGTTGGGCATTCAAGAATAAAATCGTAATTTGAATAAGAATTCGTAAGAATAAAATCATGTTGATTGTAATCCCGTCAAGATTATTCAAATAAATTCGTCGGGAATAATTCGTTGCTGAGAAAATTGAATGAAGATAACTTATTCTTAATCAAATAATTTCATTCATGATTTTTTAATTCAAATAATATTCCACGAATACGAATGTAAGGGTTGGGGTACCTGGATTATTAATATGACTTATTAGGTATAGGTAGAGATAGTAGTATTTTGTCTTACCAAGCCCACGCTCGAGGGGTATACTAGTAGCCATTGATTGAAGAGTTCCATCACCCAACTCCTGACTCCATCATCAGACTAACCTCCCCAATTGTAATGTATAGGACTCATAAAAACAAACCAAATGAGCCCATACTCGAGGGCTATACTAGTACCCATTGAAGAGTTCCGCTGTTCAGTTTCTAGCTTCATCATCAGATCATCATCAACATTTGGAAGATACCAAAAAATACCTATTGTCATAAAACCTACTTAATTTCACATAAATCCAAACATTAAAACTTAGTAAAGATCAACTTACAAAATAAAACCGATTGTATAACACACAGAGTTGGGCAAAAATTAATTGAATAAGAATAAGAATAAAAACAGAAAAAGTATTCTTATTCAAATCGATTTGAATAAGAATAAATTCTTGTACTCGTAATTCAAATAAAATTAATGTGAATAAATCATGTAATTTTTATTTTAAATGAAGAATAAAAAACAAAATAATTATTTTAGAAATGGCATAATTTAAATACCATTTTATTTGATTAAAATGTTAATTGAATAACGTTAATTTGTAGTATGGATGTTATACAATCGGTTTTATTTTGTAAGTTGATCTTTACTAAGTTTTAATGTTTGGATTTATGTGAAATTAAGTAGGTTTTATGACAATAGGTATTTTTTGGTATCTTCGAAATGTTGATGATGATCTGATGATGAAGCTAGAAACTGAACAGCGGAACTCTTCAATGGGTACTAGTATAGCCCTCGAGTATGGGCTCATTTGGTTTGTTTTTATGAGTCCTATACATTACAATTGGGGAGGTTAGTCTGATGATGAAGTCAGGAGTTGGGTGATGGAACTCTTCAATCAATGGCTACTAGTATACCCCTCGAGTGTGGGCTTGATAAGACAAAATACTACTATCTCTACCTATACCTAATAAGTCATATTAACAATCCAGGTACCCTAACCCTTACATTCGTATTCGTGGAATATTATTTGAATTAAAAAATCATGATTAAAATTATTTGATTAAGAATAAGTTATCTTCATTCAATTTTCTCAGGAACGAATTATTCCCGACGAATTTATTTGAATAATCTTGACGGGATTAAAATCGACATGATTTTATTCTTACGAATTCTTATTCAAATTACGATTTTATTCTTGAATGCCCAACACTGATAACACACATACTACAAATTAACGTTATTCAATTAACATTTTAATCAAATAAAATGGTATTTAAATTATGCCATTTCTAAAATAATTATTTATTTTTTTATTCTTAATTTAAAATAAAAATTACATGATTTATTCACATTAATTTTATTTGAATTACGAGTACAAGAATTTATTCTTATTCAAATCGATTTGAATAAGAATACAATTTCTGTTTTTATTCTGATTCTTATTCAATTAATTTTTGCCCAACTCTGATTAATAACATGTTTTCATAGAAAAAAATAGAAATAAAGGCAAAAGTCAGAAATTCTTAGTTAAAAAAAAATCCTTTCTGCACCGATTACGTGAAAATGATATGGGCATGAAAAAAATATTATTATAAAGCCACATTTATGTAGATTTAAAAGACATAATTTATTAGAACTATTATTAATAGCAAGTACTAAAAAAAATTTTTTTGAACAACAGACTCATCAAAATTTTACTTTATAAAAATAAGGACCCAACAACAAATTTTATAAATGTTGGAATATGTAACGTAAGTAGCTTAATTGTACGATATTTAACGTAGTTTATAGCTGTATTTACGTTTGTCAGCATGTGTATTATATTTTAAATTGCGAATAATATAGGTACTTATAAACGTTTGATGACTTCAATTGACTGGTTCAAAATAAAACTTACAAGTCACAGATCCGATTATATACCTATTATTGTTAATCTGTATATAAACAGTTAAATTCATGCATATACTTATGGGTAACATGCTCCATTACATGCACACAACTCAGTGCACTTGAATTTTTGTTGGATACACCTGCATCTAGCAGCGCATTTCTTTATGCTGCACTTGATCATTTCCATGCAGGCTTTGGGCTCGAAACCTACTGGCAAGCTATTCCCATCTCTCATCAACTTTTTTACATCCCCAATCAGAGGGACTAGGAATATTTTGGATTGGTAACATTTGACCCCATACATGAACTGCTTGAAAAACGGCCCGCAGGAAATGCTGGTGCAATGCTGCATTCGTTGGTGGAATATTTCCAACTGGCGGTCTTTTTTCGTAAACAACTGCTTTCTGCAATCATTTACAGCAGAAACTAAGCTGGATCTAAAACAAAACTGTTTTATGCACAACTACCCTAAATTATTCATAGTTTTATGTCAACATATTCAGAATATAGATCCCTATGCCGCAACGCTTATTTGTATAGAACTTGCTCGCAAACCACAAGTGATAATCTATATCTGAATCCCTAACGTTTTTTAACCTATTTTTGCATTCCCTAACGTTTTATGTCATAATGATCACTTGTCCTAACACTCATATGCCCTAATATTGATTTCCCTAATATCTTATTTCCTAATGTCACTTGCCATATTGATAATGTATCCTAATGTCATTTGTCATAATTATCATTTCTCCTAACACTCATATGCCCTAATTTTGGTTTTAATCGTTAGGCTCGGGCTCTGTTGTGGTCGCAGTTCTAACCTAACCTAACACATTAAACTACTTTACTGGTAGCAGTTCGGTGGTTGCACAAGGGGCGGGGACTTTAAAAAACGAAAATTAATTTTAGGGATTTCGAGGAATATGGCAAAAAATATTAGGGATATTGATAGTTAGGGATATTGATGTTTCGGACAAATGAGTTTTAGGACAACCATTACGTTATGGAAAATGATTGTTATGGCAATTGATCGTTAGGGCATTAGCCCATTAGGACATAACAGTTCGGGCAAGTGATTTTAGGATAAACGATGTTAGGGATCGCGAGGGAGACTCGCGGCAAAGTCCCTGCGTGATCGCCTTTATACAAAATTCGCTCGCAAATTGCATGTGTGATAAGGCTCTTTTTTAATTTTTTCGACAGCGGCCCACTGCTTCTCGTGGGAAAATGGAGATGGGGTCCAACTAAGCGATCACTACGCGGCGGTGGTTGGCAAGTTCTACCGCTCTTGGAACCACGATGATGGTGGACAAAAATTTGATGTAAGTGGGTAAATCTACTTAACTAGGTATATGTATTATGATTTTATGAATAAAGATTATTATTATTATTCTCTTTATTCATTTCCTGTCTTATAGGCCAGTACGCGGAGCGTGATGTACATGGACGAGGTTTTGATAATTCTAGTCCTTTTTTTTGTTTTAAGTGGACAATTAAGGTCAACTCAAAGCTATTTTTAATAAAATAATAAATGACAGGGTGATGCGTTAGGTATGGCTTAGGTATTTCTTATGCATGATTATTATTTAATCATTATAAAATTAAAGCTCAAAATTTCAATTGCCGTGGAATAAAAACTATCAACAGAAATTAATATTGAAATTTTAGAATATTGACTTCTATGGAACAGCGATAGATGGCACTACGATATTAATTAAACGTTATAACTAAAACGTGTCAGTATTTAAATCAGTTTAGATGTGTTCTATGAGCTTCTCGTAACTAGTTGTATTGGTATTATAAAACTCAAGTCCGATCATTATAAATGTGCAGCCTTTGATAACTCTAAAGTTCTTGGTTTTTGCTGAGGGGACAGATAATGTCAATGCAAAGGTATTTTGAAAAAAAATTGAATTTTACGAGCTATACATTTTTTTTAATTAAGTATTTCAGATTTTTTTATGTTATGAACCTGATATATTATTCTTATACGAAATTACAATTGTATCGAGTTAAGAACTGATTAATGAATTTATTACACAAATTTTAAAAAATTGAGGGTTGTGGATATGCGAGATGGTAAGTCATCGTTAGGTGGTTATAAATCCTACATGGCAATATTCAAAAGCGATAAATGTCTTTCGATAATCTTTTAGAGTCGGGTTATATTTTTTGGAAAACAGATTAGAATATAAAAGCCTATGCAATCATAATAAAGATAATAAAAAATACATTTTCCCTCGTATAAATTCCATTATTATATGTAAACTCATGATTTTGCTCTTTTATAATTATGATCAACTTACTTGATCAACACACGCAAAACAGAGAATGATACATATTATGCAATTTATTAAAATAGCGATCAAATAGTTCCGCAGTCTTTAAAATTCGCGCGCCGCGCCACGCAAGTCACGCATCGCTGCCGGTCACAAAAAATACGAAAACCTGTTCAGGGTATTCTCACGCCGCGGTGTTCTAACATTGAAACCAGAAAAACTTAATTAGAAGCAGTGGCGTGCACGTCATATATGCAAAAAGGCAGTGCCTACCTTATGATTTAACTTTATTATGGTACCCCCTTATATTATATTATTACAAACTTACCCATAATTCCGTTTGCATTAGTAGTCATAAGTGTGTACATGCATAAATCAATAACTTCACAACTAAGCAGTTTGCGCACTCTATCGGATTAGCGTTGAGTTACCAACAACGTACGTAGTGATGAATAAATCAAAACTCAATCGAATGCGCTGCACTAGCGCCACGGCGCGCGGCGGCAGGAATGGCACAAACAAAGGGGCAATAATTTGAAACCAGGAAAATTGAAGATTGGGTTCTATTGTGTAACACAGCCGCAAAGTAATGTACGTTCCTGTAAATATATAATATAATGGAACACAATGACAAATTTCACGCATGTGTGCATTTAGTCAGGCACTGCCTAAGCAAAAGCACCCGTCTCATTTCATAAATATTTTGGGCTTATAATGCGTAAATTTGCTACGTTTCGTAGCGTTTCGTTGGTCTCATGGTGTTACGTTTTGCTTCGGAAGAACGAGGTATCAAGTTCAAATCCGGAAGTGACTACGTGATTTTTTCTTTTTTCCTTTTCATGAAGTACTTTTTATTCTATAAGATTACTTTGAATCTGTAATAATAATAAAACAAAGTAATCTCATCGAGTTCATATTATTTTTTTCTGCCTAACCTGTCAAAAAACTCTATGCGAGTGCACTGATTAGAACAATACTTACACATTTTAGTAAGGCTTGCAATTTGCATATTCTCCCGTCTCGATCTACGCATCACTTTCCTAACTGCACAGCCTCGCTCTTAGATATTTCTCTAACTTCATCTACCCGTCATGTCGCTAAACATGGACAGTACTCTGCTGACGTTTTTTCTTACCACGATCTTCTTTTTCTGTCCTACAAAGTTCGACCTCCTAAGCCTGAAGCCAAAACCCTTTTCCAGCGCAATTTTAGTAAGATCGATGTAGATAAGCTTCATGATGACGCGCTGATGATCGACTGGAGTGTAATATCTCAAGCTGAATCTATTGATGAGAAAATATCTCTTTTTAACTCCCTTCTCATTCAGCTGTATGATGTCCATTCTCCGGTTCGAGCTATTAAAGTAAAACATCTTCCTGCTCCATGGCTCACTACAGAAATCAGATCTCTCATTGAGAAGAAGAATTGAGCCAAGTCCAAATACAAATCAGATCCTTCAGACAACAACAAAAACCGCTACCACACTTTGCGGAATCGGTGCAGCACTGTGTGTCGAGACGCTCAAAGGCGTCATATCCACAAGTCTGTCGAAAACGGTGATCACCTCTCTAAAGTGTGGAAGTTTTTAAAGTCGCTTGGAGTTGGGAAATCTCAAGAGAACTCTTGTCCCAAAGATGTTGACCTCGACCAGTTAAACCTGCATTTCTCTTCTTCTGCTAATTTTTGTGGCCCTGCTAAAACCAGGACACTTGATTATCTTTTATCACTCCCAACTCCAGACTATAATCCCTTCTTTCTTGCTCAATTTACTGACAGTGATGTTAAGAGAACTCCCTCCTTGACCTCCTTGTTCCTATAATTACCAGCATTCTGAATTTCTCCATCTCCTCTGGTCTATTTCCTTCAATTTGGAAGGATGCCGATATCATACCATTACCAAAAAAATCAAATCCCGCCACCTTCTCCGACTGTCGTCCTATATCCATTCTTCCTTTTTTATCCAAAGTCCTTGAGCGCCTAGTTTTCCAGCAACTTGTTTCCTTTTTTAACAGAAATGACCTTCTTAATCACTATCAATCTGCTTTTCGTTCCGGTCATAGTACGGCTACTGCACTTGTGAAAATTACAGACGATATACGGGCGGGTATGAACGACCGTAAACTGACTGTGTTAACGCTCTTAGATTTTTCCAACGCGTTTAACTCTGTTGACTTTGATATTATGTTGGGTATATTGCGTTCTCTTAACATATCTCCTGCGGTAATTGATTGGTTCCGTAGCTACCTGACTGGTCGTCGGCAGCGTATAAAGGTGGATGCTTCCCGATCTTCTTGGTGCAACACGATGGCCGGTGTTCCGCAGGGCGGCGTGTTGTCTCCTTTGTTATTCTCTGTATTTATAAATTCAATCACTCATAATCATAATCTATCTTCACGTTATCACCTTTATGCCGACGACCTTCAAATATATTCTCAAGGATCAGTTGTCGATCTGCCCTCAGTCATTTCTTCAACGAATTTGGATTTGAAACGTATTCTAGAGTGGAGCAGTAACTTTGGCCTACAAGTAAATCCGTCAAAAACTCAGGCTATCATCATTGGTAGTTCTAAATTGATTTCCACAATCAACTTGGCTAATATTCCTTCTGTTGTTTTTAATGGCGTCTTGATCCCTTACTCTTCCCAAGTTAAGAACCTGGGTGTCATTATGGACTGCACTCTTTCTTGGGCGCAACAATTGAATGAAGTGAGCAGAAAGATGTTTACCGCTGTGGGCTCTCTTAGAAGGCTTCGTAATTTCCTCCCCATCGCCACTAAAATTGCGCTCGCCCAAACGTTGCTTCTCCCAATTCTAGATTATGCTGATATCTCTTATCTCGATATTTCAGAAGAGCAACTTAATAAGCTTGAGCGCATTCAAAATATCTCTATACGATTCATATTTGGGTTACGCAAATATGATCATATCTCTAGTTTCCGATCACAACTCAAGTGGCTCCCTATTCGTCATAGGCGTAACTCTCACATTCTAACTGTTCTATTTGGCATACTCTTTAACCCAGCAACTCCACAGTACCTTAAAGAGCGTTTTAGTTATTTCTCGTCTGCAAGGTGCGCTAAAAATTTCCTTTTAACTGTTCCCCCCGCCCATTCTAAATTTTATTTCAATACTTTTACTGTCCAAGCCGTTCTGCTATGGAACTCGCTCCCAGTTGAATTGCGAAGTGCTAATTCCCTGTCTATATCTAAGAATAAGATTGCAGAACATTACCTATCTCTCGAATAATAAAATTGATTGTATTGAGTTGTGTTATATAAGATTCTTATATGTCTAGTGTCTATTTATATTATTGTATATATATATATTTAAGTATGTGTGTATAAGTTTATGTATATCTATTTATGTATGTGTATATTTACCCATATGTGTACTTGTTTTCTGTTAGTATCTAATTTTGTGCTCCCTTCGCCTTTTGCTGCACCTACTCTGTATTAAGTTTAAATTTTTCATCAATTTCACTGCCCAACGGTTGTCTGGAAGAGATCGCTCTTTAGCGATAAGACCGCCTGTTGTCTACCGTTATTTATAAATTGTATTTGACTTGTTTCCTTTTGTAAACTTTTATTGGTGTGCAATAAAGTATTGTTGTATTGTATTGTATTGTATTGTTCAATATCACGTCACGTGCAACGTTGTCAACTTCGCAGATAAAAGAATTGAGATCTATATGGGTGCCAAGTTCTGTGCCTTAATTTTTTTAGATACAAGAACATACAACATACTACAGTAATGTATGTAACAGTTTCTTGTTCCTCAATACAATACATATTTGCTACTTAATAGTTAATATAAATTCTTAAATTATAACATTTATAACAAACAATTATTTACTCAATGCATTTATTTTACTTGGTGTGTAATTCAATATCAAGACGATGTTATATGTTTTATTATTCACTTTTAGAGGTCCAGTTAAATATTTTTTTCTTCTTATATGCACTTTATTGATAGCATAAACTAGGTAAGTAGCTACATTGATCCTACATTGCTACATGCCATGAGAGAAAAACGGGGGAACTTATTTGTCAAAGTGACGTAGCGTTCAGAAAAGATTAATTCATATTCATAACACGGCATCGACAACCGAAAGCTTCCGACCGCACACGACGATAAGCGAACGAGGTCGATTGCTTGTCGCAGCATACTACTACGGTTATGATCACATAATAATAATAAAATAAATAAATATCGGACAACCTCACACAAATTGATCTAGTCCCAAATTAAGCTCAGAAACCTTGTGTTATGGATACTAGACGACGATATACGTACTCATATAGATAAGTATATACTTAAATACATAAAACAACCATGACCCAAGCACAAATATTCATCACATGTCGCGGAACACGCCCACCGTCAAGCTGGTGTGCGCAGCTTGGTAATGTAGACTTAAAAATAGTACGTGTATGATTCAGTATCGTTACAGATAACACAATACGATCTCCGGCCCCTTTTGCAAATAGTGGCTGCGTTATTCGTCAAGTAGCATAGCGTACCGATAGCACTATTATATTAATCTGTGCCAATAGCCCGTTGATCGAGCCGCATACGAACGCTTTAAAATTGTACAGGTGGTCGAGTGTTCAAACCCGCAAGAATTTAATTTTTTTTCTTTTGTTTTATTGCAGTATTTTGTTCTAGCTTTTCTTTTTATTGATTCTAAAAATTATGTCATTTATAAAAAGGTAAAATGTGGTTTTTGGTTGTACCTTTAAATTGAGTTTTTCTGTTACACCTTTTATAAGTTTTTTGACGTGACAACGTCTTATACTTCGATGGAGCCGGCTGCACGCACAAAAAAACATGACTCATGCGGCGTTACCTCGCTCTGAGGCGTTCCATTTAAGGCTTGAAGTGCAAGCGAGACAAAGAGGCACAATCGGCCTCCGCGTTCGGCAGCGTTCGACATCTGTATCTGTCTCTCTCCTACTTGAGTGAGCGATGCGTCCGCGTGGACAGCTGCTATACAATAATACATTTACATGTTTTCGTCAAGTATGCA
This sequence comes from Apotomis capreana, assembly GCA_947623375.1. Classification (NCBI taxonomy): domain Eukaryota; kingdom Metazoa; phylum Arthropoda; class Insecta; order Lepidoptera; family Tortricidae; genus Apotomis; species Apotomis capreana. Next base: position 11,937,584 of record OX392521.1, read on the forward strand.
GTGCAGTGAAAAGTGAATGTGGTAGGTATCAAATAAATAAAATTTAAATTTTCTTTTGAAAAATGCAACCATTTCATCAGTATTTTCTTATGACGTTGTCACGTTCAACTATCGTCAGTAAACCGACTTTACAGACAGCCGATTTTTTTATTTTATTTAAAGATGTTTCCTTTTTGGATTTGTTCCTTAAATCGGGGATAGTTTAATTTCCTTTAATTCTATTTGGTTGCGTATAAATTTTAATATGTCAGTGTTTTTTTTACTTAGCATTAGTCACAGATATTTTTTACATTATGTTTTTCATAAACATTACAGTTATTGTAATATTTTAAATACAATTGTATCGAAAACGTATACAGCTTATCATTACCTCTCCTTTAAGAATCAGACACATTTCACCGTTATGGTTGGAAAGACACGGCCCTGTGTCAAACAGCGTTGGCTTAATAGGGTCCCGATAGCGCCTTCTGGTACGGTGGTTGTGAAATTGTTGATTAATGTACTTATGTATTTAATTGTTGTATACTACTTACATAATGGGAATTGTGGCTACGTTTGTAATATTACATAAAGATTGAATACCAGAATCAAGTTAAATCATAACTCATAAGTTAGGTACTGAAGTATATCAGTTCCTATCACCATCATTCACTAGTTCAATTCAAATTCATATGTTACTTCAATACTTCAGTTCGTGAATCCTATCGTTTACCTACTTACTCACTTCGAGAATGATGCGATGCCAAGTGTCCCGACCCAAAACAGAACCGAATGTAGCCGAGGGCACACGAAAACTTGAACGCGAGCGCTAGCACAACATCGGAATTACTACTCGCACTTACGCACTGTAGCGATATTCCGTTTCATTCGTAGAATGGCTTGTACTTAGGAAACAAACGGCAAGAGAAATGAAGCTCCTACTCAACGTACATTGATCGCCATCGGTATACTTCTTCACTAAAAAGTACAGGATCTTATCTTTGATCTTAGCACGCAATGAATATCTTATGATTAGATTTCACGCATTCCGGGCACATTGTTAAGTCATGTTTCCAGAAATTTAAATAATTGGCGAAATTTTTAAATTGACATGATTTCTTATGCAAGTAAATATAGCACATTTTGGTTTATTTTTTGTGAGTCCTAAGCCTGATCAAGTATGAAGGGAAATTTGTGATTGTCCCAATAAAACGGTATTGTATTTATATAAATACATAAATACATATGTATTTATGTATTTTCGCTATAATTATAATTTCTATTTTAAATAGGAAAAAGTCATAACGCTATACTGTTAGTTCATTTATGAATCAGTTTTACTATTGACCGTAATTCAAGGATAAGATTGACTTTACTGACTTGACTTAACATCATAATAAAGTACAACTTTCGGTTTAGTAGTTCCGTAAAAGAGTCATAAACGACTGATACGAAATATGAAGTAGGATTGATTGATATATTTAATAGATGGATAGTCTTTTGAGCTACTGAACTAAATTGAACAAGTGAACTAAATGAGTGATATAAGTACTTCACAGTGAACGAAAGATGCATATCAATATTTTCTTTTTGATGACACATTTTGCGCATGACCTTCTTGCTTATATCACATCACATGCACGGTACTGCGACGTCATGAGCCGAAACGCAACGCCGATATTCGCTGCGCGCGAAATTTGAAACAAGTGAATTTGTTTGACCTTTATTTTCATACATTGCATAACAAAAGTAGAACTTTTTTTGTGTTTGTTAATAGAGTAAGTTAATTAGATTGTGTAGAAGCAAAATGACGGATTTTAACACAGTATTAATAACGCCGTAAGCGCTTACTAATAAAAATAGAAAATAAAAATTCAGCATAGGTCTATATTTTCTGAGTTTTATAATACCAATACAACTAGCTACGAGAAGCTCGTAGAACACATCTAAACTGATTTAAATACTGACACGTTTTAGTTATAACGTTTAATTAATATCGTAGTGCCATCTCGCTATTCCATAGAAGTCAATATTCTTAAACAATAGCAATTACTGTTGATAGTTTTTATTCCGCAGCAATTGAAATTTTGAGCTTAAATTTTATAATGATTAAATAATCATCATGCATAAGAAATACCTAAAACATACCTAACCCTGTCATTTATTATTTTATTAAAAATACCTAGCTTTGTGTTGACCGTATTTGTCCACTTGTCCACACACGTACAAAAAGGACTTTAGAATTATCAAAACCACGTCCATGTACATCACGCTCTCCGCGTACTGGCCTATTCGCTGTCATATAGACGTCATTGATGCGTTTTGTTTCTCCATCGTGTTTTGCTTGCATCTTTTATTCAGATTTGTTGCTACCTGTCTTTGTCTTTGTTTTACGTTTTATTTTTTGTAATTGACAACTTGATGTGCAATTCTTTTAAATTGTTTGTTAATTAATTATATGCCACACTAAGGGTCAACTGGTGGGGTAAACAAAACCTAGCTGGGTTTAATGCCTCAAAATAGTGCGCCTCCTCGCACATATTCTTGTTATACATAGTATATTATATTATTATTATTATATTATTATATTTTTGTACCCACTTATGTAAAATATTATGTCAGATAATGAATCTTACCACTCCGCTTGTGACTCGTTATCTTCCTTCTTTTCTCTTGATAGCTCAGTGTTATCCGAGCCCAATACACTAGGCAACTCCATCTCACGTACTTTTCAAAACGAGCACAATAATTTTAATATATGCCACATAAATGCTCAAAGCATACCCAGCCATTACAACGATCTTTTAGACACTTTTTCCTCGACAAATGTGCACGCCATCCTAATTTCTGAAATTTGGATCAAACCAAATCTAGCTTCCACTTCCTACGGTTTACCCGGCTATGTTTTGCTGCGGAATGACCGCACGGGTAAGGGAGGCGGTGTTGTTGCCATATATCTACGTAGTGACATCCCCTTTAAAATTATTTCATCATCTCCGTCACAATTCTTAGGTTCCTTGGAACATATTTTTACAGGGGTCACCCTTAAAGGGGTAAATGCGGCTCTGGGAGTTATTTACTGTCCCCCCACAGTTGATTATTTTACAGATTTTGAGGCATTTCTTGACACACTTAGCACGGAGTACGCACATCACTTAATCATGGGTGATTTTAACACCGACCTTCTGAAAATGGACTACAGGTCAAGTAAACTAAAAGTAATTATTGAGTCCAACGACCTCACTGTGCTTCCGCTTAAACCTACACATCACAACACCGGCACGTCAGACACTTGGTTGGATCTTATTTTTGTCTCTTCCGAGGATCTTGTGGATAAAGTAGGTCAGTTTCCGGCACCAGGTTTTTCACATCACGATCTGATTTTTCTGTGCTACGATATCCAGCCTCCTAAAATACAACCTGTGTTAATACAGATACGTAGCTCTGCTATGTTAGATATTGAGGTTCTAAAACAAGGTGCGCTCGCACAGGACTGGTCGTCGATTTTGGAGGCGCCGTCGGTAAACGAGGCGGTAGATTCGTTAAACACGGCGGTTCTAAAATTGTACGACAAGCACGCGCCCATTAGAACTGTCAAATTAAAACGTCTTACGGCGCCGTGGATCACTCGAGCGGTCCTTATTGCGATGACCAGAAGGGATCGAGCATTTTGCAAATTCAAACGCAATCGTTGCGACGAAAACTGGGCCTCGTATAAAATTGCCAGAAAACGGTGTAATCAGATGGTGAGAGCAGCGAAGCGTAAATTTATTCACGATAATATTGTCTCCTCTTCTCCAGCTAATACCTGGAAATTTTTAAAAAGCCTTGGAATTAGTAAACCAAAAAATGAGCATAACCCACTTTCTTCTTTTTCATTAAACGACCTTAACTCCCATTTCGTTACACCTTCTAACTTAGACCCTTCCTCTAAAACTCAAAGTATCGCTTATATTAATGCCCTGCCCTGTCTTTCTAAAATCTTATTTTCACTCACTTCAGCTACCGATGACGAGATCCGTAAAATTATCTTGTCGATTAAATCTAACGCAGTTGGACATGATAACTTAAGCAGGCTGATGATAATCAGCATCGTGGAATGCATTCTTCCAGTTATCACTCGTATTCTGGAGTTTTTCCTTCGTTGTGGCGTAATGCCCATGTCATTCCTCTACCTATAGTATCTAATCCCAGTTTACTTAAAGACTTTCGCCCGATCTCCATACTCCCTTTTCTATCAAAGGTTTTGGAAGCTGTTGTTCATAGACAGCTTTCAACTCACGTCTACTCTAACCAGCTACTCTCCCCATTACAATCTGGTTTTCGTCCTGGGCACAGTACGACTACTGCGTTATTGAAGGTTGTTGAAGACGTGAGGCAAGGTATGGAGCTTACTCAATTAACTGTGCTGGTTTTGATCGACTTCTCTAACGCTTTTAATGCCGTCAATCATGACCTTCTGCTTGCTACACTCAATCATTTTAACATCTCGTCAAAGGCGGTGGAGTATGGTTCTCCTCCTACCTTCAAGATCGTCGGCAGGCGATCCGTGCTGGCAGAACTCTTTCTGACTGGTTGCTTCTGGGGTTCCACAGGGCGGCATACTCTCTTCTCTTCTTTTTTCCATATTTGTTAACCTAATTACTTCTAGGATTAAATGCTCTCACCATATCTACGCCGACGACTTACAAATATATACCCAGGTAAGCCTTGGTGATTTAGATAATGGGATTGGGCAAGTAAATAGCGACTTTAGCAGCATCTCCGTATGGTCCAGAAGTTTTGGTATAACTGTCAACCCTTGACACTTGGTATGTCAAGCAATTATACTCGGCAGCTCTAGGCAGCTATCTCTCATAGATTTTACTTGCTTGACACCGATCATTTTTGACAATGTTGCTGTTCCTTTCGCAGCCACAGTGAAAACCCTGGCTCTGGTTATTGATAGTAGTCTAACCTGCAGTCCCCAGGTGTCTGACGTCTGTCGTAAAGTGACCAACATTTTGAGATCACTCTACAGGTTTAAGCATTTTCTGCCGGTCTGCTCCAAAGGCTCTTCTTGTCCAAACGTTGATACTTCCCATTATTGATTATGCTGATATTGTGTGCTACTCCAATATCACTCAGGAATTGTTGAGTAAGCTAGATCTGTTGCTCAACAACTGTATTAGTGTTACCGCCATCTGTTTATATAAGAACATTTCACCTTCTTTCATGTCACATCATTAAAACCTCGACCTCATTTTCACGTCACCCGCACGCCTGCCAAAACCAATAAGAAGAAAAATTACGTACATTCGAAATTGACGTCTGTCGCGAAAACATATCCATAAAAATCGCTCGCGCTTTAAACTAATAAAAAATACAACGAAGTGAATATCAGTGCGGAAGAAGAACAGAACCAGCATACGGCGGCGCCGCCGAAACCCATCGACGTCGAGATAAAGGTACGGCAGGCTTCGCCCCATATTTACATTTCCATTTTTCGCCTTCGGGACACATAGGGACCTTCGTCCCTGCTGTTCCCTCATATTCTCCTTACCAAGGAGTGGTCCTTCAACCTCGCGCCTTCATTTTTGGTCCTTCGAACCGGATACCATCTTCTTCCGCACCACATTCATTAATTCTTCACTTCGTCTTCTTCCCCGCTCGCCCTTACATAGGAATTACCTGCTTAAAATTTATAAAATAACCGCTCCCGCAATTTAAGTAGGTAAAATATATGTAAGCGTATTTATTCCTATTAGTAGGGATAAATTTATTTATGTTTTATATAACAATTTCGCAAAATGGATAAATTAAATATAAAAAAGTCCGAAAGTGTCGACAGCGAGTACTATGAAGACGAGCTGTCGATGCTTGAGGCGAAGAGAAACACCCTGTTTGAACTCGTGCAGAATATTTATAGTAAATCTCTGCTGGTCGATTCTGACGAGGACAGCAAAGAGAATTTTCTCAATGCTGTTGACACGATTGAGGAAATTCGTACCGAGTTCAAAGAGGTGGTTAATGAACACAATCGCACGCTGCTGAGAGGCAAGACAGGTGCCGTTCCCAACTACCAATCAATAATAGCATTCGAAGACCTGTATTGCCGTATTAGACGAGTGCTTAAACGACTGGAATCAGCCGCCGCGCCAACTGCTTTGCCGCCTTCGAGGGTGAGGAGGCCTATGCCCGCTTTGCCAGCAATGGAATTGATGGCTTTCGATGGAGACATCCGTAACTGGCCGCTATTCTACGCTAGCTTTAAATCAAGGGTGCACGACAACCCATCGCTGACAGATGACGAGAGACTGTACTATCTCATAGGTAAGCTGTCGCCTAAAGCTCAGGCCGTTTTCTCGGGCATTACGCCGTGTGCTGATAACTATGAGCTCATCCTTGGCAGCTTAGTCGACAGATTCCATGACAAACGTACTCTCGCATCCACATATATGGATCAAATGCTGAATTTAAAAATAAACGGACCCGCTTCTTCATCTAACTTCCAAACGTTCATTGACAAATTTGTCACAGCCGCGAATGCGCTCAAATCATTGAAACTCGGTGATTTGTCTGACTACATGCTTCTTCATGTAGCTTTAAAGAAGTTAGATCAAGAAACGATTCGAGTATTTGAAATGCAATATCGAAATGTCAAAATTCCTTCGTTTAATAACCTCGCCGATTTCATGAAGAGTCAGTATAGGATTTATCAAAATACGCAGGCTAGTCATACTTGCACCGCCGTTGCTAGTACTTCGCGTGATAAATCTTTGAAGACGCCGTTGCGAAGCTTCGCACCAAATCCACAAAGTTATGTGGCAAGTGCGAATCCTCGCAAATGCATTTGCGATAGCATTGTTCATGAACATTTGTTCAAGTGTCCCGCGTTCAATAATTTGACGCCTTCCGAGCGATTTAAATGCGTAAAGGAACGTAATGCATGCGTAAATTGCTTAAGCATTAAGCATAAAACCCGCGATTGTAATTCCGAGTTAAAATGCCGACATTGTCATCAAAAACATCATACAATGTTACATTTTGATAACAATAAAAATCAAATGACATCCAACGTCCAATTGACTGTAAAAAACGAAAAACCTGCGACTTTTGGTATGCCAAATACATCCGCAATATTACCTCCTTCGACTGACAATATTAAGTCGACAGTACCGCCGTCAAATGTCAAACCGTCTTGTAGCACGTCCATTGCGGCGCAAGTACTAGCGGTCGCGAACAATAAAGCTTCCGAACAAAGCGCGCAATGTACGTCGATTAACACGATATTGTTGTCTACCGCGACAGTACATATACGCGACAATTCTGGGGGTATACACCGTGTAAAGTGTCTCCTCGACTCCGCTTCTCAGAGTAATTTTATTACTCAAGAATGTTGCACTCGTTTAGGTCTGAGTTACAACAACAATTCATGTGTGACTGTACGTGGCATTGGTGGTGCTGAGAAACCCAGTAAAGGTACCGCAGACTTTAAAATATTTTCGCGATTCAATGAGAACGTGAATTTTAATGTGTCAAGTCTCGTAGTCGATCGAATTACGGACGAGCTGCCGTCAGTGTCCGTGGATGTGTCCGCGTTTTCGCACATTCAAGGGCTGCCTCTTGCAGACGACACATTCGACTCGCCCGCCGCTATTGATGTACTATTGGGTGCATCTATATTTCCGCATTTATTGCTACCAAATGTGGTACATAGTGACGTCAATGGAATACCGCCTGCTATTCAGTCTGTCCTGGGGTATATTCTAATGGGCTCCGCTCCTGCTTTGCGGGTACCGCGTAAATTTACCTCGGCATGCTGTGCATTTGTCCAAGACTCTTTGGACCTCCTCCTCAAAAGGTTTTGGGAACTTGAGGAAATATCCGCTCCGCCCGCACATAGTCAAGATGATATTGAATGCGAGGATTACTTCCGCGCCACCACTACGCGGGATGCTAGTGGAAGGTATACTGTCGCGTTGCCTTTTCGCGACGATGTGTTTAAATTAGGAGAGTCACACTCTGCTGCTCATAGACGTTTTTTATGTCTTGAGAGGAAGCTTGAATCATCGAGCGTTTTACGTGCCGCCTATGACGATATCATTCGCGAATACGCCAACAAGGGTTATATATCGGAGGTAACGAGATCGATGAAAGCTTCATCCGCCGCTTACATAATCCCGCACCATGCAGTCGTTCGCGAGGACAAGACCTCAACGAAGGTGCGCATGGTTCTGGACTCGAGTAGCAAGACAAGTACAGGCCTGTCCTTAAACGATGTTTTGCACTCGGGACCCAATCTACAGGGGGATTTATTTTCAATCCTCTTGAATTTTCGCCTATTCAAAATAGCGCTTTCGGCTGATTGTCGTCAAATGTTTTTGCAGATCGGTATTCGTGAATCCGATCGCCAATACCAGCGAATATTATATAGATTCTCACCGCAAGATCCTATCACTGTATACAAATTCAGTCGTGTTTGCTTTGGAATGAAGTCCAGCCCATTCCACGCACTCCGCGTCGTCCGTCAGCTGATTGCTGACGACGGACATAAGTTTCCGACAGCAGCGCCAATCGCAACTTCGTGCACATACATGGATGATGTCTGCTTCAGCATAATGTCAGAAGACTCACAGCAGCAAGATGATGCCGTCGCCATTGCCGCTTCTAAGGAGTTGATCGATCTATTCAAAGGAGGTCAATTTGACCTTGTGAAATGGACTTGTAACTCAGATGCCGTACTGAACGAGATACCCGCTTCGCAACGAGCTTCCGTAGACAATGAAATGGATCGGGGGGTATCCCAAAAGGTCCTTGGCTTATGCTGGAACAAGTCAAGTGATTACTTTCATTTCAAAGTCACGGCGCCTGACTCAGCGTGTACGAAGCGGACAATTTTGTCTGCTGTCGCGCGTTTATGGGATAACGGCTTAGTAGCACCCGTTGTTCTGTACGCAAAGCTCCTTATTCAGGAACTTTGGATGAACCAATGCGATTGGGATGATGTTCCCCCTCCACACATTGTGGACTTATGGAATCGTTTTTGTTCTGAGCTTCCAAAGCTCAATGAGATTCGCATACCGCGTCATCTTGGAGTAGTACAGGGTTGTACTGTCAACCTCATAGGATTCAGTGATGCATGTGAACGGGCCTACGGAGGAGTGGTGTATCTGCAAGTGATAAATGGGACCGAGGTGACAGTCCGGCTAGTGTGCTCCAAGTCAAAGGTCGCACCGCTTAAAACGCTTTCTGTTGCACGACTGGAATTATGCGCAGCTGTCCTGCTGTCAAAACTCATGCGAAAGGTCCTGGACAATTTCGAACCGCGTTATAAAATCGACAAGGTTTTTGCCTTCACCGACTCCAAGGTAGTCCTCTGTTGGATCAGCTCGTCACCGCACCGCTGGCAGACGTTCGTCGTCAACCGAGTTGTGAAGATTATAGAGCACATACCAGCCAGCTGCTTCCATCATGTGGCGGGACTTGAGAACCCCGCTGATTGCCTGTCACGTGGCCTGTCACCCGCGAAGCTGGTGGATCACCCCCTGTGGTTCAGTGGACCGCGGAATGGATTATCAAGCATCCGTCAGAATGGACGTTGAGAAAGCTTGATCGCGAATCAGTCGGTGAAGTGCCTGAGCTCAAACCGCTCGCACATGCAGCAACCACAGATGCAACAGAGTCTCCGCTGTACTCTCTCGCCCAGCGAATTTCGTCTTGGTCCAGACTGTTGCGTATAATAGTATACGTATACCGCATTTTAAAACCAAAACCGCGCACCGTGATGATTACTCGGTCTGACCTAGAGTTCGGTGAGAACAAAATTTTGTCTTCGTTACAGAACGTCCACTTCAGCGAAGATATCGACAAAATTAAAAACAATAAATGTTGCTCACCCGCTTTACAAAAACTTAAACCGTTTATGGACAAAGACGGATTGGTTCGCGTTGGCGGCCGACTCTCAAACTCAGAGTTGGATTATTCTCAAAAGCACCAGATTGTGCTACCGCGCCGCGACCACGTGGTCAATTTAATAGTAGACTACTTCCATAGGAAGTATCTGCACGCTGGTCCTGAAACATTGATGTCCTTACTCAGGCATCAATATTGGATACTCGCCGCTCGACGAGTTATTCGTGAACGAGTTGATAAATGTAACACGTGTTACAGAGCGAAACCGCAACCAACATTTCCACTAATGGCGGATTTACCGAGTTGTCGTGTAAACCAGGTAGACAAGGCCTTCTCACACACCGGGTGTGACTATGCAGGTCCTTTGCAGTATACACCTGTTCGTGGCAGAGGAGTAAAAAGCCGAAAAGCATGGTTGTGCATTTTCACTTGTCTCACCACACGCTGTTTGCATATAGAAATAGCAACAGAGTTGAGCACTGCCAACTTCCTAGCGGCATTAAAGCGCTTTCTATCACGTCGTGGCCCAGTCCAATGTCTATATACGGACCGTGGCACTAATTTTGTTGGGGCCAACTCATACTTACGAGATCTATATAAGTTCCTCGACGATCATCGCCCACGCCTAGAGCAAGAGCTTGCTGAACATCGCATCGATTGGAAGTTTATCCCACCGGCTTCCCCTCATTTTGGAGGTGCGTGGGAAAGCATGGTGAAGATAGTAAAGAACCATCTTGTGAAGGCAATTGGTGCTCAGATATTGTCTTATGAGGAACTTCTGACAACACTTACGCAAATAGAGGCCATCGTAAATTCGCGCCCGTTGACAGCCATGAGCAGTGACCTCGCTGAGCCAGCAGCTCTTACTCCAGCTCATTTTTTAAATACCGCACCGCTGTTTTCTGTACCCGCGCCGCTGACCGATCAATTGGCTGTCAATCTACTCGACCGTCATACTCTTCTGGACAAAATAGTGCAGTCTTTCTGGAAGCGATGGAGTGCCGAGTATCTGCACCAGCTGCAGTCGCGAGCAAAATGGTCGGTTCCATCAGTACCTATCCATGTTGGCACAGTGGTCATTATAAAGATTGATAATATACCGCCATTTTCATGGTCATTAGGTGTCGTTGAGGCAGTACATCCCTCAAAGGATGGCACAACTCGTGTCGTCACAGTAAGAACGAGTAGAGGTACACTCACTCGTCCTGTAGTGCGATTGTGTCCACCCCTAGTCAATAATATATTTGAAAGAAAGAAAGAAGAAAGAAAATATTTTATTGAGACAAACTAAACAGCACCAAAACCATAAATCATAATAATAATGACTAAAGATAGATCATACAGCTCAAACATACTTAATCTAAGAAAACATATACAAACTTAAATCTAAACAATGGGTAGACAGAAAAAGTAAAACAAAGTAATTTAAAATAACGAAATACAGATAAATGGTGCTGTATTTCGTCTTTACTTATTTATTCTGTTATAAAATAGACCCGCTTTACTTAAGTCTAATTAATTTCCGCGTAAGTCTCGCCTATTTAAGTTTATGGTTAGGTGTATACTACTGACGTTTATGTAAGTTTGCCTACTTCAATTGCAAGGAGAACAAGCATCTTTTGGTTTCTTTTAAAGGGAACCCTTTAAGGTCGGGGGGAAATGTTACCGCCATCTGTTTATATAAGAACATTTCACCTTCTTTCATGTCACATCATTAAAACCTCGACCTCATTTTCACGTCACCCGCACGCCTGCCAAAACCAATAAGAAGAAAAATTACGTACATTCGAAATTGACGTCTGTCGCGAAAACATATCCATAAAAATCGCTCGCGCTTTAAACTAATAAAAAATACAACGAAGTGAATATCAGTGCGGAAGAAGAACAGAACCAGCATACGGCGGCGCCGCCGAAACCCATCGACGTCGAGATAAAGGTACGGCAGGCTTCGCCCCATATTTACATTTCCATTTTTCGCCTTCGGGACACATAGGGACCTTCGTCCCTGCTGTTCCCTCATATTCTCCTTACCAAGGAGTGGTCCTTCAACCTCGCGCCTTCAATTAGATTCATCTTTGGCCTCCGGAAGTATGATCATGTTTCTGCTTCTCGTCGTCAACTAAACTGGCTCCCTATCCGGGAACGCAGGTCATTAAAAATTCTATGCACTCTTTACTCAATTTTGTTTGATCCAGCGACCCCGGACTATCTTAAATCTAAATTCATATTTTTAGCTGCTCGGCCTGGGTGCGAGCTGCGTTCATCCCGAATTCTCAAACTCACTCTTCCTTCTCACCGTACTGGTTTTATGTCCAATTCCTTCGCGATTCAAGCAATTCGTTTATGAAACGATCTCCCTCTCTCCATTAGGAAAGCTCAGAGCAAATTCTCCTTCAAGCGTATGGTGTATAGAATATAATAATATATATTTAATATATTTTTGTATTTATATATGTGTATTGTATTGCATATGTGTGTATGTATGTATTATAACATCTCTCCAAAAAAATTCAGGATTGATTGTCTATATGGTGTTTTACAGGGCCCAGGGGTAAGATATATATATCCATACTTAATATTATAAATGCGAAAGTGTGTCTGTCGGTCTGTCTGTCTGTTACCTCTTCACGCTTAAACCGCTGAATCGATTTTGATGAAATTTGGCATGGAGATAGTTTAAGATCCGAGGAAGGACATAGGATAGTTTTCATCCTGGAAATTATCCCTAAAAAGATTGAAAAGTGAGTAAGTAATTCATGATGTTATTGATGACCCTTTAGAAAATATAATGATTAGACCAAAAGCACAATTGCTCTTACATTTGCTTAGGCGCCCCCTTTTATTAATTAAGGTGATTATTTAGGTGGATATATCTATCGTGTTGTACGAGGTTGCTTCCATACTTTCAAGTTCCACGCGGACGTAGTCGCGGGCAAAAGCTAGTATATAATATATATTTGTATTTATATATGTGTATTGTATTGCATATGTGTGTATGTATGTATATTGTTAATATATATATAAATATATACATATACATATATTGTGCCTGACGCACCTATGACTGGTTTGTTTACGTTGGATTGACTGGTACAAGCGTTGGATTGACGGACAACGCTGTACTGACGGGCAGGGGTTTCTTCTAGTAATGAAACACTTCTTGAGTCTTCAAAGCCGGGGAGAGAGACGGGCAGGGATTTCTTCTTAGCACTTGTAGCTTGCTGGATCGAATAATGCCAATACGAGTTTGCTGTCTTCTCACACTCCCGCTTGCGGGAGTGTGGGGTGGCCTTTTCTGTGCCTTGCACACTTAGGCAGTCTCTGTTCGCGGCCCGTAACTACGGGCCGGGCTGTCTGTCGCTGTTACGGCGACCTGAGGGTTTCTTTTGCCTTCTTGGCGAATTAACGCTCTTCGAGGGCGTTGTGGGGGAATGATAACCCCGATTTAATCATTCTCTTCTGGTCTAGTTAGCGGCTTCAAATGGGGACTGTCCTGTGGTCAGTCTCTATCCGGGATCAGCTCTCTGGGCAGCGGCCTTGAGCGTGCGTCAGGTGGTCGGGCGTGGAGTGGCGCGATCCCCTGCAGCAGTGTGTGGCGGGACTCGTCGGCTCTTCGGAACATTGACGCAGCCAACCTTCCGATAAAAGCATCTAGCGGCTCCCATCTCAGCGCCTGCTGGAGATGGTCATTCCTCACGAAGCGTGGGGATTTGGTAATGAGTCTTTGGGCCAGGTTCTCTTGCTTTTTGCGATTGGTGGCAGCCACTAGGGCGTACCACGCTGGCGCCGCGTATGTGAGCCTGGCTCTCACATACGTTTTGTAGATCCCCAGCTTCGTGCGGATCGGAAGGTTGCTCGCCAATAGCGGTCTTAGTGCGGTTCTGGCGGTTCTCGTTCTGGTCACCACCTCCGCCACGTGCTGCTTCATGGTGAGGCCCCGGTCTATGGTGACCCCCAGGTACCTCACCTTGTGCTGCCACTCCACGTCTTGGTTAAGCATCCGGAGTGGGGGTGGCGTCTGCTTCTTCCCTGTCATGATGGCTTGAGTTTTGGCGACGTTTACTGACAGCCGCCAGTCCCCCAGCCATCCTGGCAGGGCGTCCAGTTGGGCTTGCATCTTGTTGCGTGCGTGGGCTGCGCTGATTGATGCAGTGTAATAGGCAGCGTCGTCAGCGAACAGTCCCAGCTGGACATCCCCCACCACCGGGATGTCGTTCGTGTACACTGAGTAGCACGCCGGGGAGAGACAGCTGCCTTGCGGGACTCCTGCTTTGATTGGGCGCTCTGTGGATAGGGCCTGTTCCACGGCCACCTGGAACTTTCGCCCGCTCAGAAACGACTTAATGACGACAACGATGCGGCGTGGGGCTGGGGCTTTCGACAGTTTGTATAGCAGCCCCTCGTGCCATACTCTGTCGAACGCCTTCTCCATATCCAGCATCACTGCCACTGCTTGGAGCTTCCTGTTCATGGCGTCGGCTAGGTAGTGTAGGACGCGCGTGAGCTGCAGGGTTGTCGAGTGCTCGGCCCTGAAGCCGAACTGCTCTGGCCTGGGTTCAATGTGTGGGAGTAGTTTTCCCAAAAGAAGCTTCTCGAACACCTTGGAGAGGGTGCTGAGCAGAGTTATCGGCCGGTAACTCTCCGGTCTTCTTTTATCCTTTCCGGGCTTGGGTAACATGATTACCCTCCCTAGCTTCCATATCTGCGGAAAGTGGCCCGAGCGCATGATCCCGTTGTACAGGCGCGTCACTGCCACGATGGTGTGCTGCGGCAAGTGACGTAGTGCCGCGTTGGGGATCGAATCGGCGCCCGGGGCTTTCTTGGGGTTGCAGCGTCGGAGGGCTTTCTGCACCTGACTAGGGGAAAAGAAGACCGGTTCTTCCTCTGCTCTTGTCGGTGTGCTGAAGTACCTCTCCAGGTGTTCGATAACCGCTTGATGGTGGTCGGCGTTCGTTATTGGGTTGGGCTCAAACTGCTTCTCAAGGCACTCAGCGAAGATCTCCGCCCTGTCTTCTGCTTTGTACCTTGGGGCGTTGTCCGTCGGGTCGATGAGTGGGCGTATGGGTTCGGGCTTGGACGCCAGCTGTCTGCAGAGGAGGTGGATCGAGGGGACATCACCCTCTACAGACGCCAGGTGTGACTCCCAACTCTCAGCCCTATGGTCTTGCAGCTCCTTCTTTGTACGCTCGATCATGGCGTTTAGTGCCATTTTCGGCGCTGGGCATCTGGATTGTTGCCAGCTTCGACGTAGCCGGCGCTGCTCCACTATCATGCTCCTGATCCTCGCCGGGAGCGGCGTGTGCCTCTCTGTGGCGGGGATGGTCGTGGAAGCTGTTGCCAGCGCCTCCTTCATCGAAGCTGTCAGTTGAGCAGCCATGTTTTCCACCTCGTCAGCTGTGGAGACTGGAGTTGTGTGGCATGTTGTGTTCTCCTCCAGGTGTTGGGCGAAGGTCTCCCAGCTGACTCGGTGTTTCGGCTTCCTTATCTCGATCTCGGGCCTCATTTCGATGCACATGAGCACTGGGCGGTGGTCAGATGGTAAATCCGGCAGTGCTTCATGTGACATCTGTGTGTCAATCCGGCTGCTTATTGCGAAGTCGATCACGTCGCCGGTGCCGTTTATGTCGTGATAGTGAGACGGCTCCTCCGGGCCGGCGAAGTCCAACTCCCAATCTTCCGCTGCTTGTAGGATAACTTTGCCAGCTGCGCAGGTGCAAGAGGAATGCCATGCAGTGCTTTTGGCATTCAAGTCCCCCGCCAGGATGGTCAGCGTGGGGGTCCTTAGCAGCTGGCCCAGTTCTTCCCTTAGCCTCGGGTGTGGCTGCCCTGTTGGGCGGTAGGCGGCGTAAATCCGGATGTCCCTGCCATCCAGGTTTAGGTCGACCCCTAGTGCGTACAAGGAGTCGAGCGTGCGATGGTCCACCGGCTGGTGGATGATGGTCCTCCGGATTAGGATCGCCAGGCCGCGATATGGATTTCCTAGTGCGTTCGCCTCGTCTTTCCTGTAGACGGCGTATCCGCTAGCAGTTAGCGGGGTGGCTTCTTTGAGGAACGTTTCGCTGACCAGCATCAAGTCCACGTCCTGCTCCTTGAGGAAGTGCCGGAGCAGGCCGATTTTGCCGGTCAGCGACTGCGCGTGCCAGTAAACCACCCTCAGCTTATTGATGTTGTTGAAGATTAGGCCGGGGGGTCATGGACGCTAATGCCTGGGCCACCACAGCTGGTCCCTGGAGTGCTGCTGCCGACAGCAGCTGGGCAATCAGCGCCGTCAGGTCTGGTTGGGGCAGATCTGATGCCTGTGCTTGTGGTGGTACATTTGTTCCGCAGTTGGGTCCAGATGAGGGATTAGGTCCCGTCTGCGTCGTGTTTTTCTTCTTTCTGCCCTTGTTTTTGTTTCTTCTGAGGCTCTGGTGGCTGGTCCTGGTCGGATTGGGCCAGAGTAGGCCGCTTTCCCTCCTCTCCGGTTCCTCGCCTCCCGGATGTAGATGGGGCATTTGGTGAAATTGGCCGGGTGCGGGCCTCCGCAGTTCGCACATGTGGCCGGTCCTTCGTGGGGTCAGTGTCGCAGTCTTTGGCTGAGTGGGGTCCGGCACAACGTACACAGGCTATAGGTCTATGGCAGCCGTGTGACGAGTGCCGGAACCCTTGGCATCTGTGACATTGGGCGGGGCCCTTCCTGCCCCGCCAAGCTTCAATTTTCACGTTGGTTATCCTCAGCAGCTCCTTTACCCCGTAGATCTCGTGGAACTCCGAGGCGGGGCCCCCCAACTGCACGAAGTAGATGCAGCCGGGGCGCCCGGCCCTGGCGTTAATCTGCCTCACGTGCTCTACGGGGTAGCCCAGTTCAGCGCATGCCTCCTTTATGCACTCGATGGGCGTGTCGAGAGGCAGCCCCCTCAGTGCTACCTTTAGCCTCTTCTCGCCCTCCAGCCCGTGAATGTGGAATCTGGGTCTCCTGGTAAGGTCTTCGTGATGTTCGAGTGCGGTGAGGTGGCGAATGACTAGCCTGTACTCGGTTTCTTCTGTGGGCCGAAATTCGACCCCTCTGCCCAGCTTCTTGGTATTGGGGGTACACCCCAGGTCTTGCGCAATCTCCTCCAGCACCTTTGGCCAATAGGGGAGGACCTCGGCCATGATGCAGGGGTACTTGGGCTTCTTCGTTGCAATGTCTCCACTGGTTGCAGCTTTAGGGTTTCTATCTCCACTGTTGGCAGCTTTGGGGTTTCTATTGCCGGGCTTAGGAGCTGTTGTTCCTGCCGTGGCGGCCATTCCGGCGTAGGTTTGGGGTTGCAGTTTTTGAGCGGACGGCCCAGGTTGGGCGGGCGGCCCAGGTTGGTTGGGCGGGCCCATCTGGGCGGGCGGCATCTGCAGGGCGGGCGGCCCTGGTTGGGCGGGCGGCTCCCTCTGGGCGGGCGGCCCTGGACGGGCGGGCGGGCCCCTTGGGGCAGGCGTGGGCAGCCCGGTATGAGCGGGCGTGCCAGTGCAGGCAGGCCGTCCAGACGGAGCGGGCGGTCCCTTCGGGGTGGGCCACCAAGTCTGGGCGGGTGGGCCTCGTTGGGCGGGCAGCGGTTGGGCGGGGGCCCCCTCGTGGGTGAGGCTCCTCGGCGGTTTCGGCCTTTGGGGCTTGGGCGGCTCTGCATAGAGCATTGCCGGGCTCAGGGCGGGCGGCGGCTCTGACGCTACTCCGCCCAGGGGTTTGGGCGGGAGTCCCGTTTCCGGGATGACGGGCGGCGTCCATTGTTGCTGTTGGTGGGCTGTTGGGTGTGTGCCCGGTTGTTGGGTGCGCAGCCGTAGCCTGGGGTCAGTGGGCGGTGATATTAGGTGGCACTGCCGCTTGTCCTCCGCTTGCTGGTTGGGCGGGCTTCTCTCGTCCGCCTTCCTCTTCTGTGGGTAGACGGCGGGGTTGACCTTCAAGTAGCTGATGAAAGCCCTGTCGGCTGGTGTTAGCTCCGCGTCGTCGCCGTCCAGCATGTATTCCTGGAGGCGTATAAACGTCCTGGACCAAGCGACCAGGCTGTCCGACACAGTTCCCGAGGCGATCATGTTGGCAACCGCGATTCGATCAAGATCGAGCTGCCTATTATGAGCCGCGGGCTCTCTGTCGGGCGGGAAGATCGCCTCTGACATGCCAGACGACGGAGCGGGGCCTTCTTCAGACTGCGGTGGTGGCGCAGTTTGTAGTGGTATCGTCTCGTTTTGTGTCATAATTGGGGACACTGTTCCCCTTGGGGGTTGTGTCTCACTTGCCGTGGGCGGCGGTGAGGGTGCGGGGGACGCGCGGGGCGTGGGGGGCGCCTCTCTTTCGTCGCTTTGGGCTTGCTGGTATACGTCGTCTAATGTGGGTAGATCCATTTCACGATAACTCGGGCTATCCTCTGGCGTCAAATCACGCTGCGTCTCAGTTGGTGTTGTCGCAAGCGTCTCGGGTGTCTCAGGGGGTGGGGTCTGTTTACTTGCGGGGTACATTGGCAAGTGCCTTATTCCCCAAGTCTCCGGGTTGGGAGGGAGAGCCCCCTTGAACGGCGCTGGCGAGCGGCCTACTGGCCCCGCCACGCCTCGAAATTGGTCCTGGCTTCGTCCTGGCCTCTCGGTAGTGCCGAGCAGCGTAGCGAGGAGTCGGTCTGTCGACCTTCCCCTCACCTCCCTCGCCTCCAGAGGGGAGTCGCTGCTCGGGGGTAGGCCTACATCGCGAGATGCAGGCCTACCCTCCCGATCGGTTTCGGATTCGTCCGATTCCATATAATGGCGTCTGTTGTTGTTTCGCTACTGCAACCGCACGTCACTCATTCCGTCGGAATCGTCCGACACCGCACCGCTTTCCCCGGGGCTTCCGCTTGAACGGGACCGGGTACGACGGCGCAGCGATGGGCTACCGACGGAATAGCTTCTGTTTGGTGCGGCTTCCAACGCCGGCTGTGGCCGGGTGCAGGATCGCCAAAGTTTTCTTCAAGAAGACAGTGTTGATGCGCTTTGTTTTTCTTGTACGACCGAGTGCTTGGAAGTTGCAGTTACAAATCCAATGCCAATACGGCGCAATGTATTGCCTTATATTTCGATCCGTGCCCACCCCACTCCTACCGCATCACTTTATTATTATTAATTTTGTTTACATTACACAATTAAGACTTAAACACTAAAGAACACTAATAAATCTTATACAATAACAATCGTACCTTATACCTAATTATAATCTAACAAGATTCCAATTGGTAACTATCAAATAAACACTAGATTAGACCCTAATTTCGACTAGGAAACTACCTGCGCGGGCGTCAGCGGGGCGCGGGTGGGAGCGGGGCGTGGCTTCCTCGCCTCCCAACCTTTTTGATATACCTTCCGCGCTACCTCCCCTCTGACGCCTGTCAGTCTGTGGAATGTCGTCGTGCTGTTAGGATCTAATTTTATAACTTAGTACTTATCCAAGTACTAAGCTATTCTATGGGAAATGAAATGCAACCAGGGTAATTATTTATTTCCTTAGCCTATCCTACTTAACCTACAGTTTATTTACTTATCACAACTATCAGATCATCATATTATTCTTACGAGCTAAAAAATGACAACAAAAACGTAAACTTTATTAAAACATAAATACCTCTGGATAATAAACAAACATAAATCACATTCTTAACTAAATTGTCGTCGTTGGGGTGGCCGGGCTGCACATTTCTCCCGCCGCGCATCACTCTCCGAAGTGTTGCGTATCTTCTTGGTGCAGGTCGGCTGAGCTCGTGGGCAGGATCACCAGCTTCTTTGTTGCTCGTCGCATCACCTTCCCTTTGGTCAGCACGTCGACTACTCTCGTGACGCCGTCGGGGCCCGGGTACGCAGCGGTGACTCGGCCGAGGGGCCAAGTGTTGCGGGGCAGGTTACCATCAGCCACCATGACGATGTCGCCAACCTCGATGGGCCGACCGTGTCCGTAGGGCTCCCGCCGGTTTTGAAGGTTGGGGAGGTACTCTCAGATCCATCTCGTCCAGAAGTGGTCGGCAAGGTGTTGGCTGGTTCGCCACGTGGCACATTCTAATAATAACTGCGAATAAGAGCTTTTTTTAGGTTCACTTAACATCCCCTTAGAAAATCTGACGCGCCCGATGAAAATATTTTTTTTTCATTTTCAACCCTCAAGTACGACCAACCCCATCATGGAAACAATCAGTTTAACATGCGTACATCTTTAAAAATGTGTAGGACATGGATGCTATCAATATCTGACGCGCTCGAGTATGTCCATGCAACAGTTTTTTTTACATTTTTGAAACTCTGCAGCCGCTCCACCGATGAAAAGGTATATCTTATATGACATTTTTTTCTTTTTATCATCTAAGCTTCGCAACCCTCTCTATGACGCTCGAGTGAATCCCGAGTTAGCATCGCGGCCTACCCTACTATTATGCTTGCGGCGCTTAGTGTTTCTTTAACAGTTTGCATTCCCAGGTGTTCGTGTATTTCACTGTTTCTTGTAAACCAAGAGGCTTGGGATATGGTCCGAAGGGCTATGTTTTGGAATCTCTGCAGAATTTCCACGTTGGAGTTACTGGCTGAACCCCACAGTTCAATACCATTCTTAACTAAATTGTCGTCGTTGGGGTGGCCGGGCTGCACATTTCTCCCGCCGCGCATCACTCTCCGAAGTGTTGCGTATCTTCTTGGTGCAGGTCGGCTGAGCTCGTGGGCAGGATCACCAGCTTCTTTGTTGCTCGTCGCATCACCTTCCCTTTGGTCAGCACGTCGACTACTCTCGTGACGCCGTCGGGGCCCGGGTACGCAGCGGTGACTCGGCCGAGGGGCCAAGTGTTGCGGGGCAGGTTACCATCAGCCACCATGACGATGTCGCCAACCTCGATGGGCCGACCGTGTCCGTAGGGCTCCCGCCGGTTTTGAAGGTTGGGGAGGTACTCTCAGATCCATCTCGTCCAGAAGTGGTCGGCAAGGTGTTGGCTGGTTCGCCACGTGGCGCGCCCGGCGACGTCGGCGTCGGTGTAGGTCCCGGGCAGCGGCGTGCGCCCGGTGCCTCCGATGAGGAAGTGGTTCGGGGTCAGGGCTTCAGGCTCTTCTGGGTCGACTGATACGTGTGTCAGCGGCCTGTTGTTCACCGTGAACTCCACCTCGGCGAGCAGCGTGGTCAGCACTTCTTCACTGGGGGCCTTGTCCTTGAGCACGACGTAGAGGCTGTCCTTGGCGGCGCGCACCATGCGCTCCCACCCCCCGCCCATGAACGGGGCGCCCGGGGGAATGTAGCGCCAGCGTATTTGTCGTTGCAACGCCTCCTCTTCACTCGCTGCAGCTGCGTCGGCGGCGGCTCGTCGTATCTCGCTGTCGGCGGCGTGGAAGTTTGTCCCGTGATCCGACCATATCTCCGTCGGGCAGCCTCGTCGCGCGATGAAACGTCGCAGGGCCATCACCGCAGAGTCCCCACTCAGGCTTGGTACGACTTCCAGGTGTATGGCGCGTACAGTCAGACACGTGAATAGCGCCACGTATCTCTTCTGCGTGCCGCGCCCGACGGTGACGGTAAGCGGGCCGAACAAGTCGAGGCCGGTGTACTTGTATGGCCGCTCGTGGTGCGCGAGGCGTGTGTGCGGATGATTCCCCGTTGGCGGTACAGACGGCCGCGCTTTTCTGCTTTGACAGGGTAGACATCGATGTAGTACTCCGCGTGCGACGGTGCGCAAACGAAGTATGCAGTATTGTTGCTTGCACTCGTTTACGACTGCATCTACGCCGCTGTGATGCAATTTTCTATGCACGTAGTCGATGTACAGCTTCGTCGTCGGGTGGTTGCCGTCGAGTACCGCTGGCTTCTTTGTTCGCTCCGCTATTCCTGCTGCTTCGTCGATGCGTGTCTTCACGATGATGACGTCATTGACGAGTTCAACGGCCAGTGTGCGGAGTCGGCTGTGCGGGGTAGGGGGGCGGCCCCGTCGTAGGGCGACGACCTCCTCGGCGAATGCAGCGCGTTGCACTTCTCGAACTATTAGATTTTCGGCTTCTAATAGGTACGTTGCGTCGAGCGTTAGGTATTTTGTATGACGGGGTTCTGCCGGGCGCCTCGTTGGGCGAGTTGCGGGCCGCTTCGCCACCGTGCGCCAATCTTCGTCCGCCTGCTGGTTTTTCTTTGTTCTTTTATACAGCGTCTTGGCTCGATGGGGGCGGCATAGTGCTATGAATTGCAGCACTCTGCCTATTGTGCGCAGTAGACGCTCCCATTTTGAAAATCTGTCAGCCGGTGGGAACCACGTCGACCGATGAGTAGGCGCGCGAGCCGGTGGCCAGCCAGGCGAGCACGGTGCGGCTGTCCGTCCAGAACACCCGTTTGTTCGGCTTGTAGTCGTGTTCGTCGATGACGGCGGCGGCCATGCGGCTTCCCATCGCCGCAGCTTGCAGTTCGAGCCGCGGTATCGACGTCAGCTTGAGCGGCGCGACCTTTGCCTTCGCTGTGATGAGTGTGACGTGTACACGGCCGTCGTCGGTTATTACCCGCCAGTACAATGCGCAGGTGTATGCAGTGCTGCTCGCGTCCACGAACGTGTGCAGCTCGCGTGTGTGAGCCGAGCTGTACTGCGGGTAGCATCTCGGGATCGCGACGTCTCGCAGAGCCTTCAGTTACGTTGTCCATTGCGCCCATTGTTCGCCGAGATCGGCGTCGATG
Source organism: Apotomis capreana (assembly GCA_947623375.1). NCBI lineage: Eukaryota > Metazoa > Arthropoda > Insecta > Lepidoptera > Tortricidae > Apotomis > Apotomis capreana. Next base: position 11,960,109 of record OX392521.1, read on the forward strand.
TTTTCGTCCCATCCGGTCCCGCGTCTCCATACTTCTTGCAGTATCTTCTTGGCTTGAATGCTGACGGGCGAGGCGAGGCCAAGCGGGTCGAAGACATCATTATCTTCAGCAGTTGACGCTTCGTAGGGCAGCACACGTCGAGGCTGTTTGGCGGCAATCGGCTGAGATCGAGGTTGAAGGCGATTTCGTCGGTCGTCGGCTTCCAGACTTGGCCCAGTACTCGTTCGTTCTTCATTTCTGTCTTGCTCAGCTCGACTTGTGCGTTGTCGCCTTGTTCGCACGCGAGAGCCCGTAGTACGGCGGGCGCATTCGATGTCCATTGACGCAGGTTGTAGTGTGCACGTGTATGTATGTCACGTACATCGCTGGCTATTCGAATGGCGTCCTCCTCGCTCTTGAAGCTTTGCAGGTAATCGTCAACGTAGTGATTCTTGATTATCGCATCGGCGGCTTCAGGGTGCGTGCTTCTATGTGATTCTGCATTAATGTTCTTGACGTATATTATATAACTAGCTGTTGCCCGCGACTTCGTCCGCGTGGAACCTTATGTTGAAAATTTTACATCTTTATTATTTTGAGATCTAAGCAATGTTGAAATTGCTAAACGTTTTTTTTTTTACAATTTTTTACGAAATAGTAACGAACCCTTCGTACGCGATTCCGACTCGCTCTTGGCGTTTTTTTAGATTTTTTTCGACTAATTTGCTCTAATTAGTACGCGCTATCATTATGAAATCAGGTACATCTACGAACGAATAGCTTTACTTAATTCGATGAATTTAAGAACGACGTTTATAAATTCTTTGATTCGAATAATAATGCCTTTATACAAAGTTTCAAGTACCGCACTCAAAAAAAATGTTTGATCTTTATACAAATTTTCAACCCCTTTTTCACCACCTTTAGGGCTAAATTTTCAAAAACGCTGAAGTCACTTTTCTGGTATTCTATTGAATATGCCTTTATATAAAGTTTCAAATCCCTCACTCAAAAAAATTTTTGATCTTCAGACAAACTTTCAACCCGTTTTTCACCACCTTCAGGGCTGAAATTTCAAAAACGCTGAAAATATTTTTCTTGCATTCTAATAATATTTCTTTATACAAAGTTTTAAGTACCGCACTCAAAAAATGTTTGATTTTCTACCCCTTTTTCACCACCTTCAGGGCTGAATTTTCAAAAACGGTGAAATCGTTTTTCTTGTATTCTATTGATATGTCTTTATATAAAATTTCAAGTCCCGCCCTCAAAAAAATGTTTAATTTTCATACAAACTTTCAACCCCTTTTTCACCACCTTCAGGGCTGAATTTTCAAAAACGCTGAAATTACTTTTCTTGCATTCTAATAATATGCCTTTATACAAAGTTTCAAGTACCGCACTCAAAAAATGATTGATTTTAATACAAACATTCAACCCCTTTTTAGCCCTTGTAGGGGACGAATTTTTGGAAACGCTGAAATTACTTTTGTTATATTCTAATAGTATGCTATTACACAAATATTCAAGTCCCGCACTCAAAAAAATATTTAATCTCCATACAAATTTTCAACCCCTTTTGTACCACCTTAGGGGATGAATTTTCGAAAACGCTGAAATTAGTTTTCTCCCATTTTATTTTAATACCTTTTAACAACGTTTCAAGTTCCTAGCTTAAAATAAAATTTGAACCCCAGGACAAACTTTCATCCCCCTTTTAACCCCTTAGAGGTTGAATTTTTAATAACGTTCAAATGATGGTATTTTGTTATTTTTATATATGCCTTTATGAGAAGTTTCAAAGAATTTGTAATGGATTCAATCTTTCAACCCCTTTTTAAACCTTTTAGGGGATGAATTTTTAAAAACGCTGAAATTATTTTTCTTGTATGGTAATAATATGCCTTTACACAAAGATTCAAGTCCCGCGCTCAAAAAAATACTTGATCTCCATACATACTTTCAACCCCTTTATTACCACCTTGGGGGATGGATTTTCAAAAACGGTGTAATTAATTTTCTACCATTTTATTTTAATATCTTATAACAAAGTTTCAAGTTCCTAGCTTAAAAAAAACTTGTACCCCATACATCCTTTCATCCCCTTTTTAACCCTCTTAGGGGTTGAATTTTTCAAAATCGCTTCTTATCCCTAGCCCACGTTATAAAAGTAACCTACTGTGCAAAAATCAACTCTCCAACATTAGTAGTTTCGGCTGTGCGTTGATGAGTCAGTCAGGACTTCTTCTTTTATATATATAGATTAACCCCTTAAGGGGTGGAATTTTTTTAAAACGCTGAAAGTACTTTTGTGTTTTTTAATAAGTAATCTTTCTACAAAGTTTCAAGTCTTTCGCTGAAAAAAAAAGTTCCCCCCATACAAACTTTTAACCCCTTTTTAACCCTTTTAAAGGACGAATTTTTGAAAACGCTGAAATTACTTTTCTTGTATTCTAATAATGTACCTTTAAACAAAAATTCAAGTCCCGCGCTCAACAAAATACTTAATCTCCATACAAACTTTTAACCCATTTTTTACCACCTTAGAGGGTGAATTTTCAAAAACGCTGAAATCAGTTTTATTCCAATTTAGTTTAATACCTTTTTACAAAGTTTCAAGTCTCTAGCTCAAAAAAAAAAGTTTCACCCATACAAACTTTGCACCCCTTTTTAACACCCTTAGGGATTGAATTTTTCGAAATCGCTTCTTATCTTTAGCCCACGTTATAAAAGTAACCTACTGTGCAAAAATCAACTCTCTTACATTAGTATTAGTTTTGGCTGTGCGTTGATGAGTCATTAAGGGCTTCTTCTTTTATATATATAGATTAACCCCTTAAGGGGTGGAATTTTCTAAAACGCTGAAAGTACTTTTTGTGTTTTTTAATAAGTAATCTTTCTACAAAGTTTCAAGTCTTTAGCTGAAAAAAAAAGTTCCCCCCATACAAACTTGTAACCCCTTTTTAACCCTTTTAAAGGACGAATTTTTGAAAACGCTGAAATTACTTTTCTTGTATTCTAATACTGTACCTTTAAACAAAAATTCAAGTCCCGCGCTCAACAAAATACTTAATCTCCATACAAACTTTTAACCCATTTTTTACCACCTTAGGGGGTGAATTTTCAAAAACGCTGAAATTGTTTTTCTTTAATTTTATTTTTATACTTTTTTACAAAGTTTCAAGTTTCTAGCTCAAAAAAAAAAGTTTCCCCCATACAAACTTTGCACCCCTTTTTAACACCCTTAGAGATTGAATTTTTCAAAATCGCTTCTTATCCCTAGCCCACGTTATAAAATTAACCTACTGTGCAAAAATCAACTCTCTAACATTGGTAGTTTCGGCTGTGCGTTGATGAGTCAGTCAGGACTTCTTCTTTTATATATATAGACTAGCTGTTGCCCGCGACTTCGTCCGCGTGGAATCTTATCTTGAACAGTTTACATCTTTATTATATTATTTTCAGATCTAAACAATGTTGATATTACGTTTCTTTTTTTGCAAGTTGATGATTTTGATGTTGGTTACTGTAATTCAACAAAAAATAAATAATAATAAATATTAAAGTGCTCCTCCCATACAATAAACGTGTTTTTTTTTGCCATTGTATACGTAATGGTACCGAACTACGTACGGGAGTTCGACTCGCTCTTGGCCTCTTTTTAGTTTTTTTTTTCGGCTAAATTGCTCTAATTACGCGGAATCATTATGAACTCAGGTTTCAAGTCCCGCACTCAAAATAAATATTTGATCTTCAAACAAATTTTCAACCCCTTTTTCACCACCTTCTGGGCTGAATTTTCAAAAACGAATTCACTTTTCTTGTATTCTGATAATATGCCCTTATACAAAGTTTCAAGTCCTGCGCTCAAAAAAATGTTTGATCTCAATACAAACTATCAACCTCCTTTTTACCGCCTCAGGGGTTGAATTTTAAAAAACGCTGAAATTACTTTTTTTGATTTCTAATTATATGCCTTTATACAAAGTTTCAAGTCCGGCGCTCAAAAAAAGGTTTGATCTCCATTCCATTCCAAACATTCAACCCCTTTTTAGGGTTCCGTACCCAAAGGGTAAAAACGGGACCCTATTACTGAGACTTCGCTGTCCGTCCGTCTGTCACCAGGCTGTATCTCAAGAACGGTGATAGAATTAAAATTGAACCCCGAGACAAACTTTCATCCCCCTTTTAACCCTCTTAGAGGTTGAATTTATAATGACGTTAAATTAATGTTATTTTGTTATTATTATATATGCCTTAGTCAAAGAATTTGTAATGGAATCAAACTTTAAACCCTTTTTAACCATTTTAGGGGACGAATTATTGAAAACGCTGAAATTACTTTCCTTGTTTAATTATATGCCTTTATACAAAGTTTAAAGTCCCACGCTCAAGAAAAGGTTTGATCTCCATACAAACTTTCAACCCCCTTTTTACCACCTAAGAGGATGAATTTTCAAAAACGCTGAAATCACTTTTGTTCTATTTTATTTGCATAACTTTTTACGAAGTTTAAAGTTCCTAGCTTAAAATTAAATTTGAACCCCAAGACGAACTTTCATCCCCCTTTTAACCCCCTTAGAGGTTGAATCTTTGATGACTTTAAATTAATGTATATGCCTTAATAAGAAGTTTCAAGGAATTTGTAATGGATTCACACTTTCAACCCCTTTTTAACCCTTTTAGCGGACAAATTTTTAAAAACGCTGAAATAACTTTTCTTGTATTCTAATAGTATGCCTTTACACAAAGATTCAAGTCCCGCGCTCAAAAAAATACTTGATCTCCATACAAACTTTAAACCCCTTTTAACCCTCTTAGGGGTCGAATTTTTGAAAACGCTGAAACGACTTTTCTTGTATTCTAATAGTATGCTTTTACACAAAGATTCAAGTCCCGCGCTCAAAAAAATACTTGATCTCCATACAAACTTTCAACCCCTTTTTTACCACCTTAGGGGATGAATTTTCAAAAACGCTGAAATCAGTTTTCTTTTATTTTATTTTAATATCTTCTAACAAAGTTTCAAGTTCCTAGCTTTAAAAAAAACTTGTATCCCATACAAACTTTGCACCCCTTTTTAACACCCTTAGGGATTGAATTTTTCAAAATCGCTTCTTATCTCCAGCCCACGTTATAAAAGTAACCTACTGTGCAAAAATCAACTCTCTAACATTAGTAGTTTCGGCTGTGCGTTGATGAGTCAGTCAGGACTTCTTCTTTTATATATATAGATAATAATAAAATCTTTATTCATGAAATTATAGTAATAACAATTGGCATAAAAGGTCTTAGATCTATACAGAGCATTCATAATACTGGTGCCTGAACTAGGAGAATCCTGTATCTCAGGCTTTAAGAGTTCAAATTATAGTACTCTAAGTACAAAAAGAATAATCTTTTACAATTAATACAATACTACTTATTTAATTCATAATATAATAATACTATAAAACTATATAATTAAATTTATTTGATATTGCTTTTAAGACATGTTCAACTATGTAGGACATTGCATTGTCACCGTTAGCACAAATTGAAACTAGGACAGTCGGATTGCATGAATCGTCAGCTTGTTTAATTTGATTAGGTATATTACAAATCAGAACAATATTTAATAATAAGAAGTTACGCGGTTATGAAATATAGGAAATTATGAGTCGAGAATGTTTTGAGTAGGTAATACTAAGACTGAAAATTGAATTCTTAAAATCTAAAAAGGCTCTCTTAGGCGCCTTCGTAATCTATAGAGTTTTGGAACCTTTTTTCGGCTAGTTTTCTTGCTGGGCATTCGGCAGTGCCAGTTTCGTGATTACACGGTTTCTTATAGTGCATGCATGTCGCGCACTTTGTTGGTTCGGCCTTCTTGGTGCAGTCCTTTATTGCGTGCCCTACCTCTCCGCAATGCCCACAGATGTTAACTTCCATCTTACATGTCTTCGCCGCATGCCCGTACTGCTGGCATTTATAGCACCTTGTGACCAGAGTAAAATCCCTTACAGGGCACGACGACCAGTTCACGAAAACTCTGTCATTTGTGACTAGTACCTTGCGACTTAGAGCTGGAACTTCAATAATATAATTGCAGGTCTCGGCTTCCTTCCTTCCCGATTTATGGCTCAATCTTGACGAGGACAAAAACTTTTCTAGGGTCAGGTCTTGTAGTTTGTCGGCTAGGTTTTGTTGAAAGATACACTTGAAGACTTCCGCTTCTTGCATATCCGAGGGCACTCCGACTATTACTACTCTGGGCTTTCGTTTTTGTGTTTCATCCATAGTGAGGCCTGACGTCGCTAGCTGCTGCAACTGCTTCAGTTTCGCGATGTCCTCCTTGGAGTCGGTGCTGATAACAACGCCGCCGTTTTTGATTTTGCGCAATCCTCTCACGTGCAATTTCATTTCATCGGGCCTAATGATTTTTTGAACGAGGGATTTTGTTTCCTCGTTCGACTTCGATTTGTCAGCCGGGTAAATTGCTACCGAGCTGATGTTAGAGGGTTGGATGCGACTAGTAGTATTGTTCTTCAGTACGTCGGCAAAAGATACTTGGCCAGGATTAGCTATAGAGGACTCCTGGATGCATTGCTTGAGTTCCTGGAAGCAACGGGAGAGATCTACTTTTTCCTTAAGTGTCTTATGGGAGTTATAGGCCTGAATTGTTTTTTGTTTCAGGGACTGGTACTCGATAGTCATTTGTGATGAGCAATGACCCACTTTGCGGCATAGGGTGCTAATCCTTGATTTTTGGTCCGAGTTAAGTTTACCTTCTGTAGAGATGGTGCATACTTCATTGAGGTATTTTTCAATGGTCTTCATCCAGTTTTGAAGGTCCGTGGAGGTGACGAAGGCCAGGGGCTCGAGCTCATCCTGTTGGCGGGGCTCGGGCGGGGCGGGCTGGTCGGGCGGCGGTAAGGGCGAGGGTGGAGGGCTGCGGCGCGTGAGTCCACTCCGGTTAAATGGACTGCTTCCGTCCATTTTCCATAAACTCCGTTAAAAGTATGTAAATTGTTATACTCTAAACATTCTCACTAGCAAGCACTATGCAGTGACATAGATACTTGCTTCCGCGTTATGTACAGAGCTAGGTCACGCACGATTTAAAATGATTATTTATTTTATTAATTGACACGTCCGATACGTATGACGACTGCCGACTATAATCAAATATGGCGATCGACGGTGAACACGTAGCTCCGAAAATTAATGACGTCATACGGTACTCTTGTGGCGGCGTGTCGTCGCGACGGTCGCCGCGCCAGAGATAGCGAAGCGCGTCCCGGTCCTCTTCTCTCACTTTTACTTGCATGAACATCTCGGCTATGTCGGCTCCAACGGCAACGGGATGTTGGCGGAAGCGCATCAGTACCCCGGGGAGAGCTTGCAGCAAATCGGGACCGGTGAGTAGGCAGTCGTTGAGGCATAGGCCTCTCGTCTTGGCGGCGGCGTCGTGGACGATGCGTACTTTATTCGGCTTCATGGGGTTAAGTACGGCGAAGTGAGGTAAGTACCATATCTTCTTATTTTTCGTAGGCGGCGCGGGCTCGGCGTAGCCTTTGTTGACGAATGCTTCCATTTCTTCATTATATCTTTTTTTGAAGGCTTCATTCTTGTCCAGCTTGTGTTCAATGTTGTGAAGACGCTTGAGTGTATTTTCGTAGTTGTCTGGCATTTTCATGTCTTCTTTTTTCCACAGGAGCGGGACTTCGTAGTTGCCCATTGGAGTATGCCGCGTTGACTGGACTAATTGGGTAAGTGCTTGTTGTTCGAGATCGTTTTGCGGGCGTTTCGGCTCGATGAGTAGATTTTCTATGGCGAAGTACTCGGCGAGTTGTTTGTCGATGTCGTCTTCGTGTTGCACGATGTGGTTCGACGTTTCGACGCGGCGGCAGGCGAGTCGCGAGTTAGTGCCGTGTAGTACCCAACCGAGCGGCGTGAGTGAGGCGACCGGCTGGCCGGGGTTGCCTCGGCGCATCTCCCTTGTTACAAGCAGGTCCCAGTTGTCTTGACCGATGAGTACACGGGGTTCTTGGGCTTCATATTTCAGGTGCTCTCGTATGTCACGTAGGTGCTCGCAGGCGTCGATGTCGTCGTCGGATATGGCTTGCGACGACAACTGCAGACTGTTCATGGTGCGTGCACGTATTTTAACTTCTTCTTTATGACCCCGTATGTGTAGCGTGACTCGGCGTGACTTGGCGGCATTCACTTTTTGATTGGCGATAGCTTCAATATGTAGGGGTTCGTTCGGCCCGTCGAGGCCCACTCGACGAGTGTGACCGTCGATCCGTCGTCCAGCAGGGCGAGTGTGGGTTCAGCTCCCGCCGGTCCGCGCACTGTTATTGGTACTAACTTGAGGTAGGCGCGGGGGCTGCGGGGTGTCCACGTTGACGTGACGGCTTCGATAGCGGTCCCCTTCGGCTTGGTATAATGAAGTAGACGATGATGGAAGTATTCGCAGCCGTCTTGTTCGCACTTCTCGCGTTTGCAGAAATGCGTCTTGTTCATGAAGCGTAGACATCGGAAACATATCCGCTGTTTCTTAGCTATTTTCCAACGTTCGTCGACCGGCTCGGCGATGTACTTAGGAGATTTTTCTATTCGGTGACTATCGGCGTTGCAACAGGAACACTTCGCAGGCGGCTTTTCTATGGCGGCGAACGTCTTGTGTACTCTTCTTGCTTGCTGCGGTTGCCCCGTGACGTCATAGTTCTCGGACGGGGCGTACGGCGCGCAGTATTCGGCTTCGCGTTGAAGAAATGATGAAATCTTGATTAATTCGGGTTCATTGTTCGGATGAGAGGCGGCGTAGTCGTACCAGCGGTACCGTTGTGCAGGCGTGAGCTTGTCTGTGACCGCCTTCATCGTCTCGGGGCTGTAGAGGTACTGACTCCGGTCGAGGGCTCGCAGTGTGGCTATCGTGTTGGCCACGCGACAGGCGAATGAGCAGATGTCGCGCGGTCCGTCGGTCAGCCGCGGCAGTGCTCGTAGGCGTGCGAGCTCGTTGAGGGCGATGGAGTCAGGACGTCCGAATCTTGATTCTAGTGTCTTGATTATTTCTTCGCAGCGGCCGTGGTAGATGAGTAGGTTCTCGACGGCTTCTTTGGCTTTCCCTTTCAGGCATCTTCGTAGTCTTGATACGTTTTCTGCCTCGGTGTAAGTTGACTTCGTTTCTTCATAGGCGGCTTTGAACGACAGCCATTCTTCATGTGAACCGCTAAATGGCGGCAGTTCGGCGTGGTAGCGAGAGGTGTGGCCGGCACGCGCAGCGATGGCTATGGCGGACGCCAACTCGGACAGGTTGACTTGATTCGCTGCGACGATGGCCTTTTCTGTGTTGATGTTCTCGCTGTTATAGCACGGCGGTGCTGTACTGACGGGCAGGGGTTTCTTCTAGTAATGAAACACTTCTTGAGTCTTCAAAGCCGGGGAGAGAGACGGGCAGGGATTTCTTCTTAGCACTTGTAGCTTGCTGGATCGAATAATGCCAATACGGCGCAATGTATCGCCTTATATTTCGATCCGTGCCCACCCCACTCCTACCGCATCACTTTATTATTATTAATTTTGTTTACATTACACAATTAAGACTTAAACACTAAAGAACACTAATAAATCTTATACAATAACAATCGTACCTTATACCTAATTATAATCTAACAAGATTCCAATAGGTAACTATCAAATAAACCCTAGATTAGACCCTAATTTCGACTAGGAAACTACCTGCGCGGGCGTCAGCGGGGCGCGGGTGGGAGCGGGGCGTGGCTTCCTCGCCTCCCAACCTTTTTGATATACCTTCCGCGCTACCTCCCCTCTGACGCCTGTCAGTCTGTGGAATGTCGTCGTGCTGTTAGGATCTAATCTTATAACTTAGTACTTATCCAAGTACTAAGCTATTCTATGGGAAATGAAATGCAACCAGGGTAATTATTTATTTCCTTAGCCTATCCTACTTAACCTACAGTTTATTTACTTATCACAACTATCAGATCATCATATTATTCTTACGAGCTAAAAAATTACAACAAAAACGTAAACTTTATTAAAACATAAATACCTCTGGATAATAAACAAACATAAATCACATTCTTAACTAAATTGTCGTCGTTGGGTTTGGCCGGGCTGCACATATATATCAAACTTATTGAATTTTGTCTCGTTTTAGGTTTTTAGCCACGGCTTTTTATGATCCTGCACCAACTGCTAGTTTAGTTTCTGTTTGGCCCTATGGTTGACTGGTAGAGAATGCCTTATGGCATTAAGTCCGCCATTTGTACTCTTACTTTTGTATTTGGTGCAATAAAGTTTCAATAAATAAATACCTAAATAAATTTATTCCAGACTGATTCTATGGATGTGTTTTTCACTTTTTCACTTGATAAATAAATGACAAAGCGACGAAGCGAAGCAAATTCATTGAAAAGTAGGTATGTGAATTCATGCAAGGTCACGAATGTTTGTTATTTATTTATCACGTGATACACGCAATTATCATAGGCCCGATGTTTTCAGCCAGCTGAATTTGGTCTTGGTTTCCAGGTTAGCGATATAAAAGTACACCCACGGTTCACGGGCCTGATTCACGACCTGGCGATCGTGACCCTCGCCAAGCCAGTGGTGGTCACTGATTACGTGCGCCCCGCTTGTGTCGACTTCAGCAGAGAGCTCGAGAACCGACAACTCCGGCCAGGCAACTTCGGCAAAGTATGACTCTATGACAGTAATAAATTTGAAAGTAAGAACGCCAATAGATCCAAACACAGCTAAGAACCATCTTGACAGATAAGACTACAAATCATATCAAATTTTAAAAAACCGCACTCATATCAGATCATCCGTTTGAGCGCTACAAAGCTATAGACAGACACACAAATACATAGGTACACACGTTAAGGCGTGAGGGCGAGAGAGAAATGCGAACCTCGATCAATGAGTTTATTCCATTATTGCAGATGGCTCGTTGGGGCTCGACGTCTGAGGACGGTCCGGCATCAGAACTGCTCAAGGTGGTGGAGCTGGCCAACGTGGATGTGGAGAAGTGCATGGCCAACACGCCGATAACCGTCTATCTCAAATTCGTCACTAGTGATAAGATATGCGCCGTCGCCAAAGATGGTAATTACTCTCATCATCATCGTTATCATAATAGGCTAGTGACCCACTTTTGAAATATATTTAAAATGGTTAAGAGGGCGCCGACGCGTTGGCTAGCTCTCTCTCACACTGAGCGTAAGCGTGAGCGAGATGGAAGTGCGTGCTCGGAAGCGTGGAATTCATGTTTTTTGAGCTGTGTCATAAATGTGTGCATTTTATATCGAAAATAGCTTTTTCTACTCCAGTATTTTTTTCTGTCATTTATATAGTTACTAACTCTAATATAAAGACATAAATTATGAAAGTCTGTAAAAGTCTATACTCTACTGCCCAAAAAAACACTGCTAAACGATGTTATAATGTCGCCAAAAAAGCATTACTTAGTACCACAGATTACAGGATAAACAGCTGCATTCACACAATTTGCAATTTAAAAAAAAAATATATTGTACTAAGGCATGGCTGCCAACTTAAAAAAAAAGTTTTATCTTCAGTGCATGGATGTTTAGTATAGTGAACGTATACCTTTATGATAAGCAAATTTTTTTTTGACAGATATTTAGTATAGTGAACGTATACCTTTATGCATAAGTTCATATTTTTTTGACAGATGGACGTCAATAAAAAAAAAGTTTATCAGACTATTTTTCTCTTATACAACGGTTGCATAAAATACTATTACAGTTTTTGTGCATCTATTAAGGTAAAAAACATTGTTAAAAACGGAAGGGTTTTGAAGATCCAACCGAAAATATCTAAATAAAGGGTTATGTGTGAGAGATAAAAGTATCGAGAAAATTATTACCAATCGTGTTTTCACATTGACAAGATTGAAGAAAAACTGTTTAAGTTTCTTATTTCCAAGGGACAGATTTTTATTCACTATGGATGTTGAGGTCTAGGATCATTAACCTGGCGAATTTTGCATGGGTGGGCTCTTAATATAATGACCGTAGTAGCTCTAAAAAATTTACTTTTTGTATTATTGTGAGAGCTAGAAAGCTACATTTTATTAATTGAAAATAGAAATTTCATGAACAGCCAAAAACACCGCCCGCCATATTCTCTTTTGCTTGTGTTACGCCGGTAGGTTAGGACAAAAACTTTGAACGTCAATTTCAGTGCTTTAGAGGCGTTTTCAGCAGGCTGAAAAGTCATTTCAGGCCGTTTCAGAAGTTGCTCTATCACATATCTAAAGATCGAAATTTCACCCAAGTTGCCGTCGTTTTCAGGCGCCTGAAACATGTTTTCAGTCCGTTTCAGGGCACCCTCTGTCGGGAATCTGAGGTAAGCGTCAAACCTGGACAAATTAAGCCTTCAGTGGATGTTGAACTGTTACTGAACGACTCCAGGAAGGGCCTTACCAAGGAGGAATTCCTTAAGGCGCGTAGCTTACTGCTGCGATATCGCAATGTCTTTTCTACGCATGACGACGATATTGGAAGAACTGGAGTGGTCCAGCATGAGATCGATACTGGGGAAACCATGCCTATCCGACAGCGCCCTCGAAGAGTTCCAGTAGCTCGGGAGAAGGAGGTTGAGGGCATGATCGAGGAAATGCGAAGAAGCGGAGTTATTGAACCTTCAACAAGCCCGTGGTGTTCTCCCGTAGTTTTGGTTAAGAAGAAGGACGGCACCATGAGATTCTGTATTGACTACCGTCGACTTAATGATGTGACCAAGAAGGACAGCTACCCACTTCCTCGAATCGACGACACCTTGGACACGTTGAACGGAATGAAATGGTTTTCAACGTTGGATCTGAAAAGTGGCTATTGGCAAGTCGAAATCAAGGACAAGGATAAAGAGAAAACGGCCTTCTCTACGTGTAAGGGACTCTGGCAGTTTAATGTTATGCCATTTGGACTGTGTAATGCACCAGCCACATTTGAAAGATTAATGGAACAAATATTAGCTGGACTTCTAGGAGAAACTTGCTTGGTCTATTTGGATGACATCATTATCGTTGGTAGAGACTTCGATGACCACTTGAATAAATTGGAGCAGGTGCTAGCTAAACTACGAGGGGCAAATTTAAACTTCAGTCCCAAGAAATGCTCGTTTTTCAAACGTAAAGTTAATTACTTGGGACACGTGATTTCGAAGGACGGCATTCAAACAGATCATGAGAAGATAAGCGCCGTGAAGGATTGGCCGACGCCAAAAGACAAGACTGCAGTACGTGCCTTCTTGGGGCTTTGCTCATACTACAGACGTTTTGTGAAGAACTTCTCGGATATAGCAAAGCCTTTGCATCAACTAACGGAAGAAAAACGATCATTTGACTGGAACGAAGAATGTGAGTCAAGTTTCAACGAGCTTAAAGGAAGACTTTGTGAAACGCCAATATTGGGGTATCCAGACCCGGAAGTGGATTCATTGTGGACACAGATGCTAGCAACACTGGTATTGGAGGTGTCTTGTCGCAAAAGAAAGGAGATAACGAAGTCGTGATTGCATATTTCAGTAAGTCATTGTCGAAACCAGAGAGGAATTACTGTGTCACTCGGAGGGAACTGTTAGCAGTTGTCAAGACGTTACAGCATTTCAGCAAATACCTGCTGGGAAGAAAGTTTCGTATCAGAACTGACCATGCCGCTTTAAAGTGGTTGCTAGAATTTAAAAACCCCGAGGGACAAGTGGCAAGATGGATTGAACAACTGCAGGAGTATGATTTCATCATAGAACACCGTAGTGGGAAATCACATGAAAATGCTGATGCCCTATCACGAAGACCTTGTGCGGACGACTGTAAACATTGCTCAAGACAAGAAGACAAGGAATGTGTTCGCATGATAAGAACTGATACGGTTAGCGACGAGTGGAATGATGAAATGATGCAGCAAGCGCAACAAGAGGACCCTGACGTGAGACCCATTTTTGATTGGATTTATGCTTGTGCGCCTAAACCAAGATGGTGTGATGTAGCTCCGATGAGTGCAGTAACAAAAAGCTACTGGGCACAATGGGATAGCTTGGTTATGCATAATGGCGTTCTATGTAGAAAATGGGAATCAACAAATGGGAAGGATGCTCACCTGCAAGTCGTTGTCCCAAAGAAAAGGGTGAAAGATGTTTTAAGAAGCTTTCACGATGGAGCATCCGGTGGACACCTTGGAGTAAAAAGGACCCTAATGAAAATTCGGCAACGCTTTTATTGGATTCACTGCCGAGAAGATGTTGAAAATTGGTGTAAACGATGCACTAACTGTGCATCAGTCAAGGGACCGCATACCCGTAGCCGAGGAACACTCAAGTTGTACAACGTTGGAGCCCCTTGGGAACGGGTTGCATTAGACGTCGCAGGACCGTTTCCAGCATCTGACTCCGGAAACAAGTACATTCTTGTCGTGATGGATTACTTCACGAAGTGGCCTGAAGTATTTGCCATTCCAAATCAAGAAGCGGTAACCATAGCTGAAAAGTTAGTGAACGAAGTATTCTGCCGGTTTGGGGTACCTCTCGAAATCCACAGTGATCAAGGTAGAAACTTCGAATCTGCGGTCTTTCAGGAGACTTGTCGCATAATGGGAATTCACAAGACAAGGACTACGGCGTATCATCCACAGTCGGACGGAATGGTCGAAAGATTTAACCAGACACTGGAGAGACATCTAGCCAAGGTCGTTGAGAGCCACCAAAAACATTGGGATCGGCATATCCCCCTCTTCCTGTTGTCTTATAGGTCGGCAACTCACGAAAGTACGGCGGTTACTCCATCGTATGCGAATTTTGGAAGAGAACTCCGTTTGCCTGCAGATCTCCTGACTGGACGTCCGCCCGATACACCAAGGACCATCACGGAATATGCAAGTGATTTGCGGGATCGGATTGATGATGTTCACAGCCTGGTACGTGAACACGGGCTCCACGCTAGCATAAAGATGAAAACCCGATATGACCGGAAGTCTTATCAAGTGGGTTTTCAGGAAGGTTCGTTGGTGTGGCTACATAACCCTATGCGACGAGTAGGAAAGTCCCCGAAACTATCTCCGAATTGGGAAGGGCCATACAAGGTAGTCACCAAAATAAACGACGTCACGTATCGAATCCAGCGGAATCCTCGTAGTCCGAGCAAGATTGTTCATGTTGACCGGCTGGCCAGATACCACGGAAATAATGATGCTCGGGACGAGCATGTCTTAGGAGGGGGTAGTGTTACGCCGGTAGGTTAGGTCAAAAACTTTGAACGTCAATTTCAGTGCTTTAGAGGCGTTTTCAGCAGGCTGAAAAGTTATTTCAGGCCGTTTCAGAAGTTGCTCTATCACATATCTAAAGATCGAAATTTCACCCAAGTTACCGTCGTTTTCAGGCGCCTGAAACATGTTTTCAGTCCGTTTCAGGGCACCCTCTATCAGATGACGCCATAACCTGAAAACCCGTTTTCAGGCGTTTTCAGGACCCCTTATGGGCCTCTGAAGCACAAATCGTTATATGGCGAAATATCCCGTAGGAGTGACAGAGATAGCACTAGTAGAATGAGATAGCTATACTCGGAACATTCGAGAAGTGTGGGACAGAGATAGGACTACTAGAAAGAGATAGCTATACTCGGAACATTCGAGAAGGGAGTGACAGAGAGTGCACCATTAGAAAGAGACATTTATGGCCTCGAATGTTCTCGGCCCTCACACTGGACCTAACTAGAAAATTCGCGATATGTGTGGACAATGCGTCCAGAGCGGTTCCGCGGGATATAAAAAGGCACCGGCGGCCGGCGTGAGTTAGTTACATTTTAACTGCGATCGAGTGCTAGTACAAGGATAATCGGAGAGAAAGACTCTTGAGTTATTAGTGCGCTTAAGTACAGTTCGTGTGAATAGTGAGTGCATAATTTGTGAAATAGTGTGTGTGTTTTAATTAGTGGATTTTAAGTACAGTTCGTGTGAATTGTAAGTACGTTACGTAATTTGGGTAATAAAGTGAATGTTTTATTTAGTGGATTAATTTGTGCTTTTCTATCAAATACGAACCCCACGCTCGTAACACTTGTCTATGGCGTGACGCAGAATACCGAGTAAATAAACAGAAGGACTACTCCGATGTTTACTTTGATGGGAGATCGAGAGGCACTATTCGGAGTCGTCGGAGTAGTCCTTCAGAGTTCTTTACGGGACCGGTGACGTCATTATCATAAGCGAAAATGGCGGACAGTATTTTAAGTACCTATTCCAAAATACAGAATAAAAACCATATTTTCAAATTATTATTCTTCAGCCATCTTCTACTTTTATGAACTGACAAATATGTATGTATTTATTTATTCTTATGCTAAAGGCTATACGAAATATATACATTATTTTAAAACAATTTAAAATGAGTCAACTAGCCTATTAAACGTCATCAAAACCATTCATCGACTACACTAGTGGCCGGTGTTCGGTTAAATATACGACATTTGATGATCGACCTTAGGGCTTAGGCAGGATGAACCTTCTGAACCCTAAAAAGATTTTAAGAAGGCGATCCATCTTGATTTTTAATGCAGGAGGGAGTTATGAGTCCGTATTTTTTTTGTATGGGGTTTTTATTTTTTGTTATTTTAAATCTTACCATGTGGGGTATTTAATGACCCAAGTCCAAATAATACCACGTTAATTTATCGTAGAGCTACTTGCTTGAAAAAAAATAACGAATAAAATGTAGTATCGTACCAATTTTGAGCCGATCGTTTTTTTTTCCAGCCTCTACAACAATGTATTATTTTGTCATCATTATCATCGGACATAATTAAGTTTTATTAATGAGCAGCACATTAGAAAATCATAAAGGTATCTTAAGGGTTCGGATCCAAAATAGTAGCGGACAGTGTTCCAAATGGTAATAAATATGAGCCGGCGGTCCTAAATTCGAATCCCGGCAAGGGCAAATATTTGTGTATTGAACTCGAATATTTGTGCCTAGGTCATTAGATGTTACTTATTTGTATTTAAGTATGTATTTTTTATGTTTGTTGTTGTGTAGTATGTTTATCGTCGTCTAGTGTCTAGAGTTTACTGTGGGACTAGATCGATTTGTGTGAGGTTGTCTGATATTTATTCTTTTATAACCGTTGATCTTATGTAGGTATGGGGCTATGCCGAGGCGACAGCGGGGGTGGCCTGGTGTTCCCTGACAAGGTCCGTGGAGTGAGGCGCTGGTACTTAAGAGCCGTGACTTACGCCCTACCTATAGAAGACCACAACGGCAACTTTTACACCTACAGCTTGTTCACTCAGCTGAGCAAGCATGAGTTCTTCGTAACGAAATATCTCAGAAAGAATTAAAAAAAAACCGGCCAAGAGCATGTCGGGCCACGCTCAGTGTAGGGTTCCGTCATTGCTCATCCTTCACAATAAACTGCTGTTTTAAGCCCGAGGTTTACGTTAAGAAAGATTTTAAGCTCTATAAAAAGGTCGTAAACGCGCTAGAAACTGTAATCACTTATTACCTTCTGGAAGTCAACTTCCGACCTTTTAAAGAAAAAATATGAAATTAGGCGATAACTCAAAAACGGCTCGACCGATTTTGTTCAATATAGTTTTCATTGAAAGCACTTATAAGGTCTCATTAACATGAATTTCCCCGAATTTTTTTGACCCGTGGTTGAAAAGTTAAAGGGGGGGGACACTATTTTTTTTGTTTTTGGAGCGAATATTTGCAAAACTGCTGACTTTATCAAAAAATAATGTTAGAAGGCCCCTATTATTTTTACAAGACCTATTCAACGACACCACACACACCAGTGTTGAAAAGAAAAAAAAATTCACCCCCACTTTAGGTGTTCGAGAGGCAACCGAAAAAAAAAATTTTTAATTTAATTTTACCGTTCTGTCGGCGTTATACATACACATACTCATACCAAATTTCAGCTTTCTAGTACTAATGATCACGGAGCTAAGCCGCGGACGAACAGACGGACGGACAGACGGACATGGCGAAACTATAAGGGTTCCTAGTTACTACGGAACCCTAAAAAAAACATTTACGAGTATTTCCACCAACTGGGATCATAGTGCTTACGCATTTAAAAATAATAAGTTAGTAACCGACTTATAATTTTAATCCTATGGTTAGTGACCATTATTAATATTATTATACGTAGGTACTAGGTTATTGTATTATTATTTTTTAGGAATGTTAAGTTTTAGTTTTAATATTTAGAATATTATGTAGATTGAATATTAAAAGTTTTTATACGTACTTATTAGTTTGGTTTTTTTATAATTTAAATAGGTACTTATATTTTATAATTTGCTTATTTGTATTATACTTTTTATATAAATGTATTGTAAAAAAACTTAACCTAAGAAATAAACGAATATACGAAATAATAATAACAATATGTACCTACCTTTAATTTCATTAAATAGGCTAGTAGACCCAGTTTTGAAATATATTTGAAATGGTTAATAATGATCTTACTAGCTCTGAAAAATATGTCTGGTATTTTTGTGAAAGCTAAATTTTATCAATTGAAAACATGTTGAAAATTAGAAATTTCAGGAACAGTCAAAAACACCGTCCGCCATTTTTGCCTTTTGCTAATCAGTGGCGTGACGAAGAATTACCTACCTGTAAATATTCGAAATTCGACCGTCGTATAGTGCCTTTCCGCTCACTCCAATATACTTTGACAGGAGATCGAGAGGAGTGGTACAATTCGAAGTCGTCAAAGTAGACTTTCAGTTATCTTTACAGGACCGATGACGTTACTATCATAAGCGAAAATGGCGGACAGCGTTTTAAGCATTTCAAAATACAGATTAAAAACCATATTTTCAAATTCAATTTTCTCAGCCACCTTTCACTTTTATGTATTGAAAAATATATATTTAGGTTTCCTTTGCTAAATACTATACGGAATAAACATTAGTATATTACAATTTGACATGAGCCAACTAGCCTATTGTCGAAAGGGCCTCTACGCGTTGGCTTCGGCTCTGCGCACGCCTCCCATAGGTCTGGGACACTCGTCTCGTGAGCGGGTGCGACATGCAAGACAATAATAATAAAGCCTTTTTATTTCCATGCACTTAAAATACAAATACTTACACAACACATTTCTACAAATAAAATATAACACCTTAAAATAAAATACAAGCCTTCTTGAACTTAATTTGGGACTGGATCGATTTGTGTGAGGTTGTCCGATATTTATTTACTTATTTATTTATTTAAAATTGTGTCCATGACAATGACCCCGTTTTGGGTAAAGGCCTCCTCCAACTTTTTCCATGTTTTTCTGTTTTGCGCTTTCATTATTCAGTCTTTTCCGACTATTTTTCTTATTTCATCGGTCCACCTATCTTTAGGTCGCCCCCTACTTCGCTTGCCTTTTGGGCCCATCCATTCAGTGACGCGTTTTGTCCATCTTTCGTCTGATATCCGAACAAGGCCCATCTCCATTTTAGTTGTTGTGCGTGTTGTCCCGCGTATATAATTTGGGTTTTCCTTCTGATGTCTTCGCTTCTTCGTTTATCAGCAAGTTTAATGCCTAAATTACTTCGTTCACCGGCATGAGCGTATTTTCTTATGGTTGCATAGAAGCAATCAACATTTGCTTCTGCGAACATCCCAGACACACTACAGAACGAGGTAGCCCCATCAGAACCCTGAAAGCATTGTTGTACTGCCCGCGTAGAGCACTGTATTGCTTTTGCGTGTAGAAGACACACAGACTGCTGATGAAAAGGGATACAATACAATACAAGTACTCTTGTTGGTAGTACTTTCTTTCTTCTCTCAACATACCAAAATGGTTAGAGAATTTTAACCAAATTTGGTACAGAGATAGCTGGACATCCAAAAATGGTTGTAGAATAACTTTTTACCCATATTTTATAACTTAAAAACATAAAAAAAAAAACATAGAATAAAAAATAACTTTTCCGGTTGCAGATTTTTGGCTTTATTATACAAAAAATTATTAATATTTGTGGAATATTTTCTTCCTTTACACAGCAACATCCAGTCTTTTAATGTCAATTACCAAACTGTACTACTTGAAAGTTAAATAAATTATCAGTACCACTAAAAATCTGTAATGTAAGCGAGGGACGAAAACTCGAAAGTAACTTCATTCTCCTTAATATAAAGGTTATAGACAGGGATCAAACATTCGGATACATATTTACTTAAATGTTTCTGATGGCTTTGTTGTTCAGTAGAAATAGGCGTCATATTTGTAGATTGAGTGCGATAGCAATAGGATTTTGCCAATTTTATGTAAATATCTATCACAATTTTCGATCCCCAAATTAGACAGACAAGGGTCATGGCCAAATAAATACTTAAAAATAACGACTTTTGTCCTCAGATCCCAAGATTACTTACGTAACGTAAATTATTTCCCTATTGGTCTCCGACACCAATCGGATCCGGTTCCGGTTCTATGATATTTAAAGCGTCCTGTTCAGTAGATTTACTGCCTTGATAAATTCCCAAGAAGAGCGGGATCTTACGAGATCTCAGTAGAAAAAAGAATGGCCGGTCTGCTATGAACTTCTGCGTTTTTGGAGGACGATTCCTATCGCTAAGTTGTCGGTAGCCATCAGCTGCTGGAAGGATGGAATACTGTCATATAATAGATGTTACCCGCTCATCCCACGGGAACACTACATTTTTGGGATAAAAAGTAGTCTATATGTTAATCCAGGGTGTCCGGACTTCATACCAAAATTTATCAAAATTGGTCCAGCCGTTGAAGCGTGAAGATAACAAACAAACACAGAAACTTTCGCCTTTATAATATTAGTGTGATACAAATTAAGGTGATATAAAATATAAAGGATTATATTTTCACAAGCTTAAATAAAGTTCACTGCGATGTTATAACTGTGTGGTAGAAGTGAAGTGCGACGACGTTGTTAAGTGTAGCCTGATAAGATGCGGTTGAGCCCTGGGGGGTAGTTCGACCAATTCAAGAGAGATGACGGAGATATCTCCATTTCATCGCCAACCGTCACTCTTGACGTGTCCCTACTTGACAAGTGGCGATATCCCTAGAACATCGCAACTTCGTCAATCCGGTCGCGCTTAATTTGCGTTTCCTTTGTATGTGACGGTATAAATAACAGGCGCATTCTTTAACTTGACCGTGTAGAGCGTGAAATTAGTCTGTTGGGTAAGTTTCGTTCAAAACAGAAATTCATATGCATGAATAGCATTTTTGGCAATAACTATCGCTTTCGTATTTCCAAAATTGAGATAAGATATGTCACTTGAAGCTCATCGCATTTTAATGACAGTTCAAAGGCGATATCACTGTTATCTTATAGAGTTTTGACGTTTTGCGATCTCTCAAACGGCATTCTCGAATTAGGTCCCTCGGTTAGTAGCGCTAAAAACAACTTTGCGTTGCCATTCCATTTTACATAGTAAATGCTAGGGTGTTGCTTATTTTCTAACCCTGTACTCTCACCCCCTCATTCTGTTCTAGGACCCGAAAAAACGTCACTGATTTTTATTTATTTTTTAAATTCAGTTTTAGGGGTCGCTACCGCCCATTAAAAATCCGAGATAAATGTTAATAAAACTCGGTTCACATTTTATTTTTATTTTTTTGCAGTGATATTGTTTGAATAACCTAATGTATCAATCTAGTTATATTATCAAGTGAATTATTCTGCGTATCAGAAAAAAAATTTGGTAGTTCATATTGAACTAGATATTTTTTTTCTATATTTTTTTAATGAAATTATGTACGTTCTGTAAGTATTATGATACAAAGAAAAATACTTTTTTTTTTCATATCTTTTTCAGATTTTTACTTGCCGGTAGCGACCCCTAAAACTGAATTAAAAAAATAAATAAAAAATCAGTGACGTTTTTTCGGGTCCTAGAACAGAATGAGGGGGTGAGAGTACGGGGTTAGAAAATAAGCAACACCCTAGTAAATGCGTTATAAAATATCAGTAGTGGTATAAAATAATATTTATATAGGGGCAAATATTTGTGTGATAAACTCGAATATTTGTGCTTGGCTCATGGTTGTTCTATGTATTTAAGTATATTATATTTATCTATATAAGTACGTATAATATCGTCGTCTAGTACCCATAACACAGGCCTTCTTGAGCTTCATTTGGGACTAGATCGATTTGTGTGAGGTTGTCCGATATTTAATTATTTATTTATTATATATTATTATTTATTGTTAATGCTATCAAGTCTTCGATCTTTTTCTGGAATAAGTATTCTTTTTTTAGCATCACGCTGTATATTTTGGCTAAATTAGGTAAATTAACATTCATTGAAATTTGTGAAATATTTAGCCCTGCATTTATTTGTTAACATCAGTGGCATTCAATGTCTTTTACCAAACTGTTATCAAACTGTACTCCTCGCTAGTAAATGAAATTAGAACCCCGAAAAATCCTCAATATGGCGAGGGTTGAAAAATAATTATGACCTCATTTTTCTCCTTATAGGTCATGAAAAGGGATCGAAAAATTTGATATACAGGCTGGAACAGATCGAGGGACTTTTAAGCAAACAGGGACTTGTTCAGACTGAGTACTTAATTTTTCACCAATGAACTATGCCAATATTTCTATCCATTTTTGAGATACAGTTTGTAAATCATTAGTGTAAAAATCTGCACATATCAATATCAACCATCTTTTGAATATCGCTAAGTTAAAGACAGGTGTCAATTTAAAATGTAAATAAAACCTTCGAATTAGTAGGGTTTTCACTGATCTTAAAATAGTTTATTTTGATGACTTTTTTTTACTTTTCAATCCAGCTTTACAATTATAATAGGTCGATTGTAGATCACTCAGATGACACTATCCTGTCAGCCCAGTCTTTAGAAATGTTCCACCCTGTATAGTTAAAATTTGGGACGCAGTTTTTAAGTTTAATTGTAGGAATAGACGCGGCTTTGTTTGAGGTATGAGTGAGATAGGATTTAATTATTTTTTACTAAAGCATTAACGTCTGCTAACGTAAACCAAATGATTACAATGAAGCGAAAAAATTAAAAATGTATATAGGATAGGATTGAGATAGGATTTTGTCACTTTTATGTATAATATCCATCCGGTTTATCCGATCCCTGAAAAAACTAAATACTAAAACAGTATAATATTTATTATTAATAAAAAAAAACTGATTATAAATTGTAATTTGACAAAAATAACAATTTTCGTCTTCAGATCAAATTTATTTTCCTATTGGTCTCCAACACCGGTTGGATCCGATTCCGGTTCTGTGATATTTAAAGCGTCCGGTCCAGAAGATTTACTGCCTTGATAAATTCCCAAGAAGAGCGGGATCTTCTGGGATCTCAGTAGAAAGAAGAACGGCCGGTCTGCTATGAACTGCTGTGTTTTTGAAGGACGCCTCCTGGCGCAACATACACGGTAGACAGCAGCTGAAAAGAACGGATATCATACTGGATCAAACTTTTTACATGTTTAAAGGTGTGCAGCTCAGCACATATTTCGATGTAAAGATAAGGAAGTACTTTATTATTAAACCAAAAACAAGTAAAAAAATAACAATAACCATCGAATTTTACTTCTCGCCTCAAAAATTTAACCATACGTACCGAAAATTACTGACTTTGGGGCACTTTAGAATGTCTCTCGGTGTGTAATTGACGAATGTTTAAAGACTTGGCAGTATAACTGCTCACAAAAACGGAACTTCGAACAGAAACTTTTAACCATGGCATGATACTACAGTGAGGCGGTAGTGACCATGATAATCCAAATTCAGCCCTTGCCTTTAGCTTTTAATACTTAAACGACAACACGTACTTATAGTATTAAATGAGTTCCAGTGGCAGCAATTAAGTTAAAGAAAATAGCGTTTATTAATAAAAGCCGGTTATACATTTGTCAGTAAACATTACTATACTTATATATTGGAGTAATCAAAATGAACGAAATAAACCAGCCGAGACAAAATTACAACTTTTGTCTACAAACCTCAAGATATTTACGTAGGTAACATTGAGTCCTGTTATGGAAAGCATATTTGGCCTGGCCAAGGCAAGAACCAAACCTTTGGCCAACCACAGGCAGTAACTCGTAACTGACCATCAGTTCGGGACACAAACGCCTGTGATCTGGGACATTCACTGATGCACCGCCCAGGTATGTAATGTACCTACTATATTTTCTATGATAATTTGATCTTCGACACCGATGGCTTCCAGTTCCAGTTATATGACGTTTAATCCCGTCCGGTATTGACCCAATGGAATGGATGGATGAATGGATTAATGGTCCGTCTGTATAATGGGTTGTGTTCTGAGGTTTTTTTTGACAAGATACCCACGGCAACGTTCTTCTACCATCGTACTGCTCGCCATCGGCAGGGTGTTCATCCTAACATACTGGAGCATAAATGGTCGAGAACTGTGCGTTTCCAGAGGAATTTCCTACCGCGAACGCTTGGAACGGTGGAATGAGCTCCCTGCCGAGGTTTTCCCCGAGGGCTACAGCATGCGGTTCTTCAAGAGGGGAGTAAATAGGTTCTTAAAGGGTCGGCACGTGTGATGCTCCTAGCGTCGCAAGCGTCCATAGGCGACGGTAACTGCTTAACATCAGGCTGGCCGCAAGCTTGTTTGCCAGCGTCGTAGTATAAAAAAAACAACAAATTAGTTGCCTTGATAAATTCCTAGAAAAAGCGGGATCTTCTGAGATCTTAGTAGAAAGAAGAATGGCCGATCTGCTTTAAACTGCTCAAGCTTTGGAGGAGGGATCCTAACGAACTGGTAGAGCCGATCTGAAAAGAATACAGTAAGGTCACCTTAGGGCGTGGCCACATGTCCACGACACGGCGTCGTAAACGTAAAACGACACGGTGTCGCGTTGGAGCGCGACACATTATCCACCGTGCGAATATACGTTGCCGCGTCGTGAAAACACACGACACGGCG
Source organism: Apotomis capreana (assembly GCA_947623375.1). Taxonomy (NCBI): domain Eukaryota; kingdom Metazoa; phylum Arthropoda; class Insecta; order Lepidoptera; family Tortricidae; genus Apotomis; species Apotomis capreana. The sequence goes on from OX392521.1 coordinate 11,985,055, forward strand.
TCGTAAACGTAAGGGCGTGGCCACATGTCCACGACACGGCGTCGTAAACGTAAAACGACACGGTGTCGCGTCGGAGCGCGACACATTATCCACCGTGCGAATATACGTTGCCGCGTCGTGAAAACACACGACACGGCGTCGTAAACGTAAAACGACGCTGTGTCGCGTCAGAGCGCGACACATTATCCACCGTGCGAATATACGTTGCCGCGTCGTGAAAACACATGCTGCACCGGGCACCGCAGGTCGCGCCGCGCGCCGGGCAGATTAACTTTGCTGTGTTGAGTAGATGCACGGTGCTGTGCCACGTTTGATTACGACGCCGCAGCTTCTCGTACATGTTCAAAATATTTTGCAATCAGTTTTCAATTCGACATGGATCCTATCACACGTAATTCTGCTCTTGTTGCTTTTAAGAAGAAGCATGAAGAAAAAGCAGAAGAAACGAAAATGTTGGATAAATCCATATCTTTCTATTATGAACCATGATGGCAGTCATTTCTAAAGGAAGTACGAGGCTTTAAAAATAAGTGATCACAAGTTTTATGATTATTTTAGAATGTCTGTGTCAAGTTTTGAAGAACTATTATGGAAAATATCGCCTCGTTTAAAAAGGCTAAATGTATTTAGGAAACCAGTTCGTCCTCTGGAGATGTTGGGATTAACAATAAGGTAAGAATTACGTATATTCGCACGGTGGATAATGTGTCGCGCTCCGACGCGACACAGCATCGTTTTACGTTTACGACGCCGTGTCGTGTGTTTTCACGACGCGGCAACGTATATTCGCACGGTGGATAATGTGTCGCGCTCCGACGCGACACAGCGTCGTTTTACGTTTACGACGCCGTGTCGTGTGTTTTCACGACGCGGCAACGTATATTCGCACGGTGGATAATGTGTCGCGCTCCGACGCGACACCGTGTCGTTTTACGTTTACGACGCCGTGTCGTGGACATGTGGCCACGCCCTAAGGCCGTAATTGCATAATTTGTCTATTGTTTTTTTGTTGGTGTACAATAAATAATTGTTGTATAGTATTGTATTTTTAGATAAAAGCTAGGAAGATTATGAAATATGGTTCTCATATATTAAATTATATAGAATTATGACGAGAGGCGGTTGGTGAAGTTTGCCTACTGAGCCGGCGGTGTACTGTGTGATGAACTCGAATATTTGTTCCTGGGTCATTGATATTATCTATCCTCGTCCTGCCCAAGCATTTTTCGACGGTCATCCCGGTTCTGCCCAATGTTCTTAATTAAGTACATTCTAATTTATATGGGTTCTGCCCAACACCTTTTTTATTGAAATTGTTGTGTTAAAGGTAAGCCAGATTTTTTTAATTATTTTTTTGGTTATAATGGGTATGTATTTGATAGACTGAGCCAGTTTAGGAGTCTATATCTTTTGTTCATTTTTAAGAACACTGGGCAGAATTGCCTACCTACATCGTATATAATTTTTTGTCATTTATTAAGAACATTGGGCATAAAAATCTTGATTATAACGTACTCTTTAATTAGCAGTTGCGAGATAATAAATAAAGCAGATTTACATTTTATAGCATTTTAATAGTAAAAAAAGAGTCGAAATTAACGAGACGAGACGAGACTTGTTAATGGCATCTAACGGGCATAATTTCTAACAAAACCTCATATTAGGTCCCTATTTTGACAACAAATCTTAAAAACTTAACGACGCACGGGTTAGTTGAGCTTGGAGTCGTCTGCCTTCACTGCATCTGCCACCACTTTGTCCACTACGTATCTCCACGTCGACCAGCACGTCCACCACTGCCACATCTACCTGCTTCATAGATTGATCTCAGCGAAAATGGTATAGGTACTTCATCAGTCTCAGCTGCTGTATCTGTACTGGTCTCACTAGGGTTTATCGGGGGACGACGCGGCGGCGTATAATGTGTATCTTCTTCGCCGTCGTTAGTGATCTTCATCATCTTTTATTATTATTTATTTATAGCAACCATGGTATTACAAGGTGTTACAATTATATAAGGTACATCATGGACCCTGTTAGGGTATAGCTCATTTAACTTAATCTATGGAACAGCACATAAACTGCTATTGGCATGAAATTTCTGATTATCTGACTTACCACACCTTCAATCCCTCGACTCGATCACTCAGTGCTATAACAAAAAACAATAGTCAGTTCTGCCCAATGTTCTCAATAAATCACACATTTCGAAAAATGGACTTGAAAAATCGAAAATAACCTAAATTACCCAAATAAACTATTAATTATAAATTAGAACTATTCGGGCTTAAATTAATCTGGTATTTATTGAAAAAACATGCACGATTACTAACATAAGTATGGATCAAACTTACCTCTTCAGCGAAGATGTGGCATCCTGGACGCAGGCGTGACACTGATCGTGGAGTTCAAAGAACTTCGATGCAAGGCCTTGACCAAGTATTGGCCAATACTCTTACCAATCAGAAACAAGCAAATAAAACCGCAAATCACGAAAATTTTAGACTCCAGGCGCCAAATTTGAATATGTGATTAATTGAGAACGTTGGGTAGAATCCTGAAGTATAAATAAAAAACCTTGGGCAGGAACCACTAAGTCCAATGTGTTCTTTATTGAGAATACTGGGCAGGACGAGGCTATACATGTATTTACACATATATAATATAATTATATCGTCGTCCCATAGTACAAGCTTTGCTTAATTTGGGACTAGGACGATTTTGTTCCTTAATATTTATTTATTTATTCAGAGCACATAAAACATAGTATCTCATAGTCCTACTGGAATATATAGGCACAGTAGCGGAAAAAAAACAATCATATTGAAATATTTTAACTTTAAGTCGAATTGGATCCAAGGATAAGATCCGAATTGCCAATAGCGTAATAAGTAACTTGTAATATAGTAAGTGTGTAACGAATAAAAACATATGTATTTTATTAGCATAGTTGCAAATATTAACTGAACGGCAAATTAGTGTACGTGTTTTTTATTAAATCAGACGCAGAATGTCGACAACATTTTTTAAATAACAATTTGTATAGAAATATAGATTATGGTTAAAAAAGAAATCTCAGGTCAGTACTTTGTTATATCACCGTTTGCAATTGTAACAGTTAGGCAAATTTCGTACAAAATGCACAAATATGATAGATTATTTCCGCTACTGTAAATGTCCGTATACACATCTATTAAGGTAGCATTAAATATATATTTTTTTAATTCACTTATAATGTTACTTGTCATATAATTTGATGGACTGCATTCCGAACATACAGGTATCTCAATAGTCCGCGAGATGACGTAAATGATATTTTCAAGAAAAAAAATGGATTTTGATGTAATCGTTCCTTATTTTTCCACTTGCGCCGCCATAATATTGAAAAGATTGTGCCTAAAAGCTGTGTGACAACATCTCCTTTCTAAGAAAAAAAAACATAAGACAAATAATTGAATAACTTTTATTTATTAAAATGGTATACATACTCGTATATGGTTATTTTTATTTATTTATATCGTATCGAATTTCAGTCACTGGATATAGGTACAATTAATTATATTAAATTTAAAGGTTGAAGTTAGCCTTCTGCAAGTAATCTCTGGCAATTTTCGTGAGGTTTTTGATGTGTTCTTTTCCTCCTGTGAATTTGGTGATAGGACAGTCGAATACGATGTGCTTGATCGTCTGGTTTCGTGTGCCCACACTCGCACCCGGGGGACTCAGTCCAGCCCCATTTAAACCAGTGGTGGGCGCAATTTCCAACGCCTGTTCTGATACGGTTGAGTAGACACCACACCTTACGCGTGTCGTCGAAAACAGGAGGGCGCGCTTTTGGATTGAAAGCGAAGAAATCTTCTATACAGCGTGGAACATTTGTAAAGACTAAGCTGACAGGATAGCGTCATCTGAGTGATGTACAATCGACCTATTATAATTGTAAAGCTGGATTTAAAAGTAAAAAAAAGTCATCAAAATAAAATATTTTAATATCAGTGACAACCCTACTACTTCAAAGGTTTTATTAACATTTTAAATTGACACCTGTCTTTAACTTAAATGTTCTCGTCGCTTAAATGCTAGGGTTGACATGTGCAGATTTTTACACTAATGTTTAACAAACTGTATCTCAAAAATGGATAGAAATATTTACATAGTTCATTGGTGAAAAATGAAGTACTCAGTCTGAACAATTCCCTGTTTGCTTAAAAGTCCTTCGGTCTGTTCCACCCGATATATGGTTGAGTAGAAAAAAAACCGGTTAAGTGCGAGTCGGACTCGCGCACCGAGGGTTCCGTACAAACACTTTCCATCCTTAAGTGGTTAAGTTAAGTTTGCACCTGGTATGTCTAGCGCCCCATACAAATGAGGTGCAAAGTTAACGCAACCACCCGTTTGTTGTATAGGAGCCCCCCTTAAACATTTATTTTATTTTATTTTTAGTATTTGTTGTTATAGCGGCAATAGAAATACATCATCTGTGAAAATTTCAACTGTCTAGCTATCACCGTTCTTGAGATACAGCCTGGTGACAGACGGACGGACGGACGGACAGCGAAGTCTCAGTAATAGGGTCCCGTTTTTACCCTTTGGGTACGGAACCCTAAAAATCAACTAGTGAAGGCGAAATAACTCCTTTTATCTGCAGACCCTAAGATTTTTGCCATGTGAGTATTAATTAAGTCTTATAATGGGAGGCTTTTTTAACAGAATACCAATAAATAAATAAATAAATAAATAAATAAATAAATAAATAAATAAATAAATAAATAAATAAATAAATAAATAAATAAATAAATAAATAAATAAATAAATAAATAAATAAATAAATAAATAAATAAATAAATAAATAAATAAATAAATAAATAAATAAATAAATAAATAAATAAATAAATATATAAATAAATAAATAAACAGACAATTTGGTCTTCGACAACTGCATCCGGTTCCGGTTCTATGGAGTTTAATCCGTCCAGTACCTACAGCAACTTAGTTGCCTTGATAAATTCCCAAAAAGAAAGGGATCTTCTGGGATCTTAGGAGGAAGAAGAACGGCCGGTCCGCTATGAACTCTTTAGGTTTTGGAAGAGCACTCCCACTGCGGCGTACTGTGTCGACTAAAGCTGAAATAAATTCATTAATAAATATCGGACAACCTCACACAAATCAATCTAGTCTCACAGTAAGCTCTAGTAGCCTTGTGTTATGGACACTAGACGACGAGAAACATACTTATATAGATAAATACATACTTAAATACAAATAACATCCATGACCCAAGCACAAATATTGGAGTTCATCGCACAAATATTTGCCCCGGGATTCGAACGCAAGACCGTCGGCTCAGTAGGCAGTTGCTTAACCACTGCGCCAACCGCGTCGTCAAGAATGAATGCGTGAAAAGAATACAATACAGTACAACAATTCATCATTGCACACCTACCAGAAAAATAATACAATAAATACCTTAAATAGGCTAGTTGACTCATGTCAAATTGTATTAAACTAATGTTTATTCCGTATAGTATTTAGCAAAAGAAACCTAAATATATATTTTTCAATTCATAAAAGTGAAAGATGGCTGAAAAAATTGAATTTGAAAATATGATTTTTAATCTGTATTTTGAAATGGTTAAAACGCAGTCCGCCATTTTCGCTTATGATAGTGACGTCATCGGTCCCGTAAAGAAAACTGGAAGTCTACTTTGACAACTTCGAATAGTGCCGTCCCTCTCGATCTCCTGTCAAAGTATATTGGAGTGAGCGGAATGGCACTATGCGACGGTCGAATTTCGAATATTTACGCGTAATTCTACGTCACGCCACAGATTAGCAAAAGGCAAAAATGGCGGACGGCGTTTTTGACTGTTCATAAAATTTCTAATTTTCAATTAATAAATTGTATTGTATTGTAAATTTTAGCTTTCTAGCTTTCACAAAAATACAGGACATTTTTTTAGAGCTAGTAAGATCATTATTAACCATTTCAAATATATTTCAAAACTGGGTCTACTAGCCTATTAGACAACTGCGGGACTGTGATGGTTGCTTTTAAAACGCGATAAATAAGTGACAACGCATCCGTCACGTTTTGACAAGACGCGAGTGTGAGCGATAGACGCTTTGTCACTTATTTATCACGCGATAAACGCAACCATCATAGGTCCGCTGAACAATAGGCGGTCTTGTCGCTATAGAGCGATTTTTTTCAGACACGGTAGGTAATGAAGAAAACGAAACCTATATCGAAATTATAGGTGGTCAGATAAGAGTTAATAATACATTACATACCTAGGGCGGTGAATCCGTAAATGTCCCAGGTCGCAGATGTTTGTGGCCCAAACCAAGGGTGAGGGCCATACATGTACAATCTGGGGCTTTACGGTAACCCGTGGTTTGTCTTAAGTTTTGCTTCTTGCTTTGACCAGGAAGGGAGATTTTCTTCACAGCCTAGGGCGACGTAAAATTGTAAAGCTATTAAACCTAGCGCCATTCGAGATCCATGAACTTGATTCTCTGAGCCCCCAACATCTAAGTTATGAGAAGGTATAAAATCGTAGTAAAAATATTGACGCTGTAAACTTAATAATATATATCCTTCACAACTTCACAATTTAAAACACCTTCAGCTGTTTACAAATTAAAAATGTGAAACACCTTTGACACAAGTGGTTATCATGAGACCCTTATCCAATGTGTGATATAGAAAATGCTACTAAAACTGAACATAACTACAAAAGTTGGAATTCTTAGCTTCAATATTGATTGTTCTATTTCCACCAAACAAACTGAAATGAATACAATACAGTACAACAATGTGGAACTTTAAGTTTTTTTACCTCAGCAACTTAAACATGGTGATTTTGCTGCGAGATAACAGTGAACAAAATGAAAAACGACGTAACTTTTTCGTTTTTCAACTCTGCTTGTATTGAAAGTACTTATGGCGTTTTTTACAATGTCTCCTTTGACCTTATTAAAACTTTCGTGATACATATAATTATTGTATTAAGCGGTTTAATTTCACGTGAAATTGTCAGGAACGGCCCAACATGTTTCTGCCAATTTCTTCTGTGCATAGTGCAGTTCCTGACAATTTCACGTGAGTGTAAACCGCTTAATACAATAATTATATATCTCGCGAAAGTTTTAATAAGATTAAAGGAGACATTGTAAAAAAACGCCATAATTTCAATACATTAGCACGCATAATTAAACATCATTTTTTCTAAAGAAAAACTATTGTAACACTAATTGAATAGTTTTTATTAATAAAAACCGATTATAAATGTATTATGTTTGAATAAACAAAATAAACAGCTCAAGGCGAAATAACTTCGACACCGATCGCATCCAACTCCAGTTTCATGAGGTTTAATCAATTCGGTTTAGCAATTTACTTCAAATTCAAATTCAATTCAAATTTAATTTTATTTCGTGAACACAATAAAATTATTACATATTCAGTTTTGTGGCTCACACTAGGCGGGGCCTGTCCTGTGACACTACACAATCGCTTACACAATTTTGGCATTTAAATGGGAGCATTTGAAAAAACACATAACTACATATTAGAATGTTAGTAAAATTAGATTACATTATTACATTACATTAAAAACATTTTGACTCTTTGGGTATATTAGGCATATTAATTAGTTGCCTTGATAAATTCCCAAAAAGAGAGGGATCTTCTGAGATCTTAGTAGAAAGAAGAACGGCCGATCTGCTATGAACTGCTCACGCTTTGGACGAGCAAAACTAGCGCTGCAATATTGTAAGCCATGAGCTGGAAAGAATACAATACAATACATATACAAGAATTTGAGGAAATTTCTTTTTTTGAGTAACATGTCAATTGATTCTAGTTTTTATTGGGATCAAAATGTCTATACGGCACTAACTACACTCAGACTGCTTTAAAGGTCTGAAACTATGGTCTAAGTTCAACATTCCTACGGAGCTGAAAACGCTCCAAACAAATGACCACCTAATCGTGATACCACCTGTCGCGAATGCTTGACATCGCGATGACGTTAAACATCTCGGCTGGCTACCCTGAACGGAAGTAGGACATTTATGGTGAGTGAACTGTTATCTATTCACAATGTCTATGGTAATAATGTCTATGATGAATGAACGATATTATCTATGCTATTCCCGCTGACTTCCGATGAGGCGGGGCATTACACGTTATTCTTAGTTTGAAACGTGGTGAATTAAGTGTGCATTGTGTCTACGCTGAACCCCTTAGGAGTCACTGCTGGCTCCATACAAAGATGGTGGTCACGTGAGCTGACCATCTGAAAGCTAAGTGTCTTGATATAGATGTAAATTACTTCCAATTGTATTAACTATGTCCATGGTATATTAACATACTCCGAGCCCATATAAAGACCTATGAGATATATAATGATTTACAGGCTATACCTTGCCCCCTTGAGTTTGACCATGAAAAGCATCTATATGACATTGTACATGACCTATACTAACAACCAGTGTGGGGGCTAGAATACTGGCTGAACCTTCCCATCCAGCTTTGTGACGGATGACCTAGAATACTGGCTGAACCTTCCCAGCCAGCTTTGTGACGGATGACCTAGAATACTGGCTGAACCTTCCCAGCCAGCTTTGTGACGGATGACCTAGAATACTGGCTGAACCTTCCCAGCCAGCTTTGTGACGGGTGACCTAGAATACTGGCTGAACCTTCCCAGCCAGCTTTGTGACAGTTTATGTGGGACACTGAACGACCTATGACTATAAGAGTTACCTATTATTTAGCCCATAGCCGATTTGATGCCCTATCCATAGAACTATGACTTAACCTGATCTACAGATAACGTATATAACTAGAACCTCTCATGCAAGTAACTGATTCCCTAATAACCGTAGATTAAACTATGAGACATTTGGAGACAGTCATGTCATATATATTTAAAATAACAGGCGGTGAACGACCTAGCAGGGTGAGCCTGGCGAAGCAGATTAGAGCGACGGAGATGCGACGAGAGATATAAGGTAGGAGGTTTACTATTGGAAGGCATAAAATCATTAATACTAATATGGTTACGCATAATTGCTTTTCGCCGAAAATGAGATGTGCATAAGCCTCATTACGCATATTTTTATACGCATAACATTAAAAAGCATAAATACAGAAAGCATAACCGTCATGAAGACTAATAACAAAAAGCATAAGCATAAATAGGCATAATAAGCAATTGGCATTAGATCAAAATGCATAACGCTATTATATTATCCTATTAAAAGTTGCACTAGGTACGAGAGAAGGTTAGTATAGTGTGTATTCCGGGTGATCAATCCAAATGGGTCAGTAGGGAGGAAACGAAAACTATAAGAGATAGGGAAACCTGTTCTTAGGAACCATGGCTTCGATTTTAGATTTATTAAAAACTGCATTCAATTTTTATTCGTATATCTCATGCATAACCCGGAATCGAACAGATTTCTCTATCTCTTATAGTTTTCGTTTTCTCCCTACTGCCCCATTTGGATTAATCACCCTGTATATGAACTAAAGCGAGGTCGACGGAGGTCCGCTTCGCAGACCCCCTATTCCGCGTTGCTTAGGCGCTTCGCGCCTGGTTATCATGCTAACCTAACCTAACCTAATGTACCTACCTAATGTGACCTAACGTTACGTAACGTAATATTTTGTTTTGAAATATATACATACAATAATAATAAATGAGTTTCATTCATTTAGGCAACTCAAATTATGGATAATGACAGATATACCAAATAATTATTAGCCCAAACAATAGTATGCGTAAAGTATATTCGGCCAATACAAATAAGTCCAACTAAAATTATGCTAATAGCGTAGTATGCCAAAAAAACAGTAGGCCAAAATATTACTATGCGAAAGTACTATTATGCCAAAACAAATTATGCTAAATCAATTATGCGAAACAGCATTAGTCTAAAAAACATTATGCGATCCAAGGGGATCCCAAGGTAGGATTCAATATCCATAATCTCTTTCTATCGTGAGGCCTTTAACGCATCCGATCTAAGATCAATTAATTCAGACAATTAAAGATAATAGTCAATATACAATAACCACAAACATATACATAAAAAGGCCTTCGCGACACCACCTAGGCCACCCAGTCATCATATATTATACATTTGTATGGAGAACATTAATTAGTTTGCCATTTTAACCGTGAAAAGTTAGTTTAAGTTCATGTTTGTAGTACAAGTATTATTTTGTCAAATTATGAGTATTCTGAAAACAATTTCAAAATTTATTTAGATTAAAAAACCTATAAAATTTGCGTTAGTATCTTTGAAGTCACATATAAAAAACTTTATTTGTTTTTTTTTTCTTTGTTTTTTCATCATAAATTACCCTACTTTTATACATATAACTACAGTCTGCTGTAGTATTTTAAAATCATCAGTACCCTATTATTTGGATTCAGAATCTATGATTAGTTTATTTTTATGTCTACAGTTTTTTTTTATATATATATGTATATTTTTAAATCTCATCGTGACATTTGGGCAAATTCTACATCGAGTAATTTGACTTACTATTTCCATACTGTTGACCTAGCCAAATTAGTAGGTAGGTGGTACGATAAGAGTTCAAATAATATAAAAAACCGGCCAAGAGCATGTCGGGCCACGCTCAGTGTAGGGTTCCGTAGTTGCCCATCCTTCGCAATAGACGGGCTTAGAACAGCGGTTTTAAGCCCGAGGTTTAAATTACGAGAACGATTTCAAGTTCTATAAATAGGTCGTAAACGCCAAAGTAACTGTAATTACTTATTACCTTCTGGAAGTTATCTATTATACGCGCCAGATTGAGCAAAATGTTTTAATCCAGTATGGCACTTAACTAATATGTGTAACGTTCGAAGTGTAAGGACACCGCGCGGCACTTACGTCATGTTAAAGAAAATTATGATTTTTTGCGATAACTCAAAAACGGCTAGACCGATTTTATTCAATATATTTTTCATTGAAAGTGGGGGTGGGGGTCATAATGGATTTCTGGAGCGACTATTTACAAAACTGCTGACTTTATAAAAAGATGATGTTTAAAGACCCCTATTACTTTTAAAAGACCTATTCAACGACAACCCACATACTAGTGTTGGAACGAAAAAAAAAATGTTTTTTTTACCGTTTTGTCGGCGTGATACATACACATACTCATACCAAATTTAAGCTTTATAGTAGGTAATAATGATCACGGAACTAAGCCGCGGACGGACAGACAGACAGACAGACAGACGGACAGACGGACATGGCGAAACTATAAGGGTTCCTAGTTGACTACGGAACCCTAAAAAGGAAAAAATAAAATGTCAGAATGTAGTAAGAATGAATAAATAAAAAATATTAAGGGACAATCTTACACAAATTGACCTAGTCCTAAACTGCGAAAAGCTTGTACTATGGGTACTAGACGACGATATATATAATATATAAATACATATATATAATAGCTAGTTTTTGTTTGGCCGCATGGTTGACTGGTAGAGTGATTTATGGCATTAAGTCTGCCATTTGTACTTGTATTGTATAGATAACATCCACGACCCAGGAACGAATATTCGAGTTCATCACACAAATATTAGCCCTGGTCGGGATTCGAACCCAGGACCGCCGGCTCATTAGGCAGCTGCACTACAAACTGCGCCAACCACAAATACAAATAAATGCATCACAAAAATACAAATAAATGCATCACACAAATACAAATATCATATTGACCCCTCTGAGAATGTACCCGCAACTTCGTCTGCGTATTTTTTTTACGACAGTTTCCAATCGTTCCATCCGTTTTGGCGTGATGAAAGGACAAAGAGAAAAAACAACAGATGGCTTCTGTACCTGTTGTTAAATAACGCCATCTATAAACTCTGTATTTAGATGGACTAGTTACCGTAGAAAATATGAGCATTCCATTCTATAAACCCTAAGTATATAGTTCCCAGCCAACCTAATAGAGGGCGCGGTAATTAATTGTATCCCTTAGGTATTTATAGAATGTTTTAAGTATTCACCCCCGGTCAATCCACAAGAAGACACCTGTGGCAGCCGATGGGTCTTCATCAAATCCATCCACCCAAATATTACCTGGACTGCACACCCTCATTAGAACTCACAATTCCGTAGAGCCTTAGTTTAAAAGCGAAGAAACGAAAAGAGTGCGGTAGTAACTAGAGCTCCCTTTTGCTTAATTCAATCAGTTTTTGCTGATCTCGCTGGATGACGAACCAGGGTCACGCGTCATGCTTATTAGTTGGTGAGTTAAATAGGATATAGTGGGCAAGACTAGGCTTAATTTGAGAGGAATAACGGACGCTATGTATTGCAGAGGGGTTGAGGTTTGCAGTGTGCCAAATCACTCGAGCCGGACTGCATTGGTAGACTCGTAAATCAATACTGACCTGTTACAGCCGCTGCCTTCGTCCCGGCCTCATCGACTTCAATCACAGCTTTCTGGACCGCCTGGGAGACATAGCACCTCTCATTCGTAGTCAGCACTCGGATATCCGATTGACCTTCGTCGAATATCTTCGTGATTCCCATCTGTTATAAATAAATTGATATGATTTAAGTAAGCATTTTCGTTCTTACATACATACATACATCCATACTAATCCATACTAATATTATAGCTGCGAAAGTGTGTCTGTCTGTCTGTTACCTCTTCACGCTTAAACCGCTGAATCGATTTTGATGAAATTTGGCATAGAGATAGTTTAAGATACGAGGAAGGACATAGGATAGTTCTTATCCTGGAAATTATACCTAAAAAGATTGAAAAGTGAGTGAACATTTCTGTTGGAGTGCGGTGACCCTGTAGGAAATGTAAGTATTAGACCAAAAGCACAATTGCTCTTACATTTGCTTAGGCGCTTTTATTAATCCCTTTTATCAAGTTCCACGCGTACTTAGTAGCGGGCAAAAGCTAGTACATACATAAAATCACGCCTTGTTCCAACGGGGTAGGCAGAGACCAGCTCTTTCCACCATCATCTTCTCGTTTTTACATGTCCTATTTAGTAAATAAGGTGTTAGCCTCAAAATTGAGATTGACGTAGTTGCTTGTGGTATTTACGGATACCTATGACCTTAAAACCTTCAAGAAAAGAGCGTACTCCCATCTGAAAGACCAACAACGCACTTGTGACTTGTGACCCCTTTGGTTTTACAGGAGTCCATTTGCGACAGTAATCGCTTACCTTACCTTACAGAATCTAGATACACACAAGCCGCACTCCTTTGAATTCTTTGCTGGTTTTTGCATAGGAATAAGCCTACCAGTATCTGATTGGAAATTTTGAATGATCAGCAACGGTGTTGGTTGTAGCACGTTGTGGGCGTGTCATACTCCTAGGGTTGCCTATGCCAACAAAACGGAAACTACTACGTCTTCGTAATTATGCTTCTTTTATATGGCACTTTTATGAAATACGTCCTAAATAAGACGGACCCGACCCGATCTTTATGATGATAGACTTTAAGAGTGCCTACTGGATCTTTGGATTGGTTCAACGCAGACATGTGCGGTTTCCACGTTTCGATTCACCTCAATGAACATTTAGACCCAGTATCATAGAATTTACCTGATGATGGACCCTGGAAATGTCTATTGGGTCTCAGGATTAGTTCAATGCAGACAGATGTGGTGTTCATTTTCCTACTAAGAGTAAGAGTTATATACTCTTCTGAATAAAAAATAAAGAAAAAGGAACGTAAGGTGAGGTGAAGAAAGGTGAGGAGAACATTCGTACAGCTCACAACAGTTAAGTTTATGTATTTGAAATTCACATAGCTAAGTCGCAAGGTCTAATTTGTGCGTAGAAGTTACCTGAGGCAGCAGCTTCTTCAAGTTGATCTCAGTTTCAACTTTGAACTTCGGTATCATGACATCAACCAGCGTGGGCTTCAGGTCTTCTACCTCCTCCATCAGGTCGTGGCCGTTCGCGAGCTGCTGCATCATCTCACTGAGACCCTCGATCTCATCAGGAAGCACGAATATCATGCAGGCTTCGCCCTGGTAGGACATCTGCAGCATCTGGACAAACAGGTCTTGTTATTTCACAAATTGTATCTCAATGGATCTTTCACAGGGTCTATAATAGTTAAATAAGTTTTTTGTCAAAAATTTCATTTTTGTGACAAGCTTTTATAGCTGACTGTACTTTTCCTTGAACATCCATCAATTGCTTACTGATACTATTCCAAAAGGCCCAAACTCGGTAGATTTGCACTATTACAGGCTTCCGATCCTAGGGCCACCTTCCGGCTCCATCATCAGACCCTGGAAACTATCTGAAGACAAATTACTCATCAAGATGAATCGAATGAGCCCAAACTCGATGGGGTTATGTGGTTTTATTACGGAGTTCCTATGGCCACCTTCCAGCTCCATCATCAGATTAGCTCCACCATCATCACAATATTGCATTGCCACGCGATTTGCATATTCGTGCAAAATTTCAGATCGATCAGAAACCGGAAAGTGGGTCAAATTTAACTTGCAAAATTCCATTACAGGCAACGGGACAGGTGAAAGTAAAGAATAAAAGCTTGTAAATAATCTGAAATATCTATGACACTATTGAGACGAGTCCGTTTTTTTCCTTAGGCTACAGGACTGGAGTAGAGCTGTGTAAAATGGATCAATCATACTTAGATTTAAATGCACTTGTTTTGGGCTTCACAGAAACGCAGCCGGATTGGTTAATTTTCACCGTTCCACTTCAGGGGATGGGCATGTCTTAGTTGGTAAAACGAAAATCTTTGCACGTTTAGCTCAGTGGTCTCGAACCTACCGATTTTTCGGTATTTCTACCGATATGGGCTGTGTTCTACCGAAATACCGAAATGCAACCATTTTTCTACGATTTCAGAGTATACATGAAAGTTCTTCCGATTTTTCTACCGATTTTACACTTTAAGTTGGTAACCTTACCAAAAAATGTTAAAAGTGGCAAAACTGCTTCGATAATTCCTATTATTAGGCTCTTTCCTAATATTGTTCAGAGCAATGATTTTCAGGAAATTGATACAGAATGGCGTATTATTTAAAGAATTTGTGAACAAATCCAAACTTTTCCTGATGATGTAGAATTATTTTGGGATAAAGTAAGTTTCCTAAACCGTGGTGATGAAACTTAGATGTTTCCTTTGTTGTATTTTGACAACTACCGATTTTGGGAACAAATATACCGATTTTAGCTGGCAACTCTACCGATTTCGCTCTTTGACGTTCGAGACCACTGGTTTATTACTATTACGGCTGTGTCAAAATTTGAATTGAAATACGATCATCTATCTGATCTATCGCTGCTTGGATTTGGGTTCCGGTTCTCATCAATATAATCAATTGAATCCCGCGTTACTTTGCAATCACATTTCTTGTTATTTTTGCTCACCTTTGCTTTCAATCCAGGGATGTGCTTGTATAGAAATTTTGCACGTGGCTTAGACATCATGGGCACTTTGATTTCCGTCGTGTTGTTCACGTGAAACGGCCTGTCAGTCGTGGAGCTCGTCAGAAATTGGCTTGCCCAAAGTCCCTGAAAATTATTTAATTATTTTAGGAATAAGTATTTATGAGCTGATTACTGAGTGAAAGTTACGCACGTTCGCTGAATTGAGCGTAACTACGTGGATAAAGAAGCGGGGTGGTTCGACCGCCTGTTCCAGTGAATTGCGAATTATTCATAGGTAATGACGCATTATTTTCGGGAGCGTTTTATTTCACATAACGATTGATTGTCATAACCTATTGTTTGTCATAAAATCGTTAGCCATAACTCTGAATTTTTTTACTTTACAAGACTTTTGAGAGTAAAATCCATTACCTTAGGTTAGGTTTGTATCATAACAATCCTGAAAAGTTATTTGTTTCAAAAGAAAGAAAATTATCATCATCATCATCATCAGACCGCAGTCGTCCACTGCTGGACATAGGCCTTCCCCAGTTCGCGCCACCATACCCGGTCCTCAGCTTTCCGCATCCAACCGCTTCCCGCCACCTTTTTTCAGGTCGTCGGTCCAGAAAATTATGACTAATGAAAATTATGACTAATGAAAATTATGAGTAAGAATTTTATGTGAGCATTCTGGTGTATACGGACAATGACGAATTATTTATGAAGAGAAAGTTAATTTTCTTTAGTTATGAATACTATTAATAATTCTTAGTTTAAACACACTTTGCCCACGTAAGTATGGTGTGTTCGGCACTGTAGAATTATACCTATTGATGTCAAATCAACATCAATTTGATCTTGTGGTTCCGGATGGATTTATACCATAGTGTTCTGTTTTATGAAGGGCAAGGGGAGGATAAAACCGGTTACAAACCGCTTCAAATCATGCTTAGGGAGTACATACCTGGAAATAGATGGCGTTGATCATCACCAGGTTGGTGTCTTTGTTCAGCCAGGAAGGTGACACGATTGATGGAATCATATTGTTTGTCTGCTTTGCTACCTGTACAACATAAAGTCATGGAAGAGATTTCAAGTATTCCTTGCATCAACAGATACTTAATCTACGTCTCCCTGCTTTAACATAAAATACAAATTCACAATAAAAATAATTTCATATTTTAAAATAAAAAAGACGTAAATTAAACAAAAAAGGCGCAACAATAATGAAAATATAAAAAGTTGTCTAGTCAACTTAATTTTTAATTTGACGTCTTTTTAACATTGACATTTGAATTCCCAAGATCGGTCGGTAACTTGGAGATTTTCTAAAATTTCACAATATTTCAATTTTTTTTCGCTGGCTTGAGTCGAAACTTCTTTCAAGCTCGCTATGAATTTAAGAAATGGAAAAAAAAACTTGAGGGTTGAATATTGAATTAAGCTACAGTTTGAGCTATCTTAGGAGGCGGACAGACAAAAATGTAGGCGGTAGCTGGTCCCTTACGCGCGTGGTCAGAAAACAAATTTGTGAAATTTTATCTTGTGCTTTAGTTCTAAAATGCATTTAGAATTGCATTACTAATACTATTAAAACTATCGTGAAACATCTTTAATAATTCTAAAAACGGTTTAAACACACGTAAAGACAATGTCGTAGGCATAATATAAGTCAAGTGTGCGTAGTACCGGTGGGTAGTAGTGAAAATACAGTAACAGACAGTCCAGTAGTGACAGTATGGTGACAGTGCGAGAGCCCTTCCCTCCTCCCGCCGCGCTTTCTGCGCGGGCGCTGAGGGCGGCGAGGAGAGCGATAGCCAGTGCAATGGGCCCCTGATGAAGAGCTCCATATGAGTTCGAAACATGTCGGGCAACTTTTACGTGAGTTTAAACCGTTTCTATAATTATTATCATAACAAACATCAACTTTACTCACCCATGCGTTCATAATATTCGCAGCATCGTTGCTTTGCGTGAAATCTAACTGTTCCAGGCCTGATTCGAATACTTCTTCTGCGTCCTTCTTGATGTCGGGCTTCAGAGTCCCAGCCTTCTTCACGTAGAGTCTGTTAGCGATGTTCAGCGTCACACCTTCGACCTCTTTGAGGGTTGAAGTCAGGTAACCGAACAACGAACGGAGCTGGAAATAAAACATGGTATCTAAACTAAAGGGCTCTCTGGAATGGCACGAATTGACTCCATCATGTTTCACTTTTTCATCATGGTCTTAGAGTAATATCAAAATCCACAGCACAAATTATAGTATTTTTTTAAACATAACTCATATTTTTTTTATTTACACACATATTTTTTAATATGTGCTTAAAACTGGCAAATTCTTCAATTTACTAGAAAAAAAAAAGTCTGGCTAGCCAAATAATGTTGACAGATATTTCCTTGTGGTATTACTAATTGTCTATGATTTCAAGAATCAAATAGGTGGGTCCTCTATAAATAATTTTGATACTTTATGGTACTAGTTCTAACATTCCGATCAAGTTGAAATTTGGCATAGTACTTATGTAATTTTTTTTGTCCTGGATTAATATGGTATTATCGAGCTAGGTCTTATTTACACTACATTTAATTTTTCGCCTTGTATATTGTTAGAAAGTATAAACATATGTGTTTGTCGTTGACTGTACTGTGGAGTGGTAGAAATTATGTGAGCTGACTATTAGTGCACGTCAACATATATTTAACTTATTTCTTTAGGTACCTTTCGTCTGCATAGAAAATGAAAAATATGTTCAAGTGTGAAAACTATAATTCCTACTACACAAAGTGTGACCAGCCGCAGATTTTTTAAATTTCGCGCCAAAACTTCGAGTAATATTTCATTAGCCAGACTATATATCTAGTGACTATACTTTTTTAAACCAGTGTGCAGTGATACAAAGATCAAAGCACAAAGAAAAATTTAAATGCGTAACCTGGCGGAAGGGACCGGGAATCGAACCCGGTACCTCTGGATTACTAGTCCAGCGTGTTAGCCTCTCCACTACCCTAACGCCAGATAACCTTTCGAATTTTCCCTTATGCTTTGTGTGTCGATCTTTGCATTGTTCATTTGAACGGCTTTACACTTTAGATATAGACACATAGAGGCCATGTGAATACGTCAGAACACCACCTCGGATAGCGGGGAGCAAGTATGGCAACAGCTCTAAGCTACTCACCGCCTCATCATCGGGCAGGTCCATGGTCTTCAGCAGCTCTGCATGGGTGTCTCCAGTGCTACCAAGCACGGTCAGAGCACCAGCTCAGACATCGGTGACCTAGTTTGGGAACAGCTTTAAGCTACGCACCACCTCATCATCAGGCAGGTCCATGGTCTTCAGCAGCTCCGCATGGGTGTCTCCAGCGCTGCCGAGCGTGGTCAGAGCACCAGCTCAGACATCGGTGACCTAGTTTGGGAACAGCTTTATGCTACTCACCGCCTCATCATCAGGCAGGTCCATAGTCTTCAGCAGCTCTGCATGGAAGTCTCCAGCGCTGCCAAGCGCGGTCAGAACACCAGCTCAGCCATCGGTGACCAAGTTTGGGAACAGCTTTAAGCTACGCACCACCTCATCATCAGGCAGGTCCATGGTCTTCAGCCGCTCTGCGTGAGTGTCTCCAGCGCTGCCGAGCGTGGTCAGAGCACCAGCTCAGACATCGGTGACCTAGTTTGGGAACAGCTTTAAGCTACGCACCACCTCATCATCAGGCAGGTCCATGGTCTTCAGCAGCTCTACGTGAGTGTCTCCAGCGCTGCCGAGCGTGGTCAGAGCACCAGCTCAGACATCAGTGACCAAGTTTGGGAACAGCTTTATGCTACTCACCGCCTCATCATCAGGCAGTTCCATGGTCTTCAGCAGCTCTGGGTGAGTGTCTCCAGCGCTGCCGAGTGTGGTCAGAGCACCAGCTCAGACAACGTTGACCAAGTTTGGGAACAGCTTTATGCTACTTACCGCCTCATCATCAGGCAGGTCCATGGTCTTCAGCAGCTCTGCATGTGTGTCCCCAGCACTGCCGAGTACGGTCAGCGCCAGCACCACCTCAGCTGACAGCGGAGAGCAAATTAATGGTTTGCTTTTGTCCTTATTGCTCCTTATTTGTTCCTGCAAAATGTTTATTAATTTGGGACACTTATCTTCGAAAGCCTGCAGAGGGGTTCTTGGAGATTTTTCTTATCAACCGACTTTCAAAAATAGGAGTTTGTTACCTCCGTCGCTGATGAAATTATTGGGAAATTCTCGAACCAAGCCTTTCGGCGGACGAATGTTTTAACATATGGCCCATCGGCGTACCTCTGATAATCTGCGAAACTACAGCCAAAAGACATGTTGACTGATGTTGAATTCTAAAGCTTACTGTAGTTATATGAATAGAATTAGCTACGAAACAAAGAAAAAAATCCAGAAAAGTAAATCTTTTTTGGAAATGTGTGACTTCAAAGGTACGCAAATATTATGATATATTTTTTAATCCAAAAATTTTTTTCAAATGTTTTTAGGATCCTCATAATTTTACAAAACAATAATTGTTTGACAACCATGAACTTAAACGCAATTTTTCACGGTGAAAATGGCAAATTTCTTAATTTCTCCATATAATTATTGGTACCTATACCGGCCTGTGACGTCACTAGCCTGGACGCCTTTTGTATGGAGCGTTTTTAGCGCTACGTAGGAATGTTGAACTTTGACGGTCATTTCTGACTTTTAGAGCAGTTTAAGTGTAGTCAGTCCCATATAGTCATTTAATCACAATAAAAAATAGAATCGATTGACATGCTCAAAAAAAATTGTCAATATATCTATTTCATCAATCGGGACACTAACTATACGCGATCTGGAAAACGTAATTTACAATTTCAATATTAAAAATATTTTTCCAAATCTGATTATAAATTACGGAGTCTTTTGGAAGTTGGTTGAAAAAACCCTGACGAACTGAGAGCTTCCTTTTTTGAGGTCGGTTAAACCTCAAAAAAGGAAGGTTTTTTTTTTATTTATTAATAAATTGAAATATACAAATCACTTACAGACTAATCCAACACGTGATACTAATTTTACAAAAAGAAAAAAAAACGTGCAAAGAAATAACAAAAAATAATTTGAAAATAATAATAATATACGTTTAATTTCTTTGCATTTCTTGCAAACTTTGGACTTCCCTTACCATGAATTAATTAGACCGTACTCGTTAGCGACAGCGAAAATGATTTATATAGAGTATAGTACAGTGCCCCTAGCGGTCACTTTGTAGAACTACAATGCTCCATACAAATCCTTTACGCAGTCGCTACTGAGTACTGTCAATGTAAACTCATGGTACGACCTTATGACTGACGAAAACGAATACAACTCACATTGAGGAACCGGAACGCGAAGTTGTAGAGAGACGCTGCAAGTTTTGGATCCATGTTCACCAATGTTTAGCTCAGTACTGCCGACAGCAGACTGCCTAGGCGCTTTTATAGGTAGCTAGCGGGGCGCGCGGACATCAGACATCACTCGATTGCGTCATCGAACACAATTAATATTATGATAATGTCCACAAATTTTTCTCCATGCAGCTTTTCGGGTCCCGTAGCCTTAAGGAACCCCTACAGTTTTTACAGTTTGCGTCATAGCTAAGTATCTTATTTAGTGGTAGAAAACAGTAACTAATATATAATTGGACAGTCGAGTTCATTTACATCTACACACTTACGAGAACAAAAATATCTGAACACGATCCTATTGTCAGGAGCATAAAGTCGTGTTCAGATATTTTTGTTCTCGTAAGTGTGTAGATGTAAATGAACTCGACTGGAAGTATAGTACGTAGTAAGTAATTAAGTTAACAAGCTGGTAAGTAAAATAAAAAAATAGTTACTTTTAATCTGGAATTCGGACATAGGAAAGAATTAAACGTATCACTCGCTCGGTTCTCAAGCGAATTACATACAATCAGCCAAGATTCTATTTCAAAGATTTTGTTAGTTACAATTTTAAATCTCTTTTCTTTATTATTCCCAAAAAGGGTCAACCAAATGAAAACAATATACAATAACATGTAATAAATTATAACTAAATGTACATAATTGGGCAAATTTTTAAATAGTTGTCGATTTCGTTTTTTTCTCAGATTTCAATAAAATTTGATGAGCTGGTAAAGTTGCTTATTCTGAACAAGGTAAGCCCAATTTCACGATATGTCCTACAAAGTTTTCCATTGAGTTACAAAAAATGTATGGTTTTTTTTTAACTAAATTTCGTATTTGTAAGTACTAAAATTTAGTACAAAATGAGGAGCTCGTAGTGAAAAATAAATTATTCGAGAGCAAAATAAAAATTGGCCCTTGAGCCAATTTCTGTAATACATTTTGTGTAACTCAATGGAGAAAAATTTGTAGAACATATCGTGAAATTGGGCTTACCATGGTCAAAAGAAGCAACTTTACCAACTCACCAAATTTTATTGAAATCTGAGAAAAAAAAGAAATCGACAACAAAATAAAAATTAGCCCATTTATAGCACAAAAAATATAATAATTATAACCCTACAAACATTACCAACAATAATGTAGGCTAAAACGGTAAACTGCATACGAAAAAGAGACTTAAATAATTGGGGCCCTTTGGCAAGGTCCCGAAGACGCTGGCAGGATTTCCTCGCTGTTTTCCTGTGTAAGTACTTGACATAACTGCAGTCACCAGAAAAACATTGACCGCAGATAAAACGTGACTTTGAACTTGTTCAAATTCAATGTTTATCTGCCAATAAAATACTTTCGTTTGTGGATGTAGTTGTCCTACTTTTTCACATATAAACACTGTCAGTAGAAAGAGATGTCATACAACCTTGAGTTAACGTTGAACCTCGAACTGAGAGCTATATTTGCGATAAAATGTGCCATATCTGTGTTATTCGTGAGAAAAAGACTTTCTTTTATATTATTATGTGTTCAAAGGTTATCAAAGTTTTACACCGCGCTTTGAATCCAACCTGCCACATATAGTTACGTTTCATTTATTAACTATACAGTTATATGTTCATTACATATTTTGAATAAGTTGTGTTGTGAAGATTTGTGAAGTTAGGCCTTTTAGAGTCAGGGCGTTTAGAGTCAGAAGCTTGGCTCTATATTAGATCTGATAATTTTTTGACATGAAAATGTTTTTGGTGGGATTATTTACTATCGCTCTTTAGCGACAAGACCTCCTCCTGTTGTTTACCTCTATTGAATGTTACGTGTAATCTGAATTTGTTTGTATTTATTTCTTGTTGAGGTGTGCAATAAAGAATATTCGATTCTTTTCTATTATCTGCGAAAATACATCTTTCATTTGGTATACATTTGTCGTCTGTGGTTTTTGTATTACTGACAGAGTTTGCGCATCATACTTTTGCTGTTCCTTCGTTGACTTAAAAATACTAACCGTAATGTAATACGGCTCATTATACAAACCCGATTGTGACACTTATCATAAGATACCTACATTAATAAATTATAACTCGAACGGATAACTGTGATGTGATATGGAATTTCAGTGTGTACTTCCGATAGATTGTACTTAAAATTACAATAACTTTATATAATCCAGTTAGATCAAAGTTTACTGGCATATTCATAATAATACAGATATTTTTTTTTATCCAGTTATGATAATAGAGTTAGAAATAATTTCCAATCCTTACGAAACCTAGCACAAGAAACGAATCATCATTAACAATTCCACAAACCAGACACGTCTATAACCTAAATTGTATAACACCATTATGCGTTTTACCTTGAAAACCGTTGCTCCGCAAAAAATAACCTTGACATTGGCTCAAAATGTTACTGGACTGCCCAGTAGGAGGAGTCAACGTTCGCGATGGTAAACAAACGGCGTACGACAAGCGACACTGAAACCTATCCTCCGCGCATCACAGCCCAAATGGCAACACCATAAATTGAAACAAACCCAAACAAGCCTAACCAATTTACAAAACTTGTTGTAACATTGCGAAATGCGGTGTATTACGATGAGTCAGAGCAAGATTATAAATATAGCTTTACGGACTTTTCCCGAATACATCAAAAATTCAAAACAAAGTCGCGTCGTGGTTTGTTTTTAAACTCTTTTGGGATATTCCCGGGTAGAAAACAATTTTAATGTATGGGGAAAACATGTTTGTCCACGAATTTGGTACGGGTTTGGACTGAACACTATGTGTAACTAGTTTTTTTTTAAAGCATTGGGCACTGGTGGTTTTATTTCGATCTAATACTTGTAAAAACATTTCCTTTCACGTACTCAAACGATATTGCATCATGCATATTTGGCAAAACTGTTCTGCATAAACATGGGTTATCGTCATTCATCGTATCTGTCACTGTTCCATTTCTACACACTGGTTCAGCATAATGTGAGAAAGGGATCAAAATATGTACATATTTTCGTTTCACCAAAACAATGATTCATCAATCATCGATATAAGAGGAAAAGATACCACTTGTTTATGTATGAGTTAAAGTAGTATGATAAGGATAACGCATTAATACATTCGTCTAGACGACTTTAGCATATATGGTTTGTCGCTCAGCAAAACTAGTGATTATGCTTAAAAATTTGTGAAATTTGTCATTTCTTTATTACACGTCGCCACCATTTAAAAAAAAAAACTGAACGAAATAAACGATAATATGTCTAACTTACTCACAAAATTTCATGCGAATCGGTCGTCTGCTCTGAACATTCAAACAACTGGACATACGGGATACATTTTTAACAAGTTGAAGAGACGTTCCGCTTGTTTTTTTTTCGATTGTGTTTAGAAATTATTCAAAGGAGCGGAGGTACAAAGACTACAAAGTGGGGGTTAAAATAGTAAAACAAAAAATGATGCAACTGAGTGATATCCTGGGCGCCCCGCCTGGCCCACAGGGTACCTATAAAAGCGTCTAGACCGTCTGCTGCCGCAGTACAGAGCTGAACGTTGGTGAACATGGATCCAAAGCTAGCGGCGTCTCTCTCGCACTTCGCGTTCCGGTTCCTCAAGGTGAGCTGTTCATTTTAAGATATTATTTACTTTAACTGATATAAAAAAAAAGAAGTTCTCAGTTCTTCGGGGTGTTTTCAACCAATTTTCGAAAAGAGGAGGTGCTTCGTCATTTATGTATAACAAAACCGATTTGGAAAAGTTTTTTTTTTTAGAGAAGGCATCTACATGTTTATCTCCAAGTGCCATCAAATTTTGGTGAAGATCTAATAATGAGGCCCGTATGGAACCGAAAGAACGTCTCAAATTTTGTGTATATCACATCTATTGCGATTTCGGTGTTTTTATAGCAGACTATTATAACAAACAGAGGCTTAACTGATTTACGTTTATGGTCTCGAAGGGACCAAAGAGGAAGAGTTTTATGGCAACTCGTCCAGTTCTCGGAAATACGTTTTATTCTCCTTGAAGCCGGTTTTTGAAGTTAATCTATATATATATAAAAGAAAGTCGTGTTAGTTACACTATTTATAGCTCAAGAACGGGTGAACTGATTTGACTGAAAATTGGTGGCAGGAGAAGGACATAGGATACTTTCTATCCTTTTTTTTTTCTCTACATTTATCGACTTTCCGGCGGTACAAAGTTCGCCGGGTCAGCTAGTTAGAAATAAAATGCACGAACCCCTCCGCAGTCTAAGGGCTACATATATGCCTAATTTGGTCTATATTAGGTGTTTATACGCAAAAGTAAATGTCTCAAATTTATAACATTGTGCAGGAACAAATAAGTAACAATAAGGACAAAAGCAAACCATTAATTTGCTCCCCGCTGTCGGTCGAAATGGTGCTAGCGCTGACTGCGCTAGGTAGCACTGGAGACACCCATGCTGAGCTGCTGAAGACCATGAACCTGCCTGATGATGAGACGGTGAGTTTTAGCTAATAAGACCTATAAAAAATCAAAGGAACTTCTCAATTATCACATCGGTGTTCTTTTTAACCCTCTACAAAAAAGAGGGGTGTTATAAATTTTACATGTGTATATCTGTGTATTTGTGTATCTGTGTGTCTGTCCGTGGCATCGTAGCTCCCAAACGGATGGACCGATTTGAATGCAGTTTTTTAAATCCAAAAACCTGTCCGTCTAGATGGTTCTAAACTATGTTTGGTGGAAATAGGACCAGTATTTTCCAAGATATTCAACTTTAATTGTAACAAATGACAAGATTTCAGCAAATATTGATTCTAAGAATTCCAAATTTTGTAGTTATGAAATGAAATGTATTGTATGTAAACACTTTATTGCACATAAAACATTATTGTCAAAAACTCAAAAACAATACATGTGTACAAGGGCGAACTTATCCCTGTAAGGGATTTCTTCCAGTTAACCTTTGAGCAAATGAGACAGAAAAATAGACATTGAAGTGATAGACAAACGAACAAACTAAAACGTGCATGAAATATGAAATAATTTATTCAGTAAGTAGGCCACAAGGGCACATTTACAAGTCAGATTGTGAATCTACCGGCATTTCGCAAGAGGAGACCGCTGTTGAGAAGAAAGCCGAAAGAAACGCAACAGTAAGTCATTTTTTCGTAAATAATACTTAGAACAATTACATTAGTGTTAAAGTTTAAATTATTAAACATACCCAGAAAAGTATAAAGTCTCTAGGTGTCACAGTTATGTACAGTTTTAGTAGCATTTTCTATATCACTCATTAAAATGAGGGTCTCATGATGACCAGCCACGTGTGTCGGGGTGTTTTAAATTTAGGTTATTATAGTCTGGCCAAAAAGAGTAGAAATTAAAAAGTGGCAATAATGTAGGTCATCTCTGTTTTCTTAGATTGATTAGAAAGGGACGGCACTACAGTATTGCCACTTTTTAATTTCTACTCTTTTTGGTCAGACTGTATAGTTGCTTATTCAGTTGTTCTCGAAAACACGATCTCTCTTCGTTTGCGTCAGTGGCGTCAGTGATTTTGTGGTTAAAAGTTATTTTTTATCTTTCAGCTCCGTTCCTTGTTTGGCTACCTCACTTCAACCCTCAAACACGTCAACGGTGTGACCCTGAACATCGCCAATAGACTGTACGTGAAGAAGGCTGGGACTCTGAAGCCCGACATCAAGAAGGACGCAGAAGAAGTCTTCGACTCAGGCCTGGAACAGCTGGATTTCACACAAAGTATCGATGCTGCGAATATTATGAACGCATGGGTGAGTAAAGCTAAAGACGTTTTCATCACATTTTCTCGTAAAAGATTACGTATGTACATGCAGGTGTAATGAAGGACAAATACCTATATTGTTCCCGAGGGAGGTATTTATTATTTATTATATGATATTATGGTGTTAGTTTTTGATGGCCGTGTTGCCAATGCTTATATTAAATATATAATAAAAAAAAATTGGGCAAGTGCGAGTCCGACTCGCGCATGAAGGGTTCCGTACCTATATATATGTATATATAGGTATAACAAGTTTGTTGTATGGGAACCCCCCTTAAATATTAATTTTATTTCATTTTTAGTATTTGTTGTTATAGCGGCAATAGAAATACATCATCTGTGAAAATTTCAAGTGTGATAGCTAGCACCGTTCTTGAGATACAGCCTGGTGACAGACGGACGGACGGACGGACGGACAGCGAAGTCTCAGTAATAGGGTCCCGTTTTTACCCTTTGGGTACGGAACCCTAACAAACAAAGTTTGGTTGACAATCGCTTAGTGTTTATTTTGGTGTTATGATTTTTTTAATTTTCTCACAAATGTGATAAAAACATTGTGTGTGTGACGGGCAGCAAGGGGATTTACAAACTCAGGCCATCGGCGTCGGGCTTCTAATAGAGCTTCGTTAGTAATCCCCTTCATACCACCCCTATTACCCAATGTACTATTATAATGATTTGACGAGGCAACTGGCGCGGTCGTGGTGCCTGAGCCGACGTGGTGGGCCATAAGTCATTAAGCCACTTCTCCCGTTATGCTTCTTACTAGTCAGTCTTTTTTAACTCCATCTGATGGCTGTATATTGAAGAGTTTATTAATTAATCAACCAATCCAAATCTCTTTCTTGTATTTTTAACCGACTTCAAAAAAAGGAGGAGGTTCTCTATTCGAACTATTTTTTTTTTTTTTGTATGTTTGTTACTCGATATCTCCGAGAACCGTGAACCGATTTTCAATTTATTTTTTTTTATCGAAAGGGTATAACTCAGAGTTGGTCCCGTTGGCACTAAGTCGGGATCTGATGATGGAATCTTGGAGAAATCGAGGGAACTCTTCAAATGTTATAGGGACATGTACGGCGCTTTCGGTAATTTATTAGTTTTACTGAAGTCGGTTCTATTTTTTGTTAAAATTTTACTTGTTATTATACAGGTGGCAAATCAGACAAACAATATGATCCCATCAATTGTGTCTCCATCCTGGCTGGACGAGGACACCAGCCTGGTCATGATCAACGCCATCTATTTTAAGGTATGTATTCTTACCAGAAACCTTCTTTTTCTCCGCTTTGACTTACATAAAAAAACACAATTACACACTCCTTAATATCAAAGGCTTAGCGTACGTACCTACACGCTTAATCCTTCAAACTTGCATGACTTTTAATAGGTAATCATGACAATAAGGTCTAAAATGGAGTACACAAGTTATATTTTTTGGGATAAATGTGCGCAAGCAGAGTTCCACTTTTTTGCTGCCCGATAAGAAAAGTGACGTAGTGTTTTGTACGAATTGGTGGTAGGTACAGTCTAAGAAAAAAGAGTAGAAATTAAAAATAGGCAATACTGTAGTGTCGTCCCCGTTTTCTTACATTGATTAGAAAGGGACGACTCTACAGTATTGCCACTTTTTAATTTCTACTCTTTTTGGTCAGACTGTGATATCGGAATGGACTCGGTGGAATCACTTCATGCAATCCTAGTGCACACTCAACGCAGTGTACCCTGTAGAAAACCGATAAACGATGAATCAGCTTATATGCCTAATCCTTTCAGGGACTTTGGAAAAGCCCGTTCCTTAAGGGCTCAACGAGTGACAGGACGTTCCACGTGGACACTACGACGGACATCAAAGTGCCCATGATGTCTAAATCACGTGCACTATTTCGATACAAGCACAGCCCTGAATTGAAGGCAAAAGTAAGTTTATCCTATAATACGAAAAATAATAAAATAAATGACTCTGTGAGGTGTAGACCTCGCGAGCTTATTTCGATATTCGCTTTGTTTTTGACGTTTCAACCCCCATATAATATTCTGTCATTTAGAAAAAAAACGAAAATCTGAATCCCCAGAAAAATGTATATACAGGGTGGCCCATTTAGATCGTTCTGTATGGGATAGTCTGAAATTATAAGAAAAAGTAAAAGTCTTATACATTCAGACTTTCCCTTACAGATCGATCTAAATGGGCCACCCTGTATAGGTACTTATCGAACTTACTCACAGAGCTAAGGTGGCTAAGGTGTAAAAGCCTTTCAAACAAACAATGCAAAGATCGACACACGCATAAGGAAAAATTCGAAAAGTTATCTGGCGTTAGGGTGGTGTATAGGTTAACTCGCTGGAGCGGTTACACAGAGGTCCAGGTCTCTTCCGCCAGGTTACGCATTTAAATTTTTCTTTGTTTTTTAATCTTTGTGGAGTTGTGGTCGGATATGCCGACTGAAGACCACAAATCGTCTGTTACAGACTGATGATGATGATCTTTGCCTCAATAGTTCGATATCTTTCCTGTCTGTCCAGATACTGCAGATGTATTACCAGGATGGCGAAGCCTGCATGATATTCGTACTACCTGATGAGATCGAGGGTCTCAGTGAGCTGATGCAGCAGCTCGCGAACGGCCACGACCTGGCTGCGGAGCTGGAAGACCTGGAGACCTCGCTGGTTGATGTCATGATACCGAAGTTCAAAGTCCAAGCTGAGATCAACTTGAAGAAACTGTTGCCCAAGGTATTATGATATTTGTGTTTTTTATGTTAAACCAATATTGGTATGGGTTTTTTTTTTTATAACAGCACAACATAGTGGCTCCACTTCGCCTGATGGTAAGCAAAAAGGGGAGCCCAAGCCGCAATGGCAAGTGATGATATTTGGGTATCCAAGGATGGTTATAGAATATTTTTTACCCAACTAAGGCATAAAAGAAAGTTTTATAGTGAAGAAGTTGTTACTTCTAGTAATTTTATATTTATGTAAGGAAGATTCGAAATTAAAAAGTAAATGAATATAAATATTAATTTTAATTTTAATTTCAAAGGGCATCTAAGGGCAATTAACACAAACCTTCTTCAGCATCATTTGAAAAAAAAAAAAAAATTAGAAACGTGTTTACGAAAATTAAAACAAATTATGATATTCCTTTCGAACACATTGAGAGCATCATTATTTCTGTTCCTATTCTATGCATTATTTATATTAGCATACGTGAGAAAGAGAGCAGAATATACACTTTCGTTACTGCCCTAGGCAAAGAAGCGATAATATAGGAGGAAAACAACGTTTGGTTTTGGTATGAGTGAGAGTAGTACGTAAAACACACACACTTAGTGGGGCGGCGGCTAGTGATGTGCCATCATACCGGTAAATGTAGCCTCACGGTCATTTTTTATACTCCGATTTCTAATTCAAGACCAAAAAAACTACCACAAGGTTGCCACTACAATAAAATAAACTAAGAACTTAACTATATAAAATATATGCTAAAACGGAGTAAATTAAATATAAAAAAGACCAAAAATCGGACCCCTTTGGCTGTTGAAGACGCTGCCAGCATTTCCTTGCTGAATAGCAACGTTAATACATTGAGTGACCAGTCTTTTTAAAATAATTCTGTTATTATCAACATTTGTATTAGCCCGATGGATTTATATTTTAGATTTATTTATTTCATGCATAAATAACTGTATAAATTTGCGTTATCATCAAAGATATTAAGTATTCACCCTTTCAATAATAATAGACTCTATACAACCACAATAGTTCTTGCATCTAGCGGATGCTGTATCTGTGTGCGTTCCATGACACCGGCAGGCCTCCCAAAGGTCCGGGACACAATTGCCCCGTGAATGGGTGCGACATAATAATAATAATACCTAATAAATAAATGAGATAATAATACCTAATAAGTAATAACTGTAACAATGTCAAACAAACACAAAATAAAATGAATAGAAAGAGAGGAATGGAGACCTGGTCACCTGACATACAGGTTTCCCCTAGTTCAGTAGAGACATAAATAATGTTATAATCTTTAAAAAAAATAACGGAATAATCTATTAAATAGGTTAACCGTGAAGAGTAAATAGACTGAGTTATGTTCGCATATTTCAACCGAGCAAGCGAAGCGTTTCGAATTCAGCTCCGAAAGAAAAAATCGTATGTCCGGATGTTTGTATGTTCGAATTTCCGGTTGTTCTCGCATAGACGCCGCATTTATCAACGCATTCATATGAAATTTTGCGAGTAGATTCGATAAGAGTATGTTATGGTGGGTATAACAACGTTTCATTTAATGTCATATAAAAACATTTCATATAATGTATCATTTGATTTAAAAACAATTAGCATAAGTTATCGGGTTTAATTTGATTTAGTATGAAAGTCATTTCATGATAACGTTTATATATTCGCAAAGTAACTTAACACTCGTCGCTTCGCTCGTCGTCGTACCTAACCGTGACTCTACTACAGTTTGAAAGCGTAAAAATAACGCGAGAACAGCTCACAGAGTCACTATTAATTTTAATAGGAATGTATAAATTTCCGCGTAAAAGAAAAAAACCGAAACGGGTTTGCCTTGCCTTGGCACATCACTAAAACAAAACTAAAGATCCCTTCAGCCACTATTATTGATAACTGTGAAATTGATAATTTCAAAAAACATCTCGGAAAAACCACAGTAAAGAAAAATTCATGACCTGTCATTGTCCACCCAAAATTATGCCGCGGGACAAAAGGATAGCGGATCGCGACAGCCAGGCGAGGCGTCTGCCCAGCACTGGTTTTTTGTTCCAATATAAGTCGTCAATATTCTTGGCCCGTTTTACAAGGTGTGTCCATCCTCTGATCAGTCATGAGAGGTACATGTTGATTTAAACGTTGGGGTAGTTTGTATCTTAGGCCGTCCAGAAAACCATTCTATGGTCACGTCATTTTATTGGTCACGGAGGCTACAGTAGGCACGTATCTTTTACATACTTGGGCCGTTTTATAGGCTATCTTGATCTATTTTATTTACAAATAAAACCGGCCAGGAGCATGTCGGGCCACGCTCAGTGTAGGGTTCCGTTATTGCTCATCCTTCTCAAGAGACGGGCTTAAAACAGCGGTTTTTAGCCCGAGGTTTAAGTTACGAGAAAGATTTCAAGTTCTATAAAAAGGTCGTAAACGGCAAAGTAACTGTAATTTACTTATTACCTTCTGGAAGTCAACTTACGTCCTTTTAAAGAAAATTATGCAATTTTGATCAATATAGTTTTCATTGAAAGTACTTATGGGCAAGGTCGTAAAATTGGCCTTATGCCACATAAAAGTAACATAAAAGTGAATGTAACAGAGTTACATATAAGTATCATAAAAGTTATGTAAAGGCAAACCTACAATGAAACGAAATTGTTCATTTCGAAATTGTTTTTTTTTTTTTTTTTTGATGAACAAAGAATCACCTAACTCCTAACTGTTAAGGAGTTATACGTTCCATCATCAGCTCAGCATCATGAGACGATGATGGAACTTTAGAAAATATTGAAAAACATTATTAGGTAGTATTGTATTCGGTTTCCGCGATTGTCACTCATTTAAGTAAAACATTTTAAACGGATAATATCGCGAGTATTCATTATGTGTGCCTCCCTGACGTTTCGGTTAACTTTACAGCTACCGTTGTCAAAGCAACCTTTCACAACCTCCTTCCTTCCTTCTTCCTTTTTTTTTGAGTCAACCTTTGACAACGGTAGCTGTAAAGTTAACCAAAACGTCAGGGAGGCTCAAATAATGAATATGTACACGCGATAAAATCCGTTTAAAGTGTTTTATTTAAACGTTATTTGTGCCTGGATCCCATCATCAGATCCTGAATCGGTGACAATGAGACCACCTCAGAAGTACTGGTAAACTCCAATTTCAAATTTACATTTGACGGGCCTTACGGGCCTAATATTTAAAAATTACACTTACAAAAAATGTAGCTTTGTATTATACTCTTTTTTTAGGTAATTCACTAAAATTTCAACAACCCAAACTAATGTTTTAATAAACCAGCCATGACAGATTTTAAGAGGAAATTATTTCCGATTCGTTGGTTCACCAAGTCACGAGGTTTGGTTTGTTTGGTTGTACCTAATGAAATAAGGGTAGTAAAAGAATTTTTATAATTAGTTCGTAGGCAAAGATTTTCCGCTACATACAAATTAAGAATATCATGCCCGGACTTGCTAAGGAGCATTAATATTACCTTGCCAAGACGGCTACCTCGCAGGGGCACATATAAACTGTTCAAGGAACGTTTCAGAAGGACAAAGCTGGGTGGGAACTCGCCACTATCCAGGATGACGAAGTTTTATAATCACGTTCCGGTCTCTAGGGAGACTGATATATTCCATGACAAGTACTCAAACTTCAGAAAAAGTATCATTGCATATCTGGTCTCCCTGGATTCCGGAGCGTGATGAACCTCTAAATTCGGATCTGTACTACGTCTTTTTATCCGTGTTATTTGTATGATTGTTTTTTATTTGTTTTTAGATGTAAGTCGCAAATCAATCGTGGAAATCAAAGGGAGAGACCTTTGCCTCGCAGTGGAACACTCATACATGTTAATAAAAAGCTATTACGACAGGGCTTCAGGCTAGAGTTATCGGGTCACACCGCAATCAGCCAATAAAAACCGATGGAGATGCACTGGCGCGCTGCTTCACCACTCACCAGCTGAGAAGTTTCAGCCTTCAAATAGGGTTTATTCAGGTACCCTACGTGACCATGCAGCGGTGCGTGAACGAGTCAGAACCCTTCTTCCGTGAGCAGTTATCTTCAGACAAGATCTGCACAGGCTTCAAGCGAGGTGAGGTCTTCAGCCTATAGCATGACTAGTTAGTTGAGAAGTCACTGCAAACTTGTTAGCTTGTCAGTTAAATTTTGGAGTGCCGTAAAACTACCCAACTATAGTCCAATCATACAACTATATGGTCCAAAACAAAACTCGTTTATTTTTATGAAAATCCATATTCTATCAGTGATATTGTACGTTTTTAAGTTTGTTTAATTACGTTGTTCACCTTAGAGTTTATAAATAAATAAATATTATGGGACAATCATACACAAATCGACCTAGTCCCAAACTAAGCGAAACCTTGTACTATGGATACTAGATGACGATACTTATTTATAGGTACTTAGACAAACAAATATTCGAGTTCATCACACAAATATTTGCCCCGGCTGGGATTCGAACCCAGGACCGCCGGCTCAGTAGGCAGGTGTCTGCAAACTACGCCAACCGCGTCGTCACATCCTGGCATCCCGGATTCACCTTGCATTGGAAGCCTTGTTTCAGAGCACTCATTTAACGTCATTTGCTTGCAGGCCCCTGGGGCACACCCGAGTCCCTAATCTGTCCCGGTGACCACGGCAGCGGCCTCGCGTTCTACAGCGGCACCGGACACTCCGCCATCCCCTATCTCCGCGGCGTGGCGTCCACGCCCTTCCCCTACCCCGTCGGAAATACCGTCAGCGGTTGTTCGATGTTGCGTTTCACGGCGTACACGCACGTGGCGTCGCAGCGGACGTTTCTGGAACGTCACGTCCCAGGCTTGGAGGAGAAATGCGGGGAGTATTATGAAGCGGCGAATTTTGAATGTAATTGTTTTTGTAACAAAAATAAGTCATAGTTGGAAGTTTGCTTCTTCAACCAATAGAAGAAAATATTTGATCATATGAAGAATAAAGCTAATGATATATTTGAAGAACCTCGACGCGAAAGAAGTAGACGATACATTTTTTTCTAAAATTTAAAATCTACGCGCCTGAAAGCTGAAATTTTGCATGAACACTTCTAGTAGAGGGGTTCGAGTTTGACGATACAGAAAAACCAAATAAAAAAAAATCGCTTATTGTGCATTGTGGTCATTACGGTCGAGGCGGGTTTGTGGCCCGAGCCCAAGGCGAGGACATAATGGAGCCGAGTCAACTTAGCATACTTGCATCATAAGTAATGTACTATTTATATTTTTTTTAGAATTTTCTTTTATATAATATTATTTATTCAAGAAATGCACAATTTATACAAAAAAACATTAAATTACCATTTAAACAACACTAACTACGTACTTAACATCATGTTAAAACACTTATAAAGAAAACTTCAGGTTCACTAGTTAACTTGGTTTATTAGCACTGGCTATCAGCATTTACATCACAATGCGTCCGCACTTCAGCACGGTCACTCAACAACTGAGTCAAAATGGCGCTGGCCCGCCCTTCTACATCGTTCTCCCGCCACCATAACTTCTAAGTAATAACTACCCGACAAATTGAAAAATCAACTTTAATATATTTAACATTCAAAAAGTGTTTATTATTTAATGCATACTTCATGTTACGAGATCATAATTATAATTCAATAATTAAACCCTTATCACTTAGTTGCCGCAAGGCTGTCCTCGATGCTAATCGCGATAAGTTGAAGGCCCGTCCACCTGCTGCCATAATATACAATTATGTAGACGGTGAACTTACGTGCCGACATTGTGCGCGTAAATTTATCGCGAAGATCGGCTACATAAGCCATCTTCGGGCGCATGAGCGCCAAATAAATTAGGAGTGGAAGTGGTCGCCATGGCCGAAATCGGTCGGAGTTATTGATTGATTGAAGTTATGATAGCGTCCATAATTCCGTCGAGATACAACGTTTACATTAATTATGACACGAAACACGAATAATATTATCCAAAATCACAACACACTGGATTGTCTTTTATCCATCATCTCATAAAACTTCCAGCATTCTTAACACACAGCCGTCCCTCGCCACGCAAGCAGATCACAGGCACCGGATAATCGGATGCTTTCATACCTAAACTTTGGCGGCGGCTTTATAGACGGCTTTGTTTTTTTTTTTTTTTTAATACTACGTCGGTGGCAAACAAGCATGCGGCCCGCCTGTTATGTTAAGCAATTACCACCGCCTATGGACGCTTGCAACGCCCGGTGAATCACACGCGCGCCGCCGACCCTTTAAGAACCTATTTACTCTCCTCCTGATGAACCGCATACTGTAGGCCCCGGGGAAAACCTCGGCAGGGAGCTCATTCCACATGCGAAGCGTTCGCGGTAGGAAGTTCCTCTGAAACCGGACAGTTCTCGACCATTTAGGCTCTAGCATGTGATTTGTTTGAGTATGAGTGAGAGAGCAATATTATTTTGTCAACTTTAGGTAAATATCCACCTGAATTTCCGATCCCTAACTCGGGTGAAGAGTGGAGTGTTTTAGCATAAAAATAAATTATAATAATTCCATTGGATATAACAACATTTGAGATAATTTCAAATTTATTATACTAAACGTACGTTTTGAGAGTAGATAATTAGTCACGCACGCACTCACACGTCTCACACACACCCACACCCACACACACACATACACCTTCAAATAATTAGGCTAGTTAATCCACGAAAACCTTTTTCACACGCGTTTGCGTATGCCGAACTATACCAACAGACTGTATTTGTTTGTATTTTTAAATAAAATGTCACTTGGTTTAAATTTGATTGTATAAACTTTGTAAGTTGTATTTGTTTTTCGCGTCTATTTTTTGGTCAAATTCACTTATGTCTTGGTTACCTACGGGACAGGCTGTGCCTAGTGTAGGAGCCAGTGTAACAGCTAAGATAAGCGATTTCAGTGCATGAAATTAAGTTTATATAAGCCATATTTGTGTACACAACAGTGGACCTTTTAATTATTGTAAATGTGTATATTATATAGGTTAGTATAGAGATGTGT
The DNA here is from genome assembly GCA_947623375.1 of Apotomis capreana. Lineage (NCBI taxonomy): Eukaryota > Metazoa > Arthropoda > Insecta > Lepidoptera > Tortricidae > Apotomis > Apotomis capreana. The sequence continues at coordinate 12,021,461 of OX392521.1, forward strand.
CTGTATAAATTTGTTTAAATGCAATAAACTTACTTACTTACTTACTTACTTACTTACTTACTTACGTTTATTATATTAAATGTATAATAAAATAATATCTATTTTTTATTATAATTATCAATTGGTATGCATTTATTTTGTGTAAATATAATGTGGTATAAATTTTATTTTATATACAAGTCATATTGTACAATTATAAAGCGGTATAATTTTTATAAACTAGTATTCTGGTAGCATTGGTATATAAATATATACGAAAGTCTACAACATGGGATGATGGATGAACTATTCGGGCTATTGTTCCAGCAGATGCTTACGCAGCACTTGAAACCTACCTTACCTTGAAATAATAATTATACCACATGTAAATATGCAAAATGTTGTTATATGATGCAATAATTATATCAAATGAGCGTTATTATGACTAAAATAAGTTTCTGTCAAAAAATTCATTTTAGTGACAAGCTTTTATATAGCTTACTCTACTTTTCTTTAAATATCCATCAAATGGTCATTGAGACAATTCTAAAGAGCCCAAACTCGGTAGGATTGCTTTTTCTATTATAGAGTTCCTCTGGCCACCTTCCGGCTCCATCATCAGATCAGACCCATCCCATGGTACCATATTATTGTATTGTCATCAAAGTTAAGTAAGTATGCAAAATTTCAGCTCAATCGGTTGACGATAACTGCTTCAAACTTGAGTTGCAAGATTCCACCCTAACTAACATACTTGCATACATACATTGCAGGTTAAATAAAAGCTTTTAATTATACCAAAAGTTTTTATAGCGATCGTTACGCACCACTAAAAGTGTCTGCATTATACTTTTAGTTTGATTGTGGCGGACGTCTGGAGCTGATTTCTCTAATAGCCTTCATAACCTCGTGTTCAACCACCTCCAGCTCTGAGGCGTCCGGAGCCGGGCATCCTCTGTACGTGCCCAGGAACAGCGGGACCTGGCGGCTCTCCAGAAGATAGAGGAAAGGGTGATCTGCTACGAAACTTGGGTTTGGAGGCACGCTGGTGTCGGCACATGCTCTCATTTCAGTGAACGCTGTAAACCAGATGATATTCTTTATAATAACCACTAAGGACATCAGACTTACGATTAGCGAGCGAGTTTTCTGTACAAATAAGCAGTGTTGCCACTTGCCAGATGACATTTATGAAAATCCGTAGGGTGAGACAAAAAGTCTGTAGGATTCTGTAGATTGTCGCTTAAAAAATCCGTAATTCTACAGACTTTTTTCCAATGCTTCATTGGACTATACTGAAGCTTAAAATGTTATAAAAAATTAGTAACTTTTACAAAAACGTAGTTTTAAAAACAAAAATCAAATATTTTTGAACACCTTGCCCATAGTTTGTTCATCGTTTTGAGCTGGTGAGAAATAGTAGTTTTTGATACAAGTGTGGAAAGTATGTCATTTTGAACGAGTCCCGAGGAGTCTTGGCCTGAGCCGTGAGGCGAGACCAAACAACTTTTTTTAATACATTTGCGAAAAATGGCAATAATACAAATTTAAAACAATAATTGAAAGGGGCAATTATATTTATTTTTGTCTGATAAAAATTAAGAGTACCTAGTATTCATACAAGTACCAAGGGAATCGGGGAGTATTATTATATACTGGCAACACAGAAACGGATTGATAGACCCAACCAACCAATCATAGCGTGATGACGTCACAAGACTGGCCTGTCATTCCGGAATGCCATACCCTGTTTTTTAGACCATGCTGTAGCCAGACAGACCTGTGCACGCCGCCGCCTCCGTGCCCTGCTCGTCCACTTCGATGATGGCTTTTTGTATGGCCTGGGACACGGTCAATCTCTCGCCGGACTGCAGCATTTGTATGTTTGCGTTTTGTGAATCAAATATGGTTTTTATTCCCAGCTGTAAATATTTTATTTGTGTAATTTATAAATAGTACATTGTTTGACAAGAGGTAAAATAAGCCATTCTTCAGCGAACGAAGTGAACGCGACAAGCTCCGGACAGCAGGAGAAGTGAAAAACTCAGCTAGTCATAATGCAAGTTTATTATGCATTTTTAGATTTAGAGAAGGCTTATGACTGAGTGGTGAGGAATGAGTTGTGGTCAGCGTCAATGTTGTCTTTGCATGGGGTGAGCATTAAACTGATTCAAGCATTGAAATCTCTTTACGTGAATTTCAGTGCTTGCGTAAGAGTCAACGGGCAAATACACTGATTGATCCGTAAAGGTGTTAGACAGGGATGTGTATCGGCTCCGTGACTGTTCAACTTATTCATGGAATTTAAAAGAGGGTGACTGTGGATTGAGGATGGATGAATTACATTTCAAATGTCTCCTTTACGCTTATGATCAAGTGTTGGAGCTTTGAAAAGAAAGGGAATGAAAGTGAATGCAAAAAAGACGAACATCATGATATTTGAGAAAGAAGATAGTGTGACAGAACTGAGAACTGAACGAGAGATTAGAGGAAGTGAATGGGCTTGTATACCTTGGGTCAATGTTGACCAGAAATGGAAAGTGTGAAGTGATATGGAAAGAACAGTTGCTGTTGGTAACACAATAAATGGTGCATTGCACGATTTTATGGGTGGCCAGAAAATCTGTAAAAGGGCGCGTTTGGCTGTGCATAGAGGTGTATTGGTTCCAACACTCATGTATGGAAGTGAGAGCTGGGTGGGGCAAAAGACGCACGAAAGTAGAACAAATGCATTAGGAATGAGAGCATTAAGAAGCATGATTGACGTAAAGCTGTGGTGTGAACAACGGTGTAGTCACTAGACTTGATAATTATGCTTAGTTGGTTTTGGCATGTAGAGAGGATGCATGAAAGAAGATTCACGAAACAAATCTACAAGGCGAATGTGAATGGAAACGTTGGAAGAGGAAGGCCTAGACGAACGTTTCTTGATCAGATTGGAGATGTTCTGAAAAAAGGGCAAGTCAAGACTACATTTAACCGACGAGCATGCTGAGATGGTCAAATCTACTATTATAATTTTTTTTGGTATTGTGAAAGCGTGAGACCTCGAAATCACGTCTGGCAGGCTGGAATCGTAAATCCAAAAATATAATAGATACTGCGCGGCCCATAAATAACCCGATGTTATTTATGATACTAAAAACAATTTCGCTAGAATTTTAAATTGTCACTAAAGACAAAGAGTGACGGGAAATTTATTACGCAATAAATTGTTTTAACTGCCGAACTCTCTCACAGATTGTTAAATCTATTTCTAAGGAAGCAAGTTAGAAAAAAGAGTTAAATATAGGCAATTCTAGAAACAACACAACGGGGCGTCATAAAACTATATTGCGCAACCTTTTCAGAGCGATGGGGAGAAATTTGAAGCTGCGCACATGTGCAAAGCATTAATCTTAATGTCGTCGAGACAAACAGACAACGTAATTCTAATGAATCTAAGGGCGTGTCACTTGACGCTGAAACCAATGACCAATAACCAAGCATGACTAGTTCGGGGTGGGGTTCGGATCATTGTTCACATTGACTGGCGGGAGAAATTTTGGATTACAGGAGGTGTGGCATGGACCTGGAAGGAGGCCGCTCGACTCGGACGGGAGCAAGGCTTGGACAGTTACGTTTTGAACCGCGCTGCGAGCACTCGGGATCTCCTCGAGACTAGCGTCAACTGTGGTCACTTTTTCTTTGTAAAATAATAATAAGTTTTTAAATAAAGTAAAGGAAATATAGTTTAAGTGATTAGTGATTAAGAGGACTTTGTGTCGAACGAGCAAGGCGGGGAGGCGACCCGACCTGCGAAAGGAGACGAGTTGGCGCATTGGCGAACTCTAGCAGCTCGAATAGACTGCGAATTATTTGGTAATGTACTTCAATACCATCATTGTCCACAACGATTAGAGTGATTCAGATTCGCATCCCACTTTCATATTAAACTCAGTAGAGCCTTACAGTAAAAGTAGCGAACATGGACGCGGGAGAATCCCGCATTTACGAGAACCATAAATGTTATAGGGAAATACACCGTACAACCAGAGATCCGCCAGCCTTCATGATCAGGAGATATGATAAGGAATTTAGCCCACCTACCAATAAGACCCGATTTCCCATGTCGCAATTAAGAAATAACCATAGAAAAGTATCCGAAACACGAAATAGTAATTATAATAGGCAAGTAACGAATGGGAACCCTAAAATGGACGTACGGAGGAAATTATATCCTGTCCGTAAGTCGAGAAAAAAAAAAGAAACGCAGATCCGAACAAGCCGTAGAGGATCCGCGACCGAAAACCTTCGAAATCCTGTGTAAACAATCGGAAAAAAAATTAGTAGCCATATATTCAGCCAGAAAATATACTTAGTAAATAACATTCCCAGTATTATATATAAACCGAAAACACCGAATTGAAAATTTCATTTTTTTTTTAAAGCCCGTTATAGTTAGATACTAGTTGGTACGCAGTTACAATACAATTATAAGATCTTAAATTAAAAATAGACTAATTATGCAACAAATAACATTTCCAGTATCGTAAACAAAGGAATTAATACGAAATGTTATCCGCCGTTTTGAAAAAAATAACGCCGAGTAGGTACTAATAGTTTAAAATGGATACAAGATATAAGACACGGAATAAGGGGTACTTCCACGTTTTTAAAGGGAATTATACCAAAAAGAAAGAAAAAAATATCGTCCATAATACAAATCCAGCGTAACGAAGACAACCGGAAATTATACCATAAGTGTGAACGCACAAGAATGAGAATATACGGCGGGGCGTCGAAAAACAAATTAAAATTTAAATAGTACGCTGTTGCAGAAATCACGTTTAATGATTTGGATATAACGTTTTATTTTTTTTAATGTAACCAACCGGTCATCGTTTAACTATGAAAATTACTTAACTTATTTTCCGTGAAGATGCATAAACTTTCCAGTCATCCATAGATTTGGTACATATCTCCCGCATCTGGCCAACATTAGGTATAATATACGCATAACTTAATGCACTGACCAGTACATTAGTACAGTATTTGTTTTCCGAGACGTGGTCTACGTCTAAGAAAAGACTAGGTCATCCAGAAACCTTTTTGTTTTTTTTTTCTCGTATTAATTTAGTGTAGGTATTTTTGTATTTTTTCCCTTCTCTTTTAATTCAATAATTAAAGTCCGTAAAGTTAAAAGAGTTGTCCTTAACACTTACAATTAATAAAAATATAAGTAAACAAAGGTAGTAAACCAGTAACGCTGCTCGTTATAAAACGCGTACGCGTTGACCAGACCTGTAGAACCATCCCGTACCCGGCCCTGTCTCTTTAGTAGAACACCACTGATCGGGGATTTTTACAGGTAAAAATCTCCAGAAGAAGGAGGGCAGTATAACGAGCAGCAGGCAGACCACACCGCCAGAGCCATGACGTCACAGCGCGCGGCACCGGAGAGCAACGCGCCGTGTACCGTTAGGCAGCTATATAAGCCGAAGCGCGTCCAGTACGAGCAGCGGTGTGTTACCATCTCTCGAGCAGTGAGGTCGTGTGAGCGGCTCCAACTGTGAGGCATCGTAAGCCATCGCTCCCCGCAGCGCAGAGTGTTTACCACGCTCGTTGTCGCCGCCGTAGGTTCTCCGTCAATCTAGGTAATGGTGTTAGGTCGATATCCAGGCGTCCTAAGCTGAGTCCTAGAGCCGTCCCTAGCGCAGAGTGTTTACCACGCTCGTTGTCGCTACAACCCGGGGCTGTTCCCAGCGCAGAGTGTTTACCACGCTCGTTGTCGCTGACACGGGAACCTAGTGCTTACGCTCCTGGACCAGGCTGCCGGCGCGGTGTGTTTACCACGCATCTAGTCGTCCAAGCAGCCGGGAAATCTATCCTTAAGCGCAGTGTGTTTCTGGCCGCACTTGCGATTAGAGGTAGCTTTCCACGAAGGATACCGACCAAGCTCCCTTGCCACGCGTACTAACCACTAACTGTTCCTCCGACGGGACGCTAACCTGACGCGTGGCCGGGACACCGAGTCCCCTAGGGAATTTAGGGACGTTTAGGACAGGTCGTCTAGGTTTTAGGGTAGGATTAAGGTTGACTATAAATAAACAGGCATAAAAGCCCTCAGTTTGTTAGTATATGACATCCTAGTTTGATTTATCCCCCGCTCCTTGCCTCCCGAACTAAGCTAGCTCGGAAAACCCTCAAGATCCCGTCTGGATCGAGGGATATGTACTAGTGTCTAGGCCCGTTACGTCCTAATCTACCTAGCGGGGCTAAACACTACGTCACAACATTCTTCGTCCATGATGTTCTTCTTCGGCCTCGGCCTCGTTTCCCCTCTATTTTACCTCAATTATTAGCTTCAACAAGTTATATTTTTCATTTCTGTATATATGTACGAAATATGATGCTTTTCTCCTTTTAATTGTTACTATGACATCCATATCATTCTTTATCAATGACATAACTCTTTCTTTCGATAGCAGTAACATTTACTAATATCTAAAATCTTTTCAGTTGGGAATAAAGACCATATTTGATGAAAGAAAGGCGAACATCAACATGCTGCAGTCCGGCTTGCGCTTGGTCGTGTCCCACGCCATACAAAAGGCCAACATCGAAGTGGGTGAGCTGGGTACGGAGGCTGTGGCGAGCACGGGTCAGTCAGGCTAATCTTATTTTTTTTACGGTTGGCGCAGTGGTAGTGTAGCGGCCTACTGCTGGCTCCGAATCCCGGAAAGGGCAAATAATAGGCGTGTTGACAATTTTTTCTTCGAGGATATCAATCGGTTCTATTTATTATTGGGATCAAATTCCCATGGGACTAATGGGACTAACTACACTTAGACTGCTCTAAAAGTCAGAAATTACCGTCAAAGTTAAACATTCCTACGGAGCGCTAAAACGGTCTATACAAATGGCATTATGACGTCATTCCGTGGGTTGGGTAGCAATATTTGTAGGTTATGTTGCTATTACATCGGATTATAGAAGAGGGAACGTTCTTTATTCTCACAGGCATTTAATCAGAAAATTAGGCCCTGTAGTCCTTAATTTAGCAAATGTCCACCGGAAAGATGCGCACCTAAATCTGACAATGACCCACTTATGAGGTTTATAAAATAAAAAAAATGCAGTTTTTATTCAATCTAAAATCGACGCCATGGTTCCTAAGAACAGTTTTCCCTATCTTTATAAATAGTTTGTGACTTCTCCCAACTGACCCATTTGGATTGATCATCCTGTATATCTATCCTCATAGACCTTCTCATCTTTATGCACGGCATTGGCCCGTACCGCCCGGGGCGCTGGCTCTTAAAGGGCTTTTAACCTTCCATCTTCCGCTTTCCCTAATTAATGGTTACTAAAAATAATATAATGTGGTTTTCAGCTATGGAACTGATTGATGTATGTCTGAGAATCAGTGGAACTCCAATACCGACCTTCATAGCAGATCATCCATTCCTCTATCTTCTGGAGACCCGCCAGGTTCCACTGTTCCTGGGCGCGTACAGAGGGAACCCGGCCCCGGACGCCTCAGAGCTGGAGGTGGTCGAAACTGAGTTTTCGAAGAGAATTACAGAGATTATCAACTCCAACAAAATAAAAATAGAAATGGAATAATAATTTATTAGTAACAAAAAACAAGTAAAAATTAGCAATACTTAACCTAAATAAAATTAGGTAACTAACAAAAACCGATGTCCCCCCGATCATAGCCTTGCGGCAGGGTACCCATGGCGCCGGCCACAGAGCTGGCCCATTCCTCGGCCAAAGGATTAGCTTGGCTTTTCAACGGGGGAATGTAGCCAGCATCATGGGTACCCTGCCGCAGGGCCATGATCTGGGGGACATCAGTTTTGTTAGTTAATTTTATTTAAGCCTTAAATACAAAGACCAAATCGTAAAGAAAAATTTAAAAAAAAGCTACCTGGGGGAAGAGACCGGGAATAGAACCCGGTACCTCTGGATTGCCGGTCCAGCGCGTTAACCATTTCGCTACCCTAGGTTTGTATTTAAGGCTTAAATAAAAATTGTGGTGTAGATACCTACCCACATTAAAAAAAATGAGACATTACATGTTTCATAAATTTATAGTTAATTTTATTTAGGTTAAGTTAAGTAGGTGCTGTTAATTTTTACAAAATAAGAATAGAATAATAGAATGAAATAATTTTAATTTTAGCAAAAGAAACGTTTCTGCTTTTAACATAATTTAACAGGAAAAATAATGGTGAACGTGTCTTATGTCTTATGAATCTTATGGTATGTCTTAAGTTGTCTTATGTTATCTTGTGTTATTAGATGGTACTTTTTTTACTTTTATTTTTAGTGTTATATATCGTTTTATGTTAAAGTACCTACCTAATTGTATTTTTTTTATATACCATACAAATGTTTTAGTCATGTGCACTGTGAATTTGTATGTAATAAATAAATAATATAGATAAAATAAATAAACAGTGACTTCCACACTAGGCATAGCCTGTATCGTAGAAGTCGGATCAGGTTCGATAAAAATGCGGTTATTACATGTCTTAAAAAAGAAATTAAAACTAACAAATGGACAATACTTTATTAATACATTTAGGGCGTAATAATAAATAATGTTCATTAAAATTTGTTTGATTGTGTGTGAGTGTGAGTGTCAGCGAGTGTAGTGTAATGTGAGCAAGGAGCGAGAAGAACGTGAGTAGTGCTTTAAAAAGCTTCTTCAGCTTGATCATACATCCATGATAGTAAGAGCTCTCGAACTCGCGTTTTAACGACAAAAATTTGGAAAATGTCTATGTCACATACTTTAATAATGTTGTTATAAATATTAGGGAATAAGAACTTTTTAAAACGTTTTGGAAACATTGTTTAGACAGTTGGTACGGATATCTTAAATGGGCAAATTATTATTTTGTGGTTGATTTTGTTTTTTTCTCAGATTTCAATAAAATTTGGTGAGTTCGTTGGTAAAGCTGCTTATTCTGAACAAGATAAGCCCAATTTCATGATATGTACTAAAAAAAATCCATTTAGTTACAAAAGAAAATATGGAACTTTTTTACTAATTTTCGTATTTTGTACAAAAATTTAGTACAAAATGAGGAGCTCGAAATGAAAAAAATTATAATTTGAAAACAAAATAAAAATTGGCCCATGGGCCAATTTCTATAATGTGTAACTCGAGAAAAATGTGTAGAAGCAACTTTGCCAACTTTGCCAACTCGCCAAATATTATTGAAATCTGAGAAAAATAAGAAATCGACACCAAAATAAAAATTTGCCCAAAACACTCTTTTCTTTAAACAGTCAGGATAGAATGTTGTAGAATTGACTTATGAGTGAAGATTATGAGAACTGTCTTGCTATTAAAATTTTAGATTACTGATTGTTATGGAAATAAAAGACAATCCAAAGTTTTTTTATAAGCTTTTATTTATACCTGTCCCGTTGCAATGAAATTATGCTAAATTTGACTAAGTTAAATTTGACCCACTTTCCAGTTTCCGATTGAGCTGAAATTTTGCACGAATATGCAAATCGCGTGACAACGCAATATTATGATGACGTGGAGCTGATCGGATGATGGAGCTGGAAGGTGGCCATAGGAACTCCGTAATAAATAAAACAATTATATCGAGTTTGGGCTCTTTGGATCGTCTCTATAAGCACTTGATGGATGTTCAAAGAAAAGTACAGTCAGCTATAAAATCTTGTCACAAAAATGATTTTCTTTACAGAAACTTATTGAAACTTATTTATATAAGTAAAATGTTAGAAAATATAGAGCTGTGCTAAATAAATTATTAGAATTTTTGGTACTTAACATTGTACGAATATTTTTCCACGCCTGTCACATATTTAAATAAAACAATTTGTTAACATATATTCATTATAATTATACTAGATAATCGTATATTCGCGTATATTGAGGAAGGCTCAAATATTATACCGGGTGATCAATCCAAATGGGTCAGTAGGGAGAAGTCAGAAACTATACGAGATAGGGAACCATGGCATTAATTATAGGTTCATAAAAAACTGCATTATTATTTTTTGTAAATCTCATACATAATTTTATACATAACCCGGTCAACACCACTGCAAATAATGTTACAATACGACATGCGATTATACATACAGAATTTTAACCAAGTTCAATTGCCGGTCGAGATTTATAAAAAAAAAGAATGCAGTTTCTATTTAATCTAAAATCGACTCCATGCTTCTTAAACAGATTGCCCTATCTTTTATAGTTTTCGTTTCTTTTTTTATATCATAGGGGGCAAACGAGCCAACGTATCGCCTGATGGGAAGCGATTACCGTCGCCCATGGACACCTGCAACACCAGAGGAGTCACAAGTGCGTTGCCGGCCTTTTTTTCTTCCTACTGACCCATTTGGATTGATCACCCTGTATACGCGATATAATCCGTTTCAAATATTTAAAATGCGTATTTTTGCTCCGGCCAGGATGCCATGGCAGCGTCACTAGCTATGTAGGTATACCAAACAATTGTGGCCCAGCCCAGCACCTCTGGCACAGCTGTGATACTCGACTCTTTCTCTCTTTAAAGCAGTGTTTTCCAGACTGTGGGTCGGGACCCCCTTGGGGGTCGTGGCATGTATCCAGGGGGGTGGTGAGAAGCATCAATAAAGCCTCGTGACTACAAGGAGGAGTTCAGATATTTTCAAGCATTACAGTTTAATAAAACAGCAGTCATTCTTAGACATGTTTTTATTGACGTGACAACGTCTAATAAATTGATAAACGCCGGCCGCACATACGAAAAACATGACGTCATTGTAGTGATACTTTAAGATGACGTCATTGTAGTAATACTTTGTAGCGCCGTGGACATGACGTCATTGTAGCAATACACAAGCCTACGTCATCATGCTGTTCACAGATTCTCAACGCTGTTCACAGAAGAGGGAAGAGGGAAGAGGGAAGAGGGAAGAGGGAAGAGGGAAGAGGGAAGAGGGAAGAGGGAAGAGGGAAGAGGGAAGAGGGAAGAGGGAAGAGGGAAGAGGGAAGAGGGAAGAGGGAAGAGGGAAGAGGGAAGAGGGAAGAGGGAAGAGGGAAGAGGGAAGAGGGAAGAGGGAAGAGGGAAGAGGGAAGAGGGAAGAGGGAAGAGGGAAGAGGGAAGAGGGAAGAGGGAAGAGGGAAGAGGGAAGAGGGAAGAGGGAAGAGGGAAGAGGGAAGAGGGAAGAGGGAAGAGGGAAGAGGGAAGAGGGAAGAGGGAAGAGGGAAGAGGGAAGAGGGAAGAGGGAAGAGGGAAGAGGGAAGAGGGAAGAGGGAAGAGGGAAGAGGGAAGAGGGAAGAGGGAAGAGGGAAGAGGGAAGAGGGAAGAGGGAAGAGGGAAGAGGGAAGAGGGAAGAGGGAAGAGGGAAGAGGGAAGAGGGAAGAGGGAAGAGGGAAGAGGGAAGAGGGAAGAGGGAACGGTCGGATACAAAGGTATCCGAACCAAAAAAAAATCTAAAGGTACATTTTCCTATTGTGCAATTTAATAATATTCATATCAATAAATATTCTACCGAGAAAAAGACGTTGTCACGTAAAATCTTCCTTCGCCCGTAAAACCGACTTTACAGGCAACCATTTTTTTTTAGGATTATAATTATATAATTTTTATGTAACAATATTATGTACATTAGTTTTGCCAGAATGATTCACCTGGGTGAATCAAGCTGAGTGTTTCAAGTATACTACAGGGAAATAAAAGGCTTTTTTATTTTATTATTTATTTATAACCATTTTTGGATGCCCGATTAATCCCAGTACCATAATTGGTTAAAAAATATATACAATTTCTTTATTTCGGATTAACAAAGTCTCCATAGAGTGTTAGTATTTACAATTTTGCTTTAATATTTACACCACACATAATATAAAATGCTGATTCATAAAGGTGGGTCCACATTTGTGAAAATTTGCCGAACATTATCCCGAGGCCGTATCAGAAACACGTGTCAGTACCGATAATGTGGACGTCTTTTTGTTACGCGAATGATTGTCACAAGATGCAGTACGATTCAATCCATTCCGAACATTGACACCACCGACCGACTCCTGTAGCGATGCCGTGCCACGCAGTCTAGTTCGACACCATGCGTCAACACTTGTAACATTTCATCGTACATGGAATGTGGCCGTGTCAGCACAACCTAGACCGTCCACATTTAGCGTAACATGTCCTGTAGCGATGTCACTACGTAGTCCGGTTCGTCATCATGTCACAAATGTGGACCCACATTAATATATATACCTTCATTATTCTATTATCGGCTACATCAGGATCTGGAGCCACCAGAAGGAGAAGAGTTGTGTGTGTACTCCCACACAAAGTCCGACTACTGGTAGTGAGGGCTAACCAGCTATGATACAGTTCCAGTCATGTCATAAAAATAAAGTCTTTTGTCGTCTGCTGACAAGGCGAGTCGTTTTATGCACCCTATTGTGCGCTCGTCTCGTTGTCTTCAGGTATTTTCATCACACTTGCTTGTAAATCAAGGGTTTATATTCTAGAAAACCGGGCTGCAAGTCGTATATGACGCCCTAGGGCGTTAATTTTGGTGTTGAGTACTATTTATTACTTTCATTTTATGCCCTCCGAAGTGTGATGAAAAACGTCGTACGTGACTCGGGTGGTAAAGGAATTCCAAACTCGTCTCATTAAAGCCCTCGCCTTTGTCTTCGGGCTTCTAATGGACACTCGTTTGTAATTCCTCGTTTACCACCCTTGTTAACAAATGTACTATTAGTGCCCTAATCGCTGGCGCCATGGTTTCTAGGTCAAGTTATTGTATTCAAAGCTAGGGCAGTTTTAATGAACTCGGTCAGTCAGTCAGCATACTGGTATTATTACCTGTTTAGGACGCTTTTATGGACCGTTATAATAAAGCCTGGCCAGAAATGTGAGGATTGTCAAAAGGGCGCTATTTATAAGATTTATATGGCAACAATTAAGCAACCAATCGCAACCCACTATAATGACATTAGTTTAAATACATGTCACTTCCACTATGTTAACCTCGTACCATAATTTAATTGAATGCACTCCTTTCCTGACTGTTTTTCGTGTAGTAAACACATATTTGTTTCTAAAGAAAGCACTACGAATGACATTGACTTTCTTGACAAACCATCATAAAATTATTGCCAATGTAAGAAATTAGTTACAGTGAAATTCCACAATACGGCGCATCCTCATAAATCTCATAATATTTCTGGACCGGCCTTAATTTCAATACTAGGATCGATCTTTATTACTCATAACCTACGCATCTCTTTTATGGATCAGAAATGATTATTTCCTTAATTTAAGGATCGCTTTTATGGATGAAACTTATTACTTAAAACTATGAGGTCATTTATTTCATTTACAATTAGTTAAACTTATTGTATGACGAAGTTGCCGTAGCTCGATGTCTGATCATGTCGCGTCGTGGCAGCAACGTTGAACCAATCTTCAACATAGGTACACAAAGGTGATCTAAGTGAATTATCAAAGCTTGTAATTTACGCTCCGCGTGCCGGCCCTAGAGCTCAAAGTGTTTTTACAAGCTTGTATTTTACTTTCACCTGTCCGGTTGTAATGGAATTTTGCAATTAAAATTTGACCCACTTTCCGGTTTCCGATTGAGCTGAAATTTTGCACGAATATGCAAATCGCGTGAGAATGCAATATTATTGATGACGTGGAGCTGATCTGATGATGGAGCTGAAAGGTGGCCATAGGAACTCCGTAATATAACCTCATAGCCCCATCGAGTTTGGGCTCATCTTGATAAGTTCTTTGTCTTCAGATAGTTACCAGAGTCTGATGATTCTGGAAGGTGGCCCTAGGAACGGAAGCCTGTACCTAAAAGTGCAAACCGAGTTTGAGCCTTCTAGAATCGTATCAGTTTTAACTTTTTTCTTAAAAGCAATTGATGGATGTTCAAGGAGAAGTACAGTCACCTATAAAAGCTTGTCAAAAGATTATTGCAAGATATTTTTAGTTTGATGGTGGCGGGCGTCTGGAGGTCAACTCGACTTCTCTTATTCTCTTCGTAATCTCACTTTAAACCACTTCCAGCTCTGAGGTGTCCGGAGCCGGGCATCCTCTGTACGCGCCCAGGAACAGCGGGACTTGGCGGCTCTCCAGAAGATAGAGGAAGGGATGATCTGCTATGAATTCTGGGTTTATGAGCACTGGTCTGGGGGAGGCGCACAGCGGTACACCATACGAAGCTGAAAACCAATTGATATTCTTTATAATAAACATTAACCAGGGGATGAAGGATTTGAGACGTCTAAGCGCCGTTCACGAGCCAGCCCTCCGCCTCAGATTAAAAAAAACCGACTAAGTGCGAGTCTGACTCGCACACCGAGGGTTCCGTACAAACTTAACGAAACGAGGTGCAAATTTAACGCAACCGAGTTTTCCATATATGATGTTTGAAAAGGACAATATTTATTATGATTTTATCACAAATGTATAGTTTTCAAATTTTTATAAGTATTTGTAGTATATGACGATATTACTTGCCAATTTTCATAGTTCTAGGTCATCGGGAAGTACCCTATCATTTTTGATTCCCTTAAGAGTGTCGAAATGTACGTTTTTTGCGACATAAACGGCCGTATCTTTTTTTCTAAGTTTTTGAATTTCAACTCGATACCTCCACGCGTTCTCGAGATAAAGGGTCTTGACAGACAGACGGACAACAAAGTGAAGTTCCGTTTCTTTCGATTGAGGTATGGTACCATAAAAAGGGAACGACTATGCTACGATGACGGATGACTGTGCTCGCCTGACTGACCTGTGCACGCCACCGCCTCCGTTCCCTGCTCGTCTACTTCGATGATGGCTTTTTGTATGGCGTGGGACACGAACAGACTCTCGCCGGACTGCAGCATATTGATGTTCGCCTTTTGGGAATCAAATATGGCTTGTATACCCAGCTGAAAAGATTTATGAAATGAGTAAATGTTACATTATGTTGTTGTGTAATAGAAGATTGTTTGACAAGGCGCTAAAAGAAGCCATTATGACACGAATTGATTGTCATAATTGCTTAAAGCCACGTTTTAAACACTCTGCTTTTCACTTCGATTGCGACAGAAAAAAAATATTTTGAATTTAAAATTTATACATTTTTTACCACGACAAGCGTCGTTTTGAGCAGAAGTGAAAAATATAACGAATAATAAAACTGTATTACGTTAATATAAAAATTGTAAATTTCCATATAATAATATTCCTAAATTGTCCCTCTATCCCTTCGCAAGATGCCCGTCGGGAAAATTATTTATCTAACACAGCTAGCTTATCATCGTCGTTAACCTTTTGTTTAAGTTAACTTAAAAAGTTGATCCGTTAATCGAGAGGCTGAACAAATAACGATATGGTACAGCAAGCGAGTAAGAAGATACCTTAGGTAGCAGCGTCGTGAGATTTATTTCCGATTCAATCTTGAATTTTGGCACCCGGATATCAACTTGTATTCGATTCTTGATGCTATTGATCTCCTTCATCAGGTCGTATCCTGAGAAGAGTTGCTGCAGCAGCGCCTCCAGACCTTCAACCTCGTCAGGGAGTATGAAGACCATGCTGGCTTCACGACCCTTGTAGTACATTTGCAACAGCTGCAATACAAAAGTAGCTAAGTGACAGGATCACAGCCAATATTGAAACAGTCCAACAGTTGTGGTTTTGTTCATTAATGTATTATTGTGTCAATACTTATATTGATAAAAAAGTGCGTGGACAGTCCCTCCGCGCGGAGGAAGTGAAACTTCGTAATGTGGAAATAAAAATAGGAAGGGGTAGAAATTGATTTTTAGTGAACTCATATTGTTTCTTGAAGACCAACTTCTTCACTCTCGCTCTGTTTATTTCTATTCCCCCTCCCCAGGAGCGTTGAACGTTTAATACAACAGTGCTTTCCTACCCCCTCCACGGTAGCGTTAAACGTTTAACGCAACCTTGTTGGAAGTCGCATTCGAAGCTTCACTTCAAAAGCATAATGTACCTATTAACCGGTTTACACTGCAAGACTGTGTGGTTAGCAATCATTGATGAAGAGTTCCATACTAGTTCAAAACTAGTCGGGCCGTTCCTGACAATTTCACGTGAGTGTAAACCGTTTTAATAAGATTAATAAAAGCATGTTACGAGTAAGAAAACAATAATCAACTTACTTTTGCTTTCAACTCAGGACTGCGTTTGTAATGGAATTTAGGAGCGTTCCATTTACCAGGGCGGGTAAACATACTCATCATAGGAACTTCAATGGTCGAAGTACTATTTACATGGAATTTTCTAGGTTTCGTAGAACTCTTACTAAACGCCAATTCCCAGAAACCCTGAAAAGATTTAACTTAGACTAGACGACCTAGACGTGCCCGAATGAAACAATGGTTATAACCATGGCATAAGAAAACAAGGTATGTTACTCCGGCTAGTGAGACTTACTACGTCACTGATTAGCTGTCGCTTTATAGCAGGGGTGGCCAACAGGTCGATCGCGATCGACCGGTCGATATTCGGCCTAACCACCGGCCGAATATTCGGTATCCGGCCGCCGGATGTTCGGCCGGCGGAACTATACCTACATTTTGAGTTTTACAGGTGCGCGTCGCGCAGGTTTTGTCCTGTTTCGTAGTGAACGTTCGCACGGACACATTTCTAGGTTCGAAACGAGTTTTAATATGTCATTGCGAAGTAACTTCGTTCAATAGTACACGTGCAAATTGTAGTTAGTAGTAGTGCAGTACATTCCAATTTTACCCCAAAATCAAGCAAGTTTACTATCCGCCGGATAGCACGTTGCTATCCGGTATCCGGCCGGATATTAAAATAAGGGCCGGATAGGCCGGATACCGTATAGCAACCGAATATTCGGTGCATCTCTAGTTATTTGTCTGATGTTTACTTAAATACATAAACCTTGTAATGTAATGCATTATTGACCTTCAGCATATAACCTTGGCAGTCAAGTACTCAAAATGTCTCTTTCCTTGATTGTACCTCAAAAGGAAAAAAAACTAATTTCCCTGTGCGCAAGTCACACTTTCACTTGACCGGTTTTTTAATCGACCTACGCAGTACGCAGGAGGAGGGTCTTTACCGACTGACCTACATCACATACGCAAAAGGGACTTTTACCCTATTGTTTTACTGGTGTACTCGGATAATTCCGAATGGCGGGTAATTCCGAAAATTACCGATATCTAATAAACGGGGTAACATTTTTTGCGCTAGCAACACTTCTTACTGTAGAAGTGTAAAGTATCTGAGGAAGTGTTGCTAGCGCAAAAAATGTTACCCCGTTTATTAGATATCAGTAATTTTCGGAATTACCCGCCATTCGGAATTAGCCGAGTAAACCCTACCTGAAAATAGATGGCGTTAACTAACACCAATCGCGTGGTGTTCTCGATGGCGCTGGGCGTGAAAATATGTCGGATCTTGTTGCTCGTCTGCTTCGCCACCTGAAATCATTTGATAGATGGACAGGATGGATAGACAGCAGGGTTGCCAGACGTACGATTATTAACGTACATGTACGATAATCTGGCCTTCGGTACGATGTACGATATAATAACTGACATACCAACATTACGATGTGGAAGTTTAGTATTTTGCACGCTACTCCAGATAAGTAGATTGCAGTGGATCCCACCTTTTTAAACCTTTGTACTAAATTGAAAATTATTGATTTATTAATATGCGGTATTTTGATAAAAAGTTATCTTTTGTGCAATAAAGATTAAACAAATAAATACTTATCCTTAGCCTTAGAATGGTTCACAAGTTATCTATCTGAGAGACAGCAACTTGTCAAGCTAGATTCTCACAAAAGCGACCTAAGATCTGTTCATTTCGGAGTCCCGCAAGGGAGTACGAGTATACTAACTAGGCCCCACACTATTTATCATCTACATGAACGACATTCATGACCTTTTCTTTAAAAAACGCTGAAGTTTTGTGTTGCGCTGATGACACTGTTGTCCTTTTCACGGGAAAACTTGGGAGGAAACATATAAGACAACGGAAGAAGGCATGAAATCAATTAACAACTGGTTGATAAATAATCTTCTCACTTTAAATAATAATAAAACTAAATACTTGTGTTTCCATAAAACTGCAGCTTCAAGCCCCAAAAGTATAAGGCACATCCAAATTCACACCTGTAACATGCCCTACACTCAATCATGTATTTGCAATAGAATTCAACGATCCAGTAACATAAAATATCTTGGTATAATGATTGACGAAAACCTCAATTTTAAAGATCACATCGTGATCACATCGCATTACTTTCCAAAAGAGCAAGAAAAACAATTATCATTGTCAAAAAACTAAGAGATTTAGTACCTAAGGATGTCATGAAAATGGTGTACCTGTCATTATGCCAATCGATGTTATGATACTGTATCACTGCTTGGGGAGGTGCAGCGAAATCAGTTTTAATAGATGCAGAACGTGCTCAAAGATCTGTAATCAAGGTCATGCTTAAAAAACCCTTCAGGTACCCTACAACTCAATTATATCACGAAGCCCAGATATTATCACTCAGAAAGCTTTTACTTCTTAAAACAGGACTAGTCACCCACAATGCTGTATACTCGTCTGACAATAATATCAACTTAATAAACAAACGTAGAATTAAATTACCCCTACCTTCAATCAAAACCTCCTTTGCGAGACGTTTCGGGAAATTCTTGAGACCTTATGTGTAAAATTTTATATCCAATTTTTGTAATCTAAAAGAAGCTTCCAAATATAATGCTAAAATTAAAATCACTGACTGGCTGCTCACCTTAGATTATCTGGCAACAGAAAACCTGCTTACTCAGATGTATTCTAACTGTAGGTATCCAAATATTTATCTTAAATTCCATTTAGAAATCTCATAAATACTGGTACCTACAATCTAGTGATAAGTGAAAATGTTACATGCCGATACACAAACAGATTTATGGTTAACTGTATAAGTATAAATTTCTATATGATAAATACAAAGTTATATATTTTAATAAGTTTGATACAAAGTATTACACACAATGGCACCCCAAGATACAGGCATAGCCTAGTTTGGGGGCCTCTGTTATTTCGTCCTACAATATACTGTTTGGAAGCAATTGAGAAATGTACTGTACTGCTGCAGTGCATTTCTCAATTGTCATAAATTCATAAATTTATAAAGCTAGCCTCCAGCAGCGTAGTGGTTTCTCTCTTATATCACAAGACTAAATTTGTCTACAGCGTTTATGCTGGCGGCAAGCTAAATCTTGTCCTATCTTATGTTGTATTACATATGTTGTGTAACTCTGAAAGTAATAAAGAATTATTATTATTATATTATTATTATACATGACCAAATTATAGTAGCTACTAGTGTTATGGGAACTAGACGAAGATATACATACTTATACACATAATGAAGAAAATACATTTGTTTTACTAAAATCTAAAACTGAAATATTCCAGAAACAAATAAGAAAGAAAGGAGCTAGGCTTAAAACCGTCCCGCGTCCCTCCTGACCTGATGCAAAGGTGCACATCACGCTCGCCGCCTTGCCACGTCGAATCGCGATAAACAACCGTTGCATCAAGGATCCGGAACGAGGGTCGAGACCTGCCTGTGCCAAGCGCCGCCCTCCGCACACCAAACTCCGGACGTCTCCTCCACAAGTGGCACGAACGTGTAGTTGGAGGCTCCTGAGTACTTTTGGTGCTTTCGGATCTACCGGCTCAGCCGCATGTGCTGCATGGTATGGCTAAAGTGGGAAGCCGTGAAAGTGCTCACGCATGTAGCGTCCCAGAGCAGACAGAAACCTTGCTGCCAGGGCACTAAGGTCAGACCGTCAGGCCTACCATCTGATCTGCTAAGGCCTGGTGGTTCCAGAACACATGGAACCCTGGCAGAAACAAGTTCTCTCCTGATGTCGGGGGAACTTCCCTGCAGACGACAACAGCTCAATGCGTGGTGACCGTTTCTCTCCACCATGGTTCCGTAGATGCACACGTGACGTCCGCAAACATCGCAGCCCAGGCGAAGAGCACCGGCCACCTGCATGGAGTCATTGTCTAGTAGGGTACCCTACTCGACAATGACTCGATGTACCTAAATGCGGGGAGGGATGCATGAAGCCACGCCCCAGCGCCACCTCGACACCGCGATCAGCCTAGCCCTGTCCGCGCCTACAGAGTGCTCTAATAAGCCAACAAAAATTCACTTGACCCCTATAAGATTCCAATACGCATAATTAAATATACATACATGAACCAGGAACAAAATATATTCTAGGTTATCACACAAATATTTGCCCTTGCCGGCACTCGGGCCGAGGACGGCCGCGTCATTAGACAGCTCTACCTCTGCACCGACTGCGTTGTCAACGTACATCCAAGTTTACTAACCCATTTGTTAATAATATCAGCAGCAGTGGCACTATCCTGGAAGTCCACCTGGTCCAGGCCGCAGTTGAAGACTTCTTCTGCGTCCTTCTTGATGGAGGGCTTCAGGGTGCCGTCGTTCGTGACGTACACTTTGTTGGCGAGCCGCAACGTCACCCCTCTCACTGACTTCAGCGTCTTTGAGACGAAGCCGAAGGAAGAACGAATCTGAAACCTTAATGCTATGAGACACTCTACCCAAAGGCCCAACATATACAATCCTGCGGAATTAGTGGACAACAAAACGTATGTGTACATTAATTTCATTGAAAAATATTTATTAATAATATAATATAACCTATAGCTGATAGCATACAATAGATATGAATGTATATATACGGTATCTCATAAAGACAGTGACAGACACCAGCATTTCAAAGCGTTCTCGAAATGCTGCTAAAGAGTAAAATGGAGACAAAATGCGAACGCTCAGCCATCTACAAATATATCATCACCAAAACCAAAGAGTGCGACGACGAGAAAGAAGAAAGTACCTGCTATTAAATGATTTAAGAAGATATAAGAAATATTTAATCTAGGTTCTCCAAAAGTTGGTTGCGCAACATACACTTGAATAGTGATTGCATTAAATTTAATTGAATTGAATGAGAGCTTGTTCTCAGCTTGACGTATATATGTAGAGGGAAAGGGCATTCCAGAGATGCCTCCTCTGTGTACGAATTGCTACCATAATGATGAGGAGGAACAGAGAGTAACAGTTTACGAAAGGTAAGCATCTCGCCGCCTGGCTTACAATATTAAATTTCAATCTTAGGTAATCTGGTGCAGTAGGATCACGTCGGGTGGAAAAGAGTGTACACAAAATCCTAAGCGATCTGTGTTCATTATTTTTATAATATTTGCATGCCAATAGCAGGCTGAATATACACTTTAGGTACCTCATAATGTATGACAACATCCACTTGACTGTATTCTAGAAAATAAATAAAATTTTGATTTTTCACTTTGAATTTAAGCCTGTTTGGTCTGTCCAAAAATTACGTTGGCATAGCATCAACATAATCTATTACGGCAGCACAAGAAACTGTACTTAAAGGGAGGACATTTTAAAAGGAATAAGACATTCGGACCCTCACCGCGGCATCATCAGACAGGCCTATGGCCTGCAGCAGCTCCGCGCGGGAGTCACCTTCGCAGCCAAGAGCCGTCAGCGCCAGCACCACCTCACATGACAGAGGAGAGCAGACAGAATTCCGTTCCTTTTCCATTTCCTGAATACATGATAAGATGATAGCAAATTTGTTTAAGGCTCCTTATCGGTTCAAAAAGGCCGATTGTCTTTGTCATAATCATAATTCTCAATGGCCAAACACGTTTCTTGACATATTATCAATGTTACTTACTACTTAGAACAGGGCTATATTGAGATTTATTCGTTAGTATTTGAAACCTTTTTCATTGATGAATTGTTTCAAAAACTACTCAAAATTTACAAAATTCACGCAGAAAACTATTTATCAACTTATTTTTGACTGCACTCAATGAAAGGGAAAAGTATTATTCAGATTAAAAAGTTGGTTGAAATTATCAAGATAGTTGTCATAAAAGGCCTCTTAGCTATAACTTATTGACTGTACCTTTTGTGCCAACGTGTTATTTTTCTCGTCAAGACGAATCAAATGAGGCCAAGCATGTAGTACATAATAATGCCAAATATCTATACTATTATATATAATTCTAAAATTGTATTGATAATCTGTTTTCTACAGGGCAACAATGTGATCGAGCATCTGTTGAGAAAACATATTTGTCTTCTCATGGTGTCGAAACGGCTGGACGGATTTAAATTTTTTACTTTGGTACAGGGATATCTGAACATCCAATGATGATTATAGGATACTGGCTGACTATGGTAGAGAAAAAAAACCGGTCAAATGCGAGTCTGAGCCACGGACCGACGGTTCCGTACAAACTTTTACTTATCCCATCTCAATTGGGATGGTTGAGTTAAGTTTGCACCGGAAGTCATCGGAAAGTATCCTATCAATCATTTTGATTCCATTGAGAGTGTCGAAATGTACGTTTTTTGCGACATAAACGGCCGTATAATTTTTTCTCGTTAACGTAGAAGTATGATTTTTTCTCAGCTTCAGGGGATCGTAAACTTGAGTATAATATGGTCTTAATTTCAACTCGAAACCTCCATGCGTTCTCGAGATAAAGGGTCTTGACAGACAGACAGACGGACGGCCGGACAACAAAGTGATCCTATGTAAGGATTTCGTTTTTTCTGATTGAGGTACGGAACCCCTAAAAAATTTTTAACTAAAAAAAGAACCGACTTCAGTAAAACTAAAAATCCAAAAATAACCCGTTCAAGTACAGATTACATTTGACTCACCCTTTGAAGTCGATCCCAAACCACTGTTATTATATTTATATATCAAAGTTTACGTGAGGTTTGGCACCGACTTCAAAGGGTGAGTCAAATGTAATCTGTACTTGAACGGGTTATTTTTGGATTTTTAGTTTTACTGAAGTCAGTTCTTTTTTTTGTTAAAAATTTTTTTTTTTCGCTTATTAGTGATTCATATAAAACACTTATGGCGGGGTGATCAGGGAGGTCATGAAGGAATGCATCTCGTTTTAATTATCTCCTCACTCCTAACCGTTAAGGAGTTGTACCTTCCATCATCAGTTCAGCATTGGAAGATGGTGACTACCATATGCAAATACTTAAATAGTTTTAGAAAATTTATGAAAAATATTATGACTGCCTATAAAATTTCAGGAATTCCTTCGATTCCTCATGGATCTCGTCATCCGATCTTCACCAAAATTTTATGGGACCAACCTTGAGATGTCTATTCATGAACCTAAAAAGAATTTTCCAAATCGACTCATAAATGACGGAGTTATGAGGTAACAAACATAAAAAAAAAAAAAAAAAAAAAAACATACAACCGAACTGAGAACCCCCTCCTTTTTTAGAAGTCGGTTAAAAATACGCGGACGAATACGAGTACTGTTTTCAGTGAAGCAGTTAGTATTTTATTAGTAATAAACATTAAAAACTACTTACATTGCAAAACCGGGTCGCGAATCCTGTGAGGGACGAGCGTAGCGGACATTCCAAGAGTTCGGCGGCAAACGGCGCGGTGAGTGGTCGAGCGAGAGATCCGAGCGCGCCGGCCATACGAGTGAGCAGGACACACGTACCGCTCACCGCTGCCGCCGCCGCTGTCGCGCAAGACCTGGCCGGCCCGCTACCATCCATGATGGACACTGACACACTGAACTTGTCACTGGCTGGTCCGAGTCTAGACTGTTTTATAGATCGCGGCGCGAGTGGGGGATGGAGGAGGGGGGGATAGGGGATGAAGGATGGGAAAGGAAAGGCCATTAAGGAGATTCAAGGACGGTGCGGAAATAGGTATGGCGACTGATGTTAAAAACTACAGCATACTGTAGTTATATGATTCAAACTAGCGGCCTACCCCGGCTTCGCACGGATGCAATGCTAATAATGCATGTATTATACATAACAACCGTCCTCCTGAATCACTCTACTCTTTTTAGTCAGACTATAATTCCATATAAACATTTGATTCCAATGAAAAGAAGAATCGATTGGCATCCTCAAAAAAAATATCCGCGCGCCTATTGTCAGCCATATTGTCTAGGACATCGCCGCCGAGGCGCCGACACCTTCATTCTAATGTCTTAGTGACGTGACACAAAAATAAAAGCCGGCCAAGTTCGAGTCGGGCTCGCCCACGAAGGGCTCCGTACGGACTCTTATTTTATAGAAAAACATTCCACCGAATGCTTCGTTACACAGAATTTTCATTTCATAGACATTTTTTCCTCGGAAGTCATACAATTATCAGAACTCTTGAAAATTACAACATATATAGGTTAGGTTAGGATTGTGTTTTAATATTCCGACTTATTTTATAGCTGCAGAAAAATATGCTTTCGATGAAATGATACTTCTATGAAACGAAAATGCGATGAAACGTGTCTGTGAAAGAAGGGTACACCGCTCCGTACAGTCAGCAGTAGAATTAGCTAAACGAATAACATACTATTAGGAGTATTAGGGCGTATACATATAGGAAAACACTAGTTTTAATCTCTTATAAGGGCAAATTTTTATTTTGTTGTCGTTTTTTTTTTCTCAGATTTCAATAAAATTTGGTGAGTTGGTAAAGTTGATGCTTATTCTGAACAAGGTAGGCAAAATATCCATACATTTTTTGTAACTCAATGGAAAATTTTGTAGGACATATCGTGAAATTGGGCTTACCTTGTTCAGAATAAGCAACTTTAGCAACTCACCAAATTTTATTGAAATCTGAGAAAAAAAAACGACAACAAAATAAGAAATTGCCCATAACACGTTTTCTTCAATATCTTAGCAACTACGTGTAACAACGCGAGTGATAACAATACACATCTCTTTTGAAGTCTTATCTACATATTACGGTTGGATAGGTACAGCGCTGTGACAGACGACGAACTGACAGCGTAGGCTTATTAATGGGTTTCAATAGCATCCTTTCCTTTAATGAAATAATAATTAAATAATGAACGTTATTCTGCAAGTAGGCAACAGGGGCACCGGTATTTCACAAGAGTTGAGAAGAAACGCCGAAAGAAACTCAATAGTCATTTTTTCAGAAACTTACTGACAATAACTATTACAGTAATACGACTTAACTCAGTTTGTACCTATCTTAAGAATTTAGGCGTACCTATATGTAGTCCTCTAAGAAAAAACATATATTATTAAAAGTGTATTTCAAGATACTAATACGGAAAAAATTAAGAATAAAATAGAAACTACAAGAAAGTATGACAGTTTGTCGCAATTTATGTACGTTTGATACACTTTCTTATTAGAACTGTGTCTCTTAAATTCGTCAGGTACAATCTAACACAAATTAAGGAGTCAGTTACTTCATCTGGTTCAAGCCGTGCCCTTTTGTCTGTCAGTCAGTCCTGTATATAATATGCCTTTACATTAGAGACTTTTTTTAATAATTTTCGAGTTGTGTAAAAGCTAATTTTAAAATATGATCAGTGTACGGAACCCTAAATACGGAAACGGCCGCACTGACGTTGAATGTCCTTGAAGGCTTTTCCTTCCCTATTCTTCATCCCTCATCCTCCTCCCCCCACCCCGCCCCCTCGCCCCGCACCACGATCTATATTACAGACTAGACTCAGAGCAGTCAGTTACAAGTTCAGTGTATTATTAGTCCATCATGGATAGTGAGCTTCGATCGTCCCTCACGGGTTTCGCGGCACGGTTTTGCAATGTGAGTTGTTTTTAATGTTTTTCTACACTTTTACTTCTTTGTGTCATTTATATAGTTGTGAACTCTAATATATGCATTGAAAAAGTTGTAAATGACTATTCACAAAAAAAAGCACTACTAAGCGATGCCGCCGACAAAACTGCAAAATAAAAACTTTTTTTCGGGTACCTCTCGCTCGTACACCTAAAGTGTCATTGAAAACAACGTGTCATAATAAATAATAATAGGTCTTTTGAAAATAATAGGGGTCTCCAAATATAGGTATTATTTTAATATAGCATTGCACCCGTGCGAATTCTGGGCGGGTCGCTAGTTTTTTTTATAAAAACTTTTTGTTTGTTGAAAAGTCATTTTCTATTATTTACACAGGAGCTGGAAAAGGAACGGAATTTCATCTGCTCTCCCCTGTCATGTGAAGTGCTGCTGGCGCTGACGGCTCTTGGCTGCGAAGGTGACTCCCGCACGGAGCTGCTGCAGGCCATAGGCCTGTCTGATGATGCCGCGGTGAGGGTCCGAATCGCGACGGCCGTTTTGTAAATGTTTTGAGAAACCGATTTTAAAGAAACACGGAGAACCCGTTTCTTGCTAGAATTAAAAACTGTTATTAAAAGCAGGTCAAGTGTGACTCGGGCTCACGCACCGAGGGTTCCTTACGTACTATGAAAGCACGGCATATTACCCAACGAAAAGATAAGTAAACAGTATTGAGCGAATAAGTTTTACTGATGTAACTGTTTCGCGTACTTTAAATAAAGACTATATTTTTATAATTTAATTACAAATTAGTTTCCAGATTTTTCCCTATGTTTTTAGTATAAGTCATTATTAGTCAGTACCTGCCAAATTTCATAGTTCTAGGTCAACGGAAAATGCTCTATTAATTTTGATTCCCTTGAGAATGTCGAAATATAGGTACGTTTTTGCGACATAAACGGTCGTACCCTTTTTTACGTTTAATTATAAGTACAGCTTCGAGGGAATGTAGACCTGAGTAAAGAGTTTTAATTTCAACTTGATACCTTCACGCGTTCCCGAGATAAAGTTTCTTGACAGACAGATGCACGGAGAACAAAATGATCCTATAAGGGTTCATTTTTGTCCTTTTGAGGTATGGAACACCCTCCACAGGTCATGAGGTCATAATAGTTATGATACCAATTATGTCCCACCAGTGTTTTACAACCCGCGCTATATCGCGGTTTTTTTGTGGTACTAATTGAACTGGCAACGACAAATTTTTGTTAACTGACGTTGAAAGTCGGTGAATGTCACTGATGTAAACAAAGAGGAAACAGGATCAAATATTCCGCAAATTTCAAGTAGTTTTTGCATAATAAAGCCAAAACTATCCACAGTGATGAAAGTCAAGTTTTATTCAATAGGATTCAGCATTTATTTCGCAAGAAGAACAAAGGATTGAGCAGCATTCCGGTAATATAATGTTTTGAATTTGATTAATGAAAAATCCTTGATAAATCGCTATTGACGTTTAATAATGCCAATATATGACGTATACACATTATTGCCATATAAAAGCTGTTTGTAGCGCCTCTATCCGCGGGCCGGACCGAAACTTTTTAGGCTATATAATTTATTATTTTGATTTCAGATTCACTCAACCTTCACCTTCGTCTCAAAGAAGCTGAAGTCAGTGAAAGGAGTGAAGCTGCGGCTCGCCAATAAAGTGTACGTCACGAAAGATGGCGCCCTGAAGCCCTCCATCAAGAAGGACGCAGAAAAAGTCTTCAACTGTGGCCTGGAGCAGGTGGACTTTGAGGATAGTGACGCTGCTGCTGATATTATCAACAAATGGGTTTGTAAACTTGGATGAATGTTGACGACGGTTGACGCAGTTATCGTGACTTCCAACCTCCGTGGCGACCTGACGTAGACCAAGAGACTGACTGGCTGGTTGACATAGATATTTTGAACGGACATTCAAATTCAAATTTAGACATGACAGCGATACGACAAAAGACCATCAGTTCTCGACGGACAGACGACCAGACTGTTCAGAAGTGGTAGTGCCGAGCCGGTGGTATTGTGTTCCAATCATGGCAAGGGCAATTATTTGTGCGATGGATGTTTCTATGTATTTAAGTATATATTGATCTGTATAAGTATTAAGTACGTATCATCGTCTAGTCCCCATAACTCAAGCCTACTAAAGCTGATTTGGTTTGGAACTAGGTCAATTTGTGGGAGGTTGTTAGATATTTTTGAATGTTTCAAATGAAATAAAAGAATTTAGAACATTTTATTGATGTTTGAACGTTATCATATAACGAAGCGGGCCTATCATGGTTGCTTTTATCACGCGATTAATAAATAAATAAATAATAAATAAATATTAAGGGACAATCATACACAAATCGACCTAGTCCCAAACTAAGCAAAGCTTGTACTATGGGTACTAGACGACGATATACCTACATAATATATAAATACATATATAATAGATAACATCCATGACCCAAGAACAAATATTTTGCACAAATATTTGCCCAGGCCGGGATTCGAACCCGGGACCGCCGACTCAGTAGGCAGGTGTCTACCAACCGAGCCAAACGCGTCGTCAAATAAGTGACAAAGCATCCGTCTCGTTTTGACAAAATGCCGAGGCAGGCGACTTTTCTCTGTTTAATAGTCCGGATAAGTTCGTCGGTTTTTCCCATACGGCAATTTCTACGTTAGTAACTTTATCCTTCCTGCTGACACGAGCATGGGACGGTATTTCAAGATTCATTTTTTTTCGGAGCTATCTTTCTCATGAGGCCCTCTATGCTTGCTATTACAACGGTGTCGTCAGCATAGCGTAAGTTATTGATAAATGTCCCGTTGCTGAAAATACCATGCTCTAAGTTTTCAAGAGCCTTAACTCTTCCGAGTAACTGTTGAACATAATTGGAGACACAATACAATCCTGTCGTATACCCCTCTGAATGGAGACCGGGTTCATCTGCTCGCCATCCATTTTCACCGTCGCTTTCTGAATCCAACTCAAATTCAGGACTATACGCACATCTTTGTCGCCTAGACCTATATTTTCCAACATCATCATAAGTTCCACGTGTTTGACACGGTCAAAGGCTTTTTCATGGTCTATAAAGCAATGCCATACATTTTGTTGCATATGACGGAATTTTTGAAACAGAACGTTTAGTGCAAACTGCGCCTCTCTCGTTCCTATACCAGAGCCATGCCGTTTTACAAATATACGGAAACAACACACTAAACACTAAAAACTAAACAAAGACTTAAAAGTATTCCTAAAAATCTCATTTCTTTACATACTACTAAGTTTATTTAATTATATGATGTGATTTTGACGGTCTACGTGTCTGTCTATACATACATACTTAAATGATTTCAGGTGGCGAAGCAGACGAACGACAAGATCCAATGCTTATTCCCGCACGGCTCGATCGAGGATACCACGAGACTGGTGTTAGTCAACGCCATCTATTTTCAGGTACAGTATCTATAGCCCTGCAAAGGGTTTTACAACCCACGCCATGTTGCGGATTTTCAGTGGTACTAAATTACTTTACTGGCAACGACAATTTTTTGGTAACTGACGTTGAAAGTCGGTGAATGTCACTGATGTAAACAAAGAGGAAACAGGACTAAATATTCCGCAAATTTCAAGTATTTTTTGCATAATAAAGCCAAAACTTATTGATGAAAGTCGAGTTTTTTCGGTATTTATTTCGCAAGAAGAACGAAGGATTGAGCAGCATTCCGGTAGGTAACACAATGTTTTGAATTTTGATAATGACAATAAAGCCTTGACTGACGTTTAATAATGCAAATATGACGTATGCACATTATTGCCATTTGAAAACTGTTTTTAGCGCCACTATCCTTGGGCCGGACCGCCGCTTAGATACTAAGATATTGATGACTCTCGTACCGCCACGTTGGAGCGATTGATATCTACAAAAAAATGTACACGGCCATTGTCCTTTGGACTGACATAACTACGGATGAGAGAGAGAGAGACGCCTAGATAATGTTAGACCTAAGGACCTTGTAGACGATGGCCTCTTTGGTGTGAGCTGGCCACTGAGATTTATGTTCTTTTGATTGTATATGTCAGTTCAGTTTTTTGGTTGTCAATAATTTTCTTTGGAGCGATTTGTATGTGTTTTTCTAAGTAAATTCTGTTTTGTTATAAAAGTGTGTTGTTTACATAATTGGAACCAAACCCGCGGTCTACAAATTGGTCCTTCGAACCGGATTGATTATGTTTACCACACCGCCGCCGCACCGAGTACAAACGCGTAGTGATACGCGAGCGGCACGCGAAGCAGAGCAGAATGAACCCGCCCTTGCGAAGCCTTTATCACCACCACCGACGAACTTAGATACGACGTTCGTGGCTGGCAGCAGCCATATGGATCTTCGGCAACCGTCGTTGAGGGACGACGGTGCGCCGCACCCGCTGCCACCGCACAGTAAGTCTTCATCCGTATCTACAAGCGCGTCAGCTAGAAGGAAAAGGTTGGAGCTAGAGGTCGCAAAACAAAAAGCTAAAGTACAGCTCGAAGAGCTGGAGCTAGAGGTCGCCAAACAAAAAGCTAAAATACAGCTCCAGTTAATTGATAAACAGTTTGAGGCTGATTTAGCCGACCAAGAGAATTACAGTCCACGCAATGAATCCAGGGCACGGTCTGTCAGCCACGTCGAGAAGTGGTTAGATGAGCAACAGCTAGATGAGCAGCCTGTCCACGATACTGTTAACAAACCGGACAGCCTGCGCCCGCCGGCAGTAGTCGCCGCCAGCCCTTCCGACACGGTACAGATGCTGGCTAGTGCCCTCAAAGACTTCGCCGCAGTGTCGAAGAACAATGACGGACCGAATAACAGTCGTTTACTGAGCCGCTTAAGTACTAACAAAGACCTACCGAACTTCTCCGGTGACCCAATAGAGTGGATTTATTTCAAACAAGCCTATGAGGAGTCCACTGATGTTTGTGGCTTTAGCCTAAAAGAAAACCTATGGAGGCTCAGAAAATGTCTCACTGGTCCCGCAAGAGATGCCGTTTCGGGCCTTTTAGCGTGCGCTACATCACCGGAGGTAATAATGTCGACGTTAGCGCTACGATTTGGAAACCCTGATGTCATCGTTCATAAAGTCATGCAAAATATCATAAAACTTGCACCGGTATCATCTGACTACCATAAAGACATTGTCGCATTTTCCGTAAACGTGCAGAATTTCGTCGCCGCAGTACGTGCAGTCGGCCGCGAGGAGTACCTACAAGAAAAGCACATGTCGACGGTCATTTTGTCAAAACTCCCGCCTTTACTCACTTCTAAGTGGTCGGACTACAGTTTCGCGCCCATCAAGGATGGTAAAATGTCACGCCTGGATATATTATCCCAGTTTCTATATGAAGAGGCACTAAAGGTATCCACTACAGCTAATATACTGACTTTGCCTACAACAAGCACGCGAAATAGTAATACCTACCGACCGAACGCCGTACTAGTACAGTCAGCCGCGAAATGTTTATTTTGCAACGGATTAGAACATGACTTACCGATGTGCAAGAAGTTCCAAAGGGCATTACGGAAAGATAGATGGCGCCATGTCAAAAAGCACGGACTATGCTTCAGATGTCTAGTAAACCGTCACGATCGTGAGACCTGTCCCGCGCCTGTATGCGACAAGGAGGGATGTGGCGGCGCGCACCACCGGCTGCTGCACTACGAAGACAGCGGCAATGTTCGCCGTCCGGACATCGTGGGCGCGAGCACTCTGATGATGCCGGAGCCCCAGTCAGTAGCAGTCGTCGAGCCTTCACCAGTCGAGCAGCCTGCGCCCATCGTAGAGCCTACACCGAGTTCGTCGGCACAGACATCGCGCGCAACTGAAGCTGCGACCTGCTTTCTCGATGATAAAAAAAAGGTTTTATTGAAAATGGTTCCAGTCAATATCCACGGACCGAACGGCGAGTTTACAGTCAACGCGATCCTGGACGACGGGTCTACCGTTTCCCTCATCAGCGCCGAGTTGGCATCGCGCGCCGGCCTCCGAGGCCGCACTGAAACCATGCGCGTGTGCGGCGCCTGGGACGACGACGTGCTCGAGTGTAAATCGACCGTGTTAAATCTAAGCGTTTCGAGTTTAAACGGTAACATGCATGACTTAACTGTACGTAGCGTAGATAAGTTAAACTTACCTGTACAAAATGTTGCTTTAGTAGATTGTGATAAATATGTGCATCTCAAAGCTCTTAAAAATCAGATACATTCGGTCGCAAATACTAAGCCAGAGCTATTAATAGGTCAGGATAATTATCACTTGCTACTACCGTTAGAAATATTCGTAGGTCATATCAATGAGCCGTCGGCTACACGAACTCCCTTGGGTTATTGTTTACACGGGGCGGTACAGGTGGCGCGCAAGTCGCGGGCCGCGCGCTCAGCGTACTCGCCGGACGCCACACTCAACCTCTGCCAGATGCCCGACATGGACGCCGTTGCGAACTTGCACGCGCTACGCGAGTTACATCAAGAGGTGCGCCGCTCGTTTGCAATCGACGCTTTAGGTGTGACAGGTAAGCCTCGACAGAACGCAGATGACGTACGAGCGCAGGATATGTTGAAGAAGACTGCGGTACTCGACGATGGCCGATGGACAGTGGGTCTGCCGTGGAAAGATCCACACTGTATTTTACCCGATAGTTTTCCGAGTGCTTTTAAGAGACTACAGGGTGTTGAAAAAAAGATGTTCGCTAATAAAGAGTACGCACGCAGGTATGAGGAACGTGTCAATCATCTGTTTGAATATGACTTTGCTCGAGAAATGACTGACACGTCACTCACGCCCAAAACGTGGTACTTGCCGCATTTTGGGGTCGACAATCCTAATAAAAAAAAACCTTCGTTTGGTTTACGACGCTGCTGCCAAAAGTCAAGGAATGTCACTAAATGACTATCTTCTAACGGGCCCGGATTTACTCGCTTCCCTGTTCGGCATTATGGTACGTTTTCGAGAGAATAGGGTAGCAGTAACCGGGGATATTAAATATATGTTTTTGAGAATTAAAATTAATTCTGAGGATCAAAATGCCCTTAGGTTCCTGTGGAGAGGCAGTGACCCCACAGGCTCAGTAAAGACATACGTTATGACGTCACTAATTTTTGGTGCAAACTGCGCGCCGTTTATCGCGCAGTTCATTAAGAATATTAATGCTGACAGGTACAAGTCGACGCTTCCAGATGCAGTTGCCGCTATACACGATCAGCACTACATGGATGACTATATCGATAGCCTTCCGGACGAGCCTTCCGCCATCACTATGGTAAAGAATATTCGCGATATTCACAGGGCAGGAGGTTTTGAAATCCGCAACTGGACGTGTAATAGCACCACCGTGCTCGACACTATTCCTAAGGATATTTTAGGTACCGCAGCGGTAAAATTTGGATTGGGTGAACAGATCGAAGGCGAACGTACGCTTGGTCTGATCTGGTACCCTGCTAAGGATGAACTGGGGTTCGATGTCTCATTTAAGCGCTTTCTGAGAGCGTCATTAAAGGCGAACTAAGACCCACCAAAAGAATAATGCTGCGCGTCGTTATGTCAATTTTCGACGTCTTCGGGTTTTTGTCACCTTTTACCTCACAAGGTAAAATCATGCTTCAGGACACGTGGCGTCAAAATATTGATTGGGATGACGTAATTCCTGATGAGTTGTATAAAAAATGGTGTAGTTGGTTAGAACTATTAAAGGTCATTGGAGAAATCCGGCTGCCAAGGTGGTACCAATCATGCGCTACGATTGGTAATGAAATGGAGCAGGAGTTGAATACTGGCTCAGCGAGTTTTTCTGACGATGCTACAACTATGCGAAGTTATGACGATTTAGAATTGCACTTGTTTATAAATAAATGTAAAGGTACGCTCTCGATGAGTATACTCTGATGGATGAAGCAAACTGACTCGTCCTGCGACGAGCCCAAGCCGATTCGTTTGCTGGCGATATACAAGCGATTAAGCAGAGCAAATGCTTGCCCCGCGATAGTAGATTGCTAAATCTATCGCCTTACCTGGATCAACACGGTTTATTACGCATGAGTGGCAGAATAGATGCCGTAGATGATGTACCCCTGGAAGCTAAAAGGCCTATTATTCTTGATGGACGTCATCCAACTACCCGACTTTTGGTCAGACACTACCACGTAAAGGCTGCGCATGGACATCAAGAAGCCGTAGTGAACGATCTGAAGCAATTGTACTGGGTGATTCAGTTGCGCCCTACAATTAAAAATGTCGTATCCCGTCAGTGTCGTATTCTGCAGAATACGGAAGGCAATGCCACTGGTGCCTCGTATGGGTGACTTACCCCCAGCGCGCATGGCGCATCATCAGCGTGCCTTTACTTACTGCGGCATCGATTTATTTGGACCAATGGAGGTCACGGTACGTAGACACAGGGAGAAACGTTATGGCGTTTTGTTTACTTGCCTCACTGTTCGCGCAATCCATATCGAAGTTGTGCACTCGCTTACCACCGACTTCTTAATAATGGCGCTACGCAGAATGGCGTCTCGACGAGGCTGGCCGCTTCACATTTTCTCGGATAACGGGACTAACCAGCGAGGCGCGGAAGTAGAGCTGCGCAGATCCATACAAGAGCTCGATGAAGATGCGTTGAGAACAGAGGCTGTCAACAACAATGTCCGGTGGACATTTATTCCACCCGCCAGCCCCCATTGGGGTGGGGCATGGGAGCGTTTAATAAAATCAGTCAAAACGTCGCTTCGTGTCATTTTGAAGGAAAGGGCGCCTAGTGACGAAACCATGAACACCCTACTAGCAGAAGTTGAAGGTATCGTGAATGGCCGACCTTTGACGCATGTTTCAGTAGAACCGGGCTCTGCTGAGGCACTTACGCCAAATCATTTTCTTTTAGGCTCTTCGTCAAAGTTACCAGCTGTTGGAGTATTCGATGACTCGGATTTAGCCTTGAGGAAACAATGGCGTAAAGCTCAGCAATTGGCTGACATGTACTGGCAACGTTGGCTAAAGGAGTTTCTTCCCCAACTGTTGCCAAGAAAGAAGTGGCAGCAGGAACAAAGGCCACTGAGTGTCGGTGACCTTGTGCTTGTCGTCGATCCTGACTCTCCTCGAAACGTATGGCCTCGCGGTATAGTTAAGAGCGTGGTGCCCGGCAAAGACGGTCGCATCAGAGTGGTTGATATTACCACTGCAACCGGTGTGCTGCGCCGATCCGTGGCGCGTGTTGCCCCTGTACCAATAGCTGATGAGTGCTAGTTTCGCCGGGGAGTCTAGACGACGGCCTCTTTGGTGTGAGCTGGCCACTGAGATTTATGTTCTTTTGATTGTATATGTCAGTTCAGTTTTTTGGTTGTCAATAATTTTCTTTGGAGCGATTTGTATGTGTTTTTCTAAGTAAATTCTGTTTTGTTATAAAAGTGTGTTGTTTACATAATTGGAACCAAACCCGCGGTCTACAGACCTAACATTATCTAGGCGTATACAATTTTTTGTAGATATCAATCGGTCTAACGGCGGTACGAGAGTCATTATAATTCAAGAGTCATTCACACTTGGCGGTCTTAACTATTCGGCCGAAAATCCCTTATTTCGTGGTCTCTGCAGTAATGTAGTGTGTGAGCTCACAGAATTTGATTCGGGTTTTATACCTGTCTCGCTCGCTCTTACGCGATCCAGATACGAACCTCTCAGTTTTCATCCAAACCCGAATCACAATCTGAGAGATCACGGACTGTTCTTTTGGAGTATGGGTAACTCGGGATCCACAGGTAGGAGTCAATATAATACTCTTATCCAACTACAGATAAGCAAAAAAGTCAGTCCTCCTGGTACCAATAGTTATAAATAAGCTAAGTGAAATCTTTACAGGGATCCTGGGAATTTCCATTCAAAAATACTTCTACGGCTCGCGATAAATTCCATGTAAATAACACCACCACCATCCAAGTTCTTATGATGAAAATGGATTCCTTTCCTAGCCAGGGGAACGATCAGAAATTTAATTACAAACACAGTCCTGAGTTGAAAGCAAAAGTAAGTTGATATTGCTGTTTCTTAACATGTTTATTTGTATAAATATTGACACAAAGGTAAATTATGAAAGAAAAATGTAATGTAAGCGGCACTCGAACCTGCGACCCTATTTCCGGCGTAGTGCTCTCCCAACTGAGCTATCACATCGTTACGTCCATTAAACCAAACCTTGGTTCTACGCTCCTCGAGCGCCCTTTGCGTCATATCTTACGTGGTATTCCACATTATACAGGGTGATCAATCCAAATGGGTCAGTAGGGAGAAAACGAAAACAATAAGAGATAGGGAAATCTGTTTTTAGGAACCATGAAGTCGATTTTAGATTTAATACAAACTGCATTTTTTTTTATAAATCTCAAACATAACCGGGCATTGAAGCTGGTTAACTGGTTAACTTTTGACTGGATTATGTATGAAATTGGGTATGAAATTTATAAAAATAATAATTAAATCTAAAATCGACGCCATGGCTCACAGTGGGACGAAAATCGGCTTTCATAGACATAGAAATCAAAGTTATGATATTCGAGTTTTTTTTTATTGGAATTACTTTTACCTGTTGTTTAATTACTAAAATATGATTTTGGGACAATTTGGTTGGAAAATTAATGAGTTATAATTTTTTTCCGAAAAACTTGTATGGAGCTGATACAAAAAATCTAAATATCTCGGGAACCGCAAAATTAACCGTTATATCCTCACAGATGGTTATACAATGAATTATTACAGATTTTTTGGCATACTACATATATCGGTCACAGCTGCGGTTTTTTTTTTAAATCGATTTATGTATTTTTCGTTCGAGGCGTCTAAATTAGTAAATAAAAGTACTTATTATGAGTCTATCTGTCTAATTTACTGAAATTATGAAATAAGAGAACATTAAAAAAAAATACATGCGATAAAAAGGGCATCGGCGAACAATATATACCTACGTACGTTAATACCACTTATTCAGCCTACAGAGCCAACATAAATAACATAAATCCGTATATTTCAAATCAGTCACAGTAAAAAAGTCAAACATTATGATATAAAACTACTTAACTAACTAAATAACTACTTAACTAACCATTAAACTCAGTTACAGCCTCTTGTGGCGGTTCTTAATACTTAAACAAATTATTATTTACTAATTTAGACGCCTCGAACGAAAAATACATAAAACGATTAAAAAAAAAAACCGCAGCTGTGACCGATATATGTAGTATGCCAAAAAATCAGTAATAATTCATTGGATAACCATCTGCGAGGATATAACGGTTAATTTTGCGGTTCCCGAGATATTTAGATTTTTTGTATCAGCTCCATACAAGTTTTTCGGAAAAAAATTATAACTCATTAATTTTCCAACCAAATTGTCCCAAAATCATATTTTAGTAATTAAACAACAGGTAAAAGCGATTCCAATAAAAAAACTCTAATATCATAACTTTGATTTCTATGTCTATGAAAGCCGATTTTCGTCCCACTGTGTGGCTTGAGAACAGATTTCCTCATGAGTGAGATCCTGTCACTGAGCTAGTTTTGTATTGCAGCTGTTGCAAATGTACTACAAGGGTCGTGAAGCCAGCATGATCTTCATACTCCCGGACGAGGTTGAAGGTCTGGAGGCGCTGCTGCAGCAACTCGTCTCAGGCTACCACCTGATGAAAGAAATCGATAGCATCAAGCGAATAGTAGTTGATATCGGAATACCGAAATTCAAGATAGAATCCGACATAGATCTGAAGACGCTGTTACCTAAGGTTACTGTTTACCGTATCGTATCGTAATTCACAGCTTACTCGTCGCTTACATAATGATGCTTCGTACAAGCTTTTGCACTACCTACCCAGAACGTGCCCAGAACCTAGCGTGTGTGTGTTGGCCTGCCAGGGCACTCGAACCAGCGGATGGACCTAGCTTGACAACGTCCCTTTAAGGTCAGTCTGTTTTGTCATAGTTAAGGTAGTTTGACTATAGATCACGTGGATTATCTTTTAGGTTAACTTTGAAAAAGGTTAACGACGATATAATATTACGCTAACTGTGTGAGACTATCTGCAAATAGGACCTTCTGCGCCTAAGCCGTGGTAATAGGTGTACATCTCCCAATATCCTCACTGGTGGCAACTTTTTATTGGAATGGATTGGTTTAAGCCACATATTAAGAGGAATGTAGTTCCAGCTCTTCCTTCGATGAGGTCTCCGGCCCCAGGGAACGTGAATCGGCTGACGGAAAAAAGAATCAAAGATCAAAGCTTAAAAAAATATTGTTACTTGGTGAAAGAGCCCGTACTTCGATCCCGGGAGGTAACTCTGGATTGCCGGTCCAGCGCGTTAACCATTTCGCCACTAACTCTCAATCAACCTATCGAATTTTTCCTTATGCTTTGTATATGAAACTTTGCATTGTTTATTTGAAAGGCTTTACACTACGAGTATCACTACATAGTATAAAACAAAGTCGGTTCCTGCTGTCTGTCTGTCCAAATATGTATGCTTAGATATTTAAAACTACGCAAAGGATTTTGATTAGTTTTCATTTTCATAGATAGAGTGATTCAAGGTTTATATCCATAAAAATAGCGCCTTAAGTAGTTGTAAGTAAAAATTATGCACTTACTTTGATGTACCATTTGTGTGTTGGTTTTATTCCTTTTTCTTTGTTGCTCTGTTTTTCACTGTGTTATTTTATGGTTTCGCTTGTTTATTTCGTCCATGTGTGTCTATTTTTAGTATAAATGTTAAAATAATAATTAATCTTAATAATAAAAAAGAATTCTGTGCTGTTTTAACTTTTAAGTACATATAAAAGTAACCTAAATTTCAATTTTTGTTGGTTATGATAACCTAAATTGAACTGCAATTTTATTATTGACTTGACAGTGACGTCAGTGACAGCGTTTAATTGTCGTTGCGTTCAGAACGCGATCAGTATTTCGTGTGTGCCGTGCCGTGGCGCCACCTATGGTCCCACCGGAAGAACAGCGCTGGCTCTCTCGGGAGCTAGCATTACGCTGAGGTGGGACCATTTCGAGGCAAGCATAATTTAAAGTACCGTGAAACCGTCCAATTTTGCCCTTTTGGGTAAATGTCCCCACTGGCATACCTAAATAAAAAAAAAACAAAATGATCGAATTATTTCATTAACAAATAGATGAACGGTACGTATTTATATTTAGCTTCAAAAGTGGATACTTAACCTATTTCAACATGTATACCAAACGCGGGGACATTTGCCCACTAGGGCAAAGTTGGACAGTTTCACGGTACCTACTTAGTTTATAGATTTTTATTTTTTTCTTTTTTGTCACTATTTATCTTTGTAATTGTGTTTGTCCCCGAATAAATGTTTTTCTTTCTTTCTTTCTTTCTTTCTTTCCATACTTAATATTATAAATGCGAAAGTGCGTCTGTCTGTCTGTCTGTCTGTTACCTCTTCACGCTTAAGCCGCTGAATTGATTTTGATGCAATTTGGCATGGAGATAGTTTAAGATCCGAGGAAGGACATAATATAGTTTTCATCCTGGAAATTATCCCTAATCTTTCAATCTTTATTGAAAAGTGAGTAAGTAATTCATGATGACATTGATGACCCTGTAGAAAATGTAATGATTAAACCAAAAGCACAATTGCTCTTACATTTGCTTAGACGCTCTTTTATTAATTAAGGTGATTAGGTGGATATCTATCGTGTTGTACGAGGTTGCTTCCATACTTTCAAGTTCCACGCGGACGTAGTCGCGGGCAAAAGCTAGTGTATAATAAATGTACAATTTATCAGCATTGCACCCCTCCGAAGCCAGGTCGCTAGTGTACAATAAAGTTAACATGTACTCATTTGAATAAATCTTTTCAGCTGGGAATAAAGACCATATTTGATTCAGAAGACGCGAACATTAACATGCTGCAGTCCGGTGAGAGTTTGTTCGTGTCCCAGGCCATACAAAAAGCCATCATCGAAGTGGATGAGCTGGGCACGGAGGCGGCAGCGGCGAGCGCGGGTCAGTATGGCTAGGCTAGCACTTCTCCGTTGGCTGGCTAGCACTTCTCCGTTGGCTGGCTAGCACTTCTCCGTTGGCTGGCTAGCACTTCTCCGTTGGCTGGCTAGCACTCCTCCGTTGGCTGGCTAGCACTTCTCCGTTGGCTGGCTAGCACTTCTCCGTTGGCTGGCTAGCACTTCTCCGTTGGCTGGCTAGCACTTCTCCGTTCGCTGGCTGGCACTACTTCGTTGGCTGGCTGGCACTTCTCCGTTGGCTGACTAGCACTTCTCCGTTCGCTGGCTGGCACTACTTCGTTGGCTGGCTAGCACTTCTCCGTTCGCTGGCTGGCACTACTTCGTTGGCTGGCTGGCACTTCTCCGTTGGCTGACTAGCACTTCTCCGTTCGCTGGCTGGCACTACTTCGTTGGCTGGCTAGCACTTCTCCGTTCGCTGGCTGGCACTACTTCGTTGGCTGGCTGGCACTTCTCCGTTGGCTGACTAGCACTTCTCCGTTCGCTGGCTGGCACTACTTCGTTGGCTGGCTAGCACTTCTCCGTTGGCTGGCTAGCACTTCTCCGTTCGCTGGCTGGCACTACTTCGTTGGCTGGTTAGCACTTCTCCGTTGGCTGACTAGCACTTCTCCGTTCGCTGGCTGGCACTACTTCGTTGGCTGGCTAGCACTTCTCCGTTGGCTGACTAGCACTTCTCCGTTCGCTGGCTGGCACTAATTCGTTGGCTGACTAGCACTTCTCCGTTGGCTGGCTAGCACTTCTCCGTTCGCTGGCTGGCACTACTTCGTTGGCTGGCTGGCACTTCTCCGTTGGCTGACTAGCACTTCTCCGTTCGCTGGCTGGCACTACTTCGTTGGCTGGCTAGCACTTCTCCGTTCGCTGGCTGGCACTACTTCGTTGGCTGACTAGCACTTCTCCGTTCGCTGGCTGGCACTACTTCGTTGGCTGGCTGGCACTTCTCCGTTGGCTGACTAGCACTTCTCCGTTCGCTGGCTGGCACTACTTCGTTGGCTGGCTGGCACTTCTTCGTTGGCTGACTAGCACTTCTCCGTTCGCTGGCTGGCACTACTTCGTTGGCTGGCTAGCACTTCTCCGTTCGCTGGCTGGCACTACTTCGTTGGCTGGCTGGCACTTCTCCGTTGGCTGACTAGCACTTCTCCGTTCGCTGGCTGGCACTACTTCGTTGGCTGGCTAGCACTTCTCCGTTGGCTGGCTAGCACTTCTCCGTTCGCTGGCTGGCACTACTTCGTTGGCTGGCTGGCACTTCTCCGTTGGCTGACTAGCACTTCTCCGTTCGCTGGCTGGCACTACTTCGTTGGCTGGCTAGCACTTCTCCGTTGGTTGACTAGCACTTCTCCGTTCGCTGGCTGGCACTACTTCGTTGGCTGACTAGCACTTCTCCGTTGGCTGGCTAGCACTACTTCGTTGGCTGGCTGGCACTAATCCGTTTTCTGGCTAGCACTTCTCCGTTCGCTGGCTGGCACTACTTCGTTGGCTGGCTAGCACTTCTCCGTTGGTTGACTAGCACTTCTCCGTTCGCTGGCTGGCACTACTTCGTTGGCTGGCTAGCACTTCTCCGTTCGCTGGCTGGCACTACTTCGTTGGCTGGCTGGCACTTCTCCGTTGGCTGACTAGCACTTCTCCATTCGCTGGCTGGCACTACTTCGTTGGCTGGCTAGCACTTCTCCGTTGGCTGGCTAGCACTTCTCCGTTCGCTGGCTGGCACTAAT
Source organism: Apotomis capreana (assembly GCA_947623375.1). NCBI lineage: Eukaryota > Metazoa > Arthropoda > Insecta > Lepidoptera > Tortricidae > Apotomis > Apotomis capreana. Next base: position 12,062,930 of record OX392521.1, read on the forward strand.
TCGTTGGCTGGCTGGCACTTCTCCGTTGGCTGACTAGCACTTCTCCGTTCGCTGGCTGGCACTACTTCGTTGGCTGGCTGGCACTTCTCCGTTGGCTGACTAGCACTTCTCCGTTCGCTGGCTGGCACTACTTCGTTGGCTGGCTAGCACTTCTCCGTTGGTTGACTAGCACTTCTCCGTTCGCTGGCTGGCACTACTTCGTTGGCTGACTAGCACTTCTCCGTTGGCTGGCTAGCACTACTTCGTTGGCTGGCTGGCACTTCTCCGTTGGCTGGCTAGCACTTCTCAGTTGGCTGGCTAGCACTTCTCAGTTGGCTGGCTAGCACTTCTCAGTTGGCTGGCTAGCACTTCTCAGTTGGCTGGCTAGCACTTCTCAGTTGGCTGGCTAGCACTTCTGTGTTGGCTGGCTAGCACATCTCCGTTGGCTGGCTAGAACTTCTCAGTTGGCTGGCTAGCACTTCTGTGTTGGCTGGCTAGCACATCTCCGTTGGCTGGCTAGCACTTCTCCGTTGGCTGGCTAGCACTTCTCCGTTGGCTGGCTAGCACATCTCCGTTGGCTGTAAGTTATCATTATATTATTTCAATTGACAATATTAAAGCTACCGGGTTCGGGTCCTGGTATTTATCAATTCATGATAGACTTTCTCGTCTTTATCAGATGCTTGATACAGGCAGCCCGGGGCGCTGGCTCTTAAAGGGCGTTTAGACGCTCCTTTCCCTTCCGCTAGTAAATGGTTATTTCACAAACATGCAATGAAATATAGTCATAACGTGCGTTACAACTACAACAGGCTTCGAAGTGTCACGTTTCGGGAGGATCATTAGAGAGAACTGTAAAGGATTTTTATACAAAATTGCATGCCTAGGCCGGGAAGTATTTTTTTATAACATGGCATCTGTGTTCATGAACGGGCTAAACAGCTGAATTATGTTTTTTTGAGTGGTGTATTTCTTTTTCTCACTATACATGCCTTAGCCGTAAAAAGGGTTTGCCGATTTTGAGTATCACTATACGTCTATACGTACTCAGCGCGCAAGCTCATATTTCCTGGCGACTGCAGTAATGTAACTATTAAAAATAATATCATCTGTTTTTCAGTTAATTGTCAGATAGAACGCATGCACTGCAAAGTGCCAAACCCAAGATTCATAGCAGATCATCCTTTCCTGTATCTCCTGGAGAGCCACCAAGTCCCGCTGTTCCTGGGCGCGTACAGAGGATGCCCGGCTCCGGACGCCTCAGAACTGATGCTGGTGGAAGATGAGATGCTGAAGAAACTTAGGCATATTATGAAAGCCAGACACCCGCCACCACCAAACTAAGAACTTATACTGCCTTGCTTTAGCAAAAGGTCGTATCTCCATATGGACTTCGTAGTTAGATGCGACTTTTTAATATAGCACGGCAGTATAGCAAAGACACCTTATATGTATTGAGAGCCTTAGTGATGCAAAAAAAGTGTATCCGTATTTCGGCTAACGAGTTTATCCCAGGCAGTTATCAGTTATCAGTTTATTTATTGGTTTCATAGGTTACATAAGATGGGCGATAGAGAATTTTATTTCGCTATGAAACCCTGCAGGGCACTGCAACTATTAATAAATATGTTTACAAATTTAACAGAACATCTAACTAAGTACATAAATATACCTTTTTTTATTTACTTTGTAAATAACATCTTAGTTACCTACTATTATGCATTATCTTTTTCTATATAACTCACTTAGGATTATTAGGTTCAACAAAATATTCACAAATTTTATTAATATCACAAACATGAAAACTTGTATTCTAATACATTAAATATTAAACATACGAGTATCTACTTATTTTAAAATTATACATTGCCTCTACATTATATAAATTTTATTGATTGCTACTTTCAAAAAATTCAGTTAAGGTGTAGAAGCAGTTGCTGACCGTAATTTATTAAACATGATTTATTGACTCTGCCGTGTTGTATTTATACATAGGGTGGAACATTTCTAAAGACTGAGCTGACTGGACACTGTGTATCTACAATCGACCTGTAATTATAATAAAGCTGGATTTAAAAGAAAGAAAAAAACATCAGAATAAATTCAAAGGTTTTATTTACATTTAAATTGACACCTGTCTTTGAGTTAAGCTATGTTCAAAAGATGCTACAGATAGGGTTGATTCGTGCGGATTTTTACACTAATGTTTAACAATAGTATATACTAATTAGAAATATTTTCATAGTATATTGGTGAAAAATGAAGCACTCAGTCTGAATAGTTCCCTGTTTGCTTAAAAGTCCTTCGATCTGTTCCACTCTGTATATTGCAAGCAGCTGTTTTTGTTCAAGAAACCCCTAATTTATTTGAAATAAAAAAACCGGCCAAGAGCATGTCGGGCCACGCTCAGTGTAGGGTTCCGTAGTTGCTCATCCTTCACAATAAACTGCTGTTTTAAGCCCGAGGTTTAAGTTAAGAAAGATTTTAAGCTCTATAAAAAGGTCGTAAACGCCCTAGAACCTGTAATCACTTATTACCTTCTGGAAGTCAACTTACGTCCTTTTAAAGAAAAAATATGAAATTTGGCGATAACTCAAAAACGGCTCGACCGATTTTGTTCAATATAGTTTTCATTGAAAGTACTGATAAGGTCTCATTTACATGATTTTTCCCGATTTTTTTTGACCCGTGGTTGGAAAGTTAGAGGGGGGGCACACTATTTTTTTTTGTTTTCAGAGCGAATATTTACAAAACTGCTGACTTTATCAAAAAATAATGTTAGGAGACCCCTATTATTTTTACAAGACCTGTTCAAAAATTCACCCCCACTTTACTAGTTACGTTACGCTACACTAGTTGACTACGGAACCCTAAAAAGAAGTAGCGACATCCAGAACGCAATAAGAATAAGTTATTGCTACCAAGAGCTAGCTTGGCTATGTATAAAACTGGTTTACATTATAAATGTATAAGAATTACGAACAAAATTCTAGAAGCAATTAAACCTAACGAAAAAATATATAAAAATAAACTACAAAAATGATTAATTGAGAAATGTTATCACGCTGTTGACGATATTTTTAATGATGATACATTATAAATAACATATTCAAATTATTAATTAAAATATTGAAATAATTATGTAAAAGATGTTACTAATGAAACAATATATTATTTAATTATATATTTAAAATAAAGCGAAACAAACTGTTCATAATTTAAATGTATTAATGACGAAATGCCGTCGTCTTTTATGAATTACGCATGTTAGTATATAGTTATTTGTTATGCAAGGCTGCAAAGTTGTTATTTGGCGCGAGTGTTGAAATTGAAAGCTGAGCGAGCGAAGGAATCTAAGATTGAACCATGAGCGAAGCGAATGGTTCAAAGATAGATTCCTGAGCGTAGCGAAGCTTTCAAGACACGATAAGCTAAATAATTTTGCAGCCATGCGGAACACACAACTTTTCACCTCACTACAGCGAGGAAAATGGAAGTTCAAGAAAAACAATTAAAACATAATCATATTTAATTTTGCCTTCTATTTAACACATCAATTTTAAAACATTAACACACTCAAATCCAAACCAAATAAATACGAGAGAAGCACACATATTAAAAATATGGCCGTAATTTGTATCATCATCGTGTATATTTTATCGTTGAGTCTTTCTTAAGCACTGTTATATTATATTTGTATTTGAAACTACTTGACACATTCGTTGTGAATGTGGGAGATTGTCTGGGAAGAATTAGTTGGCCACTCGGAAACTAGTATTTTCCATAACACTTGCTTTGGAAGTTATTGGACGATGGGATTCGCACTAGATTATTTCGGCTTTATCTTCTTTAAAAACGCCAATAGTTTCGGTAAATTACTTATCGTCTCCAAATATTTATAACAAATCCTTTTTCGTTTTAATGCAGGCTTTTAGCATTGAATAAATACTCCAAATTGGACTTAACTTTCTTGTTTTCCATATTTCTATAAAGTAAGACAACAGTTATTCTCCACAGAACCAATTTACGTTGTTTAACGTGAATCAAACGTGAATTCTTAAAATGAAAACTTCCAACTTTTTAATTATTTATTTTTTTCTCGGGTGCGTTCAGAAATTACACTCTTATGTTCCAACTTTTATAACAAATAAATATTAAAATATGTGATGTATTTAATATATTTACAAGTCAAAATATGTAAATGAAACTAAAATACTTACTATATAAACATATATAAACATATTCAACATAAAATAAAAACTTAAAAAAACTGTAACCACAAACCAGGTTTCTGGACGTGATATTGTAGGTGTTTTTAGGGTTCCGTAGCCAAATGGCAAAAAACGGAACCCTTATAGATTCGTCATGTCTGTCTGTCCGTCTGTCCGTCTGTCCGTCTGTCCGTCTGTCTGTCCGTCCGTATGTCACAGCCATTTTTTTCCGAAACTATAAGAGCTATACTGTTGAAACTTGGTAGGTAGATGTATTCTGTGAACCGCATTAAGATTTTGATGCAAAAATAAAAAAATAATAATAAATATTGGGGGCTCCCCATACTTAGAACTGAAACTCAAAATTTTTTTTTTCATCAAACACATACGTGTGGGGTATCTATGGATAGGTCTTCAAAAATGATGTCGAGGTTTCTAAAATATTTTTTTTCTATACCGAATAGTTTGCGTGACAGACGCTTCCAAAGTGGAAAAAAGTTGGTCCCCCCCCCTCTAACTTCTAAAATAAGGAAATGAAAAATCTAAAAAAAACATATGATGTACATTACTATAAAAACTACCAACGAAAATTGTTTTGAACGAGATCTAGTAAGTAGTTTTTTTTTTAATATTTTAATACCTAACTTTGCACCTAATTTATATGGGGCGCTATACATACCAGGTGCAAACTTAACTTAACCACTTAGGGATGGAAAGTGTTTGTACGGAACCCTCGGTGCGCGAGTCCGACTCGCACTTGGCCGGTTTTTTTTTTTTTAAAGAAGTATTCAAACGTACATATTATGATTTTAGCCGGCCAGACCAGATCGCCCTTTATTAGAGTGCGTTGATTGGTAATTCGAAGATTTATCGACTGATGAAATCAGTCACGCGTTGAAGGAGTCTTAAATATAACAAAGTTACAATGCACCACAGAAAATCAAAATCGTCGTGTTCGAAATTCAAATGACTTTTGCACGCTAGCGGATAAAATAGACTTTTGCACGCAGATTTCGCCCTATAAACGGAGGTTTTCCGAGCGAGTGAGGTGAAAAAGTTATTGTGTGCTCTTAAAGGGCGTCATAGACTGACAAAGCACTGTAACCTTATTTCTTAATATTTTTATAGAATCTTTTTTATCGATTATATATTGTTTATGTGGAAATATCACATCTTTATTTATAAATATTGACACAAACGTAAATTACGAAGAGAAATTTAATGTGATCTAATAAAATCTAAGCAGGACTTGAACCTGCGACCTCTACGTTTCCGGCGTATTGCTCTCCCAACTAAATAAAATAAGCATTTCAAACACATATGACTTAGAGGGCGCTCCAGTAGCTTAAAAATGATAGAATGAAAGATTTGGTGTGATTGACGTAACGGTCCAATAGCTCAGTTGGGAGAGCAATACGACGGAAACGTAGAGGTCGCAGGTTCAAGTCCTGGTTAGATTGTAGTAGATGAAATTAAATTTTTCTTTCGTAATTTATCTTTGTGTTGATATTTACCTTAATTTCTTGTTATATTATATTATACCTAGCAGCGCCATACGGTGTTTTTTAAGGGCATGTTTTTAAATCGATATCTGTAAGTATATTCCCTTTTTTCGATCAAAATATTTGAAAGTTTCACCAAAAATACTGACACACTAAATAATGCGAATTCAATATACTTGCATTTTTGGCATTTTGGTCTTGATATAATTGTGGGTACATATTAAAAAGGAAAATAATAATTCGATATGAGGCGGGTATTGAGAGAGAAAGAGGACGATGGGGACACATTTTGTAACGGGCGTAGCTCGCGGACTAACATTGTAATTAAAAAATAGTGCGTGGAGGCCATGCGCGCGGAAGAAGTGAAACTTCGTTATGTGGAAATGAAAATAGGAAGGGGTAGAAATTGTAATTTCAAAAGAGAAAACCTAACAATCAATTGATATTCACAAGATACGTACCTTGACATAACCTGAAATCCGTCGCATTGTCCGCGGGATTGTTGCGTTGAACGTTTAACACAACAGTGCTTTCCTACCCCCTCCACGGTAACGTTAAACGTTTAACGCAACCTTGTTGGAAGTCGCATTAGAAGTTTCACTTCAAAAAAAAGTCATAAAATAGTAGGTATCCATTGAGGAAAATATCCTGTATAAAATATTTAATGTACCTACTTCCCCTCCATGTGGCATAGCCGTGGGGCACCCTGTATATGAGCTAAAGCAGTATGGAAACTAGGCCCCTTTTTAAAATAAATACCTACACGCCAATAGAGCGCTAGGGTTGTCCTCATAATTATTAAAGTATTTTTTTTTTTTGTTTAGTTTATCAGTATCTCAGCTATTAGTTAGGCTTTTTTTAAGGTTCCGTACCGAAAGGGTAAAAAAACGGGACCATATTACTATGACTCCGCATGGCAATAATTAAAGCTTTGTCATTAACGAAATTCAAAACATTCCTTACCGGAATGCTGCTCAATCCTTCGTTCTTCTTACGAAATAAATACTTAATCCTATGGAAAAAAAAACTACTTTCATCACTTGGCTTTATTATGCAAAAAAATCTTGAAATTTGCGGAATATTTAGTCCCGTTTTCCTCTTTGTTTACATCAGTGACATTCACCAACTTTCAATGTCCGTTACCAACATTTTTTTTGTTAATTATATTATTTTATTCTCTCCAATCTCTAAGATCAAATGAAGTCACTGTGACACAAGGTACAAACGTTCGTAAACGTGTACATTTAAGGTCGTTTTTCAATTGTCTCAGTTTGGCACAATTTGATCTTAGAATCTCGGATAAACTATACCAGTAAAATAAATTAGTACTTTCCACAAAAAATCCGCAATATTTATTTATTTATTCCCCACATACCCCGTTACAATCAACAGTTACAGTATACAACCTATAGTATGCTGATTACCTTTAGTATACAATATACATAGACATGTATTTAGAAAAAGAAAAAAAGAAAAAGAAAGTTAAACTGTAATTAAGCTAGGCTTAGCAATATGACGTGGGTTGTAAAACCTCTTGTTAGACTATACATACTCCATTTGGTTCTATCATTTACGTACAATAAATAAAAATATTAAGGGCCAATCTTACACAAATCGACCTAGCCCCAAACTAAGCAAAGCCTGTTACTACGGGTACTAGACGACGATATACATAATACATAAATACATATATAGACTACATCCATGACCCAGGCACATAGATTCGAGTTCATCACACAAATATTTGGCATGGCAGGGATTCGAACCCAGTACCGCCGGCTCAGTAGGCAGCTACATTATAAACTGAGCCAAACGCGTCGTCAAATAGCCTTTACAATAGCCGCAGTATTTATTGTATTGTCGTATAACAAGCAATACACGATGATTTTTAATCGGTGATCAGGTACCAACTTTTCTAACTCAATAATTGATGGCGGTCACGTTGAAGTCGTAATTACATGAAAACAAACTTTTATTTTTCTATGTTATTTTTTATTTTGAAACTAATTCTGACCTGTTAACTTACTTGACACCCTACTAGTCCGTATCTGTGAGCTAACAACCACTTTAATAATTTAATGGCAATGACAATTAATATGAGTAATAATAACTTGTCATTGTCATTACATAAACTGACATAAACAGAGTCGTAGAAAAAAACGACAAATTTCCCGCCAAAGCGATGGCACTTGACGTAGGTGCCGTACTTCAATATTTTATGTAGGACTAGCGACCCGCCCCGGCTTCGCACGGGTGCAATGCTGATAAATTATGCATGTATTATACATATAAACCTTCCTCTTGAAACACTCTATCTATTGAAAAAAACCGCATCAAAATCCGTTGCGTAGTTTTAAAGATTTAAGCATACAAAGGGACATAGGGACAGAGAAAGCGACTTTGTTTTTATACTATGTAGTGAAGTGATAGTGATGACCATGTATCTAGTGGTTATTAGTTTTAATTATAGTCCATGGAAATGGTACATTTTGCCTTGCATTAAATCGGGTAGTTCTGATTTTTTTATATGTTCTATATTATGAAGTGGTTATGGCAAATCCAAGTTTTCGACCTCGGGAACCCTCCGGATCATTGTGAAATTCTTGAAAAACCATGAATTTTTCGGTGTTTTTTCAGTTTCCACCAATTTTTACCATGAGAGACCTATTTTACCGCAAATATGACTATGTAAACTTTAAAGAAGACTAAATTTTCAACGAATTATGTTAAAGTGAGAGAGCGATAAATCAAATAGTTTGTAAGATGCAAGCGTTCAAAAATTAGCCAAACTTCGAAAAATATATATTTTTAGACGTTTTTTTAAGTTTTCGGCAACGAGGTCAACTAAGGACCTATTTTACGTTATAGGTCCATATATTTTAATAAAGTATACACCATCCGCAACTAAATGAGACCAATTTGGTCTATTAAGACTCGATAGCATCAAGGATCTAGGCTTGGAGCTTGATACCAGGCTCGATTTCCATAAACATATTATGACAACCTGTAAGAGTGCAAGTAAAACTATGGGCTTCATAATACGAGTAGCCTCACAATTTAAAAATCCTGGCGTTGTTGTCGGACTATACAATGCCTACGTACGCTCTAAATTGGAATACAATTCGGTTGTCTGGGATCCCTGGCAAACAAGGTACATAGTTATGCTTGAGAGGGTGCAGAGGCAGTTCTGTAGATTTCTCTACAGGAAAGTGTACGGATATTACCCTCTGCTGTATCCATCTAAATTTGTCTTGGGCATGGTGGGATGTAATACACTAGAGTATAGACGTAAGCGAAATCTTCTTATTCTGTATAGTAAGATCCTAAAGAATGAAATAGATATCCCAGTGGTACTTGGATCTATGCGTCTTTTTGTGCCAATGAATTATATGCGTATAGGTGTCCGGCGCCGGCTTCAGTTATTTGTGCTTCCGGAAGGCACGCGCACGCGCCACGCTCGCAACTCTCCTACACCTCGAGCACTCGGTTTGCTCAATACTCTTTTGAAAGAAGTCCAGGATGCCGATGTGCTCACTGACAAATGGTCCATATTAATAAAATATTTTGACATTTTTTTAAATAATTATGTGCTGTAATTTATGTGATGTACCTATACTTAGTTGACTTGTATCATTTTTTTATTAAGGATCGCAATCTTGTAAATTTTAATTTTAATTCTAATTGTGTGTGTATGCGTATTATTTTGCTGAATGTATGTGACTTATTTGTGTAACTAACATTGTGGGTGCTTTGGATATATACTGTAAACCCACAATGTACTGTATTATAAATAAACAAATAAACAGATAGTTCTTTATATACAGCTGTGTGAAGTTGCTGAGTTGAGTAAACAAAATAATAGAAGGGTTTGTAAAATGAAATGCGACGTATGAAATAAGCATTATAATTTACAGAAACACAGTAATAATAACAATTATTAGTCTTTTTTGTACATCTTTGATGGACAAGGCTGATCTTCCAGATCTACAGCATTTCTTTTGTGGAGGGCTTACTCCGTTAGCATTTCTTCATCGACCGGCTCAGGCCGCTCGAAACCGCCATCCAATGATGGGTCGTCGATGAATTGTTCGTCAATGTTGTCACATATCAAGTCAGGCTTGTTTTAGCAAGATTGATCGCTGCAGTGGTTGCAAACAGCCGAGCATTTGAGGCCAGATTTTCGGCAACTACAAGTTGTATAACCAACTTTTTTTGCAGTTGCAGGAAATCATTTTAAGCAGGGGTTGAGGAGCTTCGTCATCAGCTGAGGAATGAAGCCTCGAGTGCGAGGCCTCATTCCTCAGAGGTGAGTGAGAGAAATTAGGAAAACCGCAGCGTTTTGTTTAAGGCGCTGCTGTTTTTTCAGTGTCGACAGAAACTTAATTTTTCCTTGGCCAAAAAGTGCTGAAGTTGTACCACAACCACTGCAAGCGTGAAAGAACAGTGCCATTACGGGTTGTGCTTGGTGGATGAAGGAATCCGTCGAGTAGGTAAGAAGAAGATAACGTCAGATGAGGACTTTGTTCCAACTCTACGAAGACGTGCTCTGGGTGTTTTTTTCTAAAGCGAAAACCACAGTTATATGGGAGCCGTAGCGACTTTGCAAGTATTGGACATGACTGGAACCGATTTCCTCTAAATACACCACTAATTTGAAAAATCATTTTTAGGTAAATTTGTTAACATTTGAATAGCTGTATTTTAGAAACTATTAGGTCTAATGTAACCAAGTTACTTTTATTTTGTTGCAAATTTAGTGTAGGTACTTAAAAGTGTTCATAGTGATTTTTACTGTAACAAAAGTGTTTGGTGGAAAAAACTAACAAAAAATGAAATAACATCGAACAATTCATGGTTTTTTCAAGAATTTCACATTGATGCGGCGGGTCTTCGAGGTCGAAAAATTGGATTTATCATTACCATTTCACTGTAGGCAACATATACAAAAATCAGAACTACCCGATTTAATGCAAGGCAACCCCACTTTTAAAGGACGATTTCCATGTACTATTATATTTTAACTTTTAATTAATTAAACAGTGAGCTAATTGCGTGAGACCTCGCCTGTTAAGTTTAATTTTAGCTGGATATAATTATTTTTCTCTCGATTGGTCTTTGCCAATACAGCAGAATAATTACAACAGATGCTTATAGAACTAAATACAGCTAGTAAAGAAGTTGGGCTCTCAGTGAATCTTCAGAAAACGAAAGTCATGACTAATGGTGCAGATGCCAAGGAGATAAAAATAGATGACAACAATATTGAGTATGTAACAGAGTATATCTATTTAGGCCAACTAATATCCAACCATGACTCTACAACAAAAGAAATAGACAGAAGAATAGGAAATGCTTGGAAGAGATACTGGTCTCTGAAAGAGATTATGAAAAATAACCAAATAAGTATACCACAGATCACCTCCACTAGATAGCTAATGTTGATAGTATTATTCGCGACTCAGTTCACCGCGCGGCGAGGAACGACGGGGAGAGCGGGTGGGCGTTACCTGCGTCATGATTGGCCGATTCCTAAAGCGCACGTGATCATAGTGATGCGACACATTCATTGGAAGTGTCTAAACCGGTATTAAATATTATTGCTCGTACACAGTTGTACTAAATAGGAGATAATAATTATAAAAAAATATTTAAGGTAAACAAACAAAGTTATAGCAGATTACGGATATGTAACTAAAGGCATTAAATAATTTCATATAATATAAAGTTGATAATATTCAAATACAAATACTCTTTATTGCACACCTCAAGGAATACCTATACAACACAACATGAGATACATTAAAATAACAGGCAGAGGTAAACAACAGGTGGCCTTATCGCTAAATAGCGATCTCTTCCAGACCACCTTTAGGTAGCGGAGTAGTTGAAAATATACTTCTAGAAATTACCTGGTAATTTATTATTATAATTATTTTGAGGGTTAATTAATAAAAATGTTTTTCGACCGACTTCAAAAAAAGGAGGACCTGTAAGTATGTATGTATGTTTGTCCGCGATTATCTGGCGTTTGGCTGAACCGATTTTCAGAAGAGTAATTATTACACTTAGGAGAAGGTTTTGGAATTTAAACCGACTTAATAAAAGAGAGGTTCTTATACGTATGTTTTTCCGAGACTGTAAAATTATAATAATTATACACCGTGAAATTTTAGTGGTTGTTTTCCCGCGGCAGGGCGATTTGGTATCGGTAGTACTTTCGAATTATAATAGACAAACTCAAAAAATAAAAACTTGTCTTTAAAAAAAATCCAAAAATAATACCCTGAACTCGAACTTGCGAAAAACAATAGTAACGCACTAAAACTGCAAGTAAACGACAGTTCCCGATGTTGTAGGTAAACAGATAAACGAATAAACAAGTAAACACGATTAGGCACAAATAAGTCGTAGCATGTCAGTAATAAGGCGCTCCCGCAGCGAGCAACGCGGATACTCCCCTCTCACTCTCTCAGGGATTCCCAGTAGTAGATTAAGGCGCCGACGCGGCGGGTAGCCGGCTACCCTTCTTTTCAGTTGACCCGTGACAGGCGCAAGCGCATCCACCCTCGTTTTGCGCATGCGGAGTTCACAAATCACCGTAAAATGGATCGACATTACGAATATTAAAATTTAGAGTACGTCGCGATGGTGCAGCTGTACGCTGTACGCCAGGGCTAATTACGACAGACCCGGACCTAACTCCGTTGGACTTTTATTTGTGGTCTGAGCTAAAGCGCCTAGTGTACCAGCGGGAATACGAAACTTGTGATGCGTTAATAGCGGGAATAACGGACGCTTTCGATGTTATTAGACGTGATAGTTACATTAATATCATTGAAAAACAATCAAAGTAAACGTGCCCGATTGTGCATTGAACGTGGCGGATTGCAGTACGAACAATTGCGTTATCGGGAAGTTTTAAGTGTAAATACGGGACGATTAAAAATTAGGTAAGGTAATTTAATAATCATTGTAAATAAGTTGATTCCATTTTTTAAATACGCCTTAAATACGTTTTTGATCATTTCAAACTTGATCTAAACTTGTAATTTTTACTTTTGAAGATCCGTAAACTGCCCGTAAAACGTTAATGACGGTCCTAAGCCCGTAAAAGTATGAAGGAAAAATGGAACTACTTTTTAGGTTATTTTGTTTTATTCACTTGAAAGAAGTAGGTACTACTGCAGTGCTACTACTGGTGTTAGGTCATTTTCGAGTTTCGTTCGACACTTTTGCAAATCTGACATTTCTTATCATTAATGAAAAAAAAGATTACACACGGATTGTACGTCCATGGCAAAATCATTTCGTTGCGGGAAAACAACCACTAAAATTTCACGGTGTATAAATTATTATAATTATATAAAAAAGTAGAAAAATGCAAAATACCATACTTAACACATTCTCTGCTGTTAACGCACTTCACATTAGTACAATTTCATTCGTTGGTACATGATTCGACAGTGAATGGTTTAAGGAAAATAATAATACAATACAACAATACTTTATTACATACCGATAAAAGTTTACAAAAGGAAACAAGACACATACAATTAAAAAATGTATCTGCTAAGATTATTCGAGTCTTCGACAAAAATATCTAGAAAGCCCCATGCTACTTATGCTACTCAGTACAAACGACTTTTTTTTAACAAGGAGATTAGACTACTTTTATGGCTTTGTAATGGTCAGGTCTCACCGGAAGATCAGCGCTGGCTTTCGATTCGAGCTAGTATTATGCTGAGGTTTGAGTCCCACCCCACTTCCTCCAAGTCCATCATCAGGTCCATCTTGTGACACTGGATTTAATTGCTCGCTAAGAGGAATCGAGAAACCGAAACAGCATAACTCTATGTCAAACCAACTCCGAGATCCGTCGCACTTCCTCCAAGTCCATCATCAGGTCCATCTTGTGTCACCGGTTCTAACGTCTTGCTGCTAAAAGGACTTGAAAACTCCAAACAACATGATATCTCTACAAAAACAAAATAATATGTACGTGCATTTACCGATTTAATTACAAATTTTAAGAAATACATAATATTTACTCAAACTAAAAACATCTACAAACAAAATAAACTACCGAATTACTACTCTAAATTACTATAATACAACAATAAAAATAAATATTAATACTTTATTAATAAAATACGCTACAGCCAAAAGTCGATTTGGTATTGTCTGCAGTACATCACTAACGATACACGTGCTTTCGTAAGAACCGGTAGAAAAGGATAGCTCGATTGCATTTTTTACTTGATCAAAAGGGACAGATATGCCTCACTACTTCCGAGCGACGTTCGTTAGTTCCAAGTGACCAGTATAAAGAGAGCTCCGGTCTCCGTGGCTAGGAAACAAAAATTTCGTTTTATACAGTAAAATTTACTCACCTATGGAATGTTATACCATCTTTATCATAGCTAAGTCCTAGAAGTCTTCCCACACCACTTAACGCTACAATTTACCATTTTTCGTTGATATTTGATATTATTTTTCGTTGCCGTACGCACGGGTCGAAAACATGGACGCAACTAAACGGTGGCGCCCGTGTTGATACTTTTATAAGATCGCAGTACCATACCGTTGGTGCGCGCGGGTCGCCTTACATGCTCCGTCTAGTGGGGGTTGTCTGTGAAGTATACACATCAAGAAAAACCTTTTCAACACATGCATCCTACCAATCTTGAAATACGGCTGCCAAACATGGGCGCTCACCAAAGAACAGTGTAAAAGACTAAGTATAACTCAGAGGGCCATGGAAAGAAGCATGTTAAAGAAAAGAAGAATGGACAAGATAAGTAATAAGAACCTTAGGGAAAGGACAGGGTTAACTGATGTTACATATAAAATAAAACAACTAAAAATGGAAGTGGGCAGGACATACCATTAGAGGAGGAGACAAGTGGAGCAGAGTAGCAACATTATGGCACCCTAGAGGCCATAAAAGAAACCGAGGCAGGCAATTCAAGAGGTGGGCCGATGAGATTGAACTAATGGCAGGAAGAACCAAAACCTGGCCCAGACTGGTGTATGACAGGGAGGAGTGGAGAAGAATGGGGGAGGCCTTTGCCCAAAGGCGCACAGATTCGGTTAAGTACTATAACATAATAAATATATATATATATATAATGTTTTTTACTTTTATATATCTGAAATAAGGATTAAATAAATAAATAATAAACAAATAAATAATTATATTTCTACTTCTGATCACCGATTAAGAATCATTGTGTATAATTTGGTGTCAAATATATTCTTAGTTTGGTGGTGGCACCCGTCTAGCATTCACTTTATCCATAAATTCCTTCAGCATCTCATCTTCGACCAGCACCAGCTCTGAAGGGTCCGGAGCCGGGTGCCCTCTGTACGCGCCCAGGAACAGCGGGACTTGGTGGCTCTCCAGAAGATAGAGGAATGGATGATCTGCTATGAATGTCGGCCTTGGAATTAATCTGATCGTCAGACTTACTAAAGTTAGTTCCAAAGCTGAAAACCAGATATTATTTTTAGTGACCATTAACAACGAGAAGAAAGATAAAAAATAATAAATAATAATAAATAAATATCAGACAACCTCACACAAATCGATCTAGTCCCAAATTAAGCTCATGAAGGCTTGTGTTATGGGTACTAGACGACGATATACATACTTATATAGATAAATATATACTTAAATACATAGAACAACCATGACCCAAGCACAAATATTCGAGTTCATCACACAAATATTTGCCCTAAAGATGAAACGTTAAACGCCTTTTAAGAGCCAGCGCCCCGGGCGAGCCGTGCCAATGCCATGCATAAAGATGATAAGGCCTATAATACACACATAAATCGATCTAGTCCCAATCTAAGCTCTAGTAGGCGTGTGTTATGCGTGCTAAACGACAATGTACATATTATATAGATAAATAAATACATAGGGGAGAGCGGGGCTAAAAGTGCCCCGGATAAGTTGCCCCGTTGCGAATAGAAACTCAAGTAAACAATGGAGCGACCCGTTTGATCAAACACAACTAACCCCACAAAATATTGTTTTTCACTTTTGATTATTCTATAAACTGTTGAATACTATTCGACTAACAGTAAAACATTCTTATAGCGCGTGTGAATGCAGGTTTAATATCAAGGGATGCGTTTAGTAAGAATTTTAAACGATGCGACGGAACAACCCCGTAGTGAGGTTATTTGTTTGTTGTTTGTAAGAAAACTGTTTAATATGCACAAAATAATATCACTATTCAGAAACCCAAATAATCAGTCTGCAATATAAAACACAATTCATTCATGCCTACTGTTTTAATGCTGTATAATGTGTCCGTAGTTGTTAATAATTTTATCCTTAACTGTATACAGTACTTATTTTGTTTATTTTTGGAGTTTACTCCTTAAGAATCGATTTTCATATATAAGCCCGGGGTATGAAAATTATGGGGTATAAAATCGAACGTATCTGTCGTGCTAATTTAAAAAGTCGTATCTCAGTATACGATCGGGGTAAAAATACGACTTCTTAATTTAGCAGGTTATGCGTTACGTTAAGCGTTATAGACTAAGATCCCTATATAAAATGACCTTCATCGAGATGTTTATTTCATGAAATGTATTTTAAATGTACTTAGCAACGGGAAAACATGGCTCCCGTTAGAGAAAATTAATATTAATTGTTCTCTGCCATTTATTTATTTTAAACTAGCTGTGCCCCGCGGTGTTACCCGCTCATCCCACGGGAACACTAAATTTATTCGAGATGAAAAGTATCCTATGTCCTTCCCCGGGACTGAAACTATCTATATACCAAATTTCATCTAAATCGGTTCAGCGGTTTAAGCGTGAAGAGGTAACAGATAGACAGACAGACAGACAGACACACTTTCGCATTTATAATATTAGTATGGATTACCACAAGAGGCTTAACAAATAACATAGACAAGAAACATATTCATAATTTCTCCGCGGAGACTGCGGCGGCGGCCGGCGGCCTACACGGCGCGTTGCTGCGCAAGTGCGCATCGGGCAGCTTGACTGACAGTTGTCAATCTACAACAGCTGAGAAATGTGTTTTTGTTTTCAAGTTTTTGCTAATATTTTGCGTGAATCTCTATCATGTTACGAGTGTGATTGCTATCAGTGCATGAGTACTATCTAGTTATATGTGCAATTATAAACCACCGCTTCCCCCAGGAACTTTATGGGGCAATTTGTATGCCGAAACTTGGAGCGGTTTTTTTAAATACTTTATTTGTTATCGTAGCCGTAAGTTTTTATCTATTGCGTTTTTTAATAGTTTACTTGATGAATTCTTATAGCACGGGCTCCTCTCAGAATGTCGCTTCCAGGTCTGTGTCGCTATTGCTGGAGAATTCCGTACAGTGCCCACATTGCTCCCAGATTCGTTTCTTTAAAGGTCAGAAAGGACTTAATATACACATCAGTAGAACCCATGGCATTCGTGCTGGCGCAATTACGTCGCCACCAGGCAAACAATTCACAACCAAGTCAGATCAGGCCTTTTTCTGAAAAAATCAGTGAGCTTAAACATTCAATTCCAGTGGTCAAACGAATTCCTCGCAGCGCTCGAATTCAGGTTGCACAAAAAGTGTGCCTACCTTTTCGTTCTTGTTTGCAGCGCCCAACAGGGTACATAATGTGATACTTAAACTATTTACTTTCACCTGTATAATCATTATGTGCAATAAACGTATTGAGTATTGAGTATATATTTTATAAACGTTCTTAAGGCCAGGCGCGCACCAAGATTTTAGTCGCACGATAATTTTGTCGCATAAATGCAAGATATGGGTTTATATGAGAGTGCGCGCACCACGATTTTCATAAACCCATAAGTACGCTTATTTCTGCGACAAAAAAGTGGTGCGCGCCTGGCCTGAAGAGTAAACTCCAGTCGTGCGTCGGAGCTGACACACACACTTTTTTTATTGTTATTTTTACAAGTTTTACTTATAATGTTGTTTTATTTTTATTTTATTTTCGTTTATTTTCCTTTTAATTGCGTTTCCATATGTACCTGTACCATACAAATGTTTTGGTAGTATATACCTACTGTAAATTTGCCGGAAAATAATGATTAATTTAGTTTTTTATGAATAATCGGCACTTTTAGCCCCGCTCTCCTTGAATATATATGTAGAAGCTTCCATGACCCAGGAACAATATTCTAGTTTCATCACACAAATATTGTACCTTCCCTTCCCTTGCCGGGATCTGGAGCCAGGGCCGCCAGCTCAGGCATCTAACGTCGACTTTTTAATAAGGCGAACTAACTTGACAGCAGAAAGTGTTGTCAGAAATAAAAAAAATAAAATAGTGATTGGTTTACGTCGATATAACCTTAACTATACACTCATAGACCTTAACATGCTGCAATAAGGTTTATATTCGTTTACAATTGTACAGTTATCAGTGTATTCGATGGTACCATGGAACTGTCAAGAAAACAAAAAGGCGGACAGCGTTCTTAGCGATGACCTAAAATAATTTACGTTCGATGTATGTATTTTAATTCCAACCGCTTTTTTATTATTGATTCGTGTAAAAGAATATTAGTTTGATTACAAACACACATACCGCAAAATTTATGAAACATGTAATGTCTACTTTTGATAACGCTGTATAACTAAACCTCTAGTATGAACTGTTTTTTTTTTATATCGATATTAACAATAACAACACTAGCGCAACTGTGGCAACATTCGTGTGCAGTGAACTGTCAAGTTAGTTTGCCTAATTATAAACACGACCTCTTCCGGTTCGTGTCCCAAGATGGCCGCATGCGTTTAAGTTTAGTTGTTCATTATTTATTCATTTTAGTTGTTCAATGTGTAGTATTGATAGCGTATTGTGCAGTGATCTAACGTATGAGTGAATAGCTAATGAATAATTCAACTTGAAGCGTTCATAGCCCTTCCTGGGTCAAGGCCCGATAGTCCGCGTGGTTTTTTGTAAATCGCTATCACTTTACAAAAAGCACGATTTTTTCAACTCACCGTACAACGTGGTATCAATCCTCTATCTAGTCGCCTAGTGCGATTGGCAACGAGACATTGGCAGTAATGGTCGCTTAACTGTGACCAGTTGCCATTTTTAAAAAAATAGAATAGAATAAACACGACTTTACTATTCTATTTTATTCTAAAAAAATTGCAACCGGTCACATTAAGCGACCATTACTGCCAATGTCTCGTTGTCAATCGCACACGGCGACAAGATAGAGGATTGTTACAACGTTGTACGGTGAGGTGAGAAAATCGTGTTTTTTGTAAAGTGATAGCGATTTACAAAAAAACACACTTCAAGTTGAATTCTTCTTATGAACTAACGAATGAGTGAATGCCTCGACTTTACTACCACGGCAACCGAGAATGTGCTAGCCTGACTGACCCCTGCTCGCAACAGCCTCCGTTCCCAGCTTCATTCACATTCAAACTACTTTACTTCACATTCATTCATTCATTTATTCACGCTTGAAGTTGAATTCTTCTTATCGTGCAGTGAACTAACGAATGAATAATGGTTCGAATTTACTACCACGGTGACTGAGAATGTGCCAGCATGACTGACCCGTGCTCGCAACAGCCTCCGTGCCCAGCTCACCCACTTCAATTATGGCTTTTTGTATAGCATGTGACACGAACAAGTCCATACTTGACTTTAGCATATTGATGTTTGCCTTTCCTGAATCAAATATGGTCTTAATTCCCAGCTGAAAAGATTTTTGATATTAGTAAATGTTCCTGTATGGTGACCTTGGTAAGCTACCAGTGCGGTTTAAGTCGAAACTGTTTCTCGCAGTCGTTTCAGAGCGAAGATTAATCTACTCAACTCTTCCCTGATTTTCCCAATGTGTTATTTCCAGTTTAGGTGTTTACCAATAGCGATACCAAGGAATTTAGATGGTAAATATTATTATTAATGAACTGGATTTAATTCGTTCTATTGATATTATTATATGCAAATCATTAAAATTTAACCAATTAATTAGCTATGTCTAATATTGCCTTATTGCAGTCCTCTTCGAAGGTAGCCCGGTTGTTACATCTGACCAAAAGTATCAGGTGATCGGTGAACAGTATGGTCTTTTGAGAAGTAGCTCTTGGTAAGTCCTTGATATAAAGAAGGAAAAGCAACGGACCCAGAATGCCTCCCTGCGGAACATCCGCTGTCTTGGCTTAGGCTAGGCTTTATCACGTTCGGTTACAGCCGACTAATTAGTAATTACGATGTAATACGGGAAGCGAGTATTAGTACCTTAGGTAACAGCGTCTTCAGATCTATGTCAGATTCAATCTTGAATTTCGGTATCCTGATATTCTCTAGTTTTACATGGTCAACGCTATTGATCTCCTTTATCACGTCGTAGCCTGAGACGAGTTGCTGCAGCACAGCATCCAGACCTTCAACCTCGTCCGGGAGTATGAAGATCATGCTGGCTTCACGACCCTTGTAGTACATTTGCAACATCTGCAATATAAATGTAGCTAACTGATTAACAATCTTTCTCAAATTGTACGGAGCAATTTCAAATTTCAATCAATTTGTTATTATGAAATGAATAAATCTAAATCTAAATTAATTAACAGCAATATCAACTTACTTTTGCTTTCAGCTCAGGACTGTGCCTGTAATGATATTTAGGAAATTTCTGCTGGCCATCAAACAAATCCACACTCATCATAGGAACTTGGATGGTCGTAGTGTTATTTACATGGAACTCTCTTGGAGCCGTACTACCCTTTTTAAATGGAATTTCCCAGAATCCCTGAAAAGATTTAACTTAGATTATTAATAATTAAATATACTAAAAAGTCCTTCCAGCGAACATCCTCTACGTGGAATAAATAATGGGCTATGACTTTTTTGCTTATCTGTAGTCGCGTATCATATTGACTGCCTGAGGACCCCTAGTTACCCATACCCCAAAAGAACAGTCCGTGAGATCTCAGATCGTTATTCGGGGTTGGATGAAAACTGAGAGGATCGTATCTGAATCGCGTAAGAGCGAGAGAGACAGGTATAAAACCCGAATCAAATTCTGTCAGCTCACACACTACACTACTGCAGAGACCACTAAATAAGAGACTTTCAGCCGAGTAGTTAAGACCGCCGTGTGTCTAAGAATGACTCTTGAATTATAATGTCTCTCGTGCCACCGTTAGACCGATTGATATCTACAAAAACTTGTACAAGCCTATTTGTCCTTTGGACTAACATTCCTACGCAGGAGCATGGTTTAAAAAAACAAGGTGTGACAGGCCAGACGTGTGGAATCATCACGCTATGATTGGTTGGTTGGTTCTGTCAATGCGTTTCTGTGTTGCCAGTAGTATATCATAACACTCCCCGATTCCCTTGGTACCTATATGAATGTCTTTAAAATCAAGAGTGTTCACAATCAATTATTACGACAAAAAAAAACATTTATTCAAAGAATATGATAATTATAATGCAATTTTTTGTACGACTGGCGCATCTTTTCCTTATAATTATTTTGGTACCATAAAGCGGCAACTAATCATAATCAGTCTACGTCACATGTCTGCCTTGTCGGAATGCCATACCTTGTTTTCTGATACCATGCGCAGGAGGGATGGTCCTTTGGTGTTAGTTACTGTACCTGAAAATAGATGGCGTTAACCAACACCAAATGCGTGATGTCACTGATCGAGCCGGGCTCCAGTACACGTTGGATCTTGTCTTTCGTCTGCTTCGATACCTAAAATCATTGAAAGATGTATAGACAGTCAAAATTACGACATCTTTACTTATTGAAAACTTATTATTACGTAAAAAAATATAAGTAATCTTTAACAAATAAATACTCCTAACGCTTACATTGCGTCTAAAAATACGCATGATTGGAGCTCGAATCCGACTCTAAATTATCTACTTTAAGAATGGTGATATTTAGGTACATAGCATAACTGACATTGGTTCATAACGATGTGGAAGCGTAGGTTGTAGAAAACTACTCCAGAAAAATAGAGTCGCGTACCTACGAGCTTACGTGACAGTGAATCCCATGTTTTTTTAACCTGTCCTAAAATGTGGTATTTCAATTAAACGGCGTTATGCAGATTATATCTTCCATATTCCGTTAGTCATTACAAATGCCATGAAATTTTATGCAAAAATGCCAAGCTCGTAAACGAAAAAAGGTAATAAAAAATTGAGATCTAACTAGAAACTAGGTTTATTTAAAGCTCCTTAGATCACAGCTCCTTTTAAAATGATTTATTTTGTTATTAGCTAGGTACTCAATAGACTTGGCTAGTTTTTTACACTTTCTCTACCTGATTGATCTGAACATAAGTTCACTTTGTTAATTTCGATACACTTGTTCGAATACTTGACTAGATTTTTTACATTGACATGCCCTAACTTTGCACCTACTCTTAAGTAGATTTTTAGGTTCACTAATGTTTGACCAAAAAACGTTTGAACAAATGATCACTTGACCAAACAACGTTTCACCAAATCTTCATTAGGCAAACGAGTCATTTGACAAAAGTATCATTTTACAAAAAGTCACTTTACAAATAATCATTTTACAAACACTACACTTGACAAAATATCATTTAACCAAAATGTTATTTCATAAAAAGTATTTCTTTTTAACAAAATAAACGTATCTTTATCTTATCTTTATCTTATCTTTATCGTATCTTTATCGTATCTTTATCTTATCTTTATCTTATCTTTATCTTATCTTTATCTTATCTTTATCTTATCTTTATCTTATCTTTATCTTATCTTTATCTTATCTTTATCTTATCTTTATCTTATCTTTATCTTATCTTTATCTTATCTTTATCTTATCTTTATCTTATCTTTATCTTATATTTATCTTATCTTTATCTTATCTTTATCTTATCTTTATCTTATCTTTATCTTATCTTTATCTTATCTTTATCTTATCTTTATCTTATCTTTATCTTATCTTTATCTTATCTTTATCTTATCTTTATCTTGTCTTTATCTTGTCTTTATCTTGTCTTTATCTTATCTTTATCTTATATTTATCGTATCTTTATCTTATCTTTATCTTATCTTTATCTTATCTTTATCTTATCTTTATCTTTATATTTATCTTTATCTTTATATTTATCTTTATCTTTATCTTTATCTTTATCTTTATCTTTATCTTTATCTTTATCTTTATCTTTATCTTTATCTTTATCTTTATCTTTATCTTTATCTTTATCTTTATCTTTATCTTTATCTTTATCTTTATCTTTATCTTTATCTTTATCTTTATCTTTATCTTTATCTTTATCTTTATCTTTATCTTTATCTTTATCTTTATCTTTATCTTTATCTTTATCTTTATCTTTATCTTTATCTTTATCTTTATCTTTATCTTTATCTTTATCTTTATCTTTATCTTTATCTTATCTTTATCTTATCTTTATCTTATCTTTATCTTATCTTTATCTTATCTTTATCTTATCTTTATCTTATCTTTATCTTATCTTTATCTTATCTTTATCTTATCTTTATCTTATCTTTATCTTATCTTTATCTTATCTTTATCTTATCTTTATCTTATCTTTATCTTATCTTTATCTTATCTTTATCTTATCTTTATCTTATCTTTATCTTATCTTTATCTTATCTTTATCTTATCTTTATCTTATCTTTATCTTATATTTATCTTATCTTTATCTTATCTTTATCTTATCTTTATCTTATCTTTATCTTATCTTTATCTTATCTTTATCTTATCTTTATCTTATCTTTATCTTATCTTTATCTTATCTTTATCTTATCTTTATCTTGTCTTTATCTTGTCTTTATCTTATCTTTATCTTATATTTATCGTATCTTTATCTTATCTTTATCTTATCTTTATCTTATCTTTATCTTATCTTTATCTTATCTTTATCTTTATCTTATCTTATCTTATCTTTATCTTTATCTTTATCTTTATCTTTATCTTTATCTTTATCTTTATCTTTATCTTTATCTTTATCTTTATCTTTATCTTTATCTTTATCTTTATCTTTATCTTTATCTTTATCTTTATCTTTATCTTTATCTTTATCTTTATCTTTATATTTATCTTTATCTTTATCTTTATCTTTATCTTTATCTTTATCTTTATCTTTATCTTTATCTTTATCTTTATCTTTATCTTTATCTTTATCTTTATCTTTATCTTTATCCTTTATATTTATATTTATCTTTATCTTTATCTTTATCTTTATCTTTATCTTTATCTTTATCTTTATCTTTATCTTTATCTTTATCTTTATCTTTATCTTTATCTTTATCTTTATCTTTATCTTGTCTTTATCTTGTCTTTATCTTATCTTTATCTTATCTTTATCTTATATTTATCGTATCTTTATCTTATCTTTATCTTATCTTTATCTTATCTTTATCTTATCTTTATCTTATCTTTATCTTTATCTTTATCTTATCTTATCTTATCTTATCTTATCTTATCTTATCTTATCTTTATCTTTATCTTTATCTTATCTTATCTTTATCTTTATCTTTATCTTTATCTTTATCTTTATCTTTATCTTTATCTTTATCTTTATCTTTATCTTTATCTTTATCTTTATCTTTATCTTTATCTTTATCTTTATATTTATCTTTATCTTTATCTTTATCTTTATCTTTATCTTTATCTTTATCTTTATCTTTATCTTTATCTTTATCTTTATCTTTATCTTTATCTTTATCTTTATCTTTATCTTTATCTTTATCTTTATCTTTATCTTTATCTTTATATTTATCTTTATCTTTATCTTTATCTTTATCTTTATCTTTATCTTTATCTTTATCTTTATCTTTATCTTTATCTTTATCTTTATCTTTATCTTTATCTTTATCTTTATCTTATCTTCATCTTATCTTCATCTCATCTTTACCTTATCTTTAACGTATCTTCATCTTCATCTTCATCTTTTTTTGGTTCTGGCGCTTCGCCGACCGCTGCCGCAGTACGCTCGTTTCGCTCGTTCGGCTCGCGCGCTGTTGTGGTCGCAGTTCTAACATAACCTAACCCATTAACGTATCTATCCATTTGTCAAATTTTTATTTGTAAAATGACTTTTTGTAAAGTGATCATTTGGCGTAACGTTTTTTTGGTGAAACGTTTTTTGGTCAAGTGATCATTTGTCAAACGTTTTTTGGTCAAACGATAGGACACCAGATTTTAAACTTGTAGATAAAAACTTGCCAAGCCGCACTATTGAGTCGCAAATATCATAGCAAATCGTTTTAATAGGAACTTTAAAAGAAATTGGTTTCCAGTTAGACCTCAATTCTTTTAATAGCTAAGTAAGGTATTAGTCTCACGTTTTAAGGTGCGCCCAGGCCGCCGCTTAAAATACGGTGACGGTACGGAATCGCAGTGACGCATCGTATCCGTACCGTTTTTATCGCATGCCCTCCACACCGCCGCTTAAAATACGGAGTCGGTACGGAATCGCAGTGACGCATCGTATCCGTACCGTTTTTAACGCATGCCCTCCATACCGCTGCTTAAAATACGGAGACGGTACGGAATCGCAGTGACGCATTGTATCCATTGTATAATAATTCAGTGAATTAAGGAGTTTGACCTTACAAACGGTCCAGAAGTTTAGAATTTTTGATAATATGTTGTCTAGGATGGTTAGTGAGTGTTTAAAATACATTTTTTTTTAATAAAAAAAGAACCGACATCAAAATAACTGAAAAGCCGAAAATAATCCGTTCATGTACAGATTACATTTGAATCACTCTTTGAAGTCGGTGCCAAACCACTCAACTTTTACTATGAAAAATGATGCCGCGCAAATTTTTGTTCGATATTATATATTATTATATTCTAGTTTACGTGAGGTTTGGCACCGACTTCAAAAAGCGATTCAAATGTAATCTGTACATGAACGGGTTATTTTCGGGGCTTTTCAGTTATTTTGAAGTTGGTTATTTTTTTATTAAATAAAATTGCATTTTAAACACTAACCATCCTAGACAACATATTATCAAAAATTCAAAACTTCTGGACCGTTTGTAAGGTCAAACTCCTTAATTCACTGAATTATTATACAATGGATACAATGCGTCACTGCGATTCCGTACCGTCTCCGTATTTTAAGCAGCGGTGTGGAGGGCATGCGTTAAAAACGGTACGGATACGATGCGTCACTGCGATTCCGTACCGACTCCGTATTTTAAGCGGCGGTGTGGAGGGCATGCGATAAAAACGGTACGGATACGATGCGTCACTGCGATTCCGTACCGTCACCGTATTTTAAGCGGCGGTATATCTGGGCGCACCTTTAAATGAATATGAATAGGCTTCACTTAATTTAAATTAATCTGATAGCTTGAGACAAGTGCAAAAGATAATAATAACAAAATAATAATAATTAATATTTTATTTATTTTATTTATTGATTTAAAATAATTACACAGCATTACAGTTAGTACTAATCCACAGTTAGTACTAATGCACATATAGATGTATCATCTTATTGATATGATCAGTCAATAAGATGATAGCCCAGCAGGGCTACAGCCACAGCAAATTTCTCCAAGGGGCGTCTACGTGTTGGATCCATATCCCCACGCAAGCCTTCCAAAAGACCGGGACGTATGAGCCCGAGAGTCATAACGAGATACAAAAAATAATAAATATCAGACAACCTCACACAAATCGATCTAGTCCCAAATTAAGTTCAAGAAGGCTGAAGAAGATAGAAAAGAAAGATGGCGTTAGCTGTTAATTAATATTTCAGGGGGCCTATGATGGTTGCGTTTATCACGTGATAAATAAGTGACAAAGCATCTGTCACAGACATTCGCATCTTGTCAAAACGTGACGGATGCTTTGTCACTTATTTATCGCGGGATAAAAGTAACCATCTTAGGTCCGCAGGAGTGAAGTTTACTATTTGTACCTATAGAAAAATAAACATTTCAAAATTCGCTATTACATTTTTTTTTGTACATTCACTAGTATCTACCTGATTGCCAGATTTCAACTTTATAGGTCAGCTGGAATAGTCAAACATTTGTGTGAGTGAGCGCGTGAGTGGTAATAATAGCAATTTTCGGTAAGAGATTTTTGATTGAATTTTATAGGTTCGTTAACAAACAGATAACAATATTCACGAAATTGCAAGTCCTATTAACCTACATTAATTATATTTTAAGTTGTTGGGGTTCAAAAGTGGGCCGAAATGGTTCGTGTACCCATACTCACGGCCGGTGTATCGCCGTTTTGCTTCGCGAACTTGGCGGACACACTGCCGTGTGTCTAGATCAATTGTCCACACAAACGGAGGCACTCGTGCGTGAATGTACTGTCAGCCATGTTGTTGTGATGTTGAGCATGGTGGCAAAAAAAAGCGGCCAAGTGCGAGTCAGACTCGCGCACCAAATACTTACCCCATCTTAACTGGCTAACTACCATGGCGCCGGATATAAATGTGGTGTAAAGTTAACGCAACCGATTCCGTTTGTTGACGGGAGCCCCCTTAAACAGATTGACACAGACAGACGGACAGCGGAGTCATAGTAATAGGTTCAAAACGGGAGCCTATTACTTAAGACTCCGCTGGCCTCCTTTTGGGTACGGAACCCTAGCAATCACAATTCACCAGACGTTATGGGGACTAGACGATTTGAAATATAAGTACATAGAAAACATCCAGCACACATCCGGACTGGACCACAGGACCGCGGACTCGGTACCACCACTGCGCCAACCGTCATCAACACACACAGCCAAGTTTACAAACCTCCTTCGTGCATATCCTCATTGCCGAGGGTCGTGATATCCACCATGGATTAGCTTCCTCCGGATGATGTTGGTTGCCGCAGGCCTGCTGGCCGCAGGTTGATGACGGTCAGATCAGTTTTGTCAGACCAGCGCATCGGGCTGCGGCCCCGAGGCCTCCTCCCCTAGATATTTCTAGTGACCAATAGTTTTTCCAGATTATCGTCCTCTCTTCTGGATATGTGCCCAAAGTATTCCAGTACTCTTTGCAAGACGATGGTTGATAGGTAGTGTAACGGAACTATGCTCCAGTGAGTTTTAGCCAATGGTTTTATGACGTGAAGCGCCATCTAGTGTTTTATTGGGAGTCTATTGTAGAGGGTCAGCATCTACGCTGTCTTACCTTACAACGCCATCTCGTAATTCATTGATGAATTAAATATTGATAGGGTTGCTGGAGCGTGGATTAAGTTTAAATCTTTCACACTAGGGGGCGTTGTGATAGACAAGCATAAAACAAGGATGTGTTTATTAAATATATTAATATAATTTAAAGGCCGCATGCTGTATTGGTCTCAATGCTTGTAATTGTGCTGGGAAGCTCAGTTGTTGTTTATTATATGATATGCGTTGGTGTTTCTAGGAGGTTTGTTGATGTGGTTTTGTCGAGTGTAATAGAAATGTCAGTGACGTTTTGGGAGAAATTGCGTTTAAGTCACGTTCTTATTATTTTACAGGCGTTGGGAACTTTTAAAACGGACCGAATTTTAAAGACAGCTATGTTGGGATTAATAATTAATCTATAATAATAAAGATAAATTTTAATTTGGTTTAATTTGCCGCCAATATCATTGGCTACAGTAGCGACTAACGGCGAGTAGCGGAACTAAAGTTATCTACACATAAGCCTATAGATATCTTTTATTTGTGTGAGTTGTAGATAATACCAACCAATGAGGAACTGGGAATTCATTGAAACATAAAACACATGTACACAAATTGAGTTCCGCAATCCGACGCGGTGGCGCTTATAGAGATTGGGATGGATTTTGATCGAGAAGGTTCGAGATGGGGGCTCGGGGAAGAAAAACGATGGAGATGGAAGGAAGTGCGGAAGGACTGGTGTTCTTGTGGCTGGATCGAGAGGTGTAAGAAAAAACTCTGACGGATAAGTATCGAAAATCAGCTGTTCTGGGTTTCGGAAGAGGTTGATGGTCATGTGGGATGTGGTGTGGAGTGTTATTATGTCGGATTGTTTGCTTGCAATAATCCTTATTGCGAGAGAGGTAAGCGCTGTTGTTTATTTCCACAGAAATGTCTTTTCCGGCCAGGCCTCCTTTAACACTAGATGCATTTCCATGATTCATTTTACGGTTCAATAAAGCCCTCATGACGAGAGTGTTAAGATACGGGCCCTATGCACTTCTGTTGCTAAGTGGCCGAGTTATCCGCACTGTGTTTCAGCTTGTAATTTAGACAAGTAGGTACCAAACATGTATATCTTATGTAATTGTGGATAGATAAATTATCCCCAGAAATAGCTGTGTTATTAATTACATTTCCTTCACACTATACTGACTACACGTTTAACACACCTATTTTAATATCGGTATGGGTACACAGATTTGTCTTTGTTTAAAAATAGCTACAGAGGCAGGTCTGTCTTGAAGGTATAAGGTATGTGGTACACTCTCTCCTTCGAAGCAATGTCAGTGAACAGAATGTTCAGCTTGGAGAAATATGCTACATGAGTAGTCAGGTTGGTTGTCTGTTCCAGATTGACATGAGAGGCTAATCTGATATGGCGACTGGTTTGCAAAGACCTTTTGTCATACATAGTACCGGGACGAAGCTTATCGCTGGTCAAAGGAGTCCTCAATAGAGCAATTCCAGAGATCGGCTATAAACTTTAATCTTTGGGAGGCTCGGGGTCTGTACTGCTGTGCCTAAATCCATCTCCTAAAGACTTGGGTATTCTCTAACGAGGGAGATGGTTGGTGGCTATCGACTTTGCAGATACTCTTTGTCAACCGGCTAGACCTTAATAGGCGCAACGACTAAACCCATATTTGATCCAAGTTGAATATGTTCTCAAATAATTAAAAATGCTGATGGGAAGAGTCTGGTATAGGTAAAGGTTTTTCAAGGTAAAATATCCTACCCTTCCTTCTGACTCTCCTGACATAGAATCATATTTTTATTATAAAGAAACGGCTGGTTTCATTGTTATATCAAACATTTTTCATCACCCAACCATGTTGTGTTAATCCATTGCTATGGTCTGGTATTACTTATGCGTCATTTCTCAGTTGTGATTCTCTTATGAGATGGATGATCTGTCTATATACCTAATAATAGCTGAAACAGACACTATCAGTATTTTCATACTGCATTTACAAGCGACCATTATGGCAGAATATATATTTATATTTGGTTTATT
Organism: Apotomis capreana; assembly: GCA_947623375.1. NCBI lineage: Eukaryota > Metazoa > Arthropoda > Insecta > Lepidoptera > Tortricidae > Apotomis > Apotomis capreana. Next base: position 12,092,801 of record OX392521.1, read on the forward strand.
AGCCTTATATTGACATAACTTGGTGGCGAGATATTAACATGAGGATATGGCTGAGTCCATCTCCTGTTTTACTTATCCAACTCAGCTGCCTGGTTGTGTAATTAACTGCTTTGGTCTTGTACTCCTTTTAGTGTCTATGTATCAGTTGCATGTCTCCTGGGACAGATTATCTATCTATACATTTAATAACTGAAAGAGACACTAGCAATGTTTTTATATTGCATTAACATATGACCATTATGGCAGAATATATTTATTGGTTTATTAGCCATTATATTGACATGACTGGGTGATGAGGAATCTCTATCAATAACTTATAATGGAATTAGCTGTTTTGTTGTAGCATTCCAAATATGTGTCTTCCCTTAATCCTTTCAAGGACGGATTTATTTGTTGGACGAATCTGACTTTGGACAGCGGGGTGGGGCTGTCCTTTCCTAAACAAAAAACCCCTTTAGTTATATATTTATGTATTATATCGAACACTAAACAGCCATACACTATCCACATTCCTACTGGGTCATTTGGAAAAATGTTAAAACAGAGACATTGCATCATATAAATAAATATTTCAACCTTTATTTATTATTTGTTTATTAATTAAATAACTAACACTACTTCTCGTCCAAGATGTATATTTAGATTCATTAACCTTCATTATTGCTTCTGCTAATAATTATTAAATAATATTGACTTGTCCTAAATAAACTGCTAATGTCGTCTGATTTGTATCCTTACCGCAGAGAATCTGGTTATTATAACACACAACTGGATCCTATAACCCACTAGACATGATCACTATCTATTATTAATTAAGGCCAAAACATATAATCAAATTGCTATATCAAATACTGAATTCTGGTATTGAGTCTGGTAAGGTGACTGACCCTTGCTCCATTTGCTTCTTCCAGTTGAAGTTTTTACAGTAGTCACTTTTAGTTTCTTCAGAAGTGAAGTCATGTGTGTGTTGAAGGGGATACGAAGCATCTTCCTCCAGGACCACATCTCGAAAGCGTCAACACGCTTGCGGTCTGCTGCTCTGAGGGTCCACGTTTCAGCCTCATAAAGGAATATGATAAGAGAGATTTACAAACCCATTTGTTGATAATATCAGCAGCAGCTTCACTATCCTCAAAGTCCACCTGCTCCAGGCCACAGTTGAAGACTTTTTCTGCGTCCTTCTTGATGGAGGGCTTCAGGACGCCGTCCTTCGTGACGTACACTTTATTGGCGAGCCGCAACTTCACTCCTTTCACAGACTTTAGCTTCTTTGAGACTAAGGCGAAGGTTGAGCGAATCTGAAATCACACTCAAAATATATTATGGGTCTCCCTCGAGATACTAAAAACGTTTGTCCTAAAATCATTTGCCATAAAGTGTTTGTCCTCAACACTTTTTACCTAACGTTAATGCATAAATTACTATTTTTTTAAGATTTTTTTTAAATTACAGAACCTACTTCAAAAAAAAACTGAAAAGTCAAACATATTATTCATTCATGTACAGATTACATTTGAGTCAACTTTTAAAATCGGTGCCAACCCTCACGTAAACTTCTTTATCAAACAAAAATACTCGTAAATTCCAAATGGTAATCATTAAAGGCTTCATACGCGGCATTTGTTTTTAACAGTAATAACTGAGTGGTTTGGCACCGACTTCAAATGGTGATTCAAATATTTTTGGCTTTTCAGCACTTTTGAAACCGGTCCTTTTTTTGTTAAAAAATACTTTAATTAAGTCTTTTACTATAGCCCCGTTGCTGATATCACTGTCTCACTCTCGTTTGTTTGTGAGACTTTGTTTTTGAATTTCGTTACATTTCTTCGAGTTTTGAAGTAATATAACATACGATTAAGAAGCGAGTGTTTTTCATAAAAACAGTTTTTAGTTCTAGTAGTAGTTTCTCCGATTTTATAAGGATAAAAACGCCCGTCGCGATTCGGACCCTCACCGCTGCATCATCAGACAGGCCTATGGCCTGCAGCAGCTCCGCGCGGGAGTCACCTTCGCAGCCAAGAGCCGTCAGCGCCAGCACCACCTCACACGACAGAGGAGAGCAGATGAAATTCCGTTCCTTATCCATTTCCTGTGTAAATAATAGAAAATGACTTTTCAACTAACAATAAGTTTTTATAAAAAAAACTAGCGACCCGCCCCGGCTTCGCACGGGTGCTATGCTATATTATGCATGTATTATACATATAAACGTTCCTCTTGAATCACTCTATCTGTTAAAAACCGCATCAAAATCCGTTGCGTAGTTTTGAAGATCTAAGCATACATAGGGACAGGCAGCAGGAAGAGACTTTGTTTTATACTATGTAGTGATTTTTGACAGTTTTTATGTCACGAAACGGGTTCCTGCAACTTCTTTTGTGTATTTTGTTTCTTCATCATAGACCGGTAATAAGTTTCCTTCAGCCATCTTTGGATGCCTTGCTATATTTAATTGTTTGCCCTGTGTTTAATTGTTGAAAACCCGTCCGGCCGTTGCGGAGTGATGAGAGGAAAAAAACCGGCCAAGTGCTAGTCTGACTCGCGCACCGAGGGTTCCGTACGAACACTTATCACATCTTAACCGGCCGGGCTATGTTGGACGACAATCATTGAACATACTATTTAAATTGTTTGTAGTAACGAAATGCTGAAAATCTATTTAGAGAGTTGGTGAACAAATGTTGTTTCAAGAGGTATATAATCTATGTTTCAATTACTGGCAACACACCCGGTAGACATTTACAACTTTTTTAATGCATCTTTATATTCATTACAGTTCACAGCAATATAAATGACACAAGAGTAGAAAAACATTAAAAACCACTCACATTGCAAAACCGCGCCGCGAAACCCGTAAGGGACGATCGAAGCTCACGACCCATGATGTACACTAACACAGTGAACCTGTAACTGCCTGCTCTGAGTCTAGACTGTAATTTAGATCGCGGCGCGGGGCGAGGGGGCGGGGTGGGGGATGGAGGATGGGGGATGAAGGATGGGGAAGGAACAGCCTTCAAGGAGATTCAAGGTCAGTGCGGCCGTTTCCATATTTAGGGTTCCGCATGGTATAAGAAAATAAGGTATGGCACTCCGGAATGACAAGTGAGACTTTTGACGTCGTCACCCTATGATTGGTTGGTTGGTTCCGTCAATCCGTCTCCGTGTTATCAGTGGTGTATCATAATACCTCCCGATTGTCTTGTTACCTGTATGAATCTCATACAATTAGTTTTAAATCAATGATTACGACAAAATAAAACTCAGTCAATGATCGTGAAGCCTGAAGATGACGAACCTTCAACTCCAGCCGCCGCTCTGGATAGCGTTATTCTAGAAATACTGGGGGATGATCCTTCAGTAGTCAAACAATACGGAAAAGAAATACAGACTGATCTTGCAGTAAGATTACAGCACATTGCTACTTCTGGATTAAACAAAGAAATTCGCAAAGAACTATGCGAAAAGTATTTACCTCCCAAAAACTGTACCCTGATTGACGCTCCGGAACTCAATCCGGAAATAAAAGCCGCAGTTTCAGAGGCGGTAATAAAGCGAGATAAGGGTATTGAGTTGAAACAAATGCAACTAGGTCGAGCCATATCCTGTATCAGCGAAGCTCTTAGTATCCTAATGACCAAGGAGGATAAGGACACTTCAATTATAAAACTACTAATGGATGCCAGCCGTTTATTATGTGACAACCAAAATCTAGACTCCGTTACGCGGCGAAACTTTGTCCTGTTTAATCTAAAAAAGGAGATGAAAGACCAAATGTCAAAGATCAAGATAGATAAGCTATTATTTGGTGCTGATCTTGCGGAAACATTAAAAACTGCTAAGTCAATTTCTAAATCAGGAGCGGATTTAAAACAACCAGCGTCGTCTAATAAAGTCACTGCTAATAAAAATCCTGCTGCCGCACAGCAATTACCGGCGCCGCAAAAAAGAAATAATTTAAACTGGAAGGCTCCCCCTCTGAAGCGCAGGCCCCAGGGGAATCAGAGGACCAAGGAGCCTGCTTCGAAAAGTCGGCACGCCAGCAGTTCGAGGACATCGTATTGAGGGCACCACCAGAGATACAGCAACCGCCGCTAGACGACCGATTGGTGAGTTATGCTGGCAGGCTTTCCCAGTTTTGTCATCAATGGTCATTGTTAACTACAGATCCGACTGTATTATCATGGATAATTGGATACGAAATTATGCCGTCTCGTCCTGTTCTACAGAATCAACCCCCTAGAAATAAAAATTACTCTAATAAGGAAAAGTTACAGATTTTGAAATCTATACATGATTTATTAAGATCTGGTGCCATATTGGAGTGTGAGCCTTGTGAAGGACAATTTTTGTCACCTATATTTTTAGTGCCAAAGCCAAACGGTAAACATAGATTTATCCTTAACCTTAAAAATTTCAATAAATTTCTTGACACCGAACATTTTAAACTTGAGGATTTACGCACAGCCCTGAAACTAGTTTCAGAAGGGTCTTTTATGAGTACAATAGATTTAAAGGATGCTTATTTTCTAATAAGCATCCATGAAAATTCGCGAAAATACCTACGGTTCGAATTCAATGATAAATTGTACGAATTTAATGTATTACCGTTTGGTCTTAGCACTAGTCCATTTGTTTTCACGAAAGTAATGAAACCTGTCATGAAATTGCTCCGATCATGTGGTTATCTATCGACTGTATATTTAGATGACATTTTCTTAATAGGAGATACATTCAAATTGTGCTTGGATAATATTATAGCGACGAAACAATTATTAACTGCCTTAGGTTTCATAATAAACGAAGAAAAAAGTAACTTTGTACCTAACAATAAATGTAAGTTTTTAGGTTATATAATCGACACTAAAAAATTTCAAGTCACCTTGCCAGCTGACAAAATAGATAAGATAAAGAAAGAACTTGACCATTTCAAGGTTAAAAGCCGTTGTAAAATAAGAGACTTCGCACGCCTATTAGGGCTACTTAACTCTGCTTGCCCTGCCATAGAATATGGCTGGCTGTATACCAAGGAGTTTGAAAGACAGAAGTTCCTTAATTTAGTTGATGATCCAGAGAATTACGATAGGTACATGAACTTACCCCAATCTCTTACATCAGAGTTCGATTGGTGGTGCAAAGCTATCAATCGTCCTGCTAACAAAATTAAGTACGATGAATACTGTTTGGAAATCTTTAGTGATGCTTCTACTACGGGGTGGGGGGCAGCGTGTGGTGGGGAGACTGCAAATGGTCCTTGGTCTGTAGAAGAAAGTCGTAGACATATTAATTACCTCGAAATTTTGGCAGCATTTTTTGGCCTAAAGACCTTCGCAAAATCAATGACAAATTGTCAAATTCTTCTTCGGGTCGATAACACGACAGCAATTTCTTATATAAACCGAATGGGTGGTGTGCAGTTTCCTCACCTTACCCGTGCTGCAAAGGATTTATGGCAATGGTGCGAATCCCGAAATGTTATTGTTTATGCGTCGTATATTAAATCGGCTGACAATAATGTGGCAGATGCGGAATCGCGACGTTCACACCCGGATGTGGAGTGGGAGTTGAATGATACTGCTTTTCATGAAATTGTCGAAAGATTCGGCACACCCGATTTAGACCTCTTTGCCAGTCGATTTAATAAAAAATGTAAAAACTATGTGTCTTGGTATAAGGACGCCGATGCTTTTGCCATAAATGCCTTTACTATATCATGGTGCAGTTATTACTTCTATGCATTTCCTCCTTTTACAATGATTTTAAAAACCTTGAGAAAAATCATAAGAGACAATGCTGTAGGAATAATAGTTGTTCCTTTCTGGCCAACTCAGCCTTGGTATCCATTGTTTAAGAAGCTACTTTCCTCTAAGCCCCTTTTTCTCGAACCCAGTAGCGACTTGATTTTATCTAATTCCAGCGATCGCCGCGTTCACCACCGACTTACCCTGGTTGCCGGAGTCTTGTCCGCGAGTCGCTACTGAGAAAGGATACCCCTGCTGGATCTATTAACATAATGATAGCATCTCTCTCAGATAATTCTTTAAAACAATACGATTCATGCTTAAAGAAATGGCACCATTTTTGTGTTGTAAATAATATTCATTTATATGAAGCTACAATTTCTCAGGTGATTACTTTCCTTACACAGCTTGTTGAAGCTGGTGCACAATATGGTACTTTAAATAGCTGTAGGTCAGCCCTATCACTTGTTATAGGCTCGCATTTGGGCAACGATGATCGCATCAGACGTTTTTTCAAAGGGGTCTTTAGAATGCGTCCACCATTACCCAAATATAATCAAACCTGGAATACCTCAATAGTGCTAGATCGATTATCATCTTGGTTTCCTAATCATGAACTTAATCTAGAAAAAATTACTAGGAAATTAGTTACCCTTCTTGCTCTTGTAACTGCACATAGGGCCCAGACATTGGCAAAAATTCTAGTAAACAATATCGAATTCCAAACTGACAGGATAGTGATTAAAATCCCTGACCTTATAAAGACCTCGAGGGCGGGTACACTGCAACCTATACTTACCTTGCCATACTTTCAAGAACGACCAGAAATCTGTCCCGCTAAAATTTTGTGCGAATACATAGATAAAACAAAATTGTTACGTAACAATCATCAGTCTCTTTTCATAGGCCTAAAGAAACCTCATAAATCAGTGACTTCTCAGACGATAAGCCGCTGGATTCGATTGACTTTAGGCGAATGCGGTATAGACATCAAAATGTTTACCGCTCATAGCACACGGCATGCAGCAACTTCTAAGGCACATAGCCTAGGAGTAAACCTAGACCTAATTAGAAAGACCGCTGGGTGGAGCGGGTCGTCTAGCACATTCGGCAAATTTTATAACAGATGTGTAAGAAAATTGATTTATATATAATCCTAGTTATAATTTATTTTAATAAAATGAACGGTCTACTGATTTGTTTCAAAAACAGCGTAATATCAGGTGATGGTGACGTCACTTCCCAATACTGGGGATGGCGCCATTGGTTAGTAATAAAAAGGGTAGACCGTCCATTTTGCGGGCATTCTCGATCGTACTGTTATGCTGTTGAAATGCTCAGATTTCGATGTGAACTTAGTGCTAACCTTCATTAAGGAAATATTACGTGTTTAAATAAATAATTGTATTTTATTAATAAAAATAAATCTCATAAAGTGAACTGCTGGAGTTGTGCTTTCGACCACCTGATATCCCTTATAGATGTATCACGAATATGGATGATTCAGTTTTCGGAAAAAGCGTTATGTTAAATAACTTAAACACTAATTAAATAAGCAATATAATTAGTAATTCAATCTCACGAGTGTTATGTGTTACCTATTTACACAATTTAAATATTGATTATTTTTGTACCATTACTATATTAAAAGTGTGGGCGTTTATTATTGAATTTTATTGGATATTTCACGAGACCTCTCAAGATCTACATGTGTTTATTTCTAATCTAGAAGACGAAGCAGCGAAGATAATTGATGATTAAACGAACTTACCTTACGTGAAGTTCTATCACAATTATCTGAGCTGCTTCGTCGAATAGATTAGAACCCTGCCCTCCCTGTTACACTTGTCCCTTGTGTGAAATATCTTCATCAAATAAAATATTGGTGTATTAGTACATAATGTGCATAGATATGAACATATGTACAATATATATTATATCTCTGAACTAAATGATGTTACCAGGGCGGTGGTATAAGATATCATACCACCCTCTTTATTATTATTTTTAGTTTTTGTTTTTTTTTAATTCTCTCAAATTTCAGTGTGTATTGGCGACACGGTACGTGTTACTACATGTGTTTATTTCTAATCTATTCGACGAAGCAGCTCAGATAATTGTGATAGAACTTCACGTAAGGTAAGTTCGTTTAATCATCAATTATTATGTAATTTAAAATCTGACATGTAAAAGAGCTCTTGTAGCCTACTTGCAGAATAGATTTGAATTTTGAATTTTGAGTCTTGAGTTTTGAATTTTGCATTTAGAATTTTGAATCGAATTGTCATTTTATGGAAATTTCGTTTCATCGAACTCATTTTTTTTCTGAAACTATAAAATATTTGGAAATGAAACACAAACTAATCTAACCAAATACGTTGACATTTTCACGATTTCTGAAAAATGAATGACTTCCGAGGAAAAAATCTATGAAATGAAAATTCGGTGAAATGATTTCTAATATAAAAGAATATGATACCGTACGGAGCCCCTCGTGGGCGAGTCCGACTCGAACTTGGCCGGCTTCTATTTTTGTGCCACGTCACTAGGACATTAGAATGAAGGTGTCGGCGCCTCGGCGGCGGTGTCCCGTGCGTACACCCCAGGCCAAAAGTCTGGAAAACAGCTTATAATTACTATAAAAAGCTGTGATTTGATTACGGAATAAATTACACAATAAAAATCATAATAAATATTTTAAAAGTCTGCGTAACGCAAATTTTGCCTCTGAAAATTCTTGTAAAAAGGCGATATACACTTTCTCCTGGAGTTAGGTAAGTATATATTATTTTTGTTGCAATATTATGATGTTTTAATAATGCACGTTTTATGTTTTAATCTTTTGAAGGTGGCCTAATAGTTACTTACATTTACACAATGAATAATATTTGGAAACTTTAAATATTAAAAGAAAAAACTTTGTTTCCATACTTTTGACCTCGGGTGTATATAAAAAAATACACCAAGTGCGAGTGGGACTCGCACACGAAGGGTTCCGCACCATTATCTGTAAGTTTGTTGTATGGGAGCTCCCCTTAAATATTTATTTTATTTTATTTTTAGTATTTGTTGTTATAGCGGCAATAGAAATACATCATCTGTGAAAATTTCAACTGTCTAGCTATCACCGTTCCTGAGATACAGCCTGGTGACAGACGGACGGACGGACGGACGGACGGACAGCGAAGTCTCAGTAATAGGGTCCCGTTTTTACCCTTTGGGTACGGAACCCTAAAAAGGAAAATGATGTAAACAAATATGGCCGACTGACGATGGGACGTGGATAAAAGTAGAAGTGTTTTGGAAGTGCTTGAATTGCTTACTGGTGGTACCAGCATCAGAATAATGCAGATGTTTTTGCTGAGCCCATAGACCTTAATACTTTGCAATGCGGTTTAAATTCGTTTACAAATGTACAGTGCTCAATGTCTTTGATATTTAGTACTTACCAACAATCTGACGTGCTTTTTACTTAAGTACCTATTTATTTAACCATTATTGCACAAAATAATACGTTAAATATTTATTTTGATCATGGGTCACGGCTGTTTTTTCATGTTTAACATAATTATACTTATCTGTGTCTGTGTACCTACATGTGAATATCGTCTAGTACTTATTACCTCCTAGAGGCGCCGGGACCTCCATTGCTATATGTTTTAACCGAATTCAAAAAGAATGAGGTTCTCAGTTTGACTGTATTTTCCTATGTTTGTTACCTCAGAAATTTCGATAGGGTGAACCGATTTTGATGATTATTTTTTTATTTAAAAGCTGTTGCTTCCCGTGTGGTCCCATGACAGTTCTGACTGAGTTGAATGAGAAAAACACAGTATTTCTCTGTCAGTTACATTTGTGCAAACTACCCATTTTATAAATATGAATTTAAAATAAAGGTACATACATGCCAGATGGGCCTAATCTGTAGACACATGTGTCATGTCTACACATTAGGCCCATCTGGCATGTATTTCAAATAATTATTGTATTGTATTGTATGCTGTAGATTTCAACATTAGTCGTCCCTATTTCCGCGCCGACGTCCTTGAATCTCCTTGAAGGCCCCCATCCATCCCCCCTCCTCCATCCCACCTCCTACATCGCCCATCGCCGCGATCTATATTTCAGTCTAGACTCGGACCAGCCAGTGACAAGTTCAGTGTGTCAGGCCATCATGGATGGTAGCGGGCCGGCCAGATCTTGCGCGACAGCGGTGAGCGGTACGTGTGTCTCGCTCACTCATATGGCCGGCGCGCTCGGATCTCTCGCTCGACCGCTCGCTTCACCGTTTGCCGCCGAATTCTGGGCAAGTCCGCTACGCTCGTCCCTCACAGGGTTCGCGACCCGGTTTTGCAATGTGAGTTGCTTTTAATCTAATCTATACAATTATAAAATTCAAGATTAGTATTGTAAATCACTTTTCTATGGGGACGGGTCATGATTTCAGGAAAAATCTTAATAGCGTGATGCAGGATCGTCATTTGTTTTGTATGGGCGCGCGGCGCCGTGCCAGCCTGGCGCCATCTGTTAGAAATTATTTCTTAAGTCATCGCATCGCCGAAACGGCTGGACGGATTTTAACCAATTTTGGTACAGGGATAGCTGGACATCCTACGATGGTTATAGGATACTTTTTATCCGACTATACGGTATAAAAAATACGTGTACGAAATTGCTGAAGCCCTCTAGTACTAATTAATATACTAACGTGGAAATGCGGCGGGTATCTTTTGGGACGTTTGAGCTGGGTACTTATCAGGATATCGTAATTTTAATCTTGTAATTGTGTGACCTGTGATCTGCTTTACCAATAAAATGAGTTTGAGTTTGAGTCTGCAGTGCGTTAGTGTAGTTTTACGGCATAGGTACACTGTGACGATGCTTGTTGCGGACATTATTCCTATTAGACCGAGAGATAGTGACACAATTTACTTGGTCATTTGTAACAGTATGGCGGTTCTTCAGGGGTCTTAGTATTACGCAATGAAAAAAGAAAAATGATGGTCATAGCGCTGGTACCGGCGGCCCAATCGCGTGGGCGTTAGTCGAACTCGTCGGATAAATTACGAGTGTCAAACGATTTGTACCACAAAATTTTTAGTATTTTCCGGTAGCCCATAAAAAACATGTTGGCGGTAGTGTCATGCCATACTTCTCCGGTGTGACTTACAGCCCGCCATACCGACGCGAATGCGTTAATTAAAAATAAAAAAATTCAACCATTTGTACCAGGCTAATTTAACCTAACCTAGAACATGGCTATTGTGATTTATTGGTACTTAGATAATAAAAACTTACAGTTTGAATCTTTCACTCATAATTTTTGTTTCAAAAACTACTCGAAATTGACAAAATTCACGCGTAAATAAGTATTTTCAACTTATTTTCGACAGTACGCAATGAAAGCGTAAAATAGCTATGGTACCTAGAACTCGGGGAAAAGTATTAGTCGCTTAATCATATGGTAGACACACGACACACGTTGGTACAAAAAGTACAGTCAGTAAGTTTGTTAAAAATGTTCTATTATATATACAGGAAATGGAAAAGGAACGGAATTTCATCTGCTCTCCCCTGTCATGTGAGGTGGTGCTGGCGCTGACGGCTCTTGGCTGCGAAGGTGACTCCCGCACGGAGCTACTGCAGGCCATGGGACTGTCTGATCAAGCCGCGGTGAGGGTCCGAATGTCTTATTCCCTTTAAGTACAAAAAGTTGAGTTATTTGCTTATCCGGTCCTCCGGTGATCTTAGGGCTGGCTCGTTCCTTGCCCTACGCATTGGCATTGCCATCCAGCGACGTAATGCGACCAGCCTTATGGGGGATTATGCGATCGATTACACAAACGCGATTCTACCTATGCGTGATTCTACACAATATGGGTTCAACACAACTGCAGTTTACTACATTCGTGATTCCACACAGCCGCTATTTTAACGCAATCGGGATTCAACCTATTCGTGCTTCTGCTCAATATGGGTTCAACGCAACCGCAGTTTACTACATTCGTAATTCCGCTCAGTTGTTATTTTTACACAATAATAGCCATAGCATTTCATCGTCATCAATATATAGCCTGGCCTATTATCCATTTCCTATATCTTTGTGCGAGTGACGTTTGACCCCAATAGTTGAACCAATATCATCAGAAAAATGTTTTTGCGGTGAAACCGTTCAACATTGCCCTTGATGTTAACTTTGCCCATTGGACAAATAATCAGAAGGAACAACATTGGGCTGTTCCAACTATTATTAAGCCGCGAAATATTACTGTCAATCTGTACAATGTTGTTATTAGAGGCAAAGTTGGACAGTTAAACAGTTATCAGCGATTGTTTTACTTTCGATGGGTGAGGTTTTACACTTGATAAATTTGATTTTATCCATCAAGGGTAAGATTAAATATTTTCACGGTACATAGGTAATGAGTTGAAGAATTTATCAATGAAACAGATATCTTATTGCACGTTTAGTTACATTTTATACATATTATACATAAACCACCGAAACACAACAGCCTATGAAAGTTCCGTTCCGACGTCGTTTCAACTTCGCGAAATCTCAGTGAGATGAATATTCCGGAAGCATTGACGAGAATCTGATTTCTCTACAGCCAGTGGCTGCCAATTGTGACACATTCATCGAGATTGTGAAAACCGTGTCACGTCAGATGATACCTAGATGTTGCCGCTCAAACTACATTCCCGGTCTTAACTCGACTCGACACTGCTGCGGACCTACGAAGCCCAGTTCAAAAACGACCCCAAAATAAGACCAAAACAACTGAAATAACTTTTTTTTTTCAAATATGTTATAACCTTTAGTCCGAAGAATCGCTCTTGTCGGGATTATCGTCAACGTCTTGGTCCTTACACTGCAATAACCTTTTAGCCAAGCGAATAAAGTTACTTTTAGTTTGCTACGGATATCAGCATGGTTTTTACAAGTGCCGCCAGGCCACGGTGACCCATACCCTGAGCCATGCCAATAATTTTTGATGTATATATATATTTGATATTTTTCGGATGTAAATTTATGCGTTTGTTTGTAATTTTTACGTATTTCGAATTTCAGTAAAGAACTATCTTAATTACTTATAGTAAACCAAACTTGAATATATTATTAGGCCCTGTATTGATAAATAAAAACGATTTTATACTTTTTTCTCGTAATATACCTTGTAAATGTGGTTAGTAGCTTTCATTATACTAATACTATTAAGTTATAGTAATTTTCCTTTTTTTTTAATTTGGATTTAGTCATGACTCACATGCGAGTCACTGGCCCTGCGCGACTGTTTGAGCATGACCCATACGCTGAGTCACTGGCCCTGAATGGGTTAACTGGGTATTTATGATTATAGATGAAACCAAATGGTAGATGAAAGTGATGAAACGCTATTATTCTGTAAAAATAACAACTGAGCGGAATTACGAATGTAGTAAACTGCGATTGCGTTGAACCCATATTGAGCAGAACCACGAATAGGTTGAATCCCGATTGCGTTAAAATAGCGGCTGTGTGGAATCAGCAATGTAGTAAAGTGCAGTTGCGTAGAACCCATATTGTGTAGAATCACGAATAGGTTGAATCCCGATTGCGTTAAAATAGCGGCTGTGTGGAATCACGAATGTAGTAAACTGCAGTTGTGGAACCCATATTGTGTAGAATCACGCATAGGTAGAATCGCGTTTGTGTAATCGATCGCATAATCCCTTATGGGGGGCACCCTACCCAATGGTAGCGACCTAGGGGATATATGTACATATAGTTTAGGTCCCAATAGTTTAAGCTAGGTTTAATTCGATCATAAGTTTGTTAAGGTTTAGTTTACGAGTATATGTACTTGTCGCGGCCCTAGCATGATCTACAGGGGAAGCGGGGGCGAGACGGGCCTAACCAGTTTAGATAACCCTTCCACGGCCGCTGCCGCGCCGCCACCGCCGAGCTCCCTTCTCTTGCTTCACCGACCGCGCATGCGACACACGCTGCGCACATACGGCTCGCGCATACCATTTTTTTATTATTTAAATTAACCAACTATTGTGGAACCTTGAATTACAACAAAGTATCGAACATCACGCCTTCTTTATTTTTCTACTGAGACCCCGAGTCTTAACATGGTGACCCCGACGTGATAAACGTGATCTTACGTAATTCGCCGCCATTGTCCACGCCGCGAGCCACACCTTCGAGAAAACGAAGAAGAGGTCAGAAGAGAGCCATGAGACCCCGAGTCTTAACATGTCATGCCATGGCGACGTGATTTTATTTTGTTTTGTTTTTTCTCTAATAAAAAAATATATACTTAAAACATTCCGCACAATCTGCCACAGTACAAAAACACTCCTTAAATACAGTTTCCTATGCTGCCTTAATAGATTATGGTGATGTACTATACCAACGTAACTTGCGAAGATGTGGTTGGTGCAGTGGTAAAGCGGCTGCCTTCTGAGCTGGTGGTCCCAGGTTCGAATTCCGGCCAGGGCAAATATTTGTATGATGAACTCGAATATTGGGCTCTCGAGTACTCGAGTATTTTATTTATCTATACAGGGTGTCCCGCGACTATGCCACATGGAGGGGAAGTACCTTAAGACTACAGTATAGCTTCGCGATCCTAACGAAATAGGTATTTACGAAAACGCATGCTGTCGCTCGAGAGCGCTCACCCCCCGGCATCGCGCACAACACATACAAATCGCCTCACGCACACATCGAAGCATGACACAGCGCTCTGCTACCTGCTGCTAGGCTAGTTTGACGATCGGATTGACAAGCGATTGCGATAAATAAAGGTGGACTGTTTTGTTTTCTTGCGTACCTACGGATAGTGAATTGTTGTGGTGTGACTGAAATTCCGATATTATAAAGAAGTATTTTATTTATTTATGTAATTGTTAGTAACGAGTATGTACCTACAAGCTAAATTAATTTTTGATAAATCAGTTTGTTCCCGATGTACCGGTAGGATGTAAATGACTGACATTTTTTATTGTAATATTATTTAGGTATTTCAAATGAAATGAAATGAAATGAAATGAAATATTATTTATTTGCAATAGATATAGTTTTCATAGTGGTCTTGAGATTTATATCGTTTCATATATCTAGACTTAAATAAGTCATGCAAATGTTTTTACAAAGGACATACACAATAAGTACTAATTTGACCTCGCAAGTCAGTATATAAACGCAAAATTTGTGAGCTGCTGTTGACATTTTTATGAACTACTTAACTAAATTATACTTATTCTACCTATGTGATACATCAAAATACTCTTTCATATTGTAAAAACACTTTCCAACAAGCCACGAGAACAGTTGGTACTTAAATTTATTAGATGGTAGTTGCTTGAACCGATTTGGTAGGTGGTTATAAATTTTTATACACATCGCATAGCAATTTCTACCCTTCATTGTCGTGTGCATTTTCGGAGCAACCAGTCTGTCTGGGTACCTGGTGTTAAAGTTAACAGTATCACTTTTTTTCTTAAACAGTTCGGTATGGAGTTTTACAAACATGCTGACCTCGAGAATATACATTGAATACACCGTCAACAATTCTAGTTCGATAAATGAGCTTTTACAGGATGTGCGAGAAGAAAGATTTGCAATTGCCCTAATGCATTGTTTTTGGGCTATAAAAGTACGGTCTATATGAACTGAATTCCCCCAAATTAAAATTCCGTAACGTAGATTAGACGCCACAAAACCATGGTAAGCTTTTAATGTGGTTTTCCTATCCGTTATTCGTGGCAGTCTCCACAAAACATATGCAAATCTATTTATTTTTGAGCACACTTTATGAACATGCAGTTTCCAGTCACAGTGATCATCAAGCACAAAACCAAGGAAAGTAGTGTTATCACATTCTACCAAAGTGTGGTCGTTGTAAGTTACTGATAATTTTCCCTTAATACCGCGATGATTTATGAATTGAATGTACTTTGTTTTACTTAAATTAACATTTAGATTATTGTTTTGTAACCATTTTATAATCTTACTGACGGTATTATTAATTTCATTATTGTAGTTAAGCATTTCTGTCTCGGTGATTACTATCGATATGTCGTCCGCAAATAGTATACAATCGTGCACAGTAACTGATGGCAAGTCATTGATATAAAGCAAGAACAGCAGGGGACCAAGAATAGTCCCTTGCGGTACACCTACTTTATTCAGCTGAGCGTCCGACCTGTAGATATCTTCTATTTTGTCAGTGCTGGTCCCTGTGATTTCGACTATTTGGGATCGGTCACTGAGATAGCTTGCAAGCCATTCACGTACCATACCTCTCAAACCGTAAGCTTCACATTTTCTTAATAATAATTTATGTGAGACATGGTCAAATGCTTTGCTCATATCGAAGAAAAGAGCCATTGTTTTAATTTTCATGTCTACGTTGTTAATAATTTTATTAATAAGGTTAAAGGCAGCTGACGTAGTGGATTTTCGTTTCTGAAAACCATGTTGCTGAATGCATAGTATTCCGCATTTATTAATAAAATTCATTAAGCGACTATGCATGGCCTTCTCTACGACTTTAGCTAGGATTGGTACTAGCGCAATTGGTCTATAATTATTAGGTTGCATTCGATCTCCCGTTTTATAAATGGGCTTTATAATAGATATTTTTAATTTATCGGGAAATGTGCCTTGTAGATAAGTCAGGTTTATCAAATGAGATAAGACGGGAGCTATGATGTCGCCAGTTATTTTAATAATATTTGTTGTAATACTGTCGTAACCTACAGAGCTTGTGTTGTTTAGTGTCTTAATTATACGTAATATTTCATTAGGATTTGAAGGCGAAAGAAACATGTTACTTAATATTGTTAGATTTTACTGAGTAATTGTAGTTGCTGTTTAAGTTATTCCCAGTATTTGTGAGTTTGATGAAGTGTTCATTGAAGGCATTAGCTATGTCTTTAGGGTCATTAATGATATTTTCGTCATATATTAGTTTATCAATGTTATTCCTTTTTATGTTTGTTTTACCCATATCTTGTTTTATTATGTCCCAGCTAGCTTTTGAGACATTTTTGGCTCTTAGTATTGATCTTTTATTTTCTTTTTTCCTGGATGTAATTATACATTTTTTAAGTAATTTATTGTAATTATTGTATTTAAGTTTATTTTCTTGTGTTCTATTCTGATAATATATGTATCTTAGACGACGTTTAGTGTTAAAAGCAATCCTAATTCCCCTCGTTATCCATTTTGTACCATTCTGTGAATTTTTAATTTTAATTTGAAATATTGGAAAGCATAAGTCGAAGAGTAGGGTATACATTTCGTGAAATTTGTTAAACGCAACATTGGCATCCATTTCGGAGTACACTTCATACCATGATACACTCATTAAGCTGGATCGAAATTTTCTAATATTATCCTGGCTAAAGTCTCGTCTCTTAATGAATTTAAATCTTGGAGGAATGTATTTTCCTTGTATTGGTACATAAAGCAATTGGGCAGTATGATCAGAGAGGCCTAATGGAAGGACTTGGCCTTTCGCGTCAGAAACATTTGATATCATTTGGTCAATACAAGCATTTAACCTTGTAGGAGTTTTTATATGAATTTGAAAATTGTTATTTTGTATTATTCTGTAAAATTCATTGAGTATCGATGATGGCTTCTTTAAATCGATATTAAAGTCGCCTACTATCATTATCTTATTAGTTTTAGCTCTATTGCTAATAGTTTTTAATAGGTGCTCCAGCTTTGATAAAAACTCTTTAGTATTTGAATTAGGAGTCCTGTAGACACAAATAAGGATACATTTTAAATCAGGAATGAGTACACCACAAATTTCAAAATTAAATTCATTTTTTAACTCATTTATGAAAACTAAAGGCTTGGTTTCTAAATAGTCTCTACATAATATACAGGTTCCTCCTCTTTTTTTCTCTCTTGAGAACCAAGCTGCTAGCTTGAAGCCATTAATATTAATATTTGCTTCGTCACCTATTTTTACAAAGGTTTCTGATATACAAATCAGGTCTATGTACTTTCCTTCTTTCACATCTAGATCATGTAGGGAGACTTGGAGTAGATCTTTTTTCATTAATAACCCTGCTATGTTTTGGTGGAGGACCAACAAAGTTTCATTACTCTCGAAAAAACAATCATCTGTTTGAGTACTCGTGGAAATATTCTTATGATTTACCGTATCTTCTTTAAGTGGCAAGTTACAATTACAATTATGATTGCTTTCATCGACAGCATCGACATTTTTATTGAAGAAGTCGATTTCACTGATACAGACCTTCAAGTCCATAAAAATTTGTCGCATGGCTGTGTTATTTATGAAACCTGAAACTTTATTAAACATTTTGCTTGAATATTCCACATTTTTGTTGGTATCAAGCACGTAAGCATATTGGTATTTACAAACTTCAGAATACAGCAGATTATTAAAATATTCCACGCGTTTATTGAAAAGAAGCCCATATTTGTGGACTTTAAAATTTGGTAAGCAAATAATGACGTTAGTGTGCTTGATTTGTTCCAATTTATATCTTATTAAACTAACAATGTCATGATAATTTACAGTGTCTTTGAAGTCGGCCGCACCAACTAAAATGATACAATAATCATTGAATGTAAATTTTTCAAGTTTTGAGTTTATACCATCCAGCAAGTGAGAGATTCCGGCGTCAGTCTTGATGTAGTGACTTATTTCATGGGAACTGAAGGTATTTCTTGCCGTTTGCAAAATCTTATTTCTATTGTTGTTGCTTATTAGGCAAATTTTCTTTAATACCGGGAGACAAGAATCCATTTCCCCTTTCTCCTCATTTCTTTGTGTAGTAATCGTTGATTTATTTAAAACGGAGAAAGGCTGTTGTAAAGGCGTGAGTACTGGCTCTTCGCGGGGGGTAGTTACTGGCGATGGCGGAGTTGGAGTACTTGAAGCCTCAGGTGGTAGTTGTTTCAACGGCAGTGCAGGTTCATCTTGTACAGAACATGCTGGAGAAAGTAGCTGCGGCGTGTCGTCATCGCTATCCAGCACCTCCGTTCTTTTGTTTTTAAGAACTCGTAGGTAGGTCTTTTTTTATCGGGGTTAGTTTCCTTAAGGGCCCCTTATCTGTCAGCAATTTTTTGTATATCTCTGCCTTTTTCTGTTGATCTTCAACAGTTTTCCGCAGTTTACCTATCTCGGTGTTAAGGCAGTCAATTTCCTCATTGGCGCTAGCTAGCTGTATAGATAGAGAACTAACTTGTGATTTTAGCTCGTGAACTTGCAAGGTTTCAGAGGACGTTATATTTGGAAGGCTATGTGAACTGATATCTAATTCAGTGTTTCCCTTGCAATCAAAATCTGACTCTGGATCTGAAAGTATTTCCTGTGTAATATGCTGTACTAATTGCTTCGGTTTTCTTAGAGTTATATTGTCCTGATTCCAAGTCTCTAGTTTCGGTGTATCGGCAGTGGATCTGCTACAGGGGGGTGCTAAAATTATAGGTGTTAACTGGTTTCTGGAGACATCAGGTTTACTTTCATTTTTTTTTTCTATTATTTGTGAGTCACTTTGTACCTTAGGCAGCTTCGTTAATGAACTGGAAGGGACAGCATTTGCAGGAAGGTTTGTCTGCTTATTAGTTTTTTGCAGACACTTTGAGCATTTCCATAACTTGCGATCTTCAGGTGTCATTAAATCGTAGCGCTTATCCGTCACAATTTTTGTGCATAAAATGTGGAATGCAGACGTACATGGCGTACAATAAAGAAAATGCTTGTCTTTTATTTCTTTGGAGCAGGTTTTACAAGTTGTTTTACTAATTGGTGCCATTTTATTTAAACTGCAGGTTTCTGAACGCAGCGCTTTTTCCAGTGATAAGAATGTGCGTAAATCGGAACGTGCAGTGCTTGATATTTTGCTATGGCAACACTGTGTAGTTTTGTTGTTGGCGCTGTGTAGCTGTCAAGCGACAGTTGTCAAATGCATCCAATCAGCTGGTGCCGGAACAGTGATGTTTACTTGAAAATGTAGTTAGTATCCCGTTATTTAGTAATTTTCAAACAGTGTGTAGTGTTTAACGGCTAACTTGCGTATCTTACCGAGATGTTAGATTGTTTTCCTGCACGTAACTTCGGGTTTCTTGTGAAGGATAATGTCACACAGGTTTGTAACCTTAAAATCGGTTCACTTTCGCTAACTTTTAACTAGTTTATGTGACTATAGAAATTAAAAAGTATAGAGCTTCTTAGTTAGATGTTTACTTGGCTAGAGTTGCCAGTGTAATTTATATAATGAGTAACTGATATTTACGAAACAAAACATTTTTTATTTGACTTTATTATTGTGTACGAAAGTACATAATTATTATACTTAGGTACTTATAATGTTTACATGATATCGGAGTTACTATGTCTGATTCCGCCAGACACAAATTGAATTTCCCACGGGCCCATGTGATGGAAAATTATCAAAGCAATCTTGCCTAGCGCGAAACAATGGAACGCGATACGCGCCCTATGTACTTAACCTAACTTGATCTACGTTGCTAACCTGGATGTCAGCCGAATCTCTTCCCGGCCGCAAGTATGTGTTTCTGCTTTGTATAAAGTGTATGTATGTTTTACTTGCAACCATAAACGACGTCCCGGTCTGCGCCGCCGCCGCTCCGATCTCGTCAGCAAAACACCAAACACAGTTCACACTGTAGTAGTCCTTATATCACTCTAAATAACAATCCTTGGGGCGCCCGAAGCAGCCCACCGTACAAGGAATTGCACCGTATCTCAACACTTTCCGTTAAAGCGTAAACCTTCCAAAAAATCGCCCGAAACCACGGAGGTTATAATGTTCAAGACCCGTTACGTTAATAGCAATGGCGCCGGCAGCGTCCGCCGGCGACAGCGCGCGCGCTCGAAGCGCCGTGACAGAAAAATGAACTAACTGATTGTGTGGCCAGTGGGTAAAAACCTATCGATTCTGAACAACCACCCGCCCCGGACCGACCCTTCGTCGGTCCGCTCAAACTCCCGGTAGTCGGGATAACGTTGAAACCGCCCGTCTAAGGATCGAGTCCCTCACTTGTACATCTGCGATCCGTGGAGACCCATCCTTGCCCGCTATCAAGTTAACGATGCGCCCCCGTCGCCAGCACAACGGTGATAGGTTAGCATCCTTAACCAGTACGAGGTCTCCAACGCACGGTGGGGTCGTCCTGTCCGTCCACTTAACGCGTTGCTGAAGAATGTGCAAATACTCAAGCGACCATCGCTTCCAAAAATTTTGAGTCATTTGCTGCAGCATCTGATACCGTGACAACCTATACAACTTAACATCCGTATACGGATACTCCGGCAAGGCGTTGAGTGGTTGGCCAATCAAAAAATGACCTGGGGTAATGGCCTCCAGGTCATTCGGGTCAGCGCTCAACGGACACAAGGGGCGCGAATTTAAAACTGCCTCAATTTTGCAAAACACCGTTGACAACTCCTCGAAAGAGAGGATCGTTGAGCCGATGACCCGATACAAATGAGTCTTGGCAGACTTAACCACTGCCTCAAATATTCCACCCCAGTGGGGGCATCCAGGTGGACTGAAATACCACGAAATGCCCCGACTGGCGATGGCCGTGCCGATCTCTCGCTCATTTTGACTTAAAAATAATACAATTTCCTTTAGACAACGATCGGCGCCCTTGAAGTTGGTACCACAATCCGATCGTATCAAGGCCGGTATCCCCCGTCGAGAAACGAATCGGTCCAGCGCTGCCAAGAAGGCCTCCGTAGAGAGATCAGCTACCATTTCCAAATGAACGGCCTTGGTCGCCAGACACACGAAGACGCACAAATATGCCTTAACCGACTTCGCATTGCGAAGGCGTGATGTCTTGACCATGAAAGGCCCCGCGAAGTCTGTCCCCACACCAGCAAACGGCCGAGCTTCCGTAACTCGGTCGGGCGGGAGATCTCCCATTTGTGGCTGCATTGTGGCTGCCTTAAGCCGGTAACAAGGCAAGCAACGAAACACAACGCTCCGTATCACTCTCCGTGCCGACAAAATCCAGAACTCCCGCTGCAAAATGCCCAGCAGAGTGTTGCAGCCTGCATGTGAATTCCTGATGTGACGGTCCCAAACCAACAGCTCCACCAGAGCTCCCTTCTTGGGAAGAATTAAAGGATGCCGCGCTGAATAGGGCAATTCGGCATTCCGTAGTCGGCCTCCCACCCGGAGCATTCCGTGCTCATCAATAAACGGGTTGAGGCGGACAAGGCTCTTCTTCATTCTGCCCACGCCAGTCCGCAAAATCCTAAGTTCATCCTGGAACTCATTCCCCTGAATGACCCCCACCCAACGTGAGAGAGCCCTTTGCTGCTCCTCAGGTCCCATTACAGGTGACAGGTTGCGCTGTGCAGCAGGGCTTCGACAATTATGGAAAAACCGCATTATCCATCCCGTGACTCGAAGTAGCTTCCCTAGTGAGCTATACCGTTCCAAAAGAGTGTGGTCCACTGCCACAGACTCCACTGTAGTCACATTGACTCTCAGACCCTGGTCAGGGGGTAGTGGCTGGCGTCCGCAGTCATTGAAAGGCCACTCCGTATGTGGCCGCTCCAGCCATTGAGGCCCCCACCAGAGAGAATGCTCAACCAGAGCAGGCGCCGGGCAGCTGCGACTCGAGCAGTCTGCCGGGCTAACTTCACCTGGAACATGTCTCCAGACCAGAGGAGTCTCCGAGTTATTTATCTGTGACACTCGGTTGGCCACAAATACCTCAAGCGTATGGACCGAAGTCTGCAGCCAGCACAACACGATCTGGCTGTCCGTCCATGCGTAAACCGTGTCATTCAGATCCATCGTGCCACGCAGGTTCTGCGCCACATGGTTTAGGAGACGGGTCAGGAGCGCGGCACCCGCCAATTCCATCTTCGGAATCGTCCACCGGGTCCGAACAGGCGCAACCTTGCTCTTGGCCATGACCAAGCGTACAACGCCCTCGCCAGAAGTCTCACCTGTTCTCAGGTAGATCGCGGCCGCGTACCCTTTCTCAGAAGCATCGCAGAACCCATGCAGGGTCACCCTGGCTCCCGCCTGAGGGAGCAGTTTGCGCGGGATCTCAATTTCTTTAATATGCGGCAATGTGGTCACGAATGCCGTCCACTCGTGCAGCAGCTCGTCCGTGAGCTGCTCATCCCAGCCTAGTTGGGCCAACCAAAGCTTCTGCATGAAGAACTTTGCCATGAACGTGACCGGAGACATCCAACCATTCGGGTCGAACGTTCGTGCGATAGTCGAAAGGACTGATCGCTTGGTCCAGGTCTTCGACAGCAATTCGGCCTCACAATTGTATGTGAAGACATCCTGAGTCGGTCGGTACTGGACCCCCAAAATTGCCAACGCATGAGGATTATCCGAGTCCTCAAACAAATGCGGGTCTTGTTGGTGCTCAACTGGTAGTCCTGCCAGCACCTCTGGGCAGTTTGACAGCCACTTCCTGAGTTCATAGCCACCGGAGGCCATGAGCGCCACCAATTCATCCCTTAGGATGAGCGCCTGCTCAATGCTGTCCGTGCCCGTACAAATGTCATCCACGTAGACATCCCGGTCGATGACTGTAGCTGCGCGAGGGAAGCGCAGCCGTTCCTGGTCAGCCAGCTCTCGTAGCGTCCGCATCGCTACATACGGGCTGGGCTTTAATCCGTACGTGTTCGTGTTCAGCTCATACGTGATCATCGGTTCTTCTGGGCTCTCTCGCCACAATATCAGCTGGAACCGACGGTCATCCGCATGGATCTCCGTTTGGCGAAACATCATCCTCACATCCGTAACGAAGACAACTTGGTGTCTCCTGAAGTCCGTTAGAATGTCTGCAATGTCTCTGGTCAACTTAGGACCAGCGTGCAGGCATTGATTCAGAGACACCCCGTTAGATGTCGCCGCGCTCCCGTCGAACACGACCCTGATCTTGGAGTCAGGTGTCTTCAGGACTGCATGATGAGGCAATACGTAGTGCTCCTCACAACGCGAGTCTACCCTGGATACTGACATGTGACCCAAAGCCAAATATTCACGCATGAACTCAACATACTTTCGCCGAAAGTTGGAGTCCCGTTTCATGCGCCTTTCCATGGCCATCATCCGTTTCTCAGCCAGGCCCCTGGAGCTCCCCAGCGGAGGTCGCGTCGATAGAAACGGTAGCCGTGTCATAAATCTGCCCGACGGGAGGCGCACCGTGTTGCACTGATAAAATGTCTCGCACTCCTCGTCCAGTGGGTTTGTCCTGGGAGCTGTGGGTGGCTCTTCTGTTGCCCAGAACCTTTGCAGGACCTCCGATAACACGCTGCCGTAGTATATGTTGCTATAATCCGTTGCGTCCTGTGGTCCCCGTACTGGGCCCAATAATGCGTACCCACCTGCGGTACACACGGCCACCAACCCGTTTGGTTGCAGCTCCCGCTTACCGCTCCGCAGCAGCTTCCCGAGGACGTCAGTTCCAAGTAAGACGTCCACCCGTCCGGGAATCGCGAAGTGAGGGTCGGCCAACTCCAATCCATTGGTCAGCTCCTTTACCGCCGGCGGTAACCGTACCGAAGGAAGAACCCCGACCACTTCATCTAAAACAATAGCCGTGGCCTTCACCCGCGTGATCGATGCCGAGTCACCCATCTCAAACAGGAGGTCCGTCTGACCCCTGATGTGAGGCACCTGATTGCCACCTATACCTATTGCGCCATCCCGTGATGGCTCCAACCTGAGGCCCAGCCTGGCCACTAGGCGGCTGGACACGATACAACCTTGTGCCCCCGAATCCAGTAGTGCCCTCACTGGCACTGGCTGTCCATCCGTGCCCCTGACGGTAATCACGGCCGTCGGTAATAATACCGTCACTGGCGGGGTGGGCACGACGGATGAACAGACTGCTAATTGCTAGCAGGAATAGAATAGAATAGAATAGAAATGTTTTATTTGCTAGAATACTACAAAACATGTGGTACAAGGTCTAAAGGTACATCAGTAAAGTATTCTGTCGAGGAACGACATGCAAAAATGTGTTTACATAACAATCATGTGAAAAACATGCAAAATATATTCTAAGTACAACTAAACAACGTCAATTATGCGAACTATATTCTAAAAACTCTTTTATACTATAAAAACAATGTTCAATAAGCCATCTGGTAATTTCTTTCACAAATTTACTATACTCCATTTGCCTTATACATTCTGGGATATTGTTGTATATTGATATGCACATATTATAAACATTTTTACGATAAATAGCAGAACGACACGGAGGTTGATACAGTAGGCTTTTGTACTGGGATCTCTGCTTGCCAACAAAAACATCTGACCTAGTTTTAAAGAATTCTGGATGTTTCTTGACAAATATACACACTTTCCTAATGTACATGCATGGAAGTGGCAAGATTTTTAGATTTTTAAAGATTGGCCTGCAGCTATCAGTGTACGAGATATTGGCTATTGCACGAACGCACTTTTTTTGTCTAACAAAGGCCCTTATTATGTCGACTGAATTTCCCCAAAGCAATAGCCCATAGTTCAGCAATGAAGATGCATAGCCATGATACGCCGTGACAGCAGCATCAGCTGAAACAGTCATTCTTAGTTTCTTTATGGCAAATACAAAACTGTCTAGCTTAGTACAAACAAAATCAACATGGTGTTTCCAATTAAAATTTTTGTCGATATGTATACCTAAAAATTTAACTTCATCACAACTGGTTATTTCCGTATTATTAAAATTAACACTCAATTGACAAGTTCGAGTATTGTATGATTGGAATTGCATAAAATGAGTTTTACTGAAGTTAACTTGAAGGCAATTTCTACTTGTCCATAGGCATATGTCTGCTAATGCATTATTTATGGAATCTTCATACGAAGAATCGTTTGAAGAAAACTTATTGCCTTTCACCATCACGGTCGTGTCATCCGCAAATAGAATGCACTTTTGACTAGTTGCTTGTGGTAAGTCATTAACGTAAATTAGAAAAAGCAATGGACCCAGGTTACTCCCCTGGGGCACTCCGCGCTTATTTTCTCTATAATCAGACACAAAATTCTGTTTTACAAAACTTTTTCCAATTTTTACAATTTTTGATATCTCCGTACGTTGTTTTCTGCCATCCAAGTAAGTTTTAAACCAAGCAAGTGGAGGACCCCTGACCCCATAGGTCTCTAGTTTCCTCAAAAGTATGTTGTGGTTGACACTATCAAATGCCTTGCTGAGATCTAAAAATATTGACATAATTGGTGATTTATTATTAATGGCTTCCGTAACAAACCTAATAAAATTAAAACACGCCAATTCCGTAGATCGACCCTTCCTGAATCCAAACTGATTAGGCTCAAGTATATTTTGCTTATCTAGGAAATCTGTTAACCTAACGCACATGGCCTTCTCCAGGATTTTAGAAATAACAGAAACTAATGTGATGGGCCTATAATTATTGAGGTTGCTGCGGTCACCTTTTTTATACAAAGGTTTAATTTTTGAAATTTTAAGTTGATCTGGAAATATACCTTGTTGAAATGAAAGATTTATAATGTGCATCAAAGGATAACTCAGGTGGGCAGCGTTCCGCTTTAGTAAGTTGGTTGTTATGTTATCATAACCACAGGAATTACTTTTGTTCAGTGACATGATTATCTTATAGACCTCCCTCTCGCCTACAGGTTTTAAAAACATAGAAGATGGGTTGCTCTTACTACAAGTCAAGTTAGGTAAAGTTTGATTACTACTTTCGTCACGATTTAAAATGTCAATAAAATAATTATTAAATAAATTGCAAATGTCTTGTGGGTTATTGATAATCTTGTCATTGAATTGTATAGAATTAAAATCATTATAGCTATCATTTTTACATGTCATTGAAGAAATTATGTTCCATGTGGCTTTACATTTATTTTTATGTGCCATAATGTGCCTGTTATTTACAATTTTTTGCGAAGCATTAATACATTTCTTCAGGAGGGAATTGTAGGTTTTAAGTTTCCGTCTATTATCGTTTTTATTGAAATGTATTGATCTTGCTTTGAGATATAACTTACGTTTAGTATTACATGATTTCCGTATTCCTTTAGTCAGCCACCTAATTTTATTCTGACGGCTGCTTACCTTGACTCTTATCAAAGGAAAACACAGTTCGTAGAGTAGGCACAAAAACTCGTAGAACGAAGTGAAAGCATCACCAAAATCATTAGCAGACAGTACATCGGAAAAAGATAGTGCCACAATGCAGTCAGAAAATTTGGTTATGTTTTCTTTACAATAATCCCTTTTATACTCAAACCAATTAAAATAATTTTTAATCTTGCGTACTTTTATGTCGACAGTCTGAGCCGTGTCATGGTCTGACAGACAAAGATCGTGTGTGTCTGCTTTAATGCGTTTTAAATTACTGGCTATTTGATCTAGACAAGCCTGGCCTCGGGTTGGAGCGTTGACATGCGTCCTAAAATCATAGTTCATAAGTACACCTTTAAGATCTTTTGTGTATAGGTTGTCTTTTAAAATGTCTATGTTCCAGTCTCCACAAATTACAATCTTTTTTTTCTTATATTTTGAGGTCAAATTTAAAAGTAACATATTCAATTTATGTAAGAAGATATTTATGTGCGATTTTTTTGGTTCAGGAATTCTATATATAACTACAACTATAATATCTAATCCTATGATCTCAGTTCCACAGCATTCAAAATAATAGGCGCCATTAGTGCCACACCACTGGGTGCACGCCTTACCCCAACATCCCCTTTTCGGGCGCGCTCGATATCCGCTGCCGCTTGGATGATACTCATCACCATATCACCGCACTGGTCTACATTGCGTTGCACCACTTCAACAGCCTGGGTCCGACTTTCCCCAGTCTCCTCTTCGTCAATACGGGCCAAATATTCGGCATGCAATTTCAATACCGCGTCATACCTTTCATCTACCTGTCGCGCGCGCGACAACAATGCGTCCTCGCGATCCGTACGACCAATTAACGTAACGACTAATGAAAACCATCTTATTTCCGATTTGACCCTTGACGCGACCGTTTTAACTACTGAGGGAGCCATGGTACCAACCTCGATAACGCGGATCAATAAAATAATATAACCCGAAAACAAATTAATTAATTAATTAATTTGGGTGAATAATTTTGTCCGTGGAACCCCGATTTTCGACAATAACAATCCGTTTTCGTACCAAACGCGACAACTTCAAAGTTATTCACCCAACACCAATATATTACGCAAAGGAAAACAACACTAAATGTATTTAAATTAAATGTATTTTGAGTGAATAATAGTTCAGCGGAACCCCAATTATTAATTACTTATTAATACGTTTCTCCGTATCGAAACGCAACTATATTTACTTTATTCACTCAACTAACATTTAATTGAAAGTAATAACTAATATTCTTATAATTTAGTTACTCTTAATTACGCAAATGCAACTTAACGTTAATAGATTGGAATGCGAACCAAGCGCAATCCACCCTCAAATTTCAATTATGATTTTGATGCTAACTAAATTACTTATTCGAACGTAAATGAATCAAATATCTTTTCTGTGGATATGAACCACGCTCTGCTACCAAAATTTGATTCCGCCAGACACAAATTGAATTTCCCACGGGCCCATGTGATGGAAAATTATCAAAGCAATCTTGCCTAGCGCGAAACAATGGAACGCGATACGCGCCCTATGTACTTAACCTAACTTGATCTACGTTGCTAACCTGGATGTCAGCCGAATCTCTTCCCGGCCGCAAGTATGTGTTTCTGCTTTGTGTAAAGTGTATGTATGTTTTACTTGCAACCATAAACGACGTCCCGGTCTGCGCCGCCGCCGCTCCGATCTCGTCAGCAAAACACCAAACACAGTTCACACTGTAGTAGTCCTTATATCACTCTAAATAACAATCCTTGGGGCGCCCGAAGCAGCCCACCGTACAAGGAATTGCACCGTATCTCAACACTTTCCGTTAAAGCGTAAACCTTCCAAAAAATCGCCCGAAACCACGGAGGTTATAATGTTCAAGACCCGTTACGTTAATAGCAATGGCGCCGGCAGCGTCCGCCGGCGACAGCGCGCGCGCTCGAAGCGCCGTGACAGAAAAATGAACTAACTGATTGTGTGGCCAGTGGGTAAAAACCTATCGATTCTGAACAATGTCTTTCTAGGGTTCCGTAGTCTACTAGGAATACTTTTTGACTACTTTTTTTATATGTTTCTAGTGCCTTAGCAATAATTGATTGTGTGGGAATTGTGTGCAAGACGTGTTAAAGGTTTACTTTTTAAAATATAAAGTTAAATTGGAAGTAAATAATACGGATATTTTTAAAATATTTTTTTAATCACTGATTCTAATTTTGGTGGTTTTTTTAGTAATTTGAAAGTCACCAAAATTGCTTGATGCCACCAGAATTGTTAATTTTGTATATCATTTCACATTTTTTATCGTCTATTTCGCATTTCCAAAACTTTTGACTCGGTGAATTTATTTGAAGTCAAGAATAAACAAAATACATCTAATATTACAAGCTGTCGGTGAGGGTAATCTTAGCTTAGATATTATGCTGGTAGCGGATTTTATAGCTCCTATCCTTTCCTTTATTACTATTTTTTCTTTCTCCTCTGGCACGTTTCCTACAATTTGGAAATGCACCCATGTGATTCCTCTCCCTAAAACCCCTAATCCGTCGTACTTTTCGCAGTATCGTAGTCCTATGTCCATTCTTCCCGTCTTATCTAAAATCATTGAATCCTTTGTAAAGCGACGTCTCTCATCACATCTAAATAGACTTAACTTATTTAATTCTTTAGCACAACCACCGCTTTGGTTAAGATCACCGACGACATTCGTCTTAATATAGAATATAGAAAAGTGACTATATTGGTGCTCCTTGATTTTAGTAGTGCTTTCAACACTGTTGATTTTGATATACTTCTCAGTTTACTTAGTACTTTAAATATATCTTCAACTTCACTGTCCTGGTTTCGTGATTACCTCTTTGGGAAGGAACAGCGGGTTCGAGTTGATGACCGATTTTCTAGCTGGTGTGAACCGTCTGCTGGTGTCCCCCAAGGGCGCATACTCTCTCCATCGGAATCACCAAGTCACTCTCCTCCTCGTTCCATCTCTATGCAGACGATTTGCAGCTTTATGCGGCGACCAGCATTGAGGATTTTGGGTCCTTGGTTTCGCAAATCAATTCAGACCTAGAATCAATCCGTGCTTGGGCTTGATCCTTTGGTTTGATGAAGAATGCTAAGAAGTCGCAGGCTATTGTCGTTGGAAGCCCACATTTTATTTCCAAGCTTTCAGATCAAGCTAAGCCAGTTATTTTCTTTGATGGTACGCCTATACCTTGCTCTTCTACTGTAAACAAATTTGGCATTATTATGGATTAAACTTTGTCATGGGCACCTCTTATTTCTGAGATCAGTAGGAAACTTTTCGCGTCCCTTCATTCATTGAGGTGTCTGCAGAATTTCCTTCCTCTTCATACGAAGATCATGCTTGCCCGCTCACTTTTGCTTTGGTCTCCACAAGTTTGATCATGTCTCAATACCGCGCTCAACTAAAATGGCTCCCGATCCGTCAGCGCAGATACTATGTTCTTTGTCTTTTGTATAATGTCCTTGTCATTCCTTCTTCTCCTCCTTACCTTGCAGAGAAGTTCTTTTACATGGCGGATGGTAGTGGCCATCGCCTGCGGTCAAGTGCGAATCTGGATCTATCTATCCCACTGCATAGATCTCATGTTTACGATGTGTTTTTTTCTGTGCGCGCCGTGAAATTATGGAATAAATTGTCTCCCGCCCTAAGGTACACGCAGTTCGTAGCATCACTCAAGGGGAAGTTACAGAAATTGTGGCTGTCGAACGAATGATTAGGTTGCTGTTTTTGTTATAATTATGATATTTATGATTATATTTATGTTATATGTATTTATATAGATAATACGTAATATGTATCCCACCAAAAACATTCTGTAAAAAACTAGCCAAGTCTCGATGGAGCTGCTTGTTTATCTCTAAAAAGTAATGAAATCTAGACAAAGTCATACCAAGTCTAAGGTTCCTTACTGCGATTTCTTTATTATTATAGTTAATGCTGTGTGACTAGGCCGTTGAAGGGTACACCAGTATGGGCTATTATCTCGCTTAACAAACATAGGTAGTTACAACAGATATAACATTACGTGTAAACAAAATTGACTTATAGCGGTTCTGGCCACAGATTGGTGCAATGGTGTCATGGAGCACCTGGTTTTGTACCCTTGTGTACCCTTCAACGGCCAAGTCACACAACATTAACTATAATAATAAAGAAATCGCAGTAAGGAACCTTAGACTTGGTATGACTTTGTCTAGATTTCATTACTTTTTAGAGATAAACAAGCAGCTCCATCGAGACTTGGCTAGTTTTTTACAGAAT
This sequence comes from Apotomis capreana, assembly GCA_947623375.1. Taxonomy (NCBI): domain Eukaryota; kingdom Metazoa; phylum Arthropoda; class Insecta; order Lepidoptera; family Tortricidae; genus Apotomis; species Apotomis capreana. The sequence goes on from OX392521.1 coordinate 12,123,960, forward strand.
GTTTTTGGTGGGATTTCACTTCTTTTTGTAGAAACGTGGGCATATTGTTTTATAACAACCTGCTAATTCACTTTAGCAAACCTCACGAAATAATAAGCGAAATCAACGAAATGCAAATAATCCCTCCTAATCCCTAGCTAACGTTTCCAAGCGCAGTAGAAGAATGTCGTAAACGACTGTAACGCGGCCGGTTGCCACTTCGCCATATAAGATTATCGGAAAAACAAACGACGGCGCGTTTTAAAATACAGTCAGCGCCATCTAGCGACGTGTGCGGCGGGTATCACCGCCACTCTTAGTCCAATGCATTATATTTTGACCAAATTTTGAGCGAAATTAATATTTTCGTGTAATTTGTTTATTTAATTTGTGTAATGTTCGAGTAGAATAAAGTTAATCGTTCGACTATTTCTTCTTGTAAACTTGTAAGTATAAGTATAAAATCCAGTCTAGTCTTGTCCAGAGTTTTCCTTTAATTTTATTTATATGCGTATTAAAAGCAGAAGGGGAGGCATTCGCCCAGCGGGTACGTATTACAATGCCGAAGTTCAAAATACCGAATATCATAAGACCTATATGGACGGAAGGCCGAAAATTAAAATGACGAATGTTTATTTGACCGAAAGTTTAAAATCCCGAAAGAACGTTTGATCGAAAGGATGAAATACCGAATATTATAATCCCGAAGACTGTAAACCCGAAGAATGTAATCCCGAAGACTGTAATCCCGAAAATTATAATCCCGAAGACTATGATCCTGCCTGAAGGTTGTAATCCAGAATATTATTTAAACTCTCGAGAATTATCTCGTATTTCTGTAGTCTTACAGATTCTAATGTTTATTTTATACAAAGAATATTAACCTAAATTACGTAACCTACTTGCCTACTACTATACTTACTATTTATAAGTGAACTCTTCTGTGGAACCGATCTGCTCCGGCGCTGTGGGACGTGCAGCCCCTCCGCCCTAGTACGTTAGTACTCTTTATTATACTGTGGCCCTAGCGTAAGAAAGTGCGGGCATCAAGCGAGTCGCAGCGGCTGAGGCTGGTCGCCCAAGGTGACTAAAAAGCCGAAGCTGCGGAGGCGAGCGTTGACAGCTTCGGTTCCAGACAAGTTCGGTTCGGTTGGCAGTCCATGACAGAATATTTTATAATATCGAATATTTAGTGTCATACTTAATTTCCCACTTTCCCGGACTCTTTCCTTTTCTTAATCGACTTGCCACAGAACCGAAGCTGTCAACCCCGATTCCACGTGGTCTTGTCTGTCCTAACCCTAGAGTGTATATAAAAGCCCGGAGGCGCGGAGGGAGGGCAGCCCCCGGCCGCCGTAAGAAAGTGCGGGCATCAAGCGAGGCGCATCGGCTGAGGCTGGTTGCCGAAGGTGACCAAAAAGCCGAAGCTGCGGAGGCGAGCGTAGGTGCAGCACTTTCTTACGCTAGGGCGGGCGGAGGGGCTGAACATCCCGCAGCACCGGAGCAGATCGGTTCCACGGAAAAGTCAGATTAGTTTAGTGTCCTGACACTTTTAAAGTGCTCATTGACTTTCGGGATTATAAAATTTAGAGATTTTAAAAATTTCGGGATTATGAAATTTCGACATTTTCAACTTTCGATTTTCTGAAAATAGGTAATTTGAGCTTCGGTTTATCGAATATCGGCTTTTTGAACTTTCGGTAATTTGACCATCGGTATTTCAACTGTAGGTATTATGAACTTTCGGGATTTTAATACGTAACCCGCCCAGCTGTGGGACGCTATAGGCTAGATTAAATTAGATGTATCCCACTACGCTGGATTTTTGCAATGACAGTCGATTTTTTTATGTACCAATAGTAGAAGGGGGCATTACCATATCTCTAATACAGCTGAGACCAGCTGAGGGTTCTTCATCAAATAAATAAATATCGGACAACCTCACACAAATCGATCTAGTCCCAAATTAAGCTCTAGAAGGCTTGTGTTATGGGTACTAGACGACGATATACTGTGGCGACAGCCGGGGGGGATAACTTCAGAGGTGGAATAATTAACAGAGCAGAGGTACTTCGTAAAGATGTTTATTGCCCAGAGGCCACAGGATAACTAACTACTACATTTTATTTTATTGACGGATGTCACGCGTCTTATTCTAAATATAAACATACAATATACAAGTTTACTTTTATGTCGGTGGCCATATAGCACCAACAGTGAAGGAGAACCTTCACATTTCCCGCCGTCTCGGGGTAAACGAGGGACATTCGTTTTACTATACAGACACTAAACAAAACTACTCCTGCCTAACATATAAGAGGTCCCTACCTATGCAGGGATACCCATACATTCATACCCAGATGGTCTCTTGCTAAGAGATAACCAGGGTCAGGACATGAGCAGACACTAGCCTATGGCATGTTACGTAATCTGCCATGTTGACTGACACTGGCTTCGCCTTGACAAAAACCTGCTAAAAAGGCAAGGCACCAACTTCACTAGTCCCCAAAAGTCATCTGACTTAATATATTAAAGCATAGACCATTCGATACAAAATTTAAAATGACAGGCTTTAGTAATTCAATCGCCTGGTGTAACACCGGCACAACACTCGACTTAATTATCACGAATGTTCTAACCTTAACTGCCTGGAGTATAACATATGACACACGTCGCATGCCCCAAACAGTTGTACCACGGTATATCACTGCCCTTGTATTAGATGCTTGAAAACATTGTCTATGACACTTGCTTCAAACATCCATACAGGACTAACAAATAGTGATACCCGTCTACCACTAGCTTTATATTAGAATCCTGGCGCATATATATTAAATATGCCCCAGAAATCTGTACCTTAATTATTTTCACATTAGAATCCTGAAGCATATGAATTATGCTTCAAGATTCCGTACCTTGTTCTAAATAAATACCTGGAATAAATATTTTTAATTTATTCCAAGTATTTGTACCAAAAAAAATAAACCTTTACCGATAAAAAAATTACCTCATAACTAATTTCACGACCATAGACGATGTCATGACACGTCATATTGACATGTCAAATGCAATGTCAACGTCAATTCGTAAAATTAGTTATCAACGAAAAATACGAAAAATTCCTTTATTTAGATTCCTACCTATCTCCTAGTTAAAATTAAATAAATTATTTATTTATTATAAGGGCAAAAGAAACAACAATACAAAATCTTCAGACTGCATCGGCCCGATGCAGGCCGCATGAAGTTCTTGGCACCCCGTGCCAGAACCTCTGCCGCCCCTGGATGACGAATGCGCGAGGCATTCAATCACACCAGCAGCTGAAATCCCAAGGAACTGGGACAGCAACGGCCCTTGCAGTGTCGAATTACATGGAAAAGAAAAAAATGTATTAGCATACACAAATTAAAATGCTGGAAATAAAGTATTATAAATAAATATTGGAGGTCTGAGGAAACAATAAGTTAAAATTATTTCAAGTAAAAGGTACTGAAAATGCAATAAATTCAAAGTGCAGTAATTTATAGTGCAGGAAATTATAAATTAAACTTCCTATAGTAATAACTTAGAAATGCAGCTAATATCTTGTGGAAATAAATTAAATTATATTTACAACAGTGACACTTGTAAATGCAACAAATACAATTGCATCCTTGTACAGTCAGCCTGAATTAAAAATTTCTGAAAAATAATAGTTTTATTATTTACACCCTAGAAATATATAGAACTGTTTATATTAATTGGGATTAACGATTAAAGAATTTCTTTAATCTGTTAATATGAATTATTATATTCTTGGCACGATCACTGGGAGTGAGTTTTTGCACCACATAATTCAATGGAGACAATCGGTGTATTATCTTATATGGTCCTACAAATAATCTACAAAGTTTTAAACTTCTTCCAGTCAACCGTCTTGGTTTTATAATCATGACCAAATCATCAGGTTCATATTGGACTGATTTTGTCTTCTTGTCATATTGTAGTTTTTGTGAACGCTGAGCCTTTTCAATATTTTTCATTGCTTTCTCTGATAAATCTTGTATGTAGTTCATTTTCTCCTTTAATGTAGTTTGTTCTTCCTCATGAATTCTTAATTTCAAATCTTGATTAAAATACGGCTCCCGTCCAAAAACTATATGATATGGCGCAGCGCCTGTAGATGCTTGAACTGAAGTATTGTATGAGAAGACAATTCTTGGCAATGCTGACGACCAGTCCTTCTGATCTTCTTGTATACATTTTGACATAGCTGTTGTCAATGTCTTGAAGAATCTTTCTATTAAGCCATTCGCCTGTGGATGATATGCTGTCGTATGAAGAAGTCGAGCACCAAATTCTTCTACTGTATTTTGCACCAATTTTGAAGTGAAGACTGAACCTCGATCTGTGATGATTGATTCGATGCCCCCGAAGATGCAGAATATGTTCTCAACAAGAAACTGTGCGATAACCTCTGCTGTGACTTTAGGTACTGCTTTACAAATGGCAAATTTGCTCATGTATTCTATAGCCCCAATGACATATCTATGTCCGTCCTTTGATTTGCAGAATGGGCCAAGCACATCCATTGCTACTCGATGACCAAAGTTTTGAATCTTCACATTTTGCAGTGGCGCCCTCTGGTGTAAAATATTCTTTTCCTGACACTTTGTACAAGATTTTATATAATTTTCTATTTTCTTTTCTGCATTTGGAATATAATATCGATTCTTGAATTTTCTTAAAGTTTTAAATAAGCCAAAGTGTCCTCCACTCCATGTGTTATCATGTAATTCTGCCATACACTCGTTAAATAAGTTTTCTGGTAAAACTGTGACACTTTTCAGCTGGTTATCAACCCATACTTTCTTGCATAAAATATTCCGTTTCGTGTGATAACCTTTATATTGGTTCATATTTGATAATTTTTCAAATATATTTTTGTATTCCTCGTCAGCCTGTTGTTTCTGTAATAAATCCATTTTTTCAAAACTATACAAACATAAGTCGTCCTGATTCGGTGTGATATTCTCTTCTGGCTTTTCCTCATTGTAGAGGGGATTTCTGCTTAGGTAATCTGCATGAATATTATCCTTTCCCTTACAATGGATTATTTTAAAATTCCACGGTTGTATAGCTAAAGCCCATCTCGCCAAACGTCCATTCATGTCTCTACGTGATCGTAACCATACCAGGCTCTTGTGATCCGTAAATACTTCAAATTCCATGCCCCATAAATATTGTTTAAAATATGATAAGGCCCATATAAGACCTAAACATTCTTTCTCTGTTATTGTATAACGTTTTTCTGCGTCGCTTAATTTCCTCGAAGCGAATGCTACTGGCCGTAGATCTGATTTGCCTTGCATAATACATGCTCCCAAAGATTTATCAGATGCATCTATATACAATCTCGTTGTCACATCTTCATCTGTTGTGAAATATCTGAGTATTGGAGCTTCACAAATCTTGTTTTTCATTATATTGAAGGCCTTTTGCGCTTCTGTTGACCATTCAAATTTACGTCCTTTCTTCGTTAATTCTGTTAGAGGTAATGTTATTTGAGCGAATCCGTCAATAAATTTTCTGTAATACGAAAATAGACCTAATACTGATCTTAGTTCCTTTAAGTTGGATGGTGGCTTTGCATCTTGCATTGCCTTCACTTTCTCCATGTCGGGGCCAATTCCCTCCTTCGACACAGTATGTCCTAATACTGTTAAGCTTGTAAACCCAATTTTACACTTCGTCGGCTTCAAAGTTAAATTTGCCTTCTGAAATCTTCGCAAAACATTTTCCAAAGCTGTTAAAAACTCTTTATATGTCTTTGCATACACAATGATGTTGTCAACATATACCAAAACATTTTTGTATTTCATTTCCGCTAAAACTGTGTCCATTGCTCTCTGAAAATGAGCCATACTTGTTATCAATCCCATGGGTAATTTTTTAAATGAATATAGACCTGATTGACAAATGAAAGCTGTCTTTTCTTTGCCTTTTCCGAGACATAGTTGCCAATATCCTGAATTTAGATCCAGTTCAGCAAAGAAACGTGCGCCCTCTAGACACGTCAATAGTTCTTCAATGCGCGGTATTGGATATGCATCTGGTTTAATTTTCTTGTTTAAACTTCTGAAATCTATACAAAACCTTGGTTTCCCATCTGCTTTCTCTACAATCACAACTGGTGATGCGTACGGGCTTTGACAACGTTCTATTACGTCATTCTTGAGCATTTCTTGAACTTGTTCTTCAATAATTTGTTTCTGTTTCTCGGACATTCGATATGGCGGTTTATGTACTGGTACTTCATCAGTCGTTTCGATGTCTATTTTATATCCGTTGTATGCCCCTAGATTCGAAGGACTGTAGGCAAATCTATCTTCATATTTATTTAATAATGTCAGTAGTTGCTGCTGCTGAGAATTGTTCAACTCCTTGCCAATTTGTATACTATCCTTATTCTCTTCTGCAAAATACACTGTTTCACATCGGATGCCTTGTTTATTTGATTCTTGCAGTGGCATTGGTTTTCTTGATTCCTTTATTATATTATTTACCAAGGGCGTGGTAAATCTTCCTTGTAAGCATATTTTATTTTCCTGAAAATCAATTTTGGCACCATTCTGTACCAAAAAGTCATAACCGATGATGATTTGGTCAGAATTAATGTCAATAATGTTAAATCTATGATTAAATACTACATTATCTACAATTATATTTAATTGTACTGAACCCTCAGTACAAACAAATTTGCCACCGATTATCTTCAAAGAAATCCTATCATCATCATTAAATTTAATATTCAATCTTTTGACAATAGACAGACTAATGCAAGATACGCTTGCTCCACTATCTATCAGAGCTAGATACTTGTCATTAAATATTTCTACATTTATATAAGACCTATTATGTAAAGGTTCATTATTGCCTGTATTAGTATCGGAGCGTAGTGTGTTCAACGCCGCGTCGCTCCGGTCCCGCGTCGTCCATCGGCGTTTGGGCGATTCTCTTCATTCCGGTACGTTGATCTCGAAGGTGCATTTCCTTGGTAGTTGCCCCGATAATTTTGTTGTGGTCTTGTTCTGAAATTATAACTTGGATAACCACGGTTCACAGGCGTGTTCACCGCCTGATCGTTGGTTAACGTAGCAAACGCTGGTACTGGCGTATGAACTGGTACTGGTGTAGAAAATGCTGATTGGGGTGCCGTCGATACATTTGGGGATGAAACATTTATTGGTGATAGTGATAGTTCACCCTGTTGGCTTTGGATCATTGGATATGGAGTCTCGTTAATTGGTATAACAATTGAGGGTTTTTGTTCTTGCGAATGATACTCATTGTACCGATGAATAGCCGCCTTGAGCTCTGCCTTCGTGTTGATCGCTGAAGTTGTAAAGAATAATTTGGCGCTGTCATGTAAATTCTTAATGTAATGGGTGATGAAGTCTGTTTCTACAATGTTCCCGGCCTTAGACGCCAATGCTTCCAGAGCATAATAGAATATCATTGGTGATTCATGAGTCTCCTGTCGACGATAATAAAAACTTTGTACATAATTTTGGCTCGACGGGAATTCGCTTTTTAATTTCGTCAAAACATCTTCGAATGATGTGAAAGTTGCATGATTAGCCTTATAAAATTGTAACGCTGGTCCTGACAAATATGCTGCGATCGCTGCTTGCGATTGTGCAGGATCATATTTTTTGACTTGCGCCATTATTTTGAATTGGAATATGAAATCATCCACGTCAGATAAGCCATTAAAAGTACTCGTCTCCATTTTTATGTGGAGTCCGAAACAATGCACAAACAAATTATAATCGCTTGGGATGAAAAATGATAATGGGTGATTCAATGATTCGTCAACTTCACCCGTTTGTCGAATTCGCTCCTTCACGGCGGTGCAGTCAATAGTTACATACAATACCACAAATGTGCACTTATTCTTCGTTTTGCTTCGTGCGCATATAGACGGTGCGCTTCACTCCTGTCTGGCTCCTATGCCAACCGTAAGCTTTCAGTACGTAATTGTCACAGCGGTCCGAGAATCTGTGGACAAAATTAGTTGGGAGCGGGGAAACTTTCAATACTCGCGTGACTCTAAATATAGGGTTTGCTGCCTCCACCAAGTGTGGCGACAGCCGGGGGGGATAACTTCAGAGGTGGAATAATTAACAGAGCAGAGGTACTTCGTAAAGATGTTTATTGCCCAGAGGCCACAGGATAACTAACTACTACATTTTATTTTATTGACGGATGTCACGCGTCTTATTCTAAATATAAACATACAATATACAAGTTTACTTTTATGTCGGTGGCCATATAGCACCAACAGTGAAGGAGAACCTTCACAATACATACTTATATAGATAAATATATACTTAAATACATAGAACAACCATGACCCAAGCACAAATATTCGAGTTCATCACACAAATATTTGCCCTGGCCGGGACTCGAACCCGGCACCGCCGGCTCAGTAGGCAGGTGTTTACAAACCGAGCCAAACGCGTCGTCAAAATACTTCAGACCTTGGATTTTTGACATCAAATGAAGCGGCCCACCAAGTTGAATATTAAAACACTTAAACGGGTTTACTCACGTCGTAGAAATCGAATAACGCTCGACATGTTTCGAATCGGTACGCGATCCATCATCAGGAGAGACGATCAGTCGCGACGGCGGCCAACCGAACACAACAAGTTGAATATCTTTTGTAAAGGCGGTATGTCGATCTCACGTCGATCTCTAATAGTTTGGTTGGGCTCTTGTGTTTTCTAATCAGAGTACTCCAGATCTTCGATTATCCTAGTTTTTAGGGTTCCGTACCCAAAGGGTAAAAACGAGACCCTATTACTGAGACTTCGCTGTCCGTCCGTCCGTCCGTCCGTCTGTCCGTCCGTCCGTCCGTCCGTCCGTCTGTCACCAGGCTGTATATCAAGAACGGTGATAGCTAGACAGTTGAAATTTTCACAGATGATCTATTTCTATTGCCGCTATAACAACAAATACTAAAAATAAAATAAAATAAACATTTAAGGGCTCCCATACAACAAACTTGTTTTATGGTACGGAACCCTTCATGCGCGAGTCGGACTCGCACTTGGCCAATTTTTATAGTTTTCGCTTTATGTGGCTATTAAACCCTAACTCTGTACCAAATTTCAGCTCTCTGAATTTATGGGAAGTACTACTTCTTTACTGATGATCATGAGTGAGTGAGTGTCGTAAATGCGAAACTTTGCTTTCGCTTAACTTCGGAACTAAATGACCTACAGACTTGAAATTTTGGATTTTAAGTATGTGATTATAGCTTACTGGATGACGAAAATCTCTGCGTTCTGGTCTTATCCAGAGGTGCTCAAATAGGGGCCTGAAAATGCGGCGAAATGGTTCCAGTAAAGGATGGTACGGCAGTGTTAGCTTCGCGCTCGACTTGGCGGGGGCACTGCCGTGCCCCCCGATTACATTGACTGTTTGCCTATCTCTCTCTCATTTGGTTTTTGCATTTTCATGTGTACTACGAGTATTGTAAAGTTATCGTATTGTACATGTTGCTTGGTTTGTCTACCATTTACTTGTGTTTAATACTCATTCACTTGAAGGTTAATTGGAAAGAAATCCCTTAGAGGGATAGGTTCGCTTTTGTACATGCTTATTTTTTGCAATGTATTTCTTGCTATTGTGTCCAATAAAGTGTTTCATTACATGCAAACAATTAATCTAAATTATTACTTTTGCTATTCATAATTTATTTATTTTTAAGGATGGCTAATCGCAATAAAAAAACAATCAAGAGAAGAAGTCCTCGAAAAGAAAAAAATATATTGTTGTTACAAACGAGTTAGTGATTGTATTTTCAGATATTTTGGTATAACTAAAATGATTAATAAAACATTTACTTTCTTTTAATTTCCAGTAGGCAATTTCATGAACAATTTTTGACGACGCGTTTGGCTCGGTTTGTAGACACCTGCCTACTGAGCGGGCGGTCCCGGGTTCGAATCCCGGCCAGGGCAAATATTTGTGTGATGAACTCGAATATTTGTGCTTGGGTTATGGTTGTTCTATGTATTTAAGTATATATTGATCTATATAAGTACGTATATCATCGTCTAGTACCCATACACAAGCCTTCTTGAGCTTAATTTGGGAGTAGATCGATTTGTGTGAGGTTGTCCGTTGTTTATTATTATTATTTATTATAAATATTAATTTTTAGCACAAGTAACTAATTTTGGTGTAGATGTACAATTTTGGTGGCCAAAAAATCTAATATTTGTGGGCACAAGAAATTTTGATGGCAGGCAAATTACTAAAATAATAATAACTTTATAACTATTATGTATAACAAAGGGGCCATTACTACACAATATTGGTTATGACTTTATTCGTATTATTGATATGTATATAATTTTGACTCTAAATTAAAAATAAAAAAGCCACCAAAATTAGGTAATTTTTAAGCTTGTTGCAATTCACCCTGAAACTATACATTTGTAATATAATCATAAAAAATATAGTCTTTTTCAAATATCATGTTTGGTGAACCTGGTTATATTAAGTTTGCACCTCATTTGTACACGGCGCCATACGCATCAGGTGCAAACTTAACCAGGCCAGTTAAGATGGCATAAGTGAAAATTTGTACGGAACCCTCGGTGCGTGGGTGGCTCACACTTGGCCGATTTTTTTAATTAAATTGTAATATAATGATAATCAACCGATCGATCTTTTTCTTGAAACCCAACTAGTGTTAGTAGAAGTTCCTACTCTACTCCCATCATTTTTGAAACAGATTTAGATATCGATTACGCGGGCTAGGATCCTTTTTACTTTTTCATTAACATCCTTGTAAATACGTGATACTTTACTTCCTCCCCCGACCCGCAATCGTGCGATAGAGAGCGTTGCAGCTTGCGACTGACAATAGGTACTTTTTTGATGAAATTTGCGTTACGGGAGAAAACGTTTTCCACTAACTAAATCTTAGCAAATCACTTCGATTTTGATGTCGATCGCTTCAGCATAATATAATCTAGGTTTATAGGTTTTTTAAAAAGTGCATTGTTTTAATAATACAAACGGTTTCATTCAACAAAGTTTTAATCACAAAAATTAGGTTTTTCAACTACCTTTAAATTAGAATCTATAGCAAATTTTGAAAAAAGGAAAACCTATAAACCTAGTTTGTCACTGTGTCAATAACATACTAAAAAATGATGGAGATTGGAAAATATTTAAAAGTGGAAAAACGTTTTCTCTTTTTGTATGGACGAGTGCGTACTATACTTCCCTCTTAAATGTTTTTAGATAGAGTATTTTGCACACTTGAGATATTCTTTTTTTAATTAAGTAATACTACATTTACAGATTTCAAAAAAAAATGCTTGTCTCACCTGGAAATCGAACTGACCTAAAGTGAAAAAAAGCATACCTCTAGTTTTATGATGCCAACCGAAAGAGTACATGGCAAAGAATTATCGCCGACTGAATATAGAACACCGACATTTTTAACATTAAAATAATAGGTCTCGCTAAAAATGTTCATACAAATTTTTCATTTTTTTTTAACTACCAATGCAGTATTACTTAATTTTAAAAATAAAAAATTGTCTCAATTGAGCAAAATATCCTGTCTTACATGTTTGATGTACTTCCCCTCTATGTGGCATAGCCGTGGGACATCCTGAATAGTATTGTCGTCCAACATAACAGAAGCCTCCTTGAGCTTAATTTGGGACTAGATCGCTTTGTGTTTTTACACACACGATTTGTTGTACACCTAATTCCGCGCGATTGTTTCTGTTTGGCCTTTTATCAAATCAAATCAAATCAAATCATTTATTTGCATAAATTGCGGTACAGAGTTGAGATCGAAATTACATATAACAGAACAACACAATTTGCCAGTATAGTGGCATGCAAAAATTTTCAATAATCAATAATTACTAGTACACATACAACTCATTACATTACAAAACATTACAATTATTTGAATAAATCCTTATGCAATTACATAATAAACATAATTCATTTACATTTACTTCCTAAAAAATCATTAATTGAATAAAAACATTCACTAAGTAACCATTTTGTTAGTTGTTTTTTAAATTGAGTTGGCGGACAATCTTTAAGAACGCTTGGTACATTATTATAAATTTTTATTGCCATGCAGAATGAGTTACTGCTATGGATTTTTTAATTTTGCACTTGGCTGGTACAGCCTATTTCTGTGTCGTGTAGACCTTGGAAAAGCATCGGCATGAGTAGTAAACAAGCTTGGATGTTCATGAATAAATATGGCCATCTGCCTTATATACATCTGCCTTATATCGAGTGCCTCATAGCATTAAGTTCGCCATTTGTACCTCTGGTTTCAGATCCGCTCATCCTTCGGCTTCGTCTCAAAGACGCTGAAGTCGGTGAGAGGGGTGACGTTGCGGCTCGCCAACAAAGTGTACGTCACGAACGACGGCACCCTGAAGCCCTCCATCAAGAAGAACGCAGAAAAAGTCTTCGACTCGGGCCTAGAACAGCTAGACTTCCGGGACGGTGCCGCTGCTGCCGATATTATTAACAAATGGGTTCGTAAATTTGGATGTACGTTGACAATGGTAGTGGTTTTGGGGGCTTATGGGTGGTTGGGGAAAAAGCAAAGCGAGTGGAGTCTCAGTTACGTTATTATTTGCGCTGAATCGAATGAGACATCCCAATACTTATCATCATTATCATAAATTGAAGCGCTACGCTCTTGTTGGTGAAGCAATTTCCATCCTTGACAGCCTGGCACGACTTTCACCTTCTCATCTCTCTCTCTCTCTCTTTAATTATTGTTCGTAGGTTAAGACTGATAGTTGTATTATTTTTATATGCCCCGGAGGTCCTATCGTAGCCAAGTCAGGATCTGATGATGGGATCCCAGCGAAGTCGAGGGCAACCCTCAAATGTTCCAGGCAGTTATGTTTTTCATATATTTTCTAAAGTTCAATCATCGTCTCATGATGCCGAGCCGAGGATGGAAGATACAACTCCTTAACGGTTAGGAGTTAGTGTATAATTCAAACGAGATGCAAACAAGTTAGTAGATAATTGAAAAAGCATTAAAAACCGACCGGCTTTTAAATAAACTGAAAAGTCAAAACTAACCCGTTCATGTACAGATAACATTTGAATCACCTTTTGAAGTCGGTGCCAAAACATTCTTTCGTTCTTTATCGAACCACCGAACGAGACTTCACGTATTCTATACCAATAGTAATAATTAAAGGCATGAAGCGTGGCATTTATGTTTTCGTAGTAGTAATTGAGTGGTTTGGCACCGACTTCAAAAGGTGATTCAAATGTTACCTGTACATGAACGGGTTATATTTAGCTTTTCAGTTTTTTTTAATATTGGTTATTTTTCTGTATAATAATATGCATATACAAATATTTTTTTCATAATTAAACATTTTAAAGGTAAAAAAATTATGTGATTTTGACTGTCTATCCATCCTGTCCATCTATCGAATGATTTCAGGTGGCGGAGCAAACGAACGACAAGATCCGAAATTTTTTCACACCCAGCTCCATCAAGAAATCCACGCGATTGGTGTTAGTTAACGCCATCTATTTTCAGGTATATTAGTATTTATCTTATCTTATTATGGGGGTCCTTACGGATACACTTCGACCCAATCGGATCTTTTGTGTAGTTACCCCTTGTTGCACCTACTCAAAGGATTGTTCCACCACCTCCATATATCGGATGATGGAACCAGTTGGTAGTGCCTGGAATTCCTTCGGTTCTGGGTACCCAATACCGAATTCCTTCATACTCAGTCTGGCGAGCGAGGTATAGTATTTAAAACAATAGGGTTTTTTAGAGACAAATGTTCCTTTTGCGTATGTAGGTCCGTCGGTGTGGACCAAAGTACCACCTTCTCCTGCGTACCGTCGGCAAGGACCTAAGGACCACCTCCTCTTCCTACGTAGGTAACTAAGTCGGTAGATACCAAAGGACAATAGGAGTATAACATTTTATTTTTAAAATGACAATCGATACAATGTTTTATTGGGATTCAATGTCTGTATTTTTTTTATAAAACGAAAGTGGCAAACATATGTACGGCCCGCCTGATGGGGCGGCTACCGCAGTCTATGGACGCTATATGACGTATATAGTACTAAATACACTTTGGAGTGCTCTGAGAGTCAGAATCCATGTAATTTCCAGTGAATGTGTTTCGAGTTATAGACCTGTTTCGCTCGCTCTGACGATGCGCTTTTTCCGATATAGTTATAGAAAATCTTCATAAACGCATTGTACGCAATGTATATAAGGACCTCTCAGTTACTATAAGCAAAACGGATATCATCATCATCAGCCTGTATCAGTCCACTGCTGGACATAGAGGCCTCTCCCATGGCACGCCACTGAGCTCGATTTTCATTTCTCCTCCTCCAGTTACCACCCGCTGCCCACGAGGCAGGGATGGACAGACAGAGGTGACAGACTTTACTAGTATTTAAACAGTTAGTGTACATCATCCTGTGCAGAAGACATTTCATCGTATTTATTATTATATAGTATGTAAATATATGCATCATATATATTAGTACAAAATAGAGTCTAAGGAATACAACTTAAAATACTTACAATAAAACAAATGATTTATTTATTTATTTATCCATCTTTGGCACTATGCCGCAGGGGGCATTTTTAGATTTAGTTTAAGTTTATTATGTTCGAGTTTAGTTTAATTTTTATTATAGTTTTATGAATCATTGTATTTATGGTACTTATGACTTATGTTATGTAATATACCTGGTATTCACTTGTATCTTAGACGCTCTCCGATCGATTAATTTTCTACTCTGCACCCGCTTGAAGCATTACTGTTTCGCCCTATGGTCGACTGGCAGAGAATGCCGTTAGGCATTCAGGTCGCCATTTTTACTGACTTTTGATTTATGAAATAAAGTTTAAATAATGTAAGTCAAATATTTTCAGGGATCCTGGGAGTTGCCGTTTAGAAAGAGTTCTACGAAACCAACAAACTTCCATGTAAATAACACTTCGACCATTCAAGTTCCTATGATGAGTATGGGTATGGAGTCCTACCATGGCCAATTTAACGCTCCTAAATTCCATTACAAATACAGTCCTGAGTTAAAATCAAAAGTAAGTTGATATTGTTGCTTTTTTTACATGCTATTTTTCGAAGTATCACGTTTCGGGCCGAATAAGTAGAGCTCGAACTGTAAAGGAATTTCATGAATAAAGATGCCACAAGCATTTTTAGATCCAGTTATAGGTACATCGTTGTACACAATACTTTATCTACAACTCGACATATAAATAAAACAAAATATATAGGTATTAGTAATTATAAAATATTAGTAAAAAGCGAAAAAAGAAAAACAAAAAATATAATATTAAATAAAACCTATATTAATATAAGAATTATAAAAAATATTTTTATAGGTAAAAGCTACATAACAAATGAAAAACAAACATAAAATAAAAAAACAAAAAAATAAATTACGTGAAAATAGAATCAAAATAATCAACCTAAAAAATACATTTAAAAATAAAACCTAAACAAAATGCAGATGTTTTGAAATCAGTGGCACACATCTGTTAACAGGTTGACAATGTCATAAATGTTATAATGTATTAGCCATGACCATCGCGATAATGTTTTTTTAGGGTTCCGTACCCAAAGAGTAAAAACGGGACCCTATTACTGAGACTTCGCTGTCCGTCCGTCCGTCCGTCCGTCCGTCCGTCCGTCTGTCACCAGGCTGTATCTCAAGAACGGTGATAGCTAGACAGTTGAAATTTTCACAGATGATGTATATCTATTGCCGCTATAACAGCAAATACTAAAAATAAAATAAAATAAATATTTAAGGGGGGCTCCCATACAACAAACGGGATTGGTTGCGTTAACTTTGCACTTCATTTGTATGGGGCGCTATACATACCAGGTGCAAACTTAACTTAACCACTTAAGGATGGAAAGTGTTTGTACGGAACCCTCGGTGCGCGAGTCCGACTCGCACTTGACCGGTTTTTTTCAATAGGTCAGTTTAAGTTGAAAAAAAGGTTACATAAAAAAAAATATTGATAGTGGCGAATGACGATTAAAGTAAAAAAAAAAATATTTTTCTGTGTTTTGCTCGTATAAAAAGTATTGTATGCATTAGTTACATAATTAGGTCTTAAAGTCGAGTACCGCGTTTAGGTCACGAGACTTGCCGAGTGGCCTAAGTAAGGTACGACCTTCATTATGCAACGATTGTGGGGTTATTTGCATAATGGGGGTTTTATCGCCATAATAGTTATTAGTTCTGCATCTACTTTCCCACAGAAATCTAACGAACAGTCGGATACGCTTTGGTTTTCCCATCCTCATGTTAAACGAGGCTACTTGCCAAACGCGGAACTGACTGTATCCCGGGCCTGGTTCAGTTGTAACTCAGGCTATTCTATCTGCTTCGCTTTTATATGAGTGTTAAGGTATTGCCAGCTCTTCTATCCCTGTATAACTACAGCATGATAACAAGGTCTTACAATAGTTATTCACCATACCTTCAAAGTTGTAGTCCTAACGCCGGACTCGCCGCGCCCGACGGGGTGCGCACCGAGTCCCGCCTCCTCACCATGGCGGTCGCCCACGACTTCCCCGCCTGTGGTTAAATAAATCATTGATTCTCACAGTCGAACCTCTAAGTGCCCAAGCCTGTCACCTGTGATAGGTACTATACTGTTAATGATATATAATAAAGATTACTAAATTGGAACTGTTATATGTATATCTCAATGATGTGATCTTTACTGACAAGTTAACTCAATTATCATACTGTTAGACTATACATGAAACTATATGCCCAGTTTAATCATTAGTGTTAAATATCTTACAGTTGGCTTCGTGACAGCAAGTATATATTGTTATTAGTTTGCTCGTTACACGAACCATAATTAGATTATTCATGATAGAAAATTACAATTAAAGTGATACCATGAGTGTTATATAAACTAATTGGATTGGTTCCTGCTCCAGGAACGTCTGATGATCCTGGGTCAATTAATCCACCCAAGGTTATCAGTCTGGCTCTATTCTCTTATCTCTGGATATTCATAATCATCATACATGGGCTGACATCAACCGACGTCAGCCCGTCGCAAGGTACCATACGACGAGTAGACCAGAGGATCGACTTAAGAGCGAATCATTATCACTTCACGCAAATCCTCCTTTCTCTGGGTGCCTGACTACCAGGCCACCCGCTGGCTCTCAACACGACTCTCGTGTATGCGTGCACGACTTATGGTTAGTACAAGCTGCTACACAGCGTTCAAGTTTTGGAAGGCTCTTTAACCTATGATTATCGATAGCTAAACAGCTGTCACGAATCGATAACCCGACGTTATTCAGTACAAGGAGTTAAACAACTCATGCCAATCCTGCAGAAGTCAAACGACTCCCCAGGGCTTACAGGCTCTTGCCGCCAACCCCGCAGGAGTTAAACAACTCCCCAGGCTTTACAGGCGGCTGGGCGCATGCGCTATCCATCAGTAATCAAAATACTCGGGTTCAACAACCCAGCGCATGCCCCGCCAGCACATCATGGAGGCAGCATTCATATCGCTGCCTCATTCCGCCTGCAGGCCGGAATATTGGTCTACTCAAGGAGAAATAGTCAAGCCAGGACACCACAAAGTGTGCGTGTCCTCCATGATGCTTATCATCATAAATTACAATTAAAATCATAAAGTTATAATCATCAATACACTGGCATATAATTACATAAAGAAATCAAAGTTATGTTCATAATGGTCTCTGTAATATTATATTTAGACCAATATAAGAATCATGAGATTCCTAGGATATGCTGAAAAGTCTGGCCAGCGGTCCCTTAAAGTACCTTCACGTTGCTATATAAATAAAGAGAAAATAAATAAATCAAGATTGTAAAGGCTTAGGCTAGAACACTTAGCTTTCGCAGATCTCTCCGGCTGTTGCACAATAGAATTTCTCGCACTGATTCCAAGCACTTTATTTATCACAAATTACTTTTAAAAACACAAGAAACTTAGTGAAAGAAAATTTGAGCAAGTAGCAACTTGATTCTTACCATAGACAATATGTATTTCTTAGGTGCGTTCCGAAACACGCAAACATCGCGACATTTCGCGACACTCCCGCCTCGCGAAAGTTTTAATTTATGGTAGTCATCAGGTCTCTAGTCCACTTCTGGATTTTCTCCAATGCCTGGACTGCAGCAGCTCTACGTTGTTTCTCTTGTGTCATTGTATTATCTATATCATTGATACTTGGCATCTCGTTATCAGAACCCTCAGTATTCTGTTCTTGTGTCATTTCTGATTCATCAATCATACTTGTATTCTTTAGCTTCTCTCTCGTGTTGTTGGTTGAGTCATGTGTGTCTTGGTCATTAATTTCTATGTTTCTTGGCTCTGGATCAACATCCATACCGCTTAATTCCATCAATGGTACACGAGGTAGATGTTCGTTTTCTATGTGTGTGTTTTCTTGCATGTTTTGCTCATGCATTTCTGTCATGTCATCATGAAATGCATCATCCTCCGCTTCCAGCGGGTACAAATGAGCAATAGATCGTGTGAAGATATTGTCACCTACTTTCACACGAGCCACTCTACATAAACCGTCTGTACCTTTTATTACTTCAACAATCTTTCCAGCTTTCCAGCCTTCTCGATTCCTCGATTCTCCTTTTATTTGTACTATATCTCCAATCTGAGGAGTACTATGAGCTCTCACCCTAACTTGCTTAGGCGAGTTCCCATACCTTTCTCTCAGGCTCAGTAGATACCGATGGATGAACATATCCCTATATTCTTCCATAATCGTGTTTCCACGTTTCCATCCTTCGATGAGTTGTTGTTTAATGATAGATCCTGAGATCGGTAGTTGTTCAGTGAGCACTTGAACATTCAAACATCTTCCTGGAGTGAGGAAATCGGCAGGTTTTAAAATATGGTCAACACCGGATCCCACGTATGTGAGTGGTCTTGTATTTACTACCGCTTCTACTTCTTTGATAATTGTTGACAGTTGATTATCTTCAAGCATGTGTTTTTCAAGTGTTCTCTTTAAGCAGTGCTTCACAACCGCTACAAGTCTTTCATATGCTCCCCCGTGCCACGGAGCGAGCTGAGGAATGAATTTCCATTTTATTTTGTCTGTTAATGTTCCCTCTTCTGTCATAACTTCAGCTAACAGTCTGAATTGAGGAGCATTATCAGACAATACAAGTGTGGGTTTTCCTCTTGTAGCTATAAAGCGTCTGAATGCCATTAAGCATTTGTCTGTGGTTAAGTCTTCAACCACTTCCAAATGTATTGCTCTAATCACCAGGCATGTGAACAAACAAATCCAACGTTTCTTCGATCCGTTTTCTGATTTAACGTACATTGGGCCGAAATAATCGACTCCTACATATTTGAATGATGTTGTGTAATTTACTCTTTCGGCTGGCAGTGCTGGTGTCTTTGGTAATGTGTAAGGACCTCCTCCATGTTTTACACATTTTACACATCTGCTTAATATTTTTTGGACTCGCGTCCTCCCTTGAGGAATCCAATACTTTTGGCGTATGAGGCTCAGAGTATGAGGCACTCCTACGTGAAGATTTTTCTCATGGATGTCTTTAATTATTTTATCGGTGAATTCGCTGTTCTTTGGAATTAATATTGGATGTTTCGCGTCGTATGATAAATCTGAATGTGTGATTCGCCCATCACATCTCAGTATTCCTTCATTGTCCATGAATAATCCTAAATTCCTAGATAACGAAGTTAATTTTCCTTTGCATTCTTCTGGAAATGATATCTTTTGTAGTTCTTTTATTTCTTTCACGTGTGAATCTAAGATATTTGTTTCGAATGTTCTACTTGATGTCTCTATTTGTAATTGTTCTTCTGTGTCCGACAGACCCTCCCGCGACAGAAAAGAAACTGAACTAGGTAGGTCCGAAGGCCATTTGCTTTGGTCTTTTCGGAGAAATTCAGGACCATATAACCATGTGTTCTTCTCGTCTTCTGACGCGGCAGGACGCGTAGCAACGTCTGCTGGATTTAATTGAGATGGAACGTATTTAATGTTTAAATCTTTATTCTGTTTTATTTCTTCTATTCTTCTGGACACAAATGGTTCAAGTAATTTATCTGAGTTATACCAGTCTATGAATATCTTACTATCAGTCCATAAAGTTATGTGTGTTATGTTCAAGGGTAGGAATTTGCGAACATATTTGATAAGTCGACTTCCTATAAGTACTCCCAACAGTTCTAAGCGTGGAATCTTCAGATTTTCTTGGTCTTTAATAGGTACTAATCGTGATTTACCTATTATAAAATTGACTTTGTCCTTTTGTACTAAATAAATCACCGCAGCATAAGCTATCGATGAAGAATCCGTGAAGCAATGCAATTGAGCATTCTTCTCATCAGGTATAGTGATTTTTCTAGGTAAACATATACTTTCAATTTGCTTCATTTCGTCTAGAATAGTTTTCCAATTTTGGAGTAAGTCCTCTGACAGCACAGTGTCCCACTTAGCTTTAATCTTCCACAGCTGTTGGAGCAGCAACTTAGCTGATAGCAAAGTTGGGGCACTAAATCCACATGGATCGTACACGGATGCTATAGTTCTCAAGATCCCTCTTTTTGTGTATTCATTGTCTCTATTGACTTTAGCCCTTAAATGAAGCATATCGTTGGCTAAAATCCAATTTAAGCCCAATGTCTTTACCGTTGTTTCTTCTGCTGCGTCAGGTATTTGTTTCATGAAGTCTGAAGAATTGGAACTCCATTCGCGTAGATTCATCGAGATTTGTGAGAACATTTCCTTGCCTTCTTTGTAAAGATTTATAGCTTCTGATGCAGTATCCGATCCAGTAAGCACATTATCTACATATATATCATTTGCTAATTGTTTACTATATTTTCCATTTGTATTTTGTAGATGATGTTTTATCGTAGCGTTCAGTAAAAATGGGCTTGAAATAATTCCAAAAGGAACACGTTTAAATCTATAATGTAGAAGATTCTCCTCATTAATAGGTTTATTGATATCCTTTAACCATAGGAATCTGGTAACGTCTCTATCTTTATCTTTCAGTCCTATTTGCAGAAAAGCCTTTTCCACATCAGCTGTTAGACCCACAGAATAACATCTAAACCTTATCAGCAATCCTGTTAGATCCTCAAGCATCATTGGACCGCAGTACAAACATTCATTGAGACTCTTTGTATCTTTGGTTCTTGCAGAAGCATCGTACACTATACGAAGAGGTTTCCCTGTTACGATGACACCATGATGAGGTAAGTAATGAACAGGTCCATCCTCCTTGATGTTATCCGGTACTATTTCTATAATTCCTCTTTTTAATTGGTCTTCTAATGTTTTGTTGTAAGAGTTCAAAGCGTCTGTATCTAGTCGTTTCAGCAGTCCTACTAAGTTTTAACAGTAAAAGCACTAGATATTGGATAACAATATATTTTAGTATTAAAGTACAATCGATCGTAATATTGATCCGTGACGCTACGCAGCCATTCCGCGGTAATCTATCTGTCAGTGCGCTGGGTTGCCAGCTCCCTCAAGTACGTTCGGAAATACGGCTAACAGTTCGGCCATCCTGACAAAGCTTCGTCCACGAAGATCATCTTCGTGAAAACCTCCAACTTGACCAACAGCATCAGCACGCTCCTCTCAGTAAGCTTCGCTGGCGCCAGTCTTTATGCCCATCACCTGACTCTGCAAGTAGACCAAACACATATTTAGGAGTAACCCCTACTCAACCCTCTAGTGGTGTTCACTTGCTCATTTGAAATAGTTGAAGTTACGTTGCAGATGTTGCAACTTAGACTAAGATATATTTACTTCATTCTGAGCAGAAGCTATTTTTAATTATCGATTTCAACTCAAGGTGCAAGGTAATCACATGTAAACGTATACTGATCTAGCTTTAACATAGTTTGAAATCATCTCAGCAGTTTGATGTCATGGCTAAATAACGGATCATCATCATCATAATCATCATCATCATCATCATCATCATCATCATCATCATCATCATCATCATCATCATCATCACCATCATTTACCTACTATTTGATTGAAATGGTTAACCAGCAATTAAGGTTGAATAAATTATCTTTATCCTTTTACAACTCCTATGATTTTTTATGAACACAGCGATTAATAAACATCGATCAAATCATTGAACTTGAAGTAGTATTTGTCGAAAACTCTTGCAGCACACAAGACACATCTTAAGTAACGCTATACCTTATTTACCATGGAGAATTCCTATTTAAGACATGGAACGAACTCACAGTTTAATTCCAGAATAGTACTCTAATTCCGTGCGCATCATCAGCCGCTTGATTTACTACCGCGCAAGAACCGCTCGCACAGTCTCACACAGGTATGCAGACATAGCAGCTCTCCAATACAGCTCATGGAACAAAAGGCATTTTGTTGCATACCTACTCAACATTATAACAGACAGTTAGGCTGAGACTAAAGGCTCTTCCTCATGGTAGTCTTCACGACGCCGACGCTTCTTGCTTTCCAATCTTAAGGCTGTGATTATTGGACAACCGTTGATTCAAATATCTAATATACATACTTATCAAGTTTATATTATACATCAAAACAGACTAGTTCAACTGCTCGTCACTAATTCCACGATGACTTGTATTCATTTGCACCGGAATTTATATTGCATTGCATCGCACAGCTTGGCATTTTAAAGTCTGTCTTATAACACTTTTCTTACTGTAACTTAAAGTCTTACAATCTTGTTTTCAAAACGAAATGTCGCAACACGTAAACACATCGGTAATTAAATTAAAAGGGGTAGATCTTATGTCCTGGTAGTAATTAATATGTTACCTTACCACTGTTGTTTTCTTTACCCTTTTGTCGTTGCCCTGTTCATCATGGAGAGCAACAATAGCATCACCGACGGCGACTCACAGCAGGTTTGCCGCCCGTGACGATGTCTTCAACGTCACCGTCGTGCTCGAGGCCATTTGTCGTTTGTGTCGACAGTGAGCTCTTAACGTTACCAATTACCAACAGCACGCGACTGCTGACGACGTGATTTCTTAACACCTACGCAGCATGAGAACGCTAACGTGGTTTCCTAACATTACCACCCGCATTCGGGTGCTAGAACCGGGATTTCTTGAAATCATCATTAGCACGCGAGTGCTAGAGACGTGATCCCTACACCAGCACGTAATTGCTAGAATTGTTCTCCTAACTTTTCCTCCATCATATGAGAGCCGGAAATGTGATTCTTTAACATCAACGCGGCATGAGGATGCCAACGTGATTTCCTAACATCAAACCAACGCGTGAGCGCTAAAACTCTGATCCCTTAAGTTCATCAGATATCACCAGCACGAAGTGCTAGAACAGTGATGTCTTAACATCACCACCATTAGACCGTGATTCGTTAACATCTACGCGGCATGAAGATGCCAACGTGATTTCCTAATCACCATCGGCATCGGAGTGCCGACGTCCGTGATTTCCCAATATCACCATCGGCATGCAAGTGCCGACGCCCGTGATTACTTGGCATCTACGTGGCATGATAATGCCGACGTGATTTGTTAATATCACCATCAGCATGGTAGTGCTGACGCACATGATTTCCCAATATCACCATCGACATCTGAGTGCCGACGACCGTGATTCCTTGGCATCTACGCGGCTAGAGAATGCCGACGTGATTTCCTAATATCACTATCAGCATGGTAGTGCTGACCCACGTGATTTCCCAATATCACCATCGACATCTGAGTGTCGACGACCGTGATTCCTTGGCATCTACGCGGCTAAAGAATGCCGACGTGATTTCCTAATATCACTATCAGCATGGTAGTGCTGACCCACGTGATTTCCCAATATCACCATCGACATCTGAGTGTCGACGACCGTGATTCCTTGGCATCTACGCGGCTAGAGAATGCCGACGTGATTTCCTAATATCACTATCAGCATGGTAGTGCTGACCCACGTGATTTCCCAATATCACCATCGACATCTGAGTGTCGACGACCGTGATTCCTTGGCATCTACGCGGCTAGAGAATGCCGACGTGATTTCCTAACATCACTATCAGCTTGAGATGCTGACATACGTGATTTCTAACGTCAACGCTATGAACAAGACTGTGCAAGTACTTACTCTGTGTGCAGCCGGACATTGCCGACACAATAACATCATCTGTGTATTCTTAAGGTGGAAAGAAACCCAACCTTGTAGTGCCTAGTAGCTTTTGACACAAGCGTTATCGTACCACAACTTCAAACGCATACGTCATGTCTCCGCTACAGCTCGCCTACGACAATAACTATCGGCGACCATATCCACGCCATCTGTGAACTCACATCGCCATCAGATTACTGATAAATACACAAATTAACAAACTGAGCGTAAGCAGAAATACAATCCAAATGTAGTCATAACACCACCATGGAGCGTACCGCAGTCTGGTCTCTGGTACTTCATGACAGGCTCTCGCACATGGCCTTATTTTCACATACTTAAAAGTTTATTCATTCTCACTTCGCTCTTAAACTGCATTTCTTACACACAACCATTCTTTTCATGATAGACATGGCGTTAATGTCATAATACACAGAGCTTAGATGCTCATCAATAATATATATTTGCCTTGTTTATAAATGCGTTAGTGTATGCCCATCACGACCACATCCACTGGTGACCATGTTACATACTGTACCAGGCGCTTATGCCAACACCAGTGTGGGCAATGCAGTATCATCATTGTTGGATATTAATAAAATATCGTGGGCACTACCGTGTCCCCAGATACCATATTTACATATAATTTGGTCACATACTTGAAATACATGATTCAGTTACCTCAGTGTCCATAACTAGTGCCACCAAGTTTGTCCAGATTATACCTTAACAGTTAGGCTTGAGTCTTGACATACCACCAAAATTATACTCTACAATACCTACAACTAAAGCAGGTACTCACTGAACACAGAACAGTGACGTGACAACCACTACGATTCACTTTTAAAAGTATAATAATGATGTTATCATTGTCAGATAATTAAAATTATCTATAACCACTTGCAATATTTCATCATCATTTTGCATATTACACTAAGCCAATAAATTACAGGTAATAGAATCAAACCAAACATGACCATTTAACCAGCTGCTTTCATACTACATCACCATATCAAACAGCTAAAAAGTAGTATGGGAATGCTTTCTCAGCTGCTTTAATGTATTAATTTTAACTGCACTTTCCCAAAATTTTACTAAACAGACTATTCTGAAATAGGTACTTCTTACCTTAGCACTTCGGATTCCAACCAGACAACTTGTTTAGTAAGATATCATTTAACTTCCTTGATAGTATTTCTATTGTTCTATATCATCCACTGATATCCTTACAAGGTCTTCGGTCCACCTCGGTTGGTATTTATCATAACCTTTGCTGAACACCAGTTGAAGAAAGCTATTAATCATTCCGTTGCCACTATATGTCCAATGGTACATATTTGTCATCTTTGTTTGGACACCTTCGATGACAATTCTTATCATCTTATTTCCTGGATCTGTTCACATTGAATATCTGTATTCTAACACCAATTTAAGAAATTAGGTAACCATCTGAAATCATAATATATGATTAAAATCACTATTTATTTCCATAAAATATGCTTGCTTGCATAGTTCAACGGAGGGTGTTCTGATTGTTGACAGCACCAAATGCTTCCTTGCTCTTGTTGATATCCAACTTGTCATAATAATTAATAATCACCTGACATACTGTTTATCTGTAAAACTTTAGCATACCAACACAATAGAAGCAATATATTATAATACTGTTAGTCAAATAAGTATTTTATATAACTCTTGTATAGACTTAGAACCACTTTTCATCAATTGTGATATGTTTCCAAATTCCTCTGTACAGTTTAGATATCCATGTACATTACTCCTAGTGTAATCAATCAATGTTGTCATTTTACATTATATCTTGATAATATACCACCAGGTTTACTATATGTACTTAATCCCATTTGTACGCAATACCATACTTATTAACCATAATGGTTTTTATATAAAGTAATATTTAGTTACTTGAATAAGCAATATTAAATAAACGAATACTCATACCTGGATTTATCCACCATTTGATTAATTACCATACAATGCAACTATTTACATCTGTGATACTTACTACAGATTTTCATTGACAAACATCCTGTCCAGGTTTCAAATAAAATATAATATTATATTCACCTGTGAAACTTAGAAGCAAAACCACACACCACACCAAGATAATGTTACAAAATGCATACAAATTTTGAAAACTTGCTGTGAAGCCCATATTAAACAGGTAATTAACAAACCCTGTCATAATAAAATCAATATGTCATATCATAGAACACTTAAGATGCAATTAGTACACCGCCAGGCTGTATGGCTTTAATTTTAATGTCACACTCAAAGACACAAAGTGATATTTCGGTAAGCCACTTAAATGTACAGCTTATTCATCGTAGAATCGGGTAGGTACCTTTCATCTAGAATAGTAGCGATGCACCCACAATATCCAAACAACTGTAAAATACCTTACCGATTTACAAGTACAATGATTGTTTGCGATTTTGAAGGACTTACCGCGTCATCGCCATCATTTTAGTACTTACACCACGTCTTAATTAAAGACTGTCAAATAAATAACGTAAGCACCCGTTACATGTTGGTTATTCAACTTTGCTTTACTGTTTACTCGTTATGTAATAAAACTATCCAATAAGTAGTGCCTTTATACAAAATATGAAATAAAACAAGAACGCAAAGCGACATTCTTTTGTTTTACGAGTCAATTAAGATTTCATACGTGAATTGATTAACTAGACCGAAATATTTTGTAGGCATGAATAAAAGCAGATCTCACTTCTGAACTTTTAACAGTAAAAGCACTAGATATTGGATAACAATATATTTTAGTATTAAAGTACAATCGATCGTAATATTGATCCGTGACGCTACGCAGCCATTCCGCGGTAATCTATCTGTCAGTGCGCTGGGTTGCCAGCTCCCTCAAGTACGTTCGGAAATACGGCTAACATAAGCGACCATATGCTAGCCCAAAATTGGTTGGTAATTCTGGTGGATATGTTTTCCAAGGCCAGCTAACGTAGTATCTTCCTTCAATTAACTCGGTATTTTCGTTAAAATGTTTGATGGCTTCTTCTTCTCGGTTAGCCTTTGGAGAGTCAGTGATCCCGATGGATTCCAAGTCCCACAAGACCTTGACGTTTCCCGTGTCCAAGGGTAAGTCTGGCTCTGACAATTTGGTCTCGTATGAAGCTTGAAAATACGTGAGCACTGACGACTCTCGCATAGGTTTCTCCTTTGTTTGTCCCGAAAGTATCCAACCCAGTTCTGAATTTACTAAGTATAAGTTTTCCTGCAATTTTATCTTTTCTGTTGACATTAGTGAATGATAATAGTCGTTTCCTATTAGTATGTCTATTCTGTCTGAAAGAGATCCATCGTCAGCTAATGTAACGTTCTTATTATTCCATTCGACCAGTTCTTCGTTGTATGATGAAATTCCTTGTGTGATGTTCGGTACAACATTAGCGTAGATAGTTTTGTGTTTATTCGTTCTTGTTTGTATGTCAAGTTTCATCAAAGAACTCTTTATTTCTTGAGGTTTTTCTGACCCGAATGTGAATACCATAAGATGATGTTCTTCCAACGTTGGTAGGTTTAATTTCTTGGTCACTTCTTGAGTGATATAGCTTCTTTGACTACCAGAGTCTAGCAATACACGACACTTCAACGTCGAGTGGTCAGGTCCTTTTAAATTAACTATGGCTGTCTGTAACACCGTCGATCCTTTGTCATGTACGTGCATCGTATTAGTAGACTCGGGTTTTCTAAATGTCTTGTTTGGGCATAACGCTTGGTTATGCAAACCTCTGCTCTTGCAGTGAAAACAAGGTTTATCCTTGTTAGGACAAGTGTTGAGATAATGTCCGCTTCGAAGACAAATGTAACATTTGTTTCCTAATATTTGTTTCCTTTCCCTAATTGTTCTAAATTTGTAGCAGGAATTGCTGTAATGTCCTCCATTACAGAATAAACAGGATGGCTTATTTCTTTTTGGACTAAATCTAGGTTGATCTCTGTTTTCTCTGGTATTAAAATTCCTTTTAAGATTGTTGACTTTATTAAATGCTGTAATATTCGGTTTCCATTGTCTAGTTGTATCACTCATATTGTTAGGTTTCCATTGCCTATGTGTATCATTCATTTTGTTAGGTTTCAATTGTCTTTTAGCATCATCCATTTTATTAGGTTTCCTTGTTCTAAACTCTTTTTTGACCTTTGTTCTCACATGAAGAGTTTCAGTTGTGTAACTGATGTTTTCTTTGTTACCCTTTTCAAAAGTTCCTCTTGCATCTTCTCGAGCACACAAGATTACATGAAGCTGCTTTCTTATTTCTTCTATAGTGTTGTTATTCAACTTGAGTTTCAACTCATATATAATATCTTCAGGAAATTTCTCCATAATCATGAACCGCAGATGGTTCTGATCTGTGTTCTCACCAAGAGTACTCAAAACTCTGAGATGTCTCTCAATATCATCAAGCGTTCTCCGACACTCTTCTGGTTTTTCTGCTCTCTTTAGTTTATAAAGTGTTGAATAATGTGCGTCAACAATTTGAGTAGTCTTGCCATATCTGTTGGTCAAGATATCCAAAGCTATCTTATAATTATTATTCGTAGTTTCTAATCCATCTAATATGGTTTTAGCTTCACCTTTCAACGATGCTTTCAAATAAAGCAATTTATCAACATCTCTTAGATCTCTCTGATCAATGTTTGAGCTAAATTGATCCCAAAACTGGTTCCACTGAAGTACATCTCCTGAGAATGTAGGCAGATTTAAATCTGGTAACTTTCCTCTATGTACGTTTGCTTGACTGGAGCTTGAAGTAGTAGCTTTATCTTTCTTAACTTGAATTCGTGCATTTAATTCTGCTAGCACTTCTTCTCCATTCAGCTGTTCCGTTGTCAACATAGAAATTTCATCCGCATTAGGATTCGTTGAGGAGTTGAAGTACTGGTACAAGTCATTGTTAAATCTGGTAAGTACTGCTTGTAATTTAGAAGAAGTAATTTTTGCTTGATCAACATCATCATCAGACCATAGACTCAACTCACACAAATCACGAGAGCTGCTAGCCAAGTCTTTAATATTTGACACAATTTTATTTAATCTATTCAGATATATTTCGTCCATAATGATAGTTAACTCACACGTGAATCTGAAATTAATAACAATAATCATTGAAATAAATAGCAATTAATTTGCTTCTTCAGTCCACTAACTTCATCAAGTCATCATACAACCAGTTTATTGACTGTCAGTAATCATACTAACATTCACTAAAACTGTCCATTAAATTTCATTTATAAATTTTCACGTTGAGTAAACTATGTTATTTACTAAGTATGTCATACCACCGACACACTTTATAATTCAGTATCAAATAAATCTTAATCTTTCATCACAACATGATCATACAATAAATTTAAATTTCTGTTCTGTTTCAGAAAATGTTGCCTTTTGAAGCTTTCTCATGGAAAAGTAAAGAAATAATAGGAACCCGCCCACTCAATTGAGTGTATTTCATTTCATTAATATTGTTCAATGAATAACAATTACATAACAGCACATTAATTCAAATAAGTTCTGTCTAAACTATTCGGCCCGCCTCAGTCGACCGGCGCAGTCCACCGACAGGTTGGCCAACCAAATTGTATCTCTACAATTCGTCATGCCAAGTGTCGCTACACAACACCTCATTTTTATGAACCCACTGGTCCTCTCTTTTGAACCTGTCGACGCGACCCACCTGAAGCACTAGACGGCCAGCTGGACCAATTGAGTTGATAAATCTCATATAACTGGTCCCATGTTGTCTCATACTTTGTATATTTTAATTCATAAGGGTGGTTAAAAGCATCAACCATACAGTGTCAACTCACAAATGCATTAACCAATGCATAAGTTATTTCATAATCACTCAACTTTATAATTAATCAGTGAAGTAATAATCATACCAGGCTCACATAACTATGTACCACACAGTAACGCTAGTAAATTGTGTTTGCTTAGTATAATGCCCGAAGCTACTAAGAATGCTTTCCCCTTTTAACAATCATAATTCAAACCAAAATTTTAATTCTTGTACTTCACCTCACACAGTGAGTGGACGGACTCTTTCTACACTTTTCCTTGTCATGATCAAAGTTTAAATTGAACTCACTATGTTCATATAACTATTGTCATATCACCAATCAAACTATCAACAGAGTAGTCATAACCTGATTTTTCATAAGTGAAAATTGTTGACAGTGACATAAGACTAGATTCACCAAAACAATGTTATATTCTTCATATGATGTGCATATGTAACTACACAAATGTTATACCAATACATTATTGACTATCTATGAACTAGATATCAATTCTTCATCCATATAAATCAATCCTTCATCCACATAAAGTCAGTTCTTTATGTATACGTTTTAGTAGTTAATAATATAACTATACGAATTGTCATGTATATATTTATATATAATGTACATACCAGCTTTCCTTGTGTATTTTATCGAAGTGCTACACCAACGGTACCTCTTATTTATTTAATGCGTTCCTTTGACGTTCCGCCCTATAGAAAGAAATATAAAATTATCTTTCTATAATATGTGAGTGTTTATAGATGAAGCGAAAGAATTTCATCTTGTTGTATCATTGAATTTACTCGCAAACATAATTTTGACTACAATTCTGTGTTTGTACTCTTCTCACATTGGTAGGCAAGTTAATTTTTTCTTGTTTGTCATTCGAATTCCAATAAGTCTTATAAGAAAGACCGTAACTTTCTAATCAGAGGCTAGTTTGTTTGTAAATATATGACCATAATATTTGTGTACACAAACACTCTAATTTCATGATATCCACAAGAATAATACTTGATATCTCACCTGATAACACCTTTCAATTGTTTTTTCACTTTTAACTTTTCATTTCACAGCTTTCTTTCACATAAACAATTGATTTTCACTCTCAAGATCACACAGCGTCTGTTTTTGTTCGACAGTTGTCAAAGGATTTCGGCCATTTTGATTTTGCGTAATAGCGTCGGAAGTTATTTCCTCCACTTCCGCTTCTCGCTAAAAGATAATTAAGAGTGTAATTATCTTTTACCCTTACCAAGTCGTAATATGATGTCACGAATTTATATAAATTCGTAATGTTTAAATATCGATTCTTATTAATAAATTACTGCTTAACCTCAGTGCGAGAAATCATATGAGTTATAATCTATAGAATGCGCCCTCTATTGATCGATAGCCGTATTACCGACGACCTATCTTTAACGTCTATATATCACCATTTCTATACCGCCCTCTATCAACGGATAGTCAAATCATCATGACGACAACCATTTCAGCTCGCTTCTCAAGCGAAGCGAAGTATGTAGTTCGGAATGCGCGCCATCTACGCGTGAGTAGTGGCACTTATTTAGTTTGTGAATGCTCGCATAGATGTCACTTGTGTCTATGCATAGAAGTTTTTTGTCATTAATAGTAATATAATGACCTTAGATAAATACTTCTAACCTGAAAACATCAAATACATAAAATGTACAGTATTATCGTGGTACGTATGTGCCATACGTGCCATATGTGAATGAAATGTATTCACTCTTTTCAATGATGTATCATTGAAGTTTCACTCTTAGTTTTCCTATTTGCCCACAGATACCGCCACTTTCCTGTTCGCCCACAATCTAAATTTCAACTTCTGTATAGTGACTAACCGTTGTAGACCTTCTTGTTTTTAATAATAATTTTTAATCAAATGACAGAATGTTTTAATTAACTTTGTTTAGATCTGTATGAGCGAGCAATGCTAAAATTATTATCCCTTGTACACTCACTACCATTGATCCCTAATACACTCACCACCATTTTGTGGGGTTATTTGCATAATGGGGGTTTTATCGCCATAATAGTTATTAGTTCTGCATCTACTTTCCCACAGAAATCTAACGAACAGTCGGATACGCTTTGGTTTTCCCATCCTCATGTTAAACGAGGCTACTTGCCAAACGCGGAACTGACTGTATCCCGGGCCTGGTTCAGTTGTAACTCAGGCTATTCTATCTGCTTCGCTTTTATATGAGTGTTAAGGTATTGCCAGCTCTTCTATCCCTGTATAACTACAGCATGATAACAAGGTCTTACAATAGTTATTCACCATACCTTCAAAGTTGTAGTCCTAACGCCGGACTCGCCGCGCCCGACGGGGTGCGCACCGAGTCCCGCCTCCTCACCATGGCGGTCGCCCACGACTTCCCCGCCTGTGGTTAAATAAATCATTGATTCTCACAGTAGAACCTCTAAGTGCCCAAGCCTGTCACCTGTGATAGGTACTATACTGTTAATGATATATAATAAAGATTACTAAATTGGAACTGTTATATGTATATCTCAATGATGTGATCTTTACTGACAAGTTAACTCAATTATCATACTGTTAGACTATACATGAAACTATATGCCCAGTTTAATCATTAGTGTTAAATATCTTACAGTTGGCTTCGTGACAGCAAGTATATATTGTTATTAGTTTGCTCGTTACACGAACCATAATTAGATTATTCATGATAGAAAATTACAATTAAAGTGATACCATGAGTGTTATATAAACTAATTGGATTGGTTCCTGCTCCAGGAACGTCTGATGATCCTGGGTCAATTAATCCACCCAAGGTTATCAGTCTGGCTCTATTCTCTTATCTCTGGATATTCATAATCATCATACATGGGCTGACATCAACCGACGTCAGCCCGTCGCAAGGTACCATACGACGAGTAGACCAGAGGATCGACTTAAGAGCGAATCATTATCACTTCACGCAAATCCTCCTTTCTCTGGGTGCCTGACTACCAGGCCACCCGCTGGCTCTCAACACGACTCTCGTGTATGCGTGCACGACTTATGGTTAGTACAAGCTGCTACACAGCGTTCAAGTTTTGGAAGGCTCTTTAACCTATGATTATCGATAGCTAAACAGCTGTCACGAATCGATAACCCGACGTTATTCAGTACAAGGAGTTAAACAACTCATGCCAATCCTGCAGAAGTCAAACGACTCCCCAGGGCTTACAGGCTCTTGCCGCCAACCCCGCAGGAGTTAAACAACTCCCCAGGCTTTACAGGCGGCTGGGCGCATGCGCTATCCATCAGTAATCAAAATACTCGGGTTCAACAACCCAGCGCATGCCCCGCCAGCACATCATGGAGGCAGCATTCATATCGCTGCCTCATTCCGCCTGCAGGCCGGAATATTGGTCTACTCAAGGAGAAATAGTCAAGCCAGGACACCACAAAGTGTGCGTGTCCTCCATGATGCTTATCATCATAAATTACAATTAAAATCATAAAGTTATAATCATCAATACACTGGCATATAATTACATAAAGAAATCAAAGTTATGTTCATAATGGTCTCTGTAATATTATATTTAGACCAATATAAGAATCATGAGATTCCTAGGATATGCTGAAAAGTCTGGCCAGCGGTCCCTTAAAGTACCTTCACGTTGCTATATAAATAAAGAGAAAATAAATAAATCAAGATTGTAAAGGCTTAGGCTAGAACACTTAGCTTTCGCAGATCTCTCCGGCTGTTGCACAATAGAATTTCTCGCACTGATTCCAAGCACTTTATTTATCACAAATTACTTTTAAAAACACAAGAAACTTAGTGAAAGAAAATTTGAGCAAGTAGCAACTTGATTCTTACCATAGACAATATGTATTTCTTAGGTGCGTTCCGAAACACGCAAACATCGCGACATTTCGCGACAACGATTGCATAAAATACTATTGTGATCCTGACACTTAGCTAAGTTTTATATTGCAGCTGTTAAAAATGTACTACAAGGGTCGTGAAGCCAGCATGATCTTCATACTCCCTGACGAGGTTGAAGGTCTGGAGGCGCTGCTGCAGCAACTGGTCTCAGGCTACGACCTGATGAAGGAGATCAATAGCATCAAGCGTCGAATAGTAGTTAATATCGGAATACCGAAATTCAAGATAGAATCGGAAATAGAACTGACGACGCTGTTACCTAAGGTATTCACTCGCTTACCGTATCTATTCATGGCTTACTCGGTTTAATAACATTTCGATTAACGGATAAATTTTTTGGCTAACGTTTAAAAAAGGGTTACAAATGTTACAATGGTAATAAAGCTGTGTTAGAATAAATCATTTCTCTGGCGGGGAATTTTGCGAAAGGGATAGAGTGAGAATTTACGAATATTACAATTAATTTTAATTTTTATTATATTATATTGTATACAGTTTTATTGTCTATTATATTTTTCACTTCTCCTGCTCATAACGTCGCTTGTCATATTTAAAAAAATATATCAATTTTATATTCGTTTTTTTTTTGTTATTTTGTCGTAGTCGAAGTGAAAAGCAGAGTGTTTGCTCACTTCATTCGCTCCAAAAAATCGCTTCGTGTCATAATGGCTTATTTTAGCCTCTTTCTATTACACAACCAACATAATGTATCGAACATTTACACATTTGAAAACCTTTTCAGCTGGGTATACAAGCCATATTTGATTCACAAAAGGCGAACATCAAAATGCTGCAGTCCGGCGAGAGTCTGTTCGTGTCCCAAGCCATACAAAAAGCCATCATCGAAGTGGACGAGCAGGGCACGGAGGCGGCGGCGTGCACGGGTCAGTCCGACCTATAGTTGTAAACCAGCGGCTTGTAAGCCGGTAGTAACCGAAAGCAGCGGCTAGAAACGAATAACCAGCCGCTTGATACCGGGTAGATACCCGACTTGAGCATCAAATAAAGAAATGATTTTTATTACATATTTCTTTGTCAAACTTTTAGTTTTGTTATACAATAGCACTTTTTTTTTTTAAATAGACCCCGAAGACACCATTTGTACCTACTAATTTACTTAATTCAGATACGAAAAGTAAACTATGAAACAACGTTTGTGTTCAGGTGGCGGTGTATGAAAATTATAAGAATAAAGGTAGCTAAATCAGTTTATTTTGGATCTAATCATCATTGTAAACCAAACGCGGGAATCTCGCGCGGCAGGAATGGCAGGATAAATGCGTGTGGGGGGCTGAGGGGTGCGCGGGGCATGCGGGGATGCTTACTATTACTAGGTAACTGATAAGTACCTATTTCCAATTCATCTCTCACAAATAAATTATTAAAATAGTCCTATTCCACTGCTCTTTCACATTTTTTAAGAGAATTTCGAGTTTTTAACACTTAATACAGATGCAAATGTCATTGTTTATGTCTATTTATGTTAAATAGATCCTATAGTAAATAAATGAAAAGAAAAATATCAAAAACAAACATTGAATCATGTGAATATGTCAATGAAATGTAAGCAGCCGTTTCCAGCCGCTTCTTATCGCTAGAAATGATAATAAGCCAAATAAGCCGTTTCTAGCCGCTGGGCTAGAAATGTTAGCAACCAGCTTCGCATCTATAGTCCGACCACTTCTATCACTTCTATCCGTCCTCAATGTCATCATAATCCTTCCCGTTTTAATCATGGTTTAAAAAACAAGGTATTCCTTTGTCCTCGCATCACGCCGAAACGGCTGGACTAAAAGCAAATTGTGAGACACGGATAGGTGGACATCCAAAGATGGTTCAATTCAATTTTTATAAAAAAATGGCTACTGTCCATTGGGACAATTCTGCCAGTATCACGGTTGTAAGAACGTTGTACGGTGAGTTGAGCTTTTTGTAAAGTGATAGCGATTTACAAAAACCACACCTCACGGACTATAGGGCCTTGACCCAGGAAGGGCTATGAACGCTTCAAGTTGAATTCTTCATTAGCTATCACTCATACGTTAGATCACTGCACAATACGCTATCAATACTACACATTGAACAACAAAAATGAATAAATAATGAACAACGAAACTTAAACGCATGCGGCCATCTTGAGTCACGAACCGGAAGCCCCCCAAAGATGGTTATACGATACTTTTTACCCATCAACGATAAAAAATATACGCGGACGAAGTTGCTAGTTATAATATAAAGTCATGTGTCAAAATACTATAATATGAACGGCGCTTAGACTGCTCATATCGCTCTACCCGTTAGTGGTTATTATAAAGAATATCATCTGGTTTTCAGCTTCCAGTGAAATTAGAATATGTGGCTACACCAGCGTGCCTCCAATCCCAAGATTCATAGCAGATCATCCTTTCCTCTACCTTCTGGAGAGCCGTCAAGTCCCGCTGTTCCTGGGCGCGTACAGAGGGCACCCGGCTCCGGACGCCTCAGAGCTGGAGCAGGCTATCCCCACTCGTTGCGGCCGCGCGAAAAATTCCGATCTCTAAGTAGCTACCCGGCGGGACAAAATGTCAGTGGGCTGCCACGCAGGGGCATTTCACTCGGTACTTTACAGATTTCATACATTAAAACTTGCGTGCGTTTTATACGAGACTCGCTCGATAGATGGAGCAAAATTCAATATTTGAATTAGTGTTATTAAAATGAAATCTGTTTTTATGTTAATATTTTATCCATAAATAAACATATAATAATACATAATTATAAGTTATTGTGAAAGATTATGAAGCATTATTTTAATTTATCATTACAGGCAACATTACGGCTTAAGATTAGATCCCCGTTCCATTCCACTCATTTATTTTTTAGATTTTACCTATTATATTTTAAGCAGTTATATGATGATTGTCACAAAAATTTAATATCCACAAAAAAAATGGAAAATGATAAATGCGTATTTTTAAATGTAAAAAAACAATAGAAGAAAGAAAACTAAAAGACTACTTAGTTAATACAATTCG
Source organism: Apotomis capreana (assembly GCA_947623375.1). Classification (NCBI taxonomy): domain Eukaryota; kingdom Metazoa; phylum Arthropoda; class Insecta; order Lepidoptera; family Tortricidae; genus Apotomis; species Apotomis capreana. The sequence goes on from OX392521.1 coordinate 12,160,962, forward strand.
GTGTAGAGGAACGCGTAGCGTAGTGCTCTTTGACAGTTTACTTTATATGGATTATGGACAAGTTTGTTTTCTGGTGGATATTCAAACGGGTATAAGAAATTTACTTCGGCTGTGCTTTACGGATATTAGCGAATCTGCTCTACGTTGTTGACCTTTACACTAACTTGGATTCCGACGACAGAAGTTCCAGGAAGGATTTCGATCCCGGCTTTGTGTAATGGATCACGATTGCCTCGTTTTAAACTATTTTAAAGTCAAGGTTGCAGTAAAAATGTTATTTGTGTCTACCTGTGGTAAGCGTTTGTTCTAATTATGTGTCCCAAAATTAATGTAATAAAAATAATTAATTATTAATGTGTCTTTTTTATACCTTCCTACAAGCATAACTAGTTTGAAAGCCCACTTATTATGTTAAGTGTGAGATGAATCATATAATATGTATTGAAAGTACCTACAGTACAGTGCATAGCGATTGCTATATATACATATGTACATGATTCCGATAACTCGAGACTCGCTCATTAGATGGCGCTAGTACACAAAGGAAGCTGATGACTCTATCTCAGTATGTATAATTTACTCTATGCTGCCACGCCTCGCGGCGAGCGCATGGCGAGCGGACGGCGTACGGTTAACGTTTCCCGCGCAACCTGTGCTGTACGATGTCGAAAAATAAAAGTCGGGCATATTGTTTTTGTGGCAACAAAGACGATTGAAAATGATTTTATTTGTTCTAGAACACATTAAACTCTCCGGATAAAAGATTTCGTTTAAGAATTAACGTTAACTGGGGCACTATTGACGCGTAACTATTAAAGTCTGGGTATTTCTCTAAAATTCTTTATGGGGGCGCCTAGCTTTTTTTCGTAATAATTGCGTTGGTTTGATTCCATGCTGTGTTGTTATTACTGAAGATTTAGTTATACAATCAATATGTAAAATATTTAAGGATTCACTCTATAATACGTTATGTTTTAGAAACACGATTACTTGTAGTTTCCTCGATATTTTTTTTTTAAAGTTACTTCAAAAAAGCAACATAAACCCTTATCATGTCATAAATACTGTAGGGAAAGTTATCAGTTTTTTTATAATAACATAACGAGATGTTATCTATAATGTATAGGTACTTCTTATATTTTCCAAATCTGTATTATTTTAATAATTAAACCGAAAAAAACATGATTTCCGCGCTCCCAGGCATGCACTTCCATTTCGCTCACGCTTACGCTTAGCGAGAGAGGGCTGACCAAAGCCCCGCGCGCCCTCAATTCACAATAAAAAAATAATAACTTTCGTTTAAGGCATATGTGGCTGATAATGTTCAAAAAAACCTCATTATATCTATCACCCCCTTAAAGCTTTACAACTAGCTACCAAACGCCTTGTATAAAAAAAAATGCACGTACAATTGAAGGAATGTTTACTATATTTTGGGCTACTTTTTCTTCGGAAGCAATAGAGAATGGTGTTCAATCGTCCTGAAGTGGGCAACCCAGTGGGAATCGGGTTGTATGGACGCCACGCCTCTACTGACTAGACTGGTTGATCAAACGAGCGAAGGCACGAGAAGAAGCTAGCGTTTACGTAACGGAGGCAACCCTAGCGCACATTCCAATGACGTTGCGTCACCCGCGTCCAATAGGAGCGAGTCAATGGAGGGGGCATCGATAGCGGTGGTAACGCCTACCGTCCAAACAAGTGGTGTATCTGTTACGTAGTTAGTAACTTGTATATAATCTGTGGCTGGAGGTGGTTGAAGATGAGATGCTGAAGACAACTGGAGAATTTGGAGTAACCGAGTTGAGCTCCAGACGCCCGCCACCACCAAACTAAAACCGTAAATAGAGGTATCCAACCGTGGTACGCGCGGCGCCATGCCATTCTGGCGCCATCTGCTAGGTATAATTTCCATTGTCCTCTCACGGCTGGTCAAATTTTTACCACTTTCGGTACAGGAATAGCTGGACATACAAAGATGGTTATAGGATACTTTTTACCCGACTTCGGTATAAAAAATTGGGCAAGTGCGAGTCGGACTCGCGCACCGAGGGTTCCGTACAAACACTTTCCATCCTTAAGTGGTTAAGTTAAGTTTGCACCTGGTATGTATAGCGCTCCATACAAATGAGGTGCAAAGTTAACGCAAACAATCCCTTTGTTGTATGGGAGCCCCCTTAAATATTTATTTTATTTTATTTTTAGTATTTGTTGTTATAGCGGCAATAGAAATACATCATCTGTGAAAATTTCAACTGTCTAGCTATCACCGTTCTTGAGATACAGCCTGGTGACAGACGGACGGACGGACGGACGGACGGACGGACGGACAGCGAAGTCTCAGTAATAGGGTCCCGTTTTTACCCTTTGGGTACGGAACCCTAAAAAATGCGCGGGCGAAGGCCGCCTTCTAGTATTATATATTGACATGTTTCCATCATTTAAGATTAATTAAAATAAAACCGATTAAAGATCGCGTCCGGAACACTACGCTGCGCTCCAAAACACGCATAGCTGATGTTGGAGCAAAAACCGCCAAACTCAAGTGGGACTGGGCTGGCCACGTTAGCCGCATGCACCCGGACAGATGGGCTTACATAGTCACCAAGTGGGTGCCGCAAGATGGGCGGCGACGCCAAGGAAGACCGAGACGGAGATGGCGGGACGATTTAGATACATTCCTAGGCAACTGGCCGGAATGGGCCTTTGCCCAGCAGTGGGACACTAAAACAGGCTAAATAAAAAAAAATAAAAAACCAAGATAGGCGATTAACGATCAAACTTTTATTTGGAAAATAACTGAAAATACATTCTATGCTAATCTATAATACACGATGAATGATAAAAAACTTATTATATCACATAAAACAGCCCTATTTGTACGTCGAAAATGGCCAGCGTAGACGAAATTCTACTAAAATGGTAGTTTGAGTGGAGGATTATATTAAGACCAACTAAACTAATGGTGTGAAGTGATACCATAACGAGTCATCCTAGCGGTAGTAATTGGTGCCAATTGATGGAAACAATTTCGAATGGTTTTAGATTGACCAATTGGCGTGACATTGCAATTTTATTAAAAGAGATAAATATTCTTCCCACAGACTTCACACCAAATAACCTAGCTTGCCAATTTACGGTTGCCAGCGTAACCGTTTCTACTAAAATGGTAGTTTTATTTAATTAGACAGTTTTCTGGAGGTACTCGTCGAAGAGGTACAGCGCGATGGAGAGGTCGTGACCGTCATTGCTGGAGATAAACTTCTTGAGGTCGGCGGTGTGGCCGGCTAGGTTGCGGATCGTCTTGGCATGGTCTTCGATGAACTCCTCTTCCATGTATTGGGCAATCTGTGGGATAAATATTAATTAATATAAATATACCGCACGTTGCCTGTAAGAATGTTTGTCTCGTGAACTCATGATTATAATGACGGAGGTAAGCAGAGTTTCTGTCAAAAATAGACTTCATTTTTACAACAATGAGGCTGCAACAAGACGCCGAGTTTAATGACAAATATGACAAACTCGTATTGTAATGTATTTCCTCGCATTCGTGTAAAGCTCTCTGTTTAGTCTCGGCTGAATATGCAAAAGACAAACTCGTATTATCGATGAAATTTACTCGTTCATCTATACTTTACAGCCTCTACAACAATGTACTATATTATATTATATTACTATCGTCGTCTAGTGCCCACAGTACAAGCTTTACTTAGTTTGGGAGTAGGTCGATTTGTATAAGATTATCTCTTAATATTTTTTTATATCATAGGAGGCAAACGAGCAAACGGATCGCCTGATGGAAAGCGATTACCGTCGCCCATATACACCTGCAACACCAGAGCAGTCACAAGTGCGTTGCCGGCCTTTCAATTGTGAGTACGCTCTTTTCTTGAAGGTTTGAAGGTCGTATATCTGTATTGTCCTTTGTGCGATAGAATCAGAAATGAGGATATCCGCAGACGAACCAAGGTAACCGACATAGCTCACAGGATTGCAACGGATTTTGATGCGGTTTTTTTTTTGTCAATCTAGACGAAGGTTTATATTTATAATACATGCATCATTTAGTTAGTCGAGCCGGGGCGGGTCGCTAATTGAATTTTTCATCACACTTGTTCGTAAACAAGGGTTTACATGCTAGAAAAGCGGGCGGTAAGTCGTAAATTACGCCCTAGGGCGGTAAGTAATTTTTATCACACTAAGGGTACATGCTAGAAAACCGGGCGGTAAGTAATTTTGGTATTGACTTTTGTTTTATTTCCTCCAAAGTGTGATGAAAAACGTCGTACGTGATACGTCTGGTGGTAAAGGAATTCCAAACTCGTGTCATTAAAGCCCTCGGCTTCGGGCTTCTAATAGACACTCGTTTGTAATTCCTCGTTTACCACCCTTGTTACACAATGTACTATTGAAGACAATTATTATTTTATGTTGCGTAATGTAATGTACTAATTAATACATCGCACGCTGTAACGGGGACGTCAAGAAGACTCTTTTCAAAGCTTTTTGCCAATCCTTTTACACGTGCAGTCTGTGGACGAACTACACTAAAAAGACGCTTAATGCTCTGCGCGTCCAATACAATAACGGTTTCAGGGCACTATTCGGACTGTCACGCTTTTGTAGCGCGTCTGGGATGTTCGCTGAGGCGAGCGTCGACGGTTTCACGGCAATAATTCGCAAGCGAACGGCTTCCCTCATGTGTCGCGTGCGTGACAGCTCCAACACCCTCGTAAGACTTGTTTGGGAGAATCCTACTTGCTCACTGTGGAGGCACTGGAACTCCTTACACATGGGCTCTCGAGGCATCGTATATGACATTTTGTAAGTTATTTTATTTTTATTCTTTGTTTTGTTATTTATTTGCATACTAACATAGATTGTAAGACCTTTGTAACTAACACTCTATGGACATTGTCTGAAATAAATATTTTGAATTTGAATACATACCTCCGGGTCGTGAAGATGCTGGCTGTTCCTGGTGGCCTCTCCATGGATGTGGAAGGCGCGCTCGGCGATTTCCTTCTGGATGTCCAGGGCCTTGGCCAGGGCTTCCAGCTCGTTCAGTTCCACGGTGTAGTTCTTGCTGCTCTGGTCGAGGGTCGAGCGGCGAGCGAAGTCCATCACGCCACCTGGTGATAAAAATATCCCAAATAGGGATGGGTCATAGTCATTTCAAAAAACATAATTCGTCCCTTCGGTGGTCAAAAGTTAAGAGCTTGTATGAATCTTGGTTTTGTTGCTATTACATCGGATTATAGAAGAGGGAACGTTCTTTATTCTCACAGGCATTTAATTAGAAAATTAGGCCCTGGAATCCTTAATTTTGCAAATGTCTACCGAAAAGACGCGCACCTAAATCTGACAATGACCCGAATAAGTTCGTCTTTAAACCATTAATACAAAGATCAAAGCTTAAAGAAATTTTTAAAAAGGAGCTACCTGGTGGGAGAGACCGGGTATCGAACCCGGTACCTCTGGATTACCGATCCAGCGCGTTAACCACTTCGCTACCTTAGCTCCAGGTAGACCTGACGAGTTTATCCTTATGCTTTGTGTGTCTCGCCTCTGTACAGTTCGCTTTTGTACATGTTTCATTTGTTATCAATGTATTTATAAAAAGTTGTTGTGTATAATAAAGAGTTTACGTACATACATATAAAAAGGAAATCTCTATTCAAATGGAAGACCGATATAAGGGCGGTTGTCGAACACACTACGTATCCGAAGCAGTGCTCTGACCGCCTGAGCTACTACGTCGCCAAGTGCACTGGTGAGCTGGTGAAGGTGGCTAGATAGATTGATGACCTGGTAAGGCTGTCAGATGGACTGACGAGTAGGTGAAAGTCGTTAGAAGATCGCTAGGTTGCTGAAAAGTTACTAGGTGGACTGCTGACCTGGTGAAGGTCGCCAGGTGGAGTGATTACCTGGTAAAGGTTGCTAGGTGGATTGGTGAGCTGGTAAAGGTCGCTAGGTGGATTGATGAGCTGGTAAAGGTTGCTAGGTAAACTGATGAGCTGGTAAAGGTCGTTAGGCGGAGTGATAACCTGGTAAAGGTCGCCAGGTGGGCTGATGGGCTGGTGATAGTCGCTAGATAGACTGAAGAGATGGTGAAAATCGTTTGAAGATGGCTAGCTTTCTGGAAGGTTACTAAGTGGACTATTGACCTGTGTGCAGCGCAGGACCAGTCATGGCGGTCTTTGGGGAAGCCTATGTCTCTCAGCCGGCTCCACTCACCTCTGGTGGTGATGTGTTTGATGAGCTCGATGCTCTTCCCCCAGGCGTCGTCAGACAGCTTCCGGAACCTAGTGAAGGTCGCTAGGTAGCCTGATGAGCTGGTGAAGGTCACTACGTGGACTGATGAGCTGGTGAAGGTCACTAGGTGGACTGATGACCTAGTGAAGGTCGCTAGGTAACCTGATGACCTGATAAAGGTCACTAGGTGGACTGATGACCTAGTGAAGGTCGCTAGGTGGACTGATGGGCTGGTGATGGTCGCTAGGTAGCCTGATGAGCTGGTGAAGGTCACTACGTGGACTGATGAGCTGGTGAAGGTCGCTAGGTAGCCTGATGAGCTGGTGAAGGTCACTACGTGGACTGATGGGCTGGTGATGGTCGCTAGATGTACTCAAGAGTTGCTGAAAGTCGTTGGAAGATGGCTAGGTTGCTGGAAGGTCACTACGTGGACGGCTGACCTGGTGAAGGTTGCTGGCGGTGTTTGAGGTAAGCCTGTGTCTCACCTCTGGTGGTGATGTGCTTGATGAGCTCGATGGTCTTCCCCCAGGCGTCGTCAGACAGCTTCCGGAACAGCGTACTGAAGCCCTTCCGGTTGGTCTGGTAGTTGTCGAAGTACGACGAGGACAGCAGGTACTCGTAAGAGCGGGACAGGTGCAGGTTCGCGTAGGCTTGCATCTCAGACGCGAGGTTGCCACGGTGGCCGTACCCGCCGTAGATCGCGTTACAATGTGCTAGAGCTGAAAGGGAGATTTGGGTTTTTATGCTGGCAACATAAGGTAAAGCCTGACCATAAATATATGAGGATGCGCCATATTGCGGAATTGACAACATTTCATATTAATAACAGGTGGAAATTAATATAGAGATCGATAGGGCTTTAAGTCGTGTACCTTAAAAAAAATCTTTGAATTTATTCTTCTGTATTTAAAGAAATATAAGAAAATACATCAAATAACTGCAATCTAAGACAATACGGTCTGAATAGGGTTGTTGTCTAAACCAAAGAGCGAAAAAAAAAATATTTGACGTTGACAGATGCATACAGTTTGATTAAGTTTTTTTTAATAAGGAAACCGACTAAAGTATCTAACCGTTCCATTAAGTTCTGGTTTTGGTGTTGCCACATTTTAAAATGAGTATGTTTTTATAAATTAATAATAAAATAAATAATCATCTCAGAAAATAAATAAATAAAACAGAGATTACTTCATCTTTTTAAGCAGAATTCAGAAAAGTAATAAAATTATAGTCTTAATAATATGCAATGTTGTCAATTTCACTGGAACAAATTTCTTACACTGGCAATGATTTTATGATGGTTTGTCAACAATGTCAATGTCATTCGTGGTGGTTTCTTTAAAAGTTTTCTTTAAAATCATTCAGTCGTGAACGTAATATAAATAAAATATACACGAGTACTACATGAAAAACAGTCAGGAAGAGTGCATTCCATTAAATGATATTTCGAAGTTAACATAGAAACTGACAGGTATTTAAGTAAACTAATGTCATTACTGTGCGGTTGCGATAGGAAACGTTGCAAAATTGTTGCCATATAAATCTTATAAATAGCGCCCTCTTGACAATACTCATATATCAGGTCAGGCTTTAATTAAAAAAAAAAAAATTTAAATTTGACTACTAAAATGGGTAATTTGTTATCATAGGGCCACCGCAGGCGTTCGGAATTTTCGTTCGGTTTCCGTGTGTGACGACAGGTGTCTCAGTCTGTCATATGGCGATGTCTCGCTTGCTGACGTCATTCCGTACCGATGGTTATGGTTATGGAATACTTTTTCTCGATTATGGCAAGAATTATAGCTTCTTTCTTCTTTTTCGCGGAAATTTTACAAATGATATCGATATCTGTCTGTGTACTCACACTAAAAACAATGAGACATTAAATGTATTGATACAAAGATCAAAGAAAGAAAAAATTAAAAAAGAGCTATACCTGGTGGAAGAGACAAGGAATCGAACCCGGTACCTCTGGATTACCGGTCCAGCGCGTTAACCACTTCGCTACCCTAGCTCCAAGTAACCCGTCGATATTTTCCTTATGCTTTATGTGTCGATCTTTGCATTGTTTATTCGAAAGGTTTTTATAATTTATAATAATCGAGAGGTACCGGGTGCGATTCCCGCCTCTTCCACCAGGTAGCTCCTTTTTAAATTTTTCTTTAAGCTTTGATCTTTGTATCGGTTTAAATAAAAATTGTGGTGAACCCACATTAAAAAAATTAGACATTACATGTTTCATAAGTATATATATATATATATTTGTGTTTTGTTTTCTGTTGTAAATTGCCATTGGTATGCAATAAAGTAGGTATTATTGTATTGTATTGTATGTGAGGTAGGAATACTATGGGTGCAAATTAATGATATCTATTTAAATGATTAACTTACCCATAGCTTGTTAAGCATGAAGTAAATAAAATCATTAATAGTTATTTATAAATTGTTCACAAAATAATATACTGATAAGCACTTTTATCTTTAATCTTAGTCATCGGGATAAAAAAAACAATAAAATTTGTGCATCAGAGATTGAATTGCTTTTTTGTCAATTTTTAGTTTAAGTATAGCCAAACTTCACGACCAGACAACAACTCAGTCGAAATAAATCTTTCAAAATATCAGATAAGACTAAGAGACCAGTTTAAGCCTAATGTATCAAACATCTCTATACCCCAACGCACTTTCTATCTTTTCCAAGGTAAGTTCAAATACAAATTTTAAACCGGATTCAAACCAGCTTCCCATTTTAGAAAATGTGTGCATCTTACAAAAAATTTGGGCAAGTGCGAGTCCGACTCGCGCATGAAGGGTTCCGTACCATAATCTATAACAAGTTTGTTGTATGGGAGCCCCCCTTAAATATTTATTTTATTTTATTTTTAGTATTGTTGTTATAGCGGCAATAGAAATACATCATCTATGAAAATTTCAACTGTCTAGCTATCACCGTTCTTGAGATACAGCCTGGTGACAGACGGACGGACGGAAGGACAGCGAAGTCTAGGCCCCGTTTTTACCCTTTTGGTACGGAACCCTAAAAAGTAAGCTAAATCGGTCCTGGCTTACCCATAGATTTTGTTTCACGCCATGTACGTTGAAACAGTTAAATCCATATGATTGAAAAGATATCTAAAATGAAAGCATCACTCACCCATAGCATTGGAGGTCGCCGAGCAGTCCATGCTGACGTCCTGGTAGCAGGAGTCAGCGGCCAGAGCTCCGGAGAGGGCCAGCAGGCAGGATACAGCGAAAGCGAGGAACTTCATGGTTCTGAAACAATTAATCTATCAATATCTTTGACGACACACGGTTGGCTCGGTTTGTAGACACCTGCCTACTGAGCCGGAGGTCCCGGGTTCAAATCCCGGACAGGACAAATATTTGTGTGATGAATTCGAATATTTGTGCTTGGGTCATGGTTGTTCTTTGTATTTAAGTATAAGTTTATCTATATAAGTCATGTATATCGTCATCTAGTACCCATAACACAAGCCTTCTTGAGCTTAATTTGGGACTAGATCGATTTGTGTGAGGTTGTCTAATATAAAAAAAAATACAGTGATAATTATTTTTTAAGGCAAATGTTTACAATGAAGCGAAAAACTACGAGGCCACCGATGCAGAAGCAACTGGTTGAAAAATTCAATGACTCTCGCATCAGGTTCGGTGGTCCAATAGGTAGGACGCCCGTGTTGGCTCGGAAAGCCGTTAGACGCTGGTTCGAACCCTGCCTGAACCATTAAATTTTTGAACTTTTCACTTCATTGTAAACCTTTTATACAGTGAAACATGTAAAACAATATCGAGGATCTGAAAATGGACAGATAATGCAATCTAAACGATTCTGTTTGTAAATGGCTGAAATATGTTTTTTTTTTTACATTTTTCAACGCCTACAAAAGAAATCGAAAAACTGAATCAACAAATTTTATAATAATCGAACCTGCTCACATTTTACAGGAATCGGTGGAGAAATGCTACCTATAGGCGAGAACAGCCAAAAAATCTGGACAATTGGACATTCGGGATTCGGTGATATGAAAGAATTCTTGGCCAAGGTGAAACAGTCACTTCGCTAGTTCGGTCAAACCCTAAAGATAGGAAAATAAAATTAGGTACCTACACACGAAACTTGGAGTATGAAATGACACAGTAAGATGACTGGCCGAAAATCAACTCAAAAGGAATAAAATATTTATGATTATGAAGAAAAAGTAAAAATGGTTTTATTGCCGACAGTATTTCCGACTGCATTATTGCACAATACAAGTACAAATGTACAAATGACGGAATTAATGCCATAAATCACTCTACCAGTCAACCATGCGGCCAAAAAAAAACTAGCTATATGGTTTTATACATTTTTTAAATTAAATGTGAAAACACCAAAGCTTACTATTACTGTATCCTGCTCAGAATGAAGTACTTTAATTATTTCGTAACCTAGCCAGACCAATGTATAAATATTGTATTTTACAAGCTTTTATTTAACTTGCATTGTACCAGACAGGTCATCTGATCAGAAATAGAGAGAAGTGGAGCAAACGGATTGTATGGTGGTACCCAAGAGGAAGAAACAGGAGAAGGGGGAGGCAGAGAATAAGATGGGAAGACGAGAAAGTAAGGAATGCCGGACGGCTATGGACCAGACTGGCAAGAAATAAAAAAGAATGGAGATAGTTAGAGGAGGCCTTTGCCAAGTGGCAAACAGATACATAAATGTAAAATATAAAGAAAAAAAAAATAAGATATAAACTGAAAATATCTGAATAAAAGGCTTATATTAGTGTTACGCCGGTAGGTTAGGTCAAATACTTGGAACGTCATTTTCAGTGCGATAGAGGCGTTTTCAGCAGGCTGAAAAGTCATTTCAGACCGTTTCAGAAGTTGCTCTATCACATATCTAAAGATCGAAATTTCACCCAAGTTGCCGTCGTTTTCAGGCGCCTGAAACATGTTTTCAGTCCGTTTCAGGGCACCCTCTATCAGATGACGCCATAACCTGAAAACCCGTTTTCAGGCGTTTTCAGGACCCCTTATGGGCCTCTGAAGCACAAATCATTATATGGCGAAATTTCCAGTAGGAGTGACAGAGATAGCACTAGTAGAAAGAGATAGCTATACTCGGAACATTCGAGAAGTGTGTAACAAGGATGGGACTACTAGAAAGAAATAGCTATACTCGGAACATTCGAGAAGGGAGTGACAGAGAGTGCACCATTAGAGAGAGACATATATGGCCTCGAATGTTCTCGGCCCTCACGCTGGACTTTACTAGAGTTTTCGCGATATGTGTAGACAATGCGTCGAGAAAGCGGGCCCCGCGGGATATAAAAGGCGCAAGCAGCCGGCGCGAGTTAGTTATATTTTAACTGCGATGCCAGTGCTGCAAACTCTCCTGGTTTATCAGGAGATTGTATGATTTTTAAGATAGTCTCCTGATCTACTGATTACTTTTTGGACTCGAGCAAATCTCCTGGTTTTTGAAAAGTTGTTGGAGCATACCGCAAAACACACCATTTTTTTATGATTTTTTAACATACGCGGTCATTTGGCAACGTTGACATCTGATAATCGTCAACCGATTTGTGAGTGGAACGGAACGCGACTGATTTTGTCTATGGGTTTTGTCATTTTCTTATCTAAAGGGCTACTCCGATGTTCGATATTCGGCCGGCGTATAGAGTTGTCCCGTTTACCCACATATTAAGACAGACGATCGAGAGGGACGCCACTATAAGACGGTCGAATTTTGAACATCGGAGTAGCCCTACTGGTTTTTTTGACTGGCTCCTGATTTTTATGACCATAACCTCCTTGTTTATTACCTGTGGGAGTTTGCAGCACTGTGCGATGCAATGCGAGTAAAGGATAATCCCACCAAAAACATTCTGTAAAAAACTAGCCAAGTCTCGATGGAGCTGCTTGTTTATCTCTAAAAAGTAATGAAATCTAGACAAAGTCATACCAAGTCTAAGGTTCCTTACTGCGATTTCTTTATTATTATAGTTAATGCTGTGTGACTAGGCCGTTGAAGGGTACACCAGTATGGGCTATTATCTCGCTTAACAAACATAGGTAGTTACAACAGATATAACATTACGTGTAAACAAAATTGACTTATAGCGGTTCTGGCCACAGATTGGTGCAATGGTGTCATGGAGCACCTGGTTTTGTACCCTTGTGTACCCTTCAACGGCCAAGTCACACAACATTAACTATAATAATAAAGAAATCGCAGTAAGGAACCTTAGACTTGGTATGACTTTGTCTAGATTTCATTACTTTTTAGAGATAAACAAGCAGCTCCATCGAGACTTGGCTAGTTTTTTACAGAATGTTTTTGGTGGGATTTCACTTCTTTTTGTAGAAACGTGGGCATATTGTTTTATAACAACCTGCTAATTCACTTTAGCAAACCTCACGAAATAATAAGCAAAATCAACGAAATGCTAATAATCCCTCCTAATCCTTAGCTAACGTTTCCAAGCGCAGTAGAAGAATGTCGTAAACGACTGTAACGCGGCCGGTTGCCACTTCGCCATATAAGATTATCGGAAAAACAAACGACGGCGCGTTTTAAAATACAGTCAGCGCCATCTAGCGACGTGTGCGGCGGGTATCACCGCCACTCTTAGTCCAATGCATTATATTTTGACCAAATTTTGAGCGAAATTAATATTTTCGTGTAATTTGTTTATTTAATTTGTGTAATGTTCGAGTAGAATAAAGTTAATCGTTCGACTATTTCTTCTTGTAAACTTGTAAGTATAAGTATAAAATCCAGTCTAGTCTTGTCCAGAGTTTTCCTTTAATTTTATTTATATGCGTATTAAAAGCAGAAGGGGAGGCATTCGCCCAGCGGGTACGTATTACAATGCCGAAGTTCAAAATACCGAATATCATAAGACCTATATGGACGGAAGGCCGAAAATTAAAATGACGAATGTTTATTTGACCGAAAGTTTAAAATCCCGAAAGAACGTTTGATCGAAAGGATGAAATACCGAATATTATAATCCCGAAGACTGTAAACCCGAAGAATGTAATCCCGAAGACTGTAATCCCGAAAATTATAATCCCGAAGACTATGATCCTGCCTGAAGGTTGTAATCCAGAATATTATTTAAACTCTCGAGAATTATCTCGTATTTCTGTAGTCTTACAGATTCTAATGTTTATTTTATACAAAGAATATTAACCTAAATTACGTAACCTACTTGCCTACTACTATACTTACTATTTATAAGTGAACTCTTCTGTGGAACCGATCTGCTCCGGCGCTGTGGGATGTGCTGCCCCTCCGCCCTAGTACGTTAGTACTCTTTATTATACTGTGGCCCTAGCGTAAGAAAGTGCGGGCATCAAGCGAGTCGCAGCGGCTGAGGCTGGTCGCCCAAGGTGACTAAAAAGCCGAAGCTGCGGAGGCGAGCGTTGACAGCTTCGGTTCCAGACAAGTTCGGTTCGGTTGGCAGTCCATGACAGAATATTTTATAATATCGAATATTTAGTGTCATACTTAATTTCCCACTTTCCCGGACTCTTTCCTTTTCTTAATCGACTTGCCACAGAACCGAAGCTGTCAACCCCGATTCCACGTGGTCTTGTCTGTCCTAACCCTAGAGTGTATATAAAAGCCCGGAGGCGCGGAGGGAGGGCAGCCCCCGGCCGCCGTAAGAAAGTGCGGGCATCAAGCGAGGCGCATCGGCTGAGGCTGGTTGCCGAAGGTGACCAAAAAGCCGAAGCTGCGGAGGCGAGCGTAGGTGCCGCTCTTTCTTACGCTAGGGCGGAGGGGCTGAACATCCCGCAGCACCGGAGCAGATCGGTTCCACGGAAAAGTCAGATTAGTTTAGTGTCCTGACACTTTTAAAGTGCTCATTGACTTTCGGGATTATAAAATTTAGAGATTTGAAAAATTTCGGGATTATGAAATTTCGACATTTTCAACTTTCGATTTTCTGAAAATAGGTAATTTGAGCTTCGGTTTATCGAATATCGGCTTTTTGAACTTTCGGTAATTTGACCATCGGTATTTCAACTGTAGGTATTATGAACTTTCGGGATTTTAATACGTAACCCGCCCAGCTGTGGGACGCTATAGGCTAGATTAAATTAGATGTATCCCACTACGCTGGATTTTTGCAATGACAGTCGATTTTTTTATGTATCAATAGTAGAAGGGGGCATTACCATATCTCTAATACAGCTGAGACCAGCTGAGGGTTCTTCATCAAATAAATAAATATCGGACAACCTCACACAAATCGATCTAGTCCCAAATTAAGCTCTAGAAGGCTTGTGTTATGGGTACTAGACGACGATATACATACTTATATAGATAAATATATACTTAAATACATAGAACAACCATGACCCAAGCACAAATATTCGAGTTCATCACACAAATATTTGCCCTGGCCGGGACTCGAACCCGGCACCGCCGGCTCAGTAGGCAGGTGTTTACAAACCGAGCCAAACGCGTCGTCAAAATACTTCAGACCTTGGATTTTTGACATCAAATGAAGCGGCCCACCAAGTTGAATATTAAAACACTTAAACGGGTTTACTCACGTCGTAGAAATCGAATAACGCTCGACATGTTTCGAATCGGTACGCGATCCATCATCAGGAGAGACGATCAGTCGCGACGGCGGCCAACCGAACACAACAAGTTGAATATTTTTTGTAAAGGCGGTATGTCGATCTCACGTCGATCTCTAATAGTTTGGTTGGGCTCTTGTGTTTTCTAATCAGAGTACTCCAGATCTTCGATTATCCTAGTTTTTAGGGTTCCGTACCCAAAGGGTAAAAACGAGACCCTATTACTGAGACTTCGCTGTCCGTCCGTCCGTCCGTCCGTCTGTCCGTCCGTCCGTCCGTCCGTCCGTCACCAGGCTGTATATCAAGAACGGTGATAGCTAGACAGTTGAAATTTTCACAGATGATCTATTTCTATTGCCGCTATAACAACAAATACTAAAAATAAAATAAAATAAACATTTAAGGGCTCCCATACAACAAACTTGTTTTATGGTACGGAACCCTTCATGCGCGAGTCGGACTCGCACTTGGCCAATTTTTATAGTTTTCGCTTTATGTGGCTATTAAACCCTAACTCTGTACCAAATTTCAGCTCTCTGAATTTATGGGAAGTACTACTTCTTTACTGATGATCATGAGTGAGTGAGTGTCGTAAATGCGAAACTTTGCTTTCGCTTAACTTCGGAACTAAATGACCTACAGACTTGAAATTTTGGATTTTAAGTATGTGATTATAGCTTACTGGATGACGAAAATCTCTGCGTTCTGGTCTTATCCAGAGGTGCTCAAATAGGGGCCTGAAAATGCGGCGAAATGGTTCCAGTAAAGGATGGTACGGCAGTGTTTGCTTCGCGCTCGACTTGGCGGGGGCACTGCCGTGCCCCCCGATCGGAAAGAAAGACTCAAGTGATTAGTGCGCTTAAAGTACAGTTCGTGTGCATAGTGAGTGCGTTATTTGTGTAATAGTGTGTTTGTGTTAATTAGTGGATTTTAAGTACAGTTCGTGTGAATTGTAAGTGCGTTATTTTGTGGTAATAAAGTGTGTGTTTTCATTTGTGGATTAATTTGTGCTTTTCTATCAAATACGAACCCCACGCTCGTAACATTATTATTATTATTATTATAGTATGCATGTATGTATGTATGTATGTATGTAAGTAAGTAAGTATGTTTGTTCGGGTGGAATCTTGCAACTCAATTTTGAAGCACATATCGTCAACCCATTGAGCTGAAATTTTGCATACTTACATAACTTTGATGGCAATACAATAATATGATACCATGGGGCTGATCTGATGATGGAGCCGGAAGGTGGTCATAGGAAATCTATAATAGAACAAGCAATCCTGCGAAGTTTGGGCTCTTTAGAATCGTCTCAGTGAGCATTTGATGGATATCTAAAGAAAAGTACAGTCAGCTATAAAAGCTTGTCACTAAAATGAAATTTTTGACAGAAACTTATATATAATTCTATAATTCTTTATTCAGTTGTAAAGTCATGTACATTCAGATTAAGGTGTTACATAATAGTGATTTGTCAGACCATGACGCCCTGTAAGGGCACACAATAACTTAATACTAGCATGCGTAAGCGTAATACATATTTAAATAGCAAAAATAGGACATAATTTCGTCACTAATAATACATCTAAATTATGAACAGTTTGTTTCGTTTTAGTTTATATAGAATTTATATAATATAATTTAATTAAAATTTATTTCATTTAAATAATAAATAAATAAATAAATATTAAGGGACAATCATACACAAATCGACCTAGTCCCAAACTAAGCAAAGCTTGTACTATGGGTACTAGACGACGATATACATAATATATAAATACATATATAGATAACATCCATGACCCAAGAACAAATATTTTGCACAAATATTTGCCCCTGCCGGGATTCGAACCCGGGACCGCCGACTCAGTAGGCAGGTGTCTACCAACCGAGCCAAACGCGTCGTCATTCATTGGTAACATCATTTACATAATTATAGATACATTCACATAATAGTAATTTAGTATAACATAATATTTGTTTTAGTTTTATATTCATAATTAACTAGCGAACCATGGTTCGCACGGGTGCAATGATGGTAAAAGATGCATGTATGTACATATAAACCTTCCTCTTGAATCACTCTATCTATTAAAAAAACCGCATCGAAATCCTCTGTAAACTTTTACAGATCTAAGCATACATAGAGACAGACAGACAGAAGCGCTTTGTTTTATACTATGTAGTGATCTTTAATATTCCCAGCTGCATCAAAATTTTGTTTACTGTCTTATTCAGAATCTAAAAATATTTAAATTTAATTAATAAACTAAATAGTTTTATGCGTAATGAGAAATATATTAAGTCTCATGTTATCCATCGACATTGTGAATTTACTACAGCCAATCAATAAAATTGTCTACCATAGTTGCCTTACTTATGCACTGGACGTCAACTAGATAAGAATATCTATAAAATATATACCTATTAGATATTGATAAGTACTTGTTGAAGGGTTGTTGGAGGAGGCCTTTGCCAAAGGGCACACAGATACACAATAATTTAAAATATTTGTATAAATGAACTATACCTAATAATATGTATCTGAGAAAAGGCTATAAATAAATAAATAAAATAAAATATTGATAAGTACTAGTTGCTCGATACATAATCTATCTCTACGGTATTTGATGACAGCCCAAATCAGCTACTTTTTATGAAAACATTCTGTTAGTATGAAGCTTCTATGATGATACTGGCTTGTGACGTCATTAAAATCAGAAGTCAAATAACATCTCATTTTTACTTTTCATTTAATTAAAAATTATATAATTACCAAAAGTTAGTACTTACTTAGTAGTTTATTTGGCTCCGCACATTTTCTTAATGTGTGTTTAGAGGGGTCAATGTATTTATTTTCACTAATAGTCAAATACCGAATTGGCTAAGTTGTGCATAAACAGAGTACATATAAAGCTTTCTTTTTATAAATGATAGCACACAAATTAATAAAAATAAAGATTTTTGGAATAAATAAAGTACATTGCTTTTCAAGACAATTTTATTTTACTTCACTGAAAATGTAAGGTGAACTGTAAAATTTAAATGAAATTAAAAATTAAATAAGTGAGATACACACTTTAAGATAAAGATATCTGAAAAAGAAAGTCAAATAGGTACATGATGCATTCTTGAATGTGGGTAAATAACAAAAGAAAACAAATAATTAATATCCCCACATCAGAATGTATATCTTAAAATCACAAAGAGTACGATTAATGTAACTATTAAAAAACAAAAGCGCAAGAAACAAGGAAAACAAAGATAATGTCAATGTTACTAAATAGTTAAAATCACTCACCAAATTAGAGTGTCGCGATTAATAGGATGAGACGATTGAGCAAAATAGATCCGTCGAAAGTGCAGCCTTTACACACACTGGCGCAGAAGGCGACTTCCAACAACAATGGAGGATGGAATCCGATAATGTCCGCAAATGGGACAAAAATATAATGAGATAACCGCGCAGTAAACAGTGTTCGATGGAACTTATGAGACAACTATTTCAATGAAGTTAGTGCGTAGGTCCATGTGTGGCTTGTAGACAAAAGTGAAATCTCCCTAAATTCGTTCAAATCAGGGTAATATTTTATTTATTCGAATCCTGTTGTATTGCACGTTTCTTATTTGACCTTAATGTGGGTAGCTAATGTGTTCTTCGGTTGAATATTAAAGAGCATTTAGTATTTTGGTATGGATTATATTTGCCACAAATGGGGTAATCGTTAGAAGCTGGTATTATTATTACCCTGCCTCCCTCCACATGTTTTCCGCACTTCTGACGTATCAGCTGTCACAAAACTAAACTTGAGGTTCATTGAGGTTTTGTGTTTCCAGATTTTTCTTCATATTACGTCTTTTCTTTCTATTTACTCATAAAACACGCCAATTAAGACTTTAAAACTGTACAAGCGTTGTAGCTAGATATATTTTAAGCATATTAAAGCGTATTTAAATCATATCTAATAGCCCTATTGTTAATTTTCCCTGTATAAAATATTTCAAGCAAATCACTTGGAACCCAAAACCTCAGACAGTTTTGTGTTCCAAGTCCGGCTGATATCCTTTGTCTCTCTCGCGCACAGTCATTCAGTGGAAACCTCCTGTCAAGGGAGATGGTTTTGTTATCGCTGCGCACTTCATTATTTTTGTTTGTATAATCACAGCCATTGAAGTGAGTTCTTGTCATATCCATTCGGTTCTGTTTTGATAAGTCGCCTTCTGCACCAGTGAGTGTAAAGGCTAGACTATCGCGAGGACCACACTACGACGCTCTTGATTAATTTGAGTAATTTAATTTCGTCAAAGTATCTGTGATTTATTGTAGAATAAAGATGAAGGCTGTATTCCTTGCCGTCGTTTCGTTCGTGGCTGTTTGCGCCCCAGCTTTAGCCACCCAATGTAAGTAATTTATTTTGTTTTTATTTTTAATTTCTTTGTTTTTAATTTGTGTCAGCGGGTAGACATTGGACGTGCGCACTAGTTTAAGGTCATTCGCCAGATTACGGTGCGTCTTTCTACTTCCTTAATAAAGACTGCTTTTAATTTTCTTGACATTTAATCCTATATCAAACATCAACGGCCCATCTAATTCAATATCCTGCGAAAGCACTGTACAAATGTTTGTTCCGTTTTTATTTCACAATATTTAGGTTATAATGACATACAACTCTCCTTTGTTATGATTATGTCTGGTGACAGTGGTGACACTTGAATCTTTTATGTTTGAAATTCGATTAGGGTAAAAAAAATTACAAACAACAGTTGGTTATTATGTAACCAAAGATCAACTGCAATATTAAGATACTGTTTCAAATACAAGTAGGTAGTAACTACTTTGGGATAGGATTAAGTTGTAGGGCAGTAGTTTTTATAACCTCATTCATTTTCATATCATGCAAAATATTCAAGCATTTCACCAATCAGATTGACCAATTTAATTGGTTGATTAGTAACTAGAAAGACAGGATCAATGAAGCTTACTTAAAAATGCCCAATTGACTTAAAAGTGATCCAAGTTTTACATAAATGGATAATAGTATAACATCACTAGTCAGCATTATTTAACAATTTAACACCATTTTTAAATTGACAGATTCTATGTACCTACCAGTTAATACTCTTTATCAGTGTAATAGCTTGTAAATACAGATTTTTTTATCACGCATGACTGAAATCACAACATAGCAATTAAACATATTGATTGCTTGTAGGGTAAACACACAGATAAATGTAATCATTATTACTTTGATAGTGTGTATTGGTTCCATATTTTTGGTAACAATTACGATATTATATTTATACTATAGATATCTATGTTACTGTGTCATTCATTGATGACAAATTGGAATAAGGTATGATTGATTACTTAGAATTGATAATTGAGCATCATAAATTTAAGAGTCTAACTTGTCAGTGTAGCTGATAAAGTATGTAGTTTTCTCCATTGAACTCTGTCTATAGCCACTTCCTTAACTTCCCTATACAACATGAGGTCTACCTTATCTTTTATTTGTTTAATGTAACTTATTCTTGGCCCTAATGCCTCTACATAACCCTTATACCCTGCCCTTTTTCTTGATAATTGATACACATATATTATATTTAAGTTGTTGGGTGAGAATAATCTGATCAGTTTTTGAGCAATTTACATGGAATATTTCTTATTTAATGAAAACATAGAAGCTTTCTCACAATGGAACAACAGTTCACACACTATGTATCAACAACAGTCCCCTAAGCATTGTCAAGTTAGTTATCTTCCATGCATTCTAAAGTTGTATGTTTGGATATGTCTGGTGAAAATGGTATTTGATGACAGCTCAAATCAGCTACTCTTCATGAAATGTCAAAAAAACGGTCAAGTGCGAGTCGGACTCGCGCACCGAGGGTTCCGTACAAACACTTTCCATCCTTAAGTGGTTAAGTTAAGTTTGCACCTGGTATTTATAGTGCTCCATACAAATGAGGTGCAAAGTTAACGGAACCAATCCCGTTTGTTGTATGGGACCCCCTTTATTTTATTTTTTTTATATTTGTTGTTATAGCGGTAATAGAAATACATCATCTGTGAAAATTTCAGCTGTCTAGCTATCACCGTTCTTGAGATACAGCCTGGTGACGGACGGACGGACGGACAGCGAAGTCTCAGTAATAGGGTCCCGTTTTTACCCTTTGGGTACGGAACCCTAAAAATGGTCTATTAGCATGAAGTTTCTATGAACATACTGGCTTGTGACGTCATAAAAATCAGTGGACAAAACACGTCTTTTTAGTTTGTGACCAATTAAAAATAGTATAGTAATGTCCAAAAGTTAGTGCTAGTTTATTTAGTTCCGTGTATTTTTTATTGTATGTTTAGTGGTTTTATTAATACAATTTATTTTACTATAGTCAAATACTGAATTGCTGTGATTTCTCAGAGGAATAGAATCTTACAAATATAGTCTAAGAAGATAAGAAATAAAAATCTGTAATCCATACATACGAGTACATATTATAAATGCGAAAGTGTGTCTGTCTGTCTGTTACCTATTCACACTTAAACCGCTGAATCGATTTTGATGATATTTGGCATGGAGATAGTTTAAGATCCGAGGAAGGACATAGGATAGTTTTCATCCTGGAAGTTATCCCTAAAAAGATTGAAAAGTGAGTAAGCAATTCATAATGACATTGATGACCCTGTAGGAAATGTAATGATTAGACCGAAAGCACAATTGCTCTTACATTTGCTTCTTAGGCGCTTTTAATAATCCCTTTTATTAATTAAGGTGGATATCTATAGTGTTGTACGAGGTTGCTTCCATACTTCCAAGTTCCACGCGGACGTAGTCGCGGGCAAAAGCTAGTCTCAAATATATCATCAAAAGAAATAATGCAATGAGGATAACATCTATATTATCATAAATTTCTAGATTTCAATTGAAAATCAATTTTCCATGGAGTCATAATTTCAGGAAAATCTTAATAGCGTGCTGCAGGATCGTCATTTGTTTTGTATGGGCGCGCGGCGCCGTGCCAGCCTGGCGCCATCTGGTTTCATAATTTCCTTTGTCCTCTCATCACGGCGAAATGGTTGGATTTTTTTTAACCACTTTCGGTACAGGGATAGCTGGACATCCAAAGATGGTAATAGACGGAGAGCTAGCGACCAAATCGGTCATGTGGCTTCAGCTGTATTGAAACTCCGTTAGCTACTTCTCTGAACAACCTTTTCCTATAATCTTCGTGCTGGCAGGCCGCGGGCGGTGGGTGCGGGTGTAGTGGGGTGGGAAAAAAAAAGAAAAAAAATGTGGGCTCAGCGACTTTTTTTTTTTTTTTTCAAACAGTTGCTCTGTACTCCCTGTGCACCCAAAAAAAAATTAAATCGATCGGGTGGTGGGAAGGGGTTGCCAGCGTTAGTTAAAAGTACCACAATAACAATAATATTCGTGTGGGCTCAGCTGTATTGGCTTTTTTTCTGACGCGAGATTAATCAATATGTTAGCCCCAAAAAAATTCACAGATCTCGTGCCTTTCACGACCTTCTGGTACATTGGAAATGCACTTAGGGCAAACTATAATGAAAACAACTCTTTGCGCAAGAGAAACACAAGGGTTAGTAGCAGGTACCGGCGAGTATCGTTATTTTTTATAAACGGACTACGCCCTTTAACAAAGCTCAGCCTTTTTTTCGCCTTTTGCACACACGCTTTCGTCCGCCAGATGTGGAATCATCAGCATTACCCAAGCCACGCTATTCCTACGTTCGAGAAGACGAAGTATAGAAATAATAATCATAATTTTTTACTTGAAGGAACTTTCTACTTCATGTGTCAAACAATTTATCTTGTAACAAATGAAAAAAACAGTCTATAGGTAAGTTCTCGTCCTCTACGTATAAAATAAGATTAAGGATAGTAGAGTCATAAATCAATAGTAATTATATTGTTAAAATAAGTTGAGACCATGAAAAAAATAGGACTTCATTATTTATAGCCACTCAATTGCTTTTGGTAACTACGGCTACCGGTCAACGCTTTTATTTTATTATATAAATAGAGTTCAACTCAAAATTCGAAGAAAGTGAGTGGATAGGGCCGCTTAAGAGCAATAATACAAAAAATTTACTACAGAGCCTGTCGCACGTGTCACAGTAAAAATAAAATAAGTTGAAAATTAATATTTGCTTCATCACGCCACGCAGTAGGCAGAGTAAATTTTGTTTTGTTTAATTTATAGGATTCATTTTCAAGGGCACTAGAAGGGCACGAGATTGTATGATACATAGTAGATTGTATAGCAAATAGAGAACCAAAGAAATAAAAAAAAAATACATAAAATTATTTAATTGTATACATTATATATATATATTTTTTACTTACTTTATTACAAACATCTAAAAACATCAAGGTTTACAACTTAACTAAAAAAATATTAAACTTACTAGTACACGAAACTCACTAATATGCGCGCGCGCCGCACGCCGCGAAAACTCCGCCTCATAAAGGTAAAGCTTTCTCCAACTCCATTACAGATAGCAAAGTTCCGTTTTTTGCAAACTGTAGCCCAACACAATACCCCGAGTGCTTTTTTGAATTTTTTCGATATCGCTTTTCGTTTTTGAGATACCGTCGATTCAAGTTGAGAAGTCGCAAAATAATCACGTAATTTTTCGACATTTTTGCACTTTTTCGAAAAAGTTTTTGACTTTTTCAATTCTTTTTTACATCATCTTGTAGATCTCGTCAAGACACGTCTTTTGATACCCCATTGACCCGCGTAGTCCCAAAATTGACGACGCCAGAGCGATGTCGCACTTTCGCTGAAAACGGTCCCCTACCAACGCGATCGAAAAAACATTTCCAATGTTAAAATTGCCATGCAAAAATATCGGTGGGAAGGTATCGAAAAAATTGTAAAGTTAATTGACGTCCAATATTTGATTGTCAGCTGTTCCTTCGTATTCATCGGTATCGCTGTCACTTCCGGAGTCGCTCTCACATTGATGGTCCTCTGAAACATATTAATTAAATAAATAAATAAAAAATAAATAAATAAATATCGGACAACCTCACACAAATCGATCTAGTCCCAAATTAAGCTCAAGAAGGCTTGTGTTATGGGTACTAGACGACGACATACGTACTTATATAGATAAATATATACTTATTTCAACCATTTTTTCTCTTAATCTATAATAGGATACTATTTTTTTAGGACGCCATTGGCGCAGTGGTTAAGCAACTGCCTACTGAGCCGTCGGTCCCGGGTTCGAATCCCGGCAAGGGCAAATATTTGTGTGATGAACTCGAATATTTGTGCCTGGGTCATTGTCTATATAAGTATGTTTATCGTCGTCTAGTGTCCATAACACAAGCCTACTAGAGCTTACTGTGGGACTAGATTGATTTGTGTGAGGTTGTCCGATATATTTATTTGATTTCTTTGCTAACCCCCCCTCCCCCTCACTACCTCACGTGTATTTTTTTCCGCCAAAATTTCGTAAAATAGACTCGCTATTTTGAGGTATTTAACAAGTCAAGACTTATTTTTAACAAAACCAAGAAAAAAATATCGACTTTTTCTTAGTTCGTTCACTGTAGAAAAAATACACGTGAGGTCTCCTTATCCCCCCCCCCCAACGTGATATTTCGTGATTTTTTCGTGACCCCCCCTCCCCCTATGGAACCTCACGTGATTTGTGCACAAGCCCTTTCCTGCTGTCTGCCTGTCCCTATGTATGCTTAGATCTTTAAAACTACGCAACGGATTTTGATACGGTTTTTTTTTAATAGATAAGAGTGATTCATGAGGAAGGTTTGTATGTATAATACATGCATAATTTATCAGCATTGAACCCGTGCGAAGCCGGGGCGGGTCGCTAGTTAAGTATGCTATCTGTTTAAGATTTATTTGTTTATGTAATTTTTATTGCACAAAAGAAAACTTATCGTATAAAAGACTTAATGACCCGAGGAATTCTCTACCAGTCGACCTTAGGGCAAAGCAAAAAATGGTAGGCAGTGCAACTAACTTACACATAAGTAACAAAACAGATTGAATTTATTCTACAGTTAGATAAAATCCTAAATTCTAAGGTTCTGGTTTCAGGTTCAGGTTCACTAAACTATGAATTTATACCCATAATTAGGTATATTACGTAGATTTATATTGATTTAAACTACGGTACACGATTTTCATATATTATTATAACAAAACGGAAAAGGAGTGTCGCGGTAATAAATAAATAAATACATTTTTGAACATGATTAAGTCTCACGTAAAATTGTCAGGAACTGCCGACATTATTTTTTTTTTCAACTTTGTAACTGAAAATGTTACGTGAGTGTAAACCGTTTAATACAATGACTACATATGTGTCAGTCACAAAAGTTTTAAAAATATTGAATGGGTAGATATTATATTATTAAGCAACGCAGTAAACAATGAGACCTATTTTGGTCTGATACTGATAACGCGGGGCTTCACTACTCTCAATTCCACATATCATGACAAGTGACACACTCGAACGCAATATTGATGTGCCCATCCAAATGTAGTTAGATATGACGACAAAGCAATAACATCTGGTTTATATCTATATCTATACCATTATAGATTTGTATTGAAAAACATTTTTATATGAAAAGGGGTCATGATTTCAGGAAAAATCTTATTAGCGTGATGCGGGATCGTCTTTTGTTTCTAATGGGCGCGCGGCGCCGTGCCAACCTGGCGCCATCTGTTTTCATAATTTCCTTTATCCTCGCATCACGGCTAGGGTTTGCAATTCGAATATTCGTCTATTCGAATATTCGAATTATTCGCCACAAATGTTATTCGAATTCGACAGCACTCAATATTCGAATAAAACGAATATTTCGAATAGTGCAGAAATTTGTTTGAAATTGTTTTCGTTTGCGAAATATTATCATAAAATGCAAGGATTAATAAAATTATCCTTCTGCTGTGCTGTGATGTTATGATGCTGAATGACACTATGATATAACTAAACCAAAATCATAATTCTAATATAAATTAGATGTCACAATTAACGTAATATGTCAGAGAAATACTTGAATTTAAGTATTATTAAAGTTTGGAAGTCGCATGATCTTAGCGTTCACACTAAGCTCGCCGTCACTAGGGCAATAATTTTGCCTCTGCTACTCTATGCCTCTGAAGTCTCCGAGCAATACTATGGTTGTGGTGGCAGGATCTAACTCGGAGGTTCTGCATCGAACAGGTATATCGGGTATAGTGTCTGCTCATAGAAGGTCACCCGTTGGTGTGGGCACTTTATTCTTTCTTTATTCGTTATTCAATAACAACATGAGTTGTGTTTGAAATTGATATAACAACATACAAACATAAAACCAAAATTATCAAATTATTCAAATCATACACTAAGAATCATAAGTCGTTAAAACATGGTATGTATGGCACGGCACCATCAAGGTTACCTAAAGAAGTTTTTTACTCTGAGCTTACCTGTGGCAAACGCAATGCTGGCGGGCAATATCTGCGCTACAAAGATATCTTAAAGGGCCACCTAACGGCCCCCGGCATATCATGCGACTCGTGGGAGGAGCTTGCAATGCAACTTAGAGATCGGACTAGCGAGCTGCTGTCAGTGAAGGCTTAAAAAAATTTAACGCTCGCCTTCAGGACCTGGACGCCAAACGTCAGCACCGAAAGGCACGGCCCAAGCCCTCGTACAACTACACTTACAAATCATCTGGCTAGCTTTGTTGTATTGTATCTCATGCTGTCGGACTTCCAAAACCAAATTTGGATTTGCAAGCCACGCTCGCGCCTATGCTACAACAATAATCAACCCAGAACCAAGAGTGAACTTGCTCCGCTCATGGACAGAAGAATAGGAAGAGAGGTCCCTACCTAAGGACTTGTTCGAGCTCGATACTGGGTCCCGGCCAGTGGGTTTTGAGGAGACTCGAAGGGTTTGGTGCCTTCTAAACAGAATCAGGACATGCGTCGGAAATTGTGCCTCTCTATGGTACAAATGGGATTGGTGTAAGTCAGCGGAAAGCCAGTGTGGTTACCCAGACCAGACAGTACACCACATTATCTTTGAATGCCCAATCACTAAGTTTAGCGGAACAATGGCGGATATCAAGTAACTCTCGACGGATGCAGTTGCTTACCTCAAATCTAACCCTTCAAAAATTTAAGCAGAGAACTATAACATAAGCCATACGATAAATAAATAAATGTTAACTTGTAACAAAAAGTGAGATTATATTGTAAGTGTACTGTGATTTATTTTGAAATCGTTTATTATATCTCAAAAATTCCACTGTTTAAAATTCAAAGAAATATACTTTGATTTTAAGCCAATAACATAAAAGTTGGTTTTTTAAATAGAAATGTCATTACATTTTAATTATACGTTACGTATTTTACAATTATACAAATTGTAACCATTATATTGATTTATTTTCATAAATATTCGTATTATTCGAAAAATTCGAATATTCGAATATTATAAATTGAAGTATTCGTATTATTCGAATACTAATATTGGACGAATATTGCAAACCCTAATCACGGCGAAACGGCTGGACGGATTCTAACCAATTTTGGCACAGGGATAGCTGGACATACAAAGATGGATATAGGATACTTTTTACACGTATACGGTTAAAAATATTCGCGAACGAAGTTGCGGGCAACTTAGTAATTATTATTTGTATTTGGAACTTTACGATACGGTATTTGATGACAGCTCAAGTCAGCTACTCTTTATGAAATGTCAAACGATCTGTTAGTATGAAGTTTCTACGAAGATATACTGGCTTGTGACGTCATAAACGTAGTAGTCGAAACACGTCTTTTTAGTTTTTGTCCAATTAAAAATAGTATAATGTCCAAAAGCTAGTAGCAGTCTATTTGGTTTCGTGTATTTTTTAATGTATGTTTAGTGGTTTTAATAATTTAATTTATTTTCTCTATACTGCCCTTTTTGTTTTTTTTTATGCCATTAGATTCATTCCGCATCTAATGGTATAAGCCAAATAAAGCTATCTGACTTAAAACTATTAAATAAACCACTAGGTATAATTTTTTTTCGCGGGTAACAGTGCGCGGCGCAGTTAGTAGTCCAATATTATCTTAGAAACCAGAAAAAGACAGCAAACCAAAAATTCTTGATCATTAATCATTATCAAGTGGTCGTTCTTAGTATTGAACACAATCGTACGTTGTTTATTTGGCACTTCCAACTTTGAAGGTTCCACGAAACGTCAAGATTAATCACATATTCATACTCGTATGAAGGTATCCGTTGTATAGTGCCGTCTCCCTCGATCTCCTGTAAAAGTATATTTGAGTATACGACGACTATACTACGAGTACACTATTCGACTGTCGAATTCCGAACATCGGAGTAGCCCTTCGGGTATTTTATCACAACTTGTATCTAAGTTTTATTTATTTAATCGTATGGCATTTTTGACCAAATCTCTCAGCTACTAATTTAATTAAAAACATTACTCGTATCAATACATATAATAAAACTGAAGAGGGTCGAAAGTCTGTACATGGAAGATATTCGAAAAAAAGTTGGCGGGGGATACTTCGAATCGATAACAGAACACGTTCCAACAGTTTTTAATATATATTTCATATTTTTTTTGTATAACTGGCGGCAAACATATTTTTTGCTTATAATTTTTTTTGTTACTATAAAGCGGCAATTAATCAGTGACGTAGAAAGTCTCACTAGCCGGAGTGTCATACTTTGTTTTCTTATACCATAGTATATCCTAAGTATGTACTTATTAGTCACTAGCTGTGCCCCGCGGTGTTACCCGTTCATCCCACGGGAACACTAAATTTATTCGGGATGAAAAGTATCCTATGTCCTTTCCCGGGTCTCAAACTATCTCCATACCAAATTTCATCTAAGTCGGTTCAGCGGTTTAAGCGTGAAGAGGTAACAGACAGACAGACACACTTTCGCATTTATAATATTAGTATGGATTAGTCATACTTGAGACAATTCAGGATTGATCTGAAATCTCTATTTCAACATTGTACCTAATCTTGAGTGAAATGAATTGTTTTGCCCAACCGCACGTATCTGATAACTGATTCACAAGTGGCTAGTTATGTTGTTAAATCCGTGTTGAGATATCTTGAATGGGTATTAGCGGACATACATAAATTACGTTTGTTGTTAGACGTGGACATGGTTCAATCTATTCGTATTTGAGAAAATTACAGCGTAATAACAAATAACCTATCGTATTTTACTGGCAACAACAAATTTTTGTAACTGATGTTGAAAGTCAGTGAAGGTCACTGATGTAAATGTAAACAAAGAGGAAACAGGACTAAATATTCCGCTTAGTAATGTTTGCATGATAAAGCCAAAACTATTCACAGTGATAAAACTTAAGTTTTTTTTTTATGGAATTATGAATATGACAGTATTTATATCCAAAGAAGAACGAAGGATTGATCAGGGTAAACAACGTTTTGAATTTGGTTGATGACAAATCGCTGCTGACGTTTAATAATGCAAATATTTGATGTATGCAAATTATATATTGCCATAAATCTATGTAGCACCACTATCGGCCAAGACCGACTCCCTTTAGACTATAATTTATATATTTAAGTACTTGTAATTAATAATAGAGAATGACTCTAACATGTCAAATAAATTGCAGCATTAGAGCTTCCAAGTTCCAATCTTGGAATTTTTTGATAACCATCTTTGGATGTCGAGTTAAATTCTGTCTAGCCGTTTCAGCGCGATGCGGGGACAAAGGAAATTATGAAAACAGATGGCTCCAGGCTGGCAAGGCGCCGCGCGCCCATACAAAACAAATGACAATCCTGCATCACGCTACTATTAAGATTTTTCCTGAAATCATGACCCATCTCCTTAGAAAGTGATTTACAATTCAAATCTAGAATTTTAGATAAATCTAGAATTTTGTATAGATGTATAAATGATATATGATCCGATTGCCCTAGATCACAGATACGCAACAAAGGATTAACATTTCCAATGTTACATTGTAATCTTTGAGTGGAGTGATGATTGATGAATTACAGTGACCGAACGCACGTATATGATAATTCAGATACACGAGTAGAGGTTAAATCGTTAAGTATGTATTGTTTTGTAGAACGATCTCAACTCGGTATGAGTATCTATTATAAAATATAATATATCGTGTCATTAAATGGGTAGGGGTAAACCAGTCGTAATAAATACAAGGAATTAACTACAACTATATGATATACATTATAGCCCATCACGGTGTTTTAAACCCACGCCATATTGCGGATTTTATTGGTACTAATTCATTTAAATGGCAACGACAAATTTGTGGTAACTGACGTTGAAAGTCAGTGAATGTCACTGATGTACCTAAACAAAGAGGATATACGACTAAATATTCCGCAAATTTCAAGTAATCTTTGTATAATAAAGCCACAGTGATGGAAGTCAAGTTTTTTCAATAGAACGAAAGATTGAGCGGCATTCCGCTTAACAATGTTTAGAATTTGGTTGATGAGAAATCCTTCATAAATCGCTAACGACGTTTAATAATACAAATATATATGACGTTGTTATTGCCACCGACGTCCGACTCGCACTTAGTCGGTTTTTTTTAATCGTCATAGCAACAGAACAGACATTTATTTACACGGGTATGCAGATTTGACACTTCTAACAGCCACTATCAGTCATATCTGTACGTGAGAATATTAGACAAGTACGTGACTCGATATCTAGATGGGGACAGACGTTAACCGATAAGGGTTATCCTCGAGTGCACTTCGAGGGTTATCCTTATCCGCTACTCAGTATAGCGGTCAAATGTCCCGGTTATACCGTGCCCCTGAGTAGAGTGATAGTAATTCCCGGGGTAGTAACATTAGAAATTGGCCATTTACCATTGGTACAATTTTTTTAGTAGGTAATCTAATTTGTCTATTTTAAAGGTGCTCATAAAAGTTGGGTGACATCAGACTTAGCTTTATAGATTTTCCATTAACATATGAATATATGTAGTTACCTTAACCAATAATTTTCATGATAACCTAGAAATCAATAGGTAGATCTACAACACTGCCTTTCTTTTTTTCACACTTTTGCAGTTAAATTATAAGTAAATATAGTACAACATTTTTAAATTGAAATTTGTTAAACTGTCTCTAATTAAAAATAATGAAAACTCTTTGATTACATTCACATATTAAAAATGTGCCTGGCTGAAATTGTCGAAAGCCATAAAAGAAAAAAGAATTATATCTTTTTAATTCGACTTTAATGGCTATAGTAAAAGTTTTTGAGGTAAATCAGCCAATGCCAAGTGAGCAATGAGCATGATTTAACTATAACCTCTTTATTGACAAACGGAAACTGTAAACATTGCAATCATCACTATCATCACTACATAGTATAAAACAAAGTCGCTTTCTCTGTCCCTATGTCCCTTTGTATGCTTAAATCTTTAAAACTACGTAACGGATTTTGATGCGGTTTTTTTTAATAGATAGAGTGATTCAAGAGGAAGGTTTATATGTATAATACATGCATAATTTATCAGCATTGCACCCGTGCGAAGCCGGGGCGGGTCGCTAGTAGGCAATAAAGTCCATTAGTGACAAAGCCCTATCAATGAATTTAAAAAAACTTTTTAAGCGATTGTATAGGCGCGCTTTTTCTGTAAAGTCAAATTGCCCACCACGATACAAGTGTTAAAGCAAAAATATGTGGGAGCACATCACTAGCGCAAGCTGCTCCCATCACTAGCGCGGACCACAGCGGGACGAGACGCGACGCGGAGGGCGGCGCGGTAGTGAACCGGCCCCCAGTCGTCCAGCGCCCGCGCACGACAGTGCCCAACCGTACTCCGAGCACAACGCATGTCGCTTTGCGCCGCGCACACACATCACGCTTCTCGCGCTAGCTTACGCTTTTAATATTAATAAGTGTTGTTCTGTATTCTTCCCTATCGTCTATCTTTCCGTTTCCGAACTTTCTACGCCTTCGCAACTTCCAACTATTGTAACTTTCTTCTGTGTGAATACATCGGGATAATTAAGACTCTTGCCGTTTCATTTAATAAACTATAGTGATAGCTCCTATAGCTGGTGACCCCGACGTGATCGACGTGATTAAAAGCGTAAGCTAGCGCGAGAAGCGTGATGTGTGTGCGCGGCGCAAAGCGACATGCGTTGTGCTCGGAGTACGGTTGGGCACTGTCGTGCGCGGGCGCTGGACGACTGGGGGCCGGTTCACTACCGCGCCGCCCTCCGCGTCGCGTCTCGTCCCGCTGTGGTCCGCGCTAGTGATGGGAGCAGCTTGCGCTAGTGATGTGCTCCCACAAATATATTCATAAAATTGTACTTCAATATGAGATTGAATGCCTCATTTTGGGATCTACAACTTTGAGGCTGTTTTAATGTTAAAACCGACCAATAGTAACCATTTTTCTCTGTAGCATTTTATTGGTTCTGTTGTTGTAGGATAGTTTTTACCCGATTAAGGTTAAGTAAAAGGATTTTTTATGACTTCATCCGAACAGACAAAGTTGCAATCACTTTCCAGTCATGCATATCTTCTTTATTCTTATCTATTATAAGAGAACAATAAGCCAATTAGGCACACACGTGCTATTAAACAAGTACCTATAAATTGACATGAACTATTGCAATGTTCGTCATACATTTGATGCTAACATACCTAGTCAGGTCGACTTCGCCCTACATAGTAACGTCAACAATCAACATATCGATAATAATTCATGAGTCATTTTCGTGTTTTACAGCTTATTGCGATGTCAATAAGCTTTACGTCAGGTTTATTTCCCAATATTTCAGCATTTTTTACCACGTACAATAAATGTATTAAAATGAGACTACTAAAGTAATTACAATATTTATCTATATCTACTATTACCGATTCAATTGACAACACGTCAAATTTTCATATATAGTTAGGTTTAAACTAATCTCATTACTTTATTATCATTATATCACTGAACCCGAAACTATTATTTTTATTTGATTTTACGCACTAGTTAGGAAACTATTAACAAACGGTAAAAGGAGCGTCGTCTAATAATCAGCACTCACCTTGTGAAAAAAATTGACAGTCGCGACCTACAAAAAGGACAGTGGTACAATTTCCACACTAAATCCGTCTTAGTAATAGTCATGTATGATTTATACTACGCTGTGACCATTTGTCTCTTACGCTCTGTTAGAATGAAGAACTTTAAATGGATTTTAAAGTTATAAATTAGGATATTAAACCATTGACACATACATAGGATATACAATGTAAAATAAGAATACCGAATTGAATTTTTTCTATATGTAATAATACTAATGGCTATGATTGTGCTATAGCTTATATTGACAATGTATGATTATTACAAATAAAAAATATATCTATTCTCAAAAATATATAAAAATATAGATAAATTAAATTTTTCATTCTCTATTTGATTATATCGAAAAAAGGTCTGGTTTTAAAATGAAATGTTGTCAATTGGGCGTCCTTGCTACATTGATAGCTTCCACAGAGGGTTATTGAATACTTCCCACCCGACTACGTAAAGCAAAAAAGAGGTTATGATTTTTGATAGGTATGACATTTGGTTCCGAGCGAATGTTTCTCTCGTTTTAAGGCCACTTAACTTAGTTTGCTTGCTAAGCTAATTCATAAAATGCAATCTTTTACGCATTGCTGTTATAATAATGATGTCAATACATAATATACGTGCATATACATTATTTTCTCGGTTACTCGTGCCCTGGTTTATATCAAATCAAATTTTAAACTTGTACCACTTGTGTGTAATTTATGTAACTAAGTATCTTCAAAATGTCCATATCACTTTAACAATTATGTATTTTTTTTTGCTAATCGACTTTACTTAGATTTGAATTTTTATGCAACTTCGGTGCCATCAAGTAAGACTGAAAATGGAGATGAAATTTGGTTTTCGGTCCACGTATTTAATGCAGATAGATCTATGGTGTTCGTGCAAAAGATGTACTGTTGGCAACTAGTTAGTTGTATTTTCTGTGAGGTACCTACCTCGCGAATCTGTTTCGAAAAGCCAGAAATTTATATGTTTAGGGTTCCGTACCCAAAGGGTAATAACGGGACCCTATTACTGAGACTTCGCTGTCCGTCCGTCCGTCCGTCTGTCACCAGGCTATATCTCAAGAACGGTGATAGCTAGACAGTTGAAATTTTCACAGACGATGTATTTCTATTGCCGCTATAACAAATACTAAAAATATAATAAAATAAATATTTAAGGGGGGCTCCCATACAACAAACTTGTTATAGACCGTCCGTCCGTCTGTCACCAGGCTGTATCTCAAGAACGGTTATAGCTAGACAGTGTGTGTACTCATAGCACACATCCATTTATTTAATATGAAATTCGGCCAAGTAACTCCTGAATTAAATCTGTGAGTTTAAAAGTACTTTGCATCCCATTAAACCGTAACGTAATCCACTGTGTTATATCTAGACACGCGGCAGCGTGTCCAGCCAAGTTCACCGCAGGAACTGGCGAGCAGCAGCCGTGTGTTATATTACACGAACCGTTTGGAGCCACTTTTGACCCCCCAATAACTCCAAATCTATTTAACATAAAAAAATGAAATTTGGCTTATGTATTAAGATCCTTTAGAACAAGTAGAACCCCAAATTTCATTAATATAGGTTAAATAGTTATTGAGATATTAAAGTCCAAAAAACGGTATTTTTAGCACTGACTGACTGACTGACTGACTGACTGACTGACTGACTAGTAATCAAAAACCTAATCCACTTCCAGGTGACCTAGAAAGGTGAAATTTGGCATCCAGCTTAGTGATTGTGTGTGTATACATATAAAAATCTAAAACAGTGATTTTTTTATGTTTTTTTATTATTATTATTATTGATGGTTGTTGCCTCAGAACTCTGTCATTTATAAACCGATTTGGAAAATTCTTTTTTTGTTTGAAAGATATACTAGAATAGCATATACACTCACACGCACACACTTACACATACATGCACAAAAAATCCAATACGTACTAACCGTTTTGGTAAATTCTTTGTTTGTTCAAAACTTTCAAAAGATGTACTAGATTAGCACACAGAGCTAATTAACAAATAATAATTAAGTAATTTACACATCATAATAATTTCTGTACAAAAAGTAATGATATCCCATCAAAAACATAAATGTAAAATGAGAGCCAAGTTCAATATCGCGTGCACTTCGCCGACAAAAGAATTGAGATCTGCAAGAGCGCCAAGTTCTTTGCCCTAAAATTTTTAGATACAAGGACATGCTACATACTCAATGCATTTATTTTACTTGGGGTGTAATTCAATATCAAGACGTGACTTGGCTAGTTTTAAAATATAAATTTATATTATAAATCAAAATCAATCAAATCATTAACCTATTTTCGTAAAGGTAAGTACGCAAGTTAGTTTACGTCTTGTTACTT
Source organism: Apotomis capreana (assembly GCA_947623375.1). Taxonomy (NCBI): domain Eukaryota; kingdom Metazoa; phylum Arthropoda; class Insecta; order Lepidoptera; family Tortricidae; genus Apotomis; species Apotomis capreana. The sequence continues at coordinate 12,196,323 of OX392521.1, forward strand.
ATACTGTTAGCTTGATAATGAACTATGACTATGACTATGTTACTTTTATAAAATTTAGTTATTTTGTGAAAACTAGCCAAGTCAAATCTTGATATTGAATTACTCCCCAAGTAAAATAAATGCATTGAGTATGTAGCATGTCCTTGTATCTAAAAATTTTAGGGCAAAGAACTTGGCGCTCTTGCAGATCTCAATTCTTTTGTCGGCGAAGTGCACGCGATATTGAACTTGGCTCTCATTTTACATTTATGTTTTTGATGGGATCTCTATTAACTCGAACAGTTCGCATCGACAATTGCCGCCATTGCGAATTAAGCGGCCATCTTTGATTGAAGACATTGACCTCTGACACTTTTTGTTTCGATAAACACACGCCAAACGAACTATTAAATAAACAAATATTGTGTATATTTATAGGACTACTTCGCCTGGAAAAAAAGGTCATAACCTTCTTATTTGCTTTATGATAGTCGGGTAAAAAATATCCTTGTAGCTATTTGTGGATACTCGCTATAGTCAGCTACAGTATACCGAAAACAGTTGAATACCGCCCGAAAGGCTTTGCAATAGTATCAGAGAGTATGTAGGGCTCAAATCTGAATGCACTTTAAATTGTTTGCGGATAGGAGCGTAACAAAGGCTAGGTATATAATAGGATAAGAAAATATAGGTATTACTGAATTACACAAAAGTCGTTCTAAATATAAGTAACAATAAAAAAACCGGCCAAGTGCGAGTCGGACTCGCGCACCGAGGGTTCCGTACAAACACTTTCCATCCCTAAGTGGTTAAGTTAAGTTTGCACCTGGTATGTATAGCGCCCCATATAAATTAGGTGCAAAGTTAGGTATTAAAAAAAAAAATTATGGTTTTCGTAATTATTCCTTTATCTATGCTATAAGACGTTGCTTCGTACCAAATTTCAAGATTCTGAGTTCACGGGAAGCACCCTGTAGGTTTTGATTCCCTTGCAAGTGTCGAAAATTTGCAAATTAGGTGCAAAGTTAGGTATTAAAAAAATTTTTTATGGTTTTCGTAATTATTCCTTTATCTATGCTATAAGACGTTGCTTCGTACCAAATTTCAAGATTCTGAGTTCACGGGAAGCACCCTGTAGGTTTTGATTCCCTTGCAAGTGTCGAAAATTTGCGGCATAAACGGCTGTATCTTTTGATTGCGTTGGCTTAGAAGTTTGATTTTTTCACAGCTTCAAGGGACAGTAGACCTGAGTAATTGATATAAATTTCAGCTTCATACGTCCACGCGTTCCTGAGAAAAAGGGTCTTGACAGACGGACGGACAGACGGACAACAAAGTGATCCTATAAGGGTTCCGTTTTTTCCTTTTGAGGTACGGAACCCTAAAAAGCTTTTGTCAAACAGAATTTAACAAAGATCATCTGCTAGTTGAAACATATCGCATATTGTACTGTAGCGAGGTCACTTTACTTCCTTCTAAAACTTCCTTCCGTAATCTATTTAAAATTTAAATTGTAACCTCTGGTTTTGATTCTGATTCGTCTCGTAGACTTGAAAATAACGGAATTCTTTACATTGCTCTTTTAAACCTAATTTACTTCAGTAAACTAAACTTAATATCATTTATTTATTTATTTACACAGTATTACAGTTACAGACAAAAACATTAAGTACTAGAAATCCTATCATACATCGTCTCGCAATATCTCAAACATTCCTTAAAAAAATTGGGCAAGTGCGAGTCGGACTCGCGCACCGAGGGTTCCGTACAAACACTTTCCATCCTTAAGTGGTTAAGTTAAGTTTGCACCTGGTATGTATAGCGCCCCATATAAATGAGGTGCAAAGTTAACGCAAACATAACGTTTGTTGTATGGGAGCCCCCCTTAAATATTTATTTTATTTTATTTTTAGTATTTGTTGTTATAGTGGCAATAGAAATACATCATCTGTGAAAATTTCAACTGTCTAGCTATCACCGTTCTTGAGATACAGCCTGGTGACAGACGGACGGACGGACGGACGGACAGCGAAGTCTCAGTAATAGGGTCCCGTTTTTACCCTTTGGGTACGGAACCCTAAAAAGTTACAAAAACAAGTTACAAAAATAAGTTACAAACAGTCGTCCATCGCCACGTGAGAAGATAATACTTACTTTTTTTTATGACCATGGAATCAGTTTCCTTCAGTCGAAAACATAAGAAGATAAGATCATACTCCGAGCTAGGGTTGCCAGGACTCAAAACCTAATAGCCGGACGGACCAGCCAGTTTGGCCGGACATTTGGGTAAAAAGGCCGGACACGTTTATCAGTACTAATAGGTACGAAAAAAATTGTATTTAAAATCACGCCACGCTCGGCGCTCGCTCGTTTGCGAAATGTAAAAAGCCGGACACCGTTTATTTTAGCCGGACACGCTATCGATAAGCTTACCTACTATTTCCGGCTTGATCCGGACGCCTGGCAACGCTACTCCAAGCGCGTAGAGAAACGCAAGAGCACGAAGGATCGGCACCCTTACCAGTAGCGACTTATCGCTGGCATCTGCGTAATGCCTTGATCACACCTACCGAGTACAGTGGCGAGACAGTGCTCTGTCTCGCCCGTTTGTCTTGTGTGTGACAGGGACGAGATCACTGTCTCGGTACGTGTGATCAAGGCATAAAGGATTTGTAAAGAGAAATAGTACATCGCCTCTAGCCGCTACTTTCTAGAACTACAATTCTCCATGAGTCAGATGGGCATTAATCGATGAATAATCGATTAAAAAAATAATGGTCATAATTAATCGCGATTAATTTAATCACGATTAAATTAATCGACAGTCTTCGATTAACGATTAACTAATCGTCATTTTAATCGATTAAATTACACGGTTTATTTTCGATTAAAAGTTGGAACACGCTCATTTGTGCATTTTACAAAAATACAATATGTCTTGTCATGTGTAAACTAGAAAAAACATTCTAGTGTGCTGTGTGAAATAAACTTGTAATTTTAAAGTGCAGTACTCTAAGCTCTCCTAGGTAGGTACTTAGACCTCCAAAAAATATCTTATTTCTTCCTAATATTAATGGAGAGAAAATTAATCTAAATAACTAATCGATTAAAAATTGAATCGCTGAAAGTTAATCTATGATTAACTTAATCGGGATTAAATTAATCGGAACTCGTACGAATAGATTAACTAATCGTAATTTTTATTCGTTAATCGCGATTTAGTACGTTAATCTTAATCGTTAATCGATTAACTTTTGCCCATCTCTGCCATGAGTACGGTCGCTGTGGACTCATGGTAAGGGTAAGGAAAGTTCCTGTGCGAAATGGTACGCACTGGTAACGCGAAGAGTGGGCTCATAACAGAATAACAACGAAACTCTGTTTACATTGCTTGCCTCAGAAATATATAATTACTTTGTACGAAGATAGTCTTTGCATGGAAAACTACTTAAAATCTTCATTTATGGCAATACTCCAAACGAGTCGTGCCATGCGTCATGGTACAATTTGTTATTCAATGTACACATACCGTGTTTAGGGCAAATACGTGAGATTTGAGTAGCGACATCGAATTCTTGTATTTTTTGTATCTATAAGCAATATTGGTATTCCCGTAATCCCAGGATTGGAAGCCCTAGTTATGAGGTAACTGAGCCCCTAGTGGGAGTCCAAAGTCAAATCTCTTTATTTTGCTTAATATGTGGTTACAGCAGGTCACAATGTAAGATAAAACAGGTCTCACACACTTCACCAGCTTCTGGCATGCAAAATAAAAATAAGTATAACATAACCGATTGATTGATTTCCTCATATTATCAAAATAATTACTAAACATACCTACTGCCAATACAGTTTATATCACTTGCGAGTCACATTTTAACCTATGTACGTGGTCAGTTATTTGTTAGCCAACTTTAGAACTTTGCGTTTAAGAGGCCTTATTCCTTTTAAAATTTATTTTTTTCGTATTATGACAAATATATTGATAATTACAACCAACTTTTTAAAGTGAATAATACTTTTCTCCGAGTTCTAGGTAGTAACATAGCTATTTGATGTTTTCATTGCGTGCAGTCGAAAATAATGAATTTTGACAATTTCGAGTAGTATTTGAAACAAAAATTATCTCTGAAAAATTCAAACTGCAGGCTTCAAATATATACCAATAAATCCCAATAGCCATGTTCTAGGTAGTAACATCAATAATATGAAGAAACATGTTTGATCATAGAGAAAAATGTCTAAAACAATCAGCATTTAAAAGGAATAAGGCCTCTCAAGCAAATCCGAGTGTCATAATTTTGGCGTTTTTCTGAGATTTTCCTAAACATTTATTTTTGTCCCCCAGGCTCCGTACAGCCAGTGAACATCCCGAAGGACTGGATCACCATCCACGGCCCCTGTCGCTCCGCGATGCGCCGCCAGATCCAGATGGAGGTGCGGGCTTCGCTGCAGTACCTGGCCATGGGGGCCCACTTCTCCAGAGATGGGGTAAGGCATGCAAGGAGCCACTGGTTGAAAAATTCAATGGCTCACATCAGGTTCAGTGGTCCAATAGGGAGGACGCCCGTGTTGGCTAGGAAAGGCGTTGGAGACGCGGGTTCGAACCCCGTCTGAACCGTTAATATTTTAATGTTGAGAGGCATTATTCTTTTTAAAATATTTTTTTTTTTCGTATTAGACAAATATATTCATAATTACAACCAACTTTTTTAAGTCAATAATACCTACTTTTCCCCGAGTTCTAGGTAGTAACATAGCTATTTCATGCTTTTATTGCGTGCAGTCGAAAGTAGGTTTGAAATATATACCAATAGGTCGTGTTCAGATATTTTTGTTCTCGTAAGTGTGTAGATGTAAATGAACTCGACTGTACTATTACAATCACAGAGACACACCATTTTCCTTTTTCATAGATCCTAAGGATGTAAATCCCAATCGCCCTGTTCTAGGTAGTAACATCAATAGGTAATATGTTAAGAAACATGTTTAGACATAGAGAAAAATGTCTAAAGCAATCAGCATTTTAAAAGGAGTAAGGCCTCTTAAACGTGTGTTATACTCGTACGCTTCAAACATTTAGTTTACGCTAGCAGACGTTAATGCTTAAATAACTAGGTCGATGCAGTCAGCCACCGGCTAAGCTTGCACCATAGATTGGAGCGGAGTTTTTTTTTTTTTTTCGAAATTTTCTCTTCGTCACGACCTAGCGAAATTTTATTTGTGCATTTTAAAACAAAAATTTCTAAAATCGGTTGGAACTCGCTGAGATCTGCGCATTGTTACAAAGTCCATTCGAGTCGATCCATGGGAGCTTCGCTCGCTTCGCTCGCTCCGCTCCAAAAATAATTCGTTTGGGTGTAGCACATCGTTGCTATCGATTCTCAACATAATTTGAGACGATCCTGCCGAACATGGAAGTCTGAAACTTTTTATTTTTGACCATTTAGACCTGTTTATTCCCCTCTTGAAGAACCGCATGCCCCCAGGGAAAACCTTGGCAGGGAGCTTATTCCACATGCGGAGCGTTCGCGGCAGGAAAATCCTCTGGAACCGCACAGTTCTCGACCATGTAGGCTCCATTGTGTGAGGATGAACACCCTGCTGATGGCGAGTAGTGCGATGGTAGAAAGTCGCGGGCATCATGTCAAACAATTGCTTAAAACATATCCCATTATACTTTTCCCTTGTTATATCGCGGCATACGGCGCATAACGATCCTGTCTTGCCAGATAAACATACTTATTTCATGTTTCTAACAGGTGGAAATTAATATCCCATCAAAAACATAAATGTAAAATGAGAGCCAAGTTCAATATCGCGTGCACTTCGCCGACAAAAGAATTGAGATCTGCAAGGGCGCCAAGTTCTTTGCCCTAAAATTTTTAGATACAAGGACATGCGACATACTCAATGCATTTATTTTACTTGGGGAGTAATTCAATATCAAGATTTGACTTGGCTAGTTTTCACAAACTAACTAAATTTTATAAAAGTAACATAGTCATAGTTCATTATCAAGCTAACAGTATAAGTAACAAGACGTACACTAACTTGCGTACTTACCTTTACGTAAATAGGTTAATGATTTGATTGATTTTGATCTATAATATAAATTTATATTTTAAAACTAGCCAAGTCACGTCTTGATATTGAATTACACCCCAAGTAAAATAAATGCATTGAGTATGTCGCATGTCCTTGTATCTAAAAATTTTAGGGCAAAGAACTTGGCGCCCTTGCAGATCTCAATTCTTTTGTCGGCGAAGTGCACGCGATATTGAACTTGGCTCTCATTTTACATTTATGTTTTTGATGGGATATCATTACTTTTTGTACAGAAATCATTATGATGTGTACATTACTTAATTATTATTTGTTAATTAGTTCTGTGTGTAAGTGTGTGCGTGTGAGTGTATATGCTATTCTAGTATATCTTTCAAACAAAAAAAGAATTTTCCAAATCGGTTTATAAATGACAGAGTTCTGAGGCAACAACCATCAATAATAATAATAATAAAAAAACATAAAAAAATCACTGTTTTAGATTTTTATATGTATACACACCCAATTACTAAGCTGGATGCCAAATTTCACCTTTCTAGGTCACCTGGAAGTGGGTTAGGTTTTTGATTACTAGTCAGTCAGTCAGTCAGTCAGTCAGTCAGTCAGTGATAAAAACCATCAAAAACATAAATGTTAAATTAGAGCCAAGTTCTCGCATGCAACGTTGTCGACTTCGCCGACAAAAGAATTGAGATCTATATGGGCGCCAAGTTCTTTGCCCTAATTTTTTTAGATACAAGGACATGCGACATACTCAATGCATTTATTTTACTTGGGGTGTAATTCAATATCAAGACTGGACTTGGCTAGTTTTTACATATAAATGTATATTACATTTGTCTAATCATTAACCTATTTTCGTAAAGGTATAGTTAGTGTACGTCCTGTTACTTATACTGTTAGCTTGATAATAATACTATGTTACTTTGATAAAATTAAGTCAGTTTGTGAAAACTAGCCAAGTCAAATCTTGATATTGAATTACACCCCAAGTAAAATAAATGCATTGAGTATGTCACATGTCCTTGTATCTAAAAAAATTAGGGCAAAGAACTTGGCGCCCATATAGATCTCAATTCTTTTGTCGGCGAAGTCGACAACGTTGCATGCGAGAACTTGGCTCTAATTTAACATTTATGTTTTTGATGGGATATCATTACTTTTTGTACAGAAATTTGAATTGACGCCCCACCTGTCTTGACTAGAGTGACGCGGGGTAGAGGGAGGGGCCGGACCGCTCCTCGCCACGCCGCGCTCCCGCGCTTCGCTATCCGTCCCCGCGCCACGGCAATTTATTAACCTTCTCTGTGTGTGTGTGTGTGTGTGTGTGTGTGTGTGTGTGTGTGTGTGTGTGTGTGTGTGTGTGTGTGGTGTGTGTGTGAGAGAGAGAGTGCCATCTTACAAACAAAGAAAGAATTTTCCAAATCGGTTAATAAATGACGGAGTTCTGAGGCAACAAGCATAAATAATAATAATAATAAAACTAAAAAATATCACTGTTTTTGATTTTTATATGTGTACACACACAATTACCAAGCTGAATGCCAAATTTCATCTTTCTAGGTCACCTGGAAGTGGGTTAGGTTTTTGATTACTAGTGAGTCAGTCAGTCAGTGATAAAAATGCCGTTTTTTGGACGTCAATATCTCAATAACTATTTCATCTACATTTATGAAATTTGTGGTTCTAGTTGTTCTCAGGGACCTAAATACATAAGCCAAATTTCATTTTTTTCTGTTGAATAGATTTGGAGTTATTGAGGGGTCAAAAGTGGCTCCAAACGGTTCGTGTAATATAACACACGGCTGCTGCTCGCCAGTTCCTGCGGTGAACTTGGCTGGACACGCTGCCGCGTGTCTAGATACCGTTTTTTGGACTTTAATATCTCAATAACTATTTAACCTATATTAATGAAATTTGGGGTTCTACTTGTTCTAAAGGATCTTAATACATAAGCCAAATTTCATTTTTTTATGTTAAATAGATTTGGAGTTATTGGGGGGTCAAAAGTGGCTCCAAACGGTTCGTGTAATATAACACACGGCTGCTGCTCGCCAGTTCCTGCGGTGAACTTGGCTGGACACGCTGCCGCGTGTCTAGATAGAGATCAAGAGAGCTTTGCGTCGTGTACACTCTAAAAAATATTTGTTTTTATTTTTATGTAGGTATGTATGTAAAGAAATATAAGAAAATATATAAAATAACCGAAATCTACGACAACTATGCCTCCATAGAGAAGAGACTTCTTCGACCTATCCGCAAGAAAAATAAGCTGTCAATAATGCCAAGCTCGACCCCAGACTAAAGTAACATTGTGTGATAGTTTTGGAGTTACAACTTTTTAGAATTAGTGAATTTTAATAAATTAATAATAAAATAGTCTCAGGAAAAATATAAAAACAGTGATTAAGTCCTCTTTTTAGGCGGAATACGGAAAAGAAACTAATAAAATTGTAGTATTAAAAATATGAAATGTTGTAATTACGATTTTTTGCCATGGCATCTCTAGTTAAAACAAACTTATAGTTTTTATAATGTTCGCAGGTGAACCGGCCCGGTTTCGCTAAGCTGTTCTTCGAGGCGGCCTCCGAGGAGCGTGAACACGCGCTCAAGCTGATCGACTACCTGCTGATGCGTGGAGAGCTCACCCAGGACGTGTCCTCTCTCATCAAGATCAGGGTCAGTACTGGCTGTTTATAAATTACGTAATCCTGACTGATGAAAAAGACAATAGAAAAAAATATACGTCTACTTGATAACGATGACGACGCGTTCGGTTTGTAGACACCTGCCTACTGAGACGGCGGTCCCGGGTTCGAATCCCGACCGGGGCAAATATTTGTTCTTGGGTCATGGATGTTATCTATATATGTATTTATATATTATGTATATCGTCGTCTAGTACCCATAGTACAAGCTTTGCTTAGTTTGGGACTAGGTCGATTTGTGTATGATTGTCCCTTAATATTTATTTATTTATTAACCCTTTTTGAAGTCTCCTAGCCCTTAATTTGACAATGTTCGCCAGGATGAACACACTCTTTGACCATCTTTTTCTATTTTTTTTTTTCGAACGAGAATTGTTTGCTCTATTCAACCTTAACGAGGCTTGAACTAGCGACCTTCGTATTTTTTTGTCGAATTAAGGGCTAGCTGTAACGCCCCACTCTACCAAGATGTTGTCCGAAGCTATGTAGCGAAGTATGAGTTTCGGCAGCGAAGTGGCACTATCATATTCGCCCAACCTCGATCAACTTCGCGAGTAAACCTAGGCAAAAATCTATCCTACGAGTGTCAAATGATTTTTCTCAAACATGCAATTAAATTTCATAACGTGCGTTATATAACAGGCTTCGAAGTATCACGTTTCGGGCAGAGCTACTCGAGAGAACTGTAAAGGAAATTCATAGAAAATTGAAGGCCTAAGGGCCAAATCACAATTACAAGGTACGACATCGTATCGTGGCACGACGCGACATCGTGCCGCGATGCGGCGTCGTGAGATTGTATAATGAATTTTAATTAATAGTATAATGAAGATAAAGTTCATTTTGGTTTTATGCATTTCCACGACACGACGTCGCATCGTGACACGATGTCGCGTCGTACGACGATGCGATGTCCTGTCTTGTAATTGTGTTTCGGCCCTAAGCCGGGAAGTATTTTTTTTTACATGGCGTCTGTGCATGTACTAAGCTTAATTCTATTTTTTCAGTGGTGTTATTTTTCTTTTTTTCGTTGCATATGTTTGACAAAAGCATTGTACATACCTTAGGCGGCAGGGCTTGCCGGTTTCGTATCACTATCCGTCTATACCTACTCACCAAGCAAGCCCTTATTTCCCGGCGTGTACAGTAATGTACTATTGTTATACAGCCCCCGGAAAGCAAGACTTGGGATACCGGCGTGGACGCCCTGGAGATGGCTCTGATGATGGAAAACGAAGTCACCAAGAGCATTCGTACTGTCATCGGCGCCTGCGAAGATGACCCCGAGTACAACGACTACCATGTGAGTACTCATTAGTTTATTCATTTATATATTTATTCGAATGTCAAGTAGATATCATTAGGTACATCGTCACACAAAACTGTTTTCACGGTTTGACTGTGGGATCCGTGAGTCCATCTATACAATATTATAAAATATCTATAGAATTCTTAATTAATACAACCTTAATCTTAATTAATAATAATATAGGATAGATACTAGTAAAGCCTGACCAGAAATATAATGAGGATGCGCCATATTGCGGAATTTAACTGGAACTAATTTCTTACACTGGCAATGATTTTATGATGGTTTGTCAACAATATCAATTTCATTCGTGATGGTTTCTGAGGGCGAATATTTAAAATTATCCAAAGAAAAAATGCCGAAATCTATACGTAAGATTATAAATAAAGTGCACAAGTGTACTACACGAAAAACAGTCAGGAAAAGAGTGCATTACATTAAATAATATTACGGGGTTAACATAGTGGAACTGACAGGTATTTAAACTATTGTCACTATAGTGGGTTGCGATTGGTTGCAAAATTGTTGCCATATAAATCTTATAAATAGCGCCCTCTTGACAATCCTCATATATTTCTGGTCATTCTTTACTAGGCAAATATCTATACAATTTTCAGTTCAAATAAGTTAAATACTGTCGAGGTAGTATTTTAGTAAAGCTTTTATGGAGTGTAGAAGGTAAGGAACATAATCTTTCATAGGGATCTTAGCGAAATTTTGGGAACGGAATAGGAACGAAATGTTATGTGTCGGACCGGCTTGTTTATTGCGCAAATTATTTTGGAATTTGTGTATAGTACAAATTTTCTAAGCTAAGCTAATCCACTTAAGAACTGAATACCATTGAGTGGTAAACCACAAATTAGGATAACGAGCTCGTAGTAAAAGCAGATTGTAACTAAAGTTGAATATTCAATATCCACGCAATGTAGTTCTAACCTTTTTTTGTAAATAACTGGTTGGTGCTTACGAGAACAAAAGCAGATAGGATTGTATTAGACACAATGCCATTGTGAATGCAGGTAAGTGGATGAGCTTAGCGTAGAAAATTTGTACTATACAAGCCGGCGGCGGAATTTTGGCCAAAAACAGACGCCTAGTGCAAATTGTATAATAATAAGCGCAAAAAATCGAAACAGTCTGACACAGAAGATTTCCTAAAATTTTGTAATGGTTGGAGTAGTTCTGGAAGAGAAAATAAACGAGAATGAAACCTCGATTTGTAAGGAAAAATTAACATTGGTATTTCCTCTTAAGTGTTTAATTAAATGACGAAGTTTCAAATTTTCTCCAAAAACGTATCATAGTTTATCAGCACTAAATAATAGGTATCGTAAATGTAATCGCCGTATAAAGGACGACGACTTCAACTATAAACAACGAACATAGTCTTTATAATGATATAGCTCTTCTCGATAGTAGTGTACCGTTTTTATAAGTCATTAACCTCTCTGTTTTTACAATTTACAATGCGTCGTTTTGGTACGTTCCTTTCTTTGAGGGGCCTTTGATGGTTGCGTTTATTACCTGACAAAGCATCTGCCACTCACACTCGCATTTTGTTAAAACGTGGCGGATGCTTTGTCACTTATTTATCGCGTGATAAAAGCGACCATCATAGACCCGAGGTCATATATTTATAGTTTCGAGATGTGGAGTTTTAAAGTAGGCATTAGCATTTACTGTGAGTTTTTTTTTAGTTCATTTAGCGTTTGGAAACTGGTAAAATTAAAAAAAAAATGGATTTTCCTGTTGGCACACTATTGTTCTGTGTACTTTGAAATGACCTTTCGCCTCATTTGATTTGAGAAAATCCTCAATGATATAACAGAGGGGTGTCATAGACATCTAAAGCCTATAACCTATTTAGTAATAGCAATAGCCTCAGTACAATTTTCCCGCGTTCAACTGTCAGTCGGCCATTTTAAAAACCATAGACGATTGACATTCAGCCAAATTTATACCTTATTTTTTTTACAATGACTTATACAACCTTCACATTTCAGCTTGCCGACTACCTGACCGGCGAATTCTTGGAAGAGCAATACAAGGGTCAACGCGACCTCGCCGGCAAGGCCAGCACGCTCAAGAAAATGCTGGATCGCCATTCCGCCCTCGGAGAATTCCTGTTCGACAAGAAACTCCTCGGCATGGACATCTAAAGCCTATAACGTATTTAGTAATAGCAATAGTCTCAGTACAATTTTCCCGCGTTCAACTGTCAGTCGGCCATTTTAAGAACCATAGACGATTGACATTCAGCCATATTTTGTTTTACAAATTTGATTTACTTTTAAAATCATTGTTCAAATTTTTTTACCAAACTAGAATTTATATTATCTTTTAAATCATTGTACAAATGTTGTAGTTGTAAGTTTATTACTCCACTATAGTTACGTGTATCAAGTCAATTTTATCATGCAAATAAATCATGTAGGCGACAATTATGTAGTTGCAGTAGTTGTCAAAGTTTGGCGCCAAATCAGCCATTTTGAAGTATTTGTTATTTTTAGATTAGATGTCTAAAGCACAGTGCTCAACGTATTTGTGTTATTTACGGCTGTTTATTTCGTTTAATTTGGTATAATAAAGTTTTTTCATCCATTACGTCTGAGTTTTAATACTACACGAGTTTTGTTGGTCGTACGTTTTCTTGGGCTAACTGCGACTTCAAAATACAAATTCTCCCCTCTCTCTCACACTGTACTAAATAGATGAAATAGATAGCATTTGTCGTATGGCAGATTTGCGATTCGCTATAGTAAAGCCTGACCAGAAATATATGAGGATTGTCAAGAGGGCGCAATTTACAAGATTTATATGGCAACAATTTTGCAACCAATCGCAACACACTATAATGACCTCAGTTTAAATACCTGTCAGTTCCTATGGTAACCTCGTAATATTATTTTAATGGAATGCACTCTATTGCCGACTGTTTTTTGTGTAGTAGACACGTGTACACTTTATTTATAATGTCACATTCACGACTGTGAATGGTTTTCGGCATTTTCTTTGGGTATTTTTAAATCTTTGTCTTTTAAAGAAACCAGCACGAATGACATTGACATTGTTGACAACCATCATAAAATCATTGCCAGTGTAAGAAATTAGTTCCAGTGAAATTCCGCAATATGGCGCATCCTCATATATTTCTGGTCAGGCTTTATAAGCGGTGTTATTTTTCACCACAGACCTTCGTTTAATGAATGGAACAGAAAATGCTACTAAAACGGATAATGACTACAAAAATGCAAAATTCGGAAGTCTTATCTATCTAAACGGACGAAAACTATTGATTATATATCGTGCTGAAATCGGTTTTTCTGTACCTCAAAGTTACCTTTGTACTGAGGTTTTGTCTAAATCTGTACTGAGGTTGAAATACACGAGGGGTGGTGGCTGAGGGGGGGTTTCTCAAAGAAAAATGATGATTTACTATTTTGTCCTGCCCCAGTTCAGGGCATAACTGTGACACGACTGTCGCGGTACAGATACTCTGTCACTTTCAATACCGTGCGAGCAAGATGATCAGTCGCGCGACAAACGAGGTCGCGGCAAGATATGATACGGTGTACTCAACTGTAAAGCCTGACCAGAAATATATGAGGATTATCAGAGGGTGCTATTTAAAAGATTTATATGGCAACAATTTTGCAACCAATCGCAACCCACTATAATGACATTAGTTTAAATACCTGTCAGTTCCACTATGTTATTAGTCAGGAAGATATGATATTACGAGGCTAACCTCGTAATATCATATCTTCCTGACTAATTTTCGTGTAGTAAACACGTGTACACTTTATTTATAACCTTACGTTCACGACTGTGAATGGCTTGCGGCATTTTCTTTGGATAATTTTAAATGTTTGTCTTTCAAAGAAACCACCACGAATGACATTGACATTGTTGACAAGCCATCATAAAATCATTGCCAGTGTAAGAAATTAGTTCCAGCGAAATTCCGCAATATGGCGCATCCTCATACATTTCTGCTCAGGCTTTACCTCTAGCACAACTGTGACACGCAACTCTTTCTCGCTCGAGATATACCACCTATCTCTTTCTGTACAATACTGTGAGAGAGTGACGGGTGATGCTATGTCGCGAATAGTTGTTCTAGATGGACTGGAATAGCTATTAAGCATGGCTCTTTAAGTTTTCGTCTTTAATTAAACAAGGGTAATAAAATAATACAACTGTTTAAATAATAATATATAATAACTATGAATACTTTACATCGCTTAATAAATAAACTTTTTCAACGAAAGGCAACAGTTATTTACAGTATTATTAATAAAATCTATTTATATGTCTTGATTTAACGGTATTTACGCTGATGGACATATCCGAACTTAGAGATGTGCCGTTTCCAAAAATTTAATAAATAAATAAATATTAAGGGACAATCTTACACGACTCGACCTAGTCCCTTAAGCAATGCTTGTAGCATTCATTCATTCATTAATTTATTTTGATAAAACATAGTTTTACATGTCAACATAATTATCCTAAGTTTATATATAAATTAATTATTTATCTTGGGTAGCGAACCGGTTAAGGGTGTGCACTCAGTTACTTGAAAAAAATTCGTCAATATTCATATTCATATTCTTATAATAAAGTAGATCGCGTCTACTGCTAGTTTGGTCTTAAGCTCGTAGCTGGGTGGATCAACTTTTTCTTGCTATTATTCCGTCCCGTTACCCAGGGGACAATCGTGATTAAACTTCTAAGAAAATTGTAGTTTTTTTATTACCTACTGGTATTGTCAGGAGATAGTCTACATAAGAAAGGGCTTAAATTGCAAAGCTTTTCCTAAATATAACCACGGAAAATCGTATTTTTAAAAAGTGGCCCGGGGGACATCACCATGGCAACGAGTGGCAGAATTTTTTTTCGGAAAAGACGCATCTCTATTCGCACCACGTCTATTTTACTGTACAATAGATTCATGAATACAAAACACAAAGAACGACCAAAATGAAGGATATACCACGACTTTGCGCGACCAGCGAGCGGTAGAGCGAGAGATCCGAGCTCGGCGGGCATACGAGTGAGCGAGACAAACGTACCGCGCACCGCTACCGCTGAGACCGAGTTCTTGGCATCTCCCTTAACGTATCGACATCAACAACAGATGTTTATTGATCCATGATTTTCATTGTATCTTCGGATGGGAATTTATAATTAACCTTTTAACCGCCGAAGTCTGATATATAAGACATAACATTTCCAGCTCATTTCGCCACAGTCTGATAAATAAGACAAATATCTATGTATATATATATATCGGCGGCGACACGAGCAAGTTTGATGAAAAATTGATGGCGGTTAAAGGGTTAATTAGGTACATACATTAATGTAATATATATAATAATGTTTCGAATTCTATATCTAATTATATCAATTATAAATACAACCCTTCTGTTACTTTATTAAATTGGTGCTTATTTCATAACTTCATACAGTATATACAAAAGGGTCCGATTTGGCGAGAAACTCGACCCTTTATTCAATAACGACTCAAAAGATCAGTTTCCGAAAATATTTTTTCTAATATATTTTTCTTTTATAACATCAGATCAAATTTATAAAAAAATAATACTCTTTATTGCACACCTCGACGAGAAAAAAACAAACACAGATGGACGAATCAACTTTTTTAACGACATTTTTGTCTGTGGCGTTACTCAAAATGCTTTAGTGGTACTCATTTATTTTACTGGCAACGACAATTTTTTTGTAACTCAAGTTTAGTCTGTGAATGCCACTGATGTAAACAAAGAGGAAACAGGACTAGATATTCCGCAAACTTCAAGATTTTTTTTGCATAATAATGCCAAAACTATCCAGTGATGAAAGTCAAGTTTTTTTTTCAATAGGATTCAGTATTTATTTCGCAAGCAGAACGAGGGATTGAGCAGCATTCCGACAAATAATGTTTTGAATTTGGTTAATTAGTGTTAATTATTCAATTTAAAAAGTTGGTAGAAATTATCAATATAAATAAATAAATAAATATCAGACAACCTCACACAAATCAACCTAGTCCCAAATTAAGTAATATATTTGTCATAATCATAATAAGAAAAAAAAAAGTAATAAGGCCTCTTAAATACTTTAGGAAACTGATAATTGGATACTCATCCTGTGTAAGCAATGTTATTATAATAAGTCTGTCACTTTCATTATCCAAAAAAAATTGTCATTTGTCAATCAAACAAAAAATTACAAGGATAAAGCGCGCGAAAGATCGATAAAAGGGCATGACGTCACGCCTTGCTAAAAAGTTTAGCAGCTCAGTGTTGGTAAAGACTCGAGTCCGTGGAGTGTCCATTTCTAAGACTCGACTTCGTTTTTTAGACTCTAGTCATTGATTGAATCGAAGTTTGAGTTAATCTTTACTTGAGTCTTCAATAGAGACTTGAGTCTTTTGTAGACTCGAGTGTCTTGCTACGTTAAAATTAAAGCCTAAGGGCCATATCACACTTGCGATTTGCGAGTAAATTAAGTATGAGTGGATTTCTTGCAATGTAGACTTCAAGAACTCGACCACAACTATAGCACGGCGTTACGTCACGCGGAACTTTAACGGACTATTTATTTCATTTAATCTTTATTGTATAGAAAACTTATCATACAAAAGGCGGACTTAATGCCAAGAGGCATTCTCTACATAACTTCATAGGTAATTTTCTGTTTAATTGACAAATTAAAAAACAGGTGGCCAAATTTTTTAATTTAACTGACGGATTCATCATAATTTTTTTAGGAGACTAACCTATTTGTGCAAGTGTATTTAAATAGAATGCAATGGCTGCACAATTTTCTCGTCAAGTTCCACTTTCCGTTCATGCACCTTCAGATGCCCCTTCAAAGTGCATTTCTGCGTGAACGCCCTGCCACAAACCGGACAAATGAACCTCTTATCATTCGTATGGATCCTCATATGCTCCCGGAGAGTCTTTTTCCTCTGATAGGATTTCTGACATATATGGCAAGCGTGAATCCTCTCCCCGTCATGCTTAATCATGTGCATCTTCAAAGCGTTCTTAGTATAAAAAGCCAAATCACACTTGTCGCACTTATGATTCCGTTCGTTCAAATGATCTCTCCGCACATGGCTGGATAAGTGCCCCGGGGTTATGTAACTCTGCGGGCAAGCTTTGCATTTGTACCGTTTCAGTTCTTCGTTGTGAATCTCTGCTAGATGCTTCTGTCTTGCGTAGAAGGATGTTAAGGATATGTTGCACCGTTTGCAAGCATACCGGACTCCGGCTTTGTGCTCCTTCGATACATGATTTTCCCTTTTTGTGACTCTATCGAATACTGCATCACAATACTTGCAAGGGAACTCTCCGACTTCATGCGTTCGCATATGCCCTCTCAATCTAGCTTTCGAAGCGAACGCTTTACCACAATTCTCACAAATGTAGTTCGGATAATGAACGTTCATATGAGTATTCAAACTGACAAAATTTAAGAACGTTTTCTGACACACAGGGCAATCCAATTGGTCTTTCTCTAATTTAAAAGGCAAATTACTCCATTTTCCATTAGTATATTTAAGTCTAGTGCAGTTTTCTACATGGGAGTTTAGCTCGTCGAAGTTATTCAAGTCTGTAGTGCATATTTTGCAACGGAGCTGGGTCGAACTCTTGAAAAAGCGATGAGAATTCGAGAATATCATCTTTTTGAAAGCGACGTGTATGTTTTTCTTGTTGTGTTGGCTGACATGCTTTTTCATGTCCTCGAGATTCGTGTATGTCTCCGGGCAAATCGCGCAAGCGAAGGCGCGGTTCTTGCGTATTTTAAACGGGAATAATCCTTGAGACAGCATCGTCTCTGTATCGGAGATGTCTTTTGGTTTTTTCATAGACAACGTGATGTATTTTTTTCTCGTTTTCCGCGGCTTGAAGACCTCTGTGGTTGGTTCTTTTTTCACTATCGCTGATAATGCTGGAAATAAAATATTAAGGATTATTTATCATTATCAATCACTACATAGTATAAAACAAAGTCGCTTCCTGCTGCCTGTCCCTATGTATGCTTAGATCTTTAAAACTACGCAACGGATTTTGATGCGGTTTAATTTAATAGGTAGAGTGATTCAAGAGGAAGGTATATATGTATAATACATGCATAATTTATCCCGTGCGAAGCCGGGGCGGGTCACTAGTTTTTATTAAAGCAGTAACGTCTGCTACCGTTAACCAAATGTTTACAAAGAAGCGATACGTTGAAAAATGTAATGGTTCATGCAGGGTTCCAACCTGCGTCTCTAACGGCTTTCCGGACCAACACGGGCGTCCTACCTATTGGACCACTGAACCTGATGCTCATTGAATTTTTCAACCAGTTGCTGCTTGCATGCCTTAGGGCATTCTAAGACAGTCTCGTAGTTAACGGTCCTCAGTTATTCACCTTTATCGTCTTCGTCGAGCTCGTCCCCGTCGTCGAAGTCGCCGGGGCTGCCAACATTGAAGTCGTCGATGTTTTCCTCCTTCTTCACATCTGCAATGGTACAAATATTGGATATAAGTACAGTCCACTTAGATGGATGCAGAACAGCCACAACTGTGCGTTTTTATAGGAAATTCCTGCCTCGCACAACTGCTTTGTTGGATGAATCGTCGCTTGCGGTATTTCCGGACCGATACGACCTTCAAACCTTCAAGAAAGCGCACCCACCCGAAACGCACTTGTGACTTCTCTGGTGGTGCTGGTGTCTATGGGTGACGGTAACCGCTGCGCTTCCACATACGGACTATTATTTGGAGGATAAGGGTTGTAAATATCATTTTGAGCGTGTTAGCCAATTTTTCTGCTGACTGAACAGTACGGTCTACCTTTTCGCAGTTATTTTTCGTTACATTCGACAAAAAATAATTTCGCCGAATTTTTACTTCGCAGAATTTTTATTCCTTTGTAGTTATACATTTTTCAGAATTCTTTTCAAAAGTCATCCTATTGATTGGGTTAGGTTTGTTTCATAACAATCCAAAATAGTTTACGGGTTCATAGAAAATTGCTTTCTACGAAAAAACACTTCTGCGAAATGAAACATTCGATGTAAAATAATTCGGCGAATGTAACAAAAAACATATGAGATCTTCGTATATTTTTTTTGTTACTTAACAGGATAAGAAAGGAGACACAGTTCCGGAGATAGAGGATATTGCATTACTTACTAGACATTGTCACCTCCTCCTCCAAACTGCTCAGGCTCCTGATAAGTAATATGATGTAGTACATTCTTTATTGAAAGTCATAACGTTACTCTAATTTAACATTGTACAACACTTTTCCAAAAGTAAACATAATGCCAGTCGTGCCGGTCGCACCCGACGTTAGCGGATCGTGACCCGAAAGTACGATGATGTAATTTTCAACGCGGCCGAAAGGTTTGGCTGTTTTTTGGCCGAAACTGAACCTTTGGCCGCAACATGATTCTTTGGCCGAAACCGGAACCGAAACCGCAAACTTCAGTCAGACACTATGTAAATGACATTACTTACTGAACATCTTCGCCTCCTCCTCCAAACTCCTCAGGCTCCGCAGCGCCTGCTCCTTGAAGGCCATGCTCTCAAGCAGGCGCGCCGCGCACGCGTCACACACGAGGCGCTTCGTGTCCCCCAACTCCATGGTACTGGTCTAAACATTAATGACACGTATGTAAAATAAATATTAAGTGACCATCATGCACAAATCGACCTAGTCCCAAACTAAGCAAAGCTTGTACTATGGGTACTAGACGACGATATATATAATATATATAAATACATATATAGATAACATCCATGACCCAGGAACAAATATTCGAGTTTCACACAAATATTTGCCCTGGCCGGGATTCGAACCCAGGACCACCAGCTCAGTAGGCAGCGAAATGCTAGGCAGGACATGTCATAAGGACGGAAAAATGGTGCAAGCTAGTTAGAGTGGTACCCAAGGGAAGGACAGAGAAAGAGGGAGACCACAAGAGAGATGGGATGATGACATATGCCGGGTGGCAGGTAAAACATGGCACAGAGTTGCACGCGTCAGACATGAATGGAAGAGGCTGGAGTAGGCCTTTGCCGAGGGGCAACCAGATTTGCAGCGAAAGGGCAAAAGACAAATATGACACGCAAACTAAATAAAACTGAGTATAAGGCTAAAAATAAAGATAAAATAAAATAAATGCTGTAGTTTGTGAGCTTTCAGATTGGGTTTGGGTGAAAACTGAGAAGTTCTAATCGGAATCGCGTAAGTGCGAGGAAGACAGGTATAAAACTCTAACGACATTTCGTCAGCTAGCCAGCTAGCTAACCAAAAATTGGCACTCTGTTCCTCTTTGAACGGGTAAAATAAGTTGCGTTCCTCAAAGTCTAAATTTTCACTAAAGTATGCGATTTAAAACGTAATAATATACAAGTAAACTTAGCAAGAATTTATTACAGTGCACTCTTGAATTTTATTGTAATGTTTTAAATATTTAAGGCTTCCTGCGTGGTTATCTGAATGTATTCTTAAAATTTCAAGCTTAGAATTAGGATTTACTTACATCGATACTGAAGCATTTTAACAATATACCAGCAAAAGACAGAACATTGGTCGAACTGTTTTCTGCCAACATACTCTTCACAGCACCTTCGTTCAGGCACAAGTTGCACACCCCGAGCAACGGAAGGCTCTCTACGGTGATCTCCATTTCGTAGTATGATCACTGATCTATGTTATTAAACTAAAAATACGACGATTACATGGTCAATTCTGTTGAATTATTGCTAATTACGACAATACACAAGTAGTATCTTTATTTTTGACAATTAAGTGACAGTTTGTTTTTTTTTCTTGTAGGCTTCGGTGTGAGGAATTCATACAGCCTTTTTGTTTTCTTTATTATTCAGACGTATTTTTCTGTTCAGAAATAACGAAAGTAGTATATTTCTCTTTTACGTTTTCTTCTGTCTTCTTTTACGTTTTGTGATCACTTTTTCTTTTCAATGTACTTGTTTAAGAAATATCTTACGTATTTCATTTAAAAAGTGGAACACGAGAAATATTTGAAAAATTAAATTTTGAGCCCTGTCGCTCAATGTTTCAGAAAAATACTCCTAATTAACGTCATGTTGACGGATAGGTGGTTGTTCAGAAATAAAATCTTATTTATTTGGTAGGTATGACTTTTATCTTAGCAATATCCAATGTAAGTTGTAATACCAATGGACATCATAGCATACTTTTGCTGCTTTCTATTTGTTTTGATTCAGTTCGTTGTCAGTTAATTTAAGTCACTACTATGAAACTAATTCTTCACATATTGTATGATTTATGAACGTACCCTGAACATTTTTACTATTTTTCCAAACAATTTTTACTATTTTTTAAGTAAAATATTATATGATTAAACGTTTGGAATCGTGAAACAAAGAGAAGCTGTATAGGAATATGTCTTCTTCGAATGCATGCCACTGCTGCCTCGCGCCAGGATGTTCGAAGGACGTTTTCCGTGAATACTATTGTGATGGAAAGAAAGAGGTGTATTCGGATATGCTGCTACATACTTTAAATATTACAGTAAGTACTGCGAGGTGAATCTTAAGAAAACTTAAATGTTAATCTAAACTTAATAACACTCTTCCGTCTAATATAAATGAAATTGGGCGATCAATACCAATAGCTCTATTCCGCTTGTAATTAATTCTTTCAATCTATTTTTTTTAAAGTATTCTTTATTTTCAATCCTAGAAAATTACGTGCTACATTCGGTACATTGTGACTCAATTAATTGAATACTTACCAGTGTGCTATTTAACACCTTTACTGCGGTATCGGGTCATACAGCCCGATATGGTAATTTTTTTTTTCTTCTGTGGCTTTCACTTCTTGCTGGTTGAGCCAATTTTGCCAATGTCGAGGTGTAGACATGTCACACGATAGGAGAATGGTCGATTATGAATAGATTACAAGTTAACTTAACTGCCGCAGTGAAGATGTTAAGTATTATTGTCTAAAAAAAAAAATTTACTATGTATTGTACAATTTTAGGTATCACAAAACATTCCTGACAACAAGATCTGTGAACAATGCATAACTGAATTAAGAAGGGCAACAGAATTCAAAATTAAAATTTTAAACTCATCAAACTATTTGGCTACAGTGAATGGCTTAAAAGATGAAAAAGAAGAATTTGATGATTTCGATGACAAAATAAGTGTCGATTTTGATGAGCATGCACTAGATGAAAGAGATACAGGTAGGTGATTTTGTATTTGATGTACAGCTCAAATCAGCTACTCTTTATGAAATGTCAAAAACGTTCTGTTAGTATGAAGTTTCTATGATGATTGATGATACTGGGACATACTGGTTTGTGACATAAAAACACAGACAACCCCCACTAGACGGAGCATGTAAGGCGACCCGCGCGCACCAACGATATGGTACGACAGAACATTAAAGTATCAACACGGCGGCCACCGTTTAGTTGCGTCCTTGTTTATGATCCATGCGTACGCCAACGAAAAAAAGAAATTAAATAAATAACATGGTAAATTGTAGTGTTAAGTGGTGTAGAGAGACCTCATAAACATGCCGTACCATATCGTTGGTGCGCGCGGGTCGCCTTACATGCTCCGTCTAGTGGGGGTTTTCTGTGCATAAAAATCAGGAGTCCAAAAGTTAGCGGTAGATTATTTGGTTCAGTGTATTTTAAAAAATGTGTTTAGTGATTTCAATTATACAATTTTTCTCTATAGTCAAATACCGTATTATGAAGAGATTGACAGAAGGAGACCACTGTGTTTGAGAATTTAAACTATTACTTAAAACTAATACCAACTAGAGATAGGCGCTCATGGGTAAATACCCGATGAAGGCTGGGTAAATACCCAATCTACTATGACTACTGCCCGATAGATTGGGTATTTACCCGGTATTTATCGGGTATTTACCCATGAGCGCCCATCTCTAATACCAACTAATACTCATTCCTAAGGAACACTACATTTTCTTGGGATAAAAAGTAGCCTATGTGTTAATCCAGGGTGTCAGCTACTTTAATATCAAAATTTATCAAAATTGGTCTAGCCATTTTAGTGTGAAGAAGTAACAAACACACACAAACACACTCACAAACTTTCGCTTTTTTAATATTAGTGAGATTGTAAAAATTAAGTGCTTTACCGAAAATTGATTATCTTATGATTCTAATTACAATATTCATTTTATTAACTGTTATTTGTGATTTTCAGGTCAAGCATTTGTTATAAAATTGAACCCCAGATATCATATCCATGACAAGAATGAGGATGCATCTCCATTAATAGAGGAGGCAGAAAATGGTGACTGTGGAGCTGATGAAGAGATAACAGAGATAAATGAAATCCCTACACTTAAAGAAAGAAAAGGAATAGGTAAATAACACTATTGTAGAATTATTAGGTCATGATTTCTAGAAAAATATCAATATTAACCTTTTGACCGCCACAGTCGGCTGTGGCCGTCAACAAAAAATCGTGCCCCTGACGCCACGTCGGCCACAGCCGTCCAAATTTCAATGATCAAAAACTTTGTAATTCTAACCGCTACAAGTATTTTTCAATCCCTGTTGATTTTGGGGCACATCTTTTTTTTTTTACTCTGGCGTCAGTGGCACGGTAAATTGCTAGACCGCTTGGCGGTCAATAGGTTAAATACAATAGGAGGGTAGTGATAGCAGTTGGCAACATCGCCATCTATTGGTGTAATTAGGATTATTGTTTTAAATTACATTCTTTCATTCATACATTTTATAAAAAAAAAAGTAGTGCTACTTTTACATAATGAGAATGACTGAAGGATGCATTATTAAACGGAACACAAATATGACGCGTCTATTTTTATTTACACTCATTATCAAACAAAATGGTTTAACCGTGACCACAACGATACATGGAATTGTGTAGAAACATTGGGTAGACCTTCATTCATAAATAACAAATGTCGTGGTGGGCGCCTCTATTTATAAAATTTATATATAGACATTATGAAATGACCTTAGAATATTTTTGGTCTTTCAAACACTTATGGGCAATGTTACTAAGGATGTTCTGGACCCAAGCCATTATGACAGTTTTCTGCAAGCTAATTATGCCTTATTTTCTTTTGCAGGTCATCAAAGAAACGAAACACGAAAAACAAAGCATTCCGAATCGCAAAGCCACAAGGACTTAAAGCAAAACTCCTTAAAATTGATATTTAACTCAAACTTATGTTTGTTCAAGTCTTTGAAAACAAAATTTGGTTGCTTCATATGCAGAGAGGCATTCCTAACTATCAAAGAATTGCGAAAACATTCCAAATTACACTCTAATTGTGAATTGATAAAGGCTAAATTCAACCGCTTAAGAGGTTTATCATACCAAAATGCAGATATTTCAAATTTGGAATGCACGAAATGCCAACAAGCATGCTTAAATTTGACTGAATTGAAAAAACACCTCATAGAAAAACATGGCGTCAAATTCGGTGATGCTGAGCATTTTTTAATTCCTTACAAACTTCAGGATTCTTTCAATTGTGTTATGTGTAACGAGAAATTCAACACATACATGAGACTATCCGTTCATATGAATAACCATTATTCTAACAATGTATGTGAGATTTGCGGGAATTCATACATAAACAGAATAAGTTTACGCATACATTTACAATCGCGCCATAAAGAAAAAAAGTGTAGTCTATGCTCTGAAACTTTTTTAACTAACTACGGGCGCGTTCGGCATATGAGGATACACCACAACAGTTGCAAGTCAAAAAGATATTGTCTTATCTGTGGAAAAACGTTCCGTTACTCGTATCAGCTGATGGAACATAAAATTC
Organism: Apotomis capreana; assembly: GCA_947623375.1. Classification (NCBI taxonomy): domain Eukaryota; kingdom Metazoa; phylum Arthropoda; class Insecta; order Lepidoptera; family Tortricidae; genus Apotomis; species Apotomis capreana. The sequence goes on from OX392521.1 coordinate 12,221,238, forward strand.
AAGAGCATGGAGCGAAAAGGGAGTTAAGCAAATGTTCTTTGTGTCCGAAAACATTTCCTAATTCTCAGAATTTAAAGATTCACGTGCGCTCAGTGCACGTCAGAGAAAGGAATTTCCCTTGTAGTGTGTGCGAAATGAGGTTTTTCACTAAATTTGATCAGAAAAGACATGAAAAGACGCATGTGGATGAGAGATCGTTTTCGTGTGATATTTGCGATAGTAAATTTAAAGGAAAGGATTCTTTAAGACGGCATTGGAAACGACAACACGGACATTTGAGTGTTTGATTAAAATACTCAAATTTTTATCTGCAATTTCTAAATAAAGTCAGTTCAAGAGCAAACAAACTATTTCATTTTAAGTCCAAGCATAGATCAAATATGGTCCAAGTAACACTACTTAGTAGCCATAATAATTCTCCAAAGGAAATGTTCGACTTCGTCATCTAAGTCATCTTCTATGTTTGTATTTTTTATTATGTATAAAAAATACTTACAATACTCGGCGCAGGCTTGGGTTCCACATTTATGCTCTCGATTTACCACTGATTCGTAGCAAACGTGTTGCGTCTTCTTTTCATAACAGGACAGCAAAAGAGTAGAACTCTTCCTGCGCAAAAAATATAAACATGCATAACTTTTTAAAGCATGCTCCATTTAAAGCCTTATTCGCACTTAACATCGTTGGCCATGGAGGCCTAAATGATTGACTATAGCTACATCATTAGATAACCCGGGATCGGATATTCGGATGTAAAAATAAAGTTTATCGTACATTTACACTTTTTACCGCCATCTAGCGGAGAGTAAAACTACTAAGTCAACAGCGTCATCTGTTTGCACGGAACGTAACTACTGCGTTTTTACCATGTTTTAACGTAGCGTGTGTGTTTGTTACTTATAAATCCGTCAAATGTCAGTGAACTAGACGTAAGGGATTGGTCATTTTTGATGTGCTTTACTGTGATTGGACAAAATGATAGTACATTTGGATTTTATTGGCTATCTTTCACAGTCGTATTTGTACTCGTACATGGTACGCACATAATATTTAAAAAGTACATAAATTATGATGTAAAATAATTCGTTTAGCAGTGTAAAATATATCGTTTCAAAAGGGATTAATTCGATTCGATATTTTCAACTTTTAGAAGTTGCATTGGGACTTAATAAATAGCTCCTGTCAAAAATCGTTCTTGTTGTTCGTTAACTACGGAAATACAGCTCTGTAATGGCGGGTGCTATTACGAGTATTCTGATGTAAATTTGTTTTTAAAATACTTCTAAGATTATTTATAATCATGAGACAGTTGAATTTGTGCCGGTGTTGTCTCGCAGTGGGTTGTGATAAAGACATTTCAGAGCAATACGAGGAGGATGGTCGCAAGGAAGTGTACTCCGATATGCTGCTGGATACATTTAACATTTTCGTAAGTTGTTTACTTCCAATCATGAACATCCAATACTGAATTAAAAAATACTAACGCGATCCAGATAGAACCTCTCCGTTTTCATCCAAACCCGAATCTGAGAGGTCACTTACTCATTTTTTAAGTTATTATTACATACTTTCTAAGTACAATAAGTTCCGTATTTCTTTATGCACGAGGCATTGCCCTTTACGATAAACTTTCGTCTAAATATATATAGTATAATGAATTTAAAGGGTCAGAGTATAGCAAAGGGGGCCCTATTTTTAGGACTTAGAAATTTTTTTATTGTTTTTTTTTTTGCTGTTTTTGGGCTTAAATTAGATTGAATCTTGTAGATTACGCTAAAAAAAACATATTTTGTTCTATAAACTTTTTCACAGAGTAATATTTACTGAGATAAAGGGGTTAAAAAAAAAACTTTGAATTTTTCGCATTTTCAGGCTTACCTAAATTAGATTTTAAGGTCGTTCGAATATGTATTTGCAAAACTGTTTTACGGGATATAAAAAAAAAAACTAACCTAACCTAACCCGGCCGAGTCGGATCTTAGTGTGCAGTGCGAGGATAATTAGTGTGCAAGTCAGTATTTGGCAAGGCCCATTTTCAGCAAGCAGTTTTACCTTAAAACCTCAATATCTCGGTAATTATTAAGTTTAGAGAAAAGTTGCCCATACAAAACATGCTTATTTTAGCGTCATCTATACGATAGCATCATAAAAAATAAGTGTTATAATAACATACCACAATCAAAAAATTAGTCCCGCGCCCCTTTGAACCCCAATATCTCGGTAAATATCGATCTGAGAAAAAAAGTTTAAAGAATAAAATATGCTTATTTTAGGGTAATATACAAGATTCAATCTAATTTAATCCCAAACAAACAAAAAAAAATTTTTGGTCGTAAATTTTCTAAGTCCTAAAAATAGGGCCCCCTTTGCTATACCCCAACCATTTAAAGTTATAGTATATAGTATTTATGACTTATGTCTCTAAAAATATAATTATTTGCATCTAAGATGTAACAATTTACCTGTAATAGAAATAAATCAACTTAATCCCATCTTGCTGTCAATATATGAGACACAGGTAGTTTTTATATTTATTTTGTTCTCACAAAATACTTGTTTTAAAAGGATTCTAAATATTGTTGATGAAACCTTCAAGAAAAGAGCGTACTCCCACCTGAATGGCATCCCCGCATAGCAGGCAGGAAATCCTTCTTACGGCCTCCTAGGGGAAATAAAATCAGTTACATTTGTTCTTTCTATCCATTATTTTGCTAGTAGTCATTTACATTATGATTTTATTGTAAAAGAAATCCCATGTTCTTGAACAGATAACATATGAGGATGTCGGAGGCAAGTGCCAGATCTGCGAGAGCTGTATCGCCAGACTCCGAGACGCTGTGGAGTTCAAGGCACAGGTTGTGGAGGCCGGGAAGGCTATAGCGCAGAGGCTGAAGAACACTAAACTGGAGTTAGGTTTGTTGTTGATGTAGCTGTCAATATTGTCAACATTGTCCCTATTTAAGAGGCTTTATTCCTTTTAAAATATTTTTTTCTCATGAAATATATTGATAATTTCAACCAACTTTTTGAAGTGATTAATACTTTTCCCTGAGTTCTAGATAGTAACATAGCTATTTAATGCATTCATTGCGTGCAGTAAAAACAAACAGTTTTTTGTGTGATTTGTATCAAATTCGAGTAGATTTTGAAACAAAAATTATCAATGAAAATTTCAAACTGTAGGTTTCAAATATATGTCAATAAATCGCAATAGCCCTGTTCTAAGTAGTAAAATTGATAATATGTTAAGAAACGTATTTGATCATAGACAAAAATGTCTAAAACAATCAGCATTTTGAACGGATAAGAAACCTTAATATAATAAATGCGATAGTGACTGACTGTCTGTTATCTCTTGACGGAAGTGCCACGAATTGGTGAGACCAGCGCCGCGGCAAGCGGTTGAGGAAGAGATCCGAAGGCTGAGGCATAACGAGTGAGCGAGACACGTACCTACACCGCTGTCGCTGTCGCGCAAAGTCCTGGCAGCCCCGTCACAGTTTAGATAACCTGCGCGTTTAAGTGTCATAGGTGTTGTAATGAAATATTTGCTTACACTTTTTAGGCGTTTAATTAGTCGAGGGCATACTTCAAATATTATAAGCACTGACAATGTTTTTCGTGTATTTTATAAAGTTATTCAGTTATGTGCGTCTGGTAGTCATCCTCATTATTATTATTATTATTATGTGTTTCTCATGTTTTGAGTCTCGGGCTCATACGTCCCGGTCTTTTGGAAGGCTTGCGTGGGGATATGGATCCAACACGTAGAGGCCCCTTGGAGAAAATTTGCTGTGGCTGTTGCCCTGCTGGGACCCGTTCCTGATCATATCAATAAGATGATACATCCATGAACCGGTCCCAGCAGGTGATTGAACTATTGCATTCATAATTATGGAAAAGAAACCGGGCTATTAAAGTGAAGTTTGGATGGACTATTTATTTGGGCTATTGCAGTAGAAAAATTATTATTATTATTATTATTATTTATAATGAGGCAGGCAGTTTAACAACTGATAGTGCCTATATCCAGCAATCTGTGTCTTGAGATTATTCTCCTTAATAGTTAGATAATTCTTACGCTACCTAAAGGTTGTCTGGAAGAGATCGCTATTTAGCGATAAGACCGCCTCTTGTTTACCTCTGTTTCTTTTTCCTGTATTTCTCATGTTTTGAATCCCTGTGTATTTGAGGTGTTAAATAATGTTGATTGATTTGAATACTTAGTGTATAATATTGCTATTGCAGGAGAAGTTATACCAGATGAGGACATCAAGATTGAGTTGGATGAGGTGGGGATGGACTATGAATCTTTTGACCTGGCCCAATTCACCGACGAGGACGGTGAGACACACATCTATATCATTATAAAATGTATCTACACACATCTTGTTTTACTATAACAAGTTCAGATAATATAGGTGAGGACCTACGTTACTTAGCAGCGACCAAAATCAGAGATGTAATTTCATAACAGTAGAATTGTCTGAAATTTCCGCAGATCATGTATTTTTGTTGCCGCTAAAACAACAAATACTAAAAACGGAATAAAATTAATACTTACCATAAAACAAACGTGATCAGTTGCGTTAACGTTGCACCTCAATTGTCGCTCCTCCTCCATCGCCATATACATACCAGGTGCAAACTTAACTTAACCCGGCCGGTTAAGATGGCAAGTGCTTGTACGGAACCCTCGGTGCGCGAGTTCAACTCGCACTGTTGTTGTTGTTGTTGTTGTTGTTGTCCTAAGGCTCCCCAGAGGTGCAGAGGGCTTTCATCAGCTCGCGCCACGCACTTCTATCCTCAGCAACTTTTCTGGCCTCGCTCCAGCTCATTCCAACGGCTCGCAGCTCGCTCTCCACGGTGCGACGCCATGAGTGCACTAAGTGCATGAGTGACTCGAACTGTGCCGGTTCTTATTTATTTTAGTTTTACTTTTTATTTTATCGCAGGGGCGAAAGCATTCCCTGGTGAATATTCAGCGTATGTAAGGCGTATTTTTCGTCATTCCCATTTCTGCAAATATTGTTAAAATAGATGATTTGACGACGCGTTTGGCTCGGTTTGTAGACCTGCCTACTGAGCCGGCGGTCCCGGGTTCGAATTCCGGCCAGGGCAAATATTTGTGTGATGAACTCAAATATTTGTTCCTGGGTCATGGATGTTATCTATATATTATGTATTTATATATTATGTATATCGTCGTCTAGTACCCATAGTGCAAGCTATGCTTAGTTTGGGACGAGGTCGATTTGTGTATGATTGTCCCATACATAATATTTATTTATTTTTATATTTATAAATTTATAAACATGAAATCCTTTTCAGACGAGATCTACATAATCAACATCAACGAGAACGATGACAGTGCTCAGGAGATCAACACATTCACGCAGAGCTTCATGGAGAAGCCGGTGGTTAAGAAGATTAGTGAGTCACACATTGTGTGTATCTTAGATTATTTTGCAGCCGGGGCCTGGGTCACTGAACAGATAGGTACAGAAATCAATCTACATACAGGCGCGCTCGAGCAAACGCACACATAGACATTGCTCACGGACACGTCAAGCGGATGGCACTCGCGCTCGCACTGGTCTGAACTGGTCCGAGATATCGTTCCTATCTGTTTAGCGCCTGGGTTGGCCATGGCCTATGAGATGAAGCCATGAATTTCATATTTTCATTAAAGCAGTAATTGTTATTCCTTTTTAAGCAGAACTTATCTATTTTCTGATTAATAATATTATTGAAATCAGCAACAAAGACTATAAACATACGTTGGAAGAAAAAGCACAAAATGTCGAATATGTTCTCGCTGATGAGGTGAAAAGTTGTGTGTGCTACCCGAGAGCAACGTTTTTTGCATCTCGTGCTGTTGAATCCCTCGCTACACTCAGGATTCTAACATATAATCCTAAACCAAATGTTTACAATGAAGCAAAAATTTGAAAATAAAAGTTTTTTTTTTAATCCTGCCTGAATCGTAAAATTTTTAAATTTTTCGCTTCATTGTAACCATAAATTTCTATCGGAAACCCGACATCTTGGGGTGGGCACTAGACCATACTGGGGTGGCACGGCCCACCCCTCCACCCCCTAAATACGCCTGGTCTCACACTCCCGGCCCGACCACGAATTGACAAGATTTTATATTGTTAAGACTACAATTTTGATTACTTTTTTGTATTCTGCTTAGAAACAGGACGTAGTCACTGTTTTTATATTTATCCTACGATTATTAGTTATTATTAATTTATTAAAATTGTATGTTTGTATTCATCTACCTAAGTATGTATATCGTCGTCTAGCCATAACACAAGCCTAAGGACGTTAGAGCTTACTGTGGGACTAGATTTATTCGGTTGATATATGTATGCTCTCAGTTTGGCGTCTGGGACACAGTTTTCCGTTAACGTTACGTTAATAATAATAACTACTAAAACTATTACTGAATATCCACTGCCGCCAACGTGAATGATTCAATCCTCCAACATACACTTATCTTTAAATCCTTTTCAGGTCCAAAACCAAAGAGCGTGAAACCAAGAAAGCCTCCAACTGAAGTGACACAGAAGCATCTAGACATGCGCGCAAACTCCCTCAAACTAGTCCGGAACTCCAACATATGCTTATTCAAAGCTGGTCGAGCCAAATTCGGATGCTTCTACTGTTATGAGACCTACCCTAACATGGAACAGCTCAGAGAACACTCCAAAGCGCACTCGCACACCAAAGAACTAGTCATCAAAATCAATCCGGTCTCCGGACTCGCATACAAGAAAGCTGACATCTCTTCGCTACACTGTAACCGATGCCTGGAGCCCTGCGAAGACCTAGAAGCGCTCCAAGAACACTTGACCATAATACATGACTTTAAATTCACCGATGCAGGACATTTGTTGATACCGTTTAAATTAGAAAAAGGATATTACTGTGCTATGTGTAACTTACTGTGTAACACTTTCGCGTTTTTGAGCATGCATATGAACTCACATTTCCCTAACTACGTATGCGAATCTTGCGGAGCATCTTATATAAACTTTAAAAACTTAGATATACATAGAAGAGTCGTCCATGATAAGAAATGCAAGAAATGTCCAGATAAAGACAATTGCAAGTGCGATAAGGATGATATAAAAGTTACAATCAGAACGAATACTAGGATGTGTGTTGAATGCAATCTAGTATTCAAATATTCATACTTACTAAAGGAACATAACTATCAAGTGCATGGTGCTCCGAGACCGATAGCTACCTGCGAAGTGTGCAACAAGACGTTCCTTACTCCGAATAACTTGAAACTGCATGTCCGGAGAATACACAATGCAGAACGTAATCACACATGCAAGATTTGCGATATGAGTTTCTTCACAGCACACGGAATGAGGAAGCATATTAGAAGGACACATACAGATATCGAAGTAAAACCTTATTCGTGCAATTATTGTGCCTGTAAGTTTAAGATGAAGTATTCGCTTAGTAAGCATTTGAAGAACAGGCATGGGAGGAGGATGGATGGAAGACTTTTTTCTGAAGCTGTGAAGTTAGAGTAAATCGAGGCTGGCGCGTAAATTAGTAGAGATGTGACTTTAACCGAATTCAAAAAGAGTTGAGCAACAAGGAATATGATATCTCCATGCAAATTAAATGCAAGATACATATAAATAAGCCTGCCGTACATTTTATCATACTACTTATACAAAAAATAGGGTACACAATTAATGCAAATTACTATTATTTTATCAACACATTTTTATTTGACTAAGTTAGAAAAGTGCAATAACTGCATTACGTCCGCTAGCGATTTTCAAATTAACTTTCGTTTGTAAACCAAATTATTATAATTTTTGAAAAAAAAAATTTTTTTTATGTTTCAGGCGGGATTCGAAACCGCTTTTCCAACGGCTTTCCGGGCCAACACTTACCTGTCAGGCCACCGAACCGATGCGCGAGTAATTTATCAGCCAGTCGCCGATTATTTTTTTATTACTACTGCCTTGCCTACCTGTACTTCCCTTAACACATTTCTAATACTTTTTTTTATGAAAACTGCTGTTTCTTATGAATTGCGAGGGGTAATATGGTAATATAGATATAGTAATTATCTTTTTGCCTCACTGTACTGTTTTTTTATCGGCATAGCTGAGACTAAAACTCAAAGGTTAACTGGAAGAGATCCCTTAAAGGGATAAGTTCGCCTTTGTACATGTTTCCTTAGGTTTTAATGTATTTCTTGTTTTTGTGTACAATAAAGTGTTTACAAAAAATATATAAAAATTAATGGAAATACAAACTTTTGGCAAATATTGGGTAGGCTTTGGGTTGGGTACAAGCAGTGACAAAAATTTTAGTCAGTTTTAGGCCAGGCGATATTATACATCACTTTTTTTTTCCACTGGGATTTTCAATGTCTTGTTTTTTTTTTATAAACATATTAGGGAGTCATTTCGTACCCATAAGAGATGTTTATTTTTGTAAATATTAGATTGATTTGTAAATAAATTCTGTTTGAGAAAATTCACTATGTATTTTGAATACCCTGATACCTAAAGAATATAAAAAGTGGGAAAGAGTATCAATAAAAGGTTACTATACTGTATTTGAGTATTATATGATCTGTAACTACAGTAAAAAAACATTTTATCGTTGAAACCACTAAACACGCATTCAAAAATACACGGAATTAAATAAATTAAAATGATCAAAGCTCCATAATTAGAAGATGAAAAAAAAAAACAAATACAGTATTTTATTAATTATTGATGCAAATTTTCAAAGACACGTGGCTTTCATTCATATCCTTTTGAACGCTACATTGCTACGCTGACGCCAACGCCGACACTGACGCCCTAATTTCAAAAACTTTGTATACCACGGGTAAAAGGATAAGACGAGAGAAATAAAACATAAAATAATTCCAACAATTTAATGCAACCCAACATGCGTCCTCTTCATATGCCGCCTTAATGAATCCTTGGTCGCAAAGGGATTACTACACAACGTACAAGAGAACCTTTTCTCTCCTGTATGCGTCACTCTATGCCGCGCCACATCCGACTTCGTATAAAAGAGGTTATGACACACATCGCACTCATGGTTCTTCTCCTTCATATGAACGTTTTTCATATGGTTATTACACAAACTACGGGTTACAAAACTTTTTTCACACACTAAACACTTATGATTCGGCTTAGGTAGTCCATGCTTCTCGACTAAGTGTAATACTCTAAAGTTCTCTTGGAAAAACCGTTCACTGCAGTATGGGCATGGAAAACGAAGCTTCCTTTCGAATTTCACACCGTGAACCGATGTCTCGTGATGTTTTCTATCCGTCTTATTACCGAAGACTTCACCGCAGTGTTTACACCGGAACGGTCTATGCGAACGGGTCTTATGTAGATTCAAAAACACTAAGTTAGAGAATGCAGCTCCACAAATGTGACAGACTTGCTTCTGATAATGCTTGTTCATATGCATGTTGAGTAACCTGAAAACTGTAAACCGTTCTGAACAGATTTGACACTGTAGATTCGCTTCAATCTTGAAAGGCACAAGCAAGTCTTCATTAAGTTCAAATTTAATCCCATGATCCGGTAGATGTTCTCTCAGTTTTGTTAGATTTTCTATCCGTTGATCACAAATTTTGCAGGTTAAGTCTGAGACTTCGACTTTAACCAATCTGTTTTGTTGTAGTATGATTTTCTTTTTGATGTTCTCTAGAGTGTGGCTGTCCTGTGTGTGTTGCTTCAGCAGGGTCATGTCGGGGAAGGCTTCTTGGCAGCAGAAGCAACGGTACCAGCTCTTGTTCCACTGGAACACGCACATAGTGGAGTGGGCGAGTAGCTTGAGCGAGTTCTCTCGCAACAGCGGTCCGGTGCCGCGGCGCTCGGCTAACTTCATCCACTTGTCTTGTGGGTCGCATTCTGTAAATGATTGATTAACATTTATATTGGGGAGTTGATTGATGACTTTAAAATTTAATGTTAGGAAACACCAAAGTGAAAAACAATATTAAATAACGACTATACCGGGTGATCAATCCAAATGGGTCAGTAGGGAGAAAACGAAAACTATAAGAGATAGGGAAATCTGTTCCTAGGAACCATGGCTTTGATTTTAGATTTATTAAAAACTGCATTAAATTTTTTTTCGTATATCTCATGCATAACCGAGAATCTAGCACCGAAAACCTTCTGCACCCAGTTCAATAATATATACACATAAATCATGCACTTAATTTAATTACTAAAACTACTCTCTATTACACAACACACACACACACATGCAATTCTCAGATTCATATAATTTAATTAAATTAATTAAATTCATAAATTCGTAACTACGACGCTCGAGTACACACTCAGTTGATCCGCACTTCTTTTTTTTGTTTTTGTTTTTCTTCTCCTTTTTTAGGGTTCCGTAGCCAAATGGCAAAAAACGGAACCCTTATAGATTCGTCATGTCTGTCTGTCTGTCCGTCTGTCCGTCCGTATGTCACAGCCATTTTTTTCCGAAACTATAAGAGCTATACTCTTGAAACTTGGTAGGTAGATGTATTCTGTGAACCGCATTAAGATTTTGATTCAAAAATAAAAAAATAATAATAAATATTGGGGGCTCCCCATACTTAGAACTGAAACTCAAAAATTTTTTTTTCATCAAACACATACGTGTGGGGTATCTATGGATAGGTCTTCAAAAATGATATCGAGGTTTCTAAAACATTTTTTTTCTAAACCGAATAGTTTGCGTGACAGACGCTTCCAAAGTGGAAAAAAGTTGGTCCCCCCCCCTCTAACTTCTAAAATAAGAAAATGAAAAATCTAAAAAAAACATATGATGTACATTACTATAAAAACTACCAACGAAAATTGTTTTGAACGAGATCTAGCAGGTAGTTTTTTTGTTAATACCAAATACCTAACTTTGCACCTAATTTATATGGGGCGCTATACATACCAGGTGCAAACTTAACTTAAACACTTAGGGATGGAAAGTGTTTGTACGGAACCCTCGGTGCGCGAGTCCGACTCGCACTTGGCCGGTTTTTAATTCTAACTTCCGTTTATTATGTTTAGTTTAGTTGTTACAAATAAAGTAAAGAATGTAATGTAATTATGTACATTTTTCAATAGTTCATTATCATTATCATTAACAATGCTTGGCAATATGTTATGTTCTGTTTAGTCATATGGAAGGTAGCTGATGCTTGTAGCACAGGTTATACCTATTACAAGTAGCAGCGTTACACTAGTAAATAAGTTTTGTTTCATAGTTAATGTAATAATATATACTTGTCAATATTTTTGCTCAATAAATATTATTATTATTATCTTATAGTTTTCTTTTTCTCCCTACTGACCCATTTGGATTGATCACCCTGAATACTGGGTGGTCACAATGGGCATCATAGAAGGCTCAAAGTTACTCAAAAGGCAATGGAGTGAGCTAGTTTTCTTGCGATAGAATCCGAAATTATGAGATACGCAAACCAAGGTTGTAGATTATAGCTCAGTCAGACAGCCGCCAAACTTAAGTGGCAGTAGGCGGGGCACATTGCTCGTAGAGCCGATGGCCGTTGGGCCAGAAAGGTTCTTGAGTGGCGACCGCGGTCCGGAAGACGCAGCTTAGGCCGCCAACAAGGTGGACCGACGATCTGGTTAGGATCGCGTGCAGAAATTGGACGAGGGCGGCGCAAGACCGATCGTTGTGGCCTGTGGAGAACTTTGGGGGAGGCCTTTGTCCAGCAGAGCAGTGGACGTCTAGCGGCTGATATGGTGATGATGATGACAGGGTGATTAAGGGGGATACGAGTGTGAGGGGTGACGGGGAGGGTCACGTTGAGCATTTTCACATTGAGGCCAACTACGAAATGGTGATTAATATTCACATCTTACTACTCTCTCTAAGTACTTTACAGCAATTTGTGGTGTATACCCACCAATACCCACATTAAAAAAATATAATGACATTAAAGCCTGGCCAGAAATATATGAGGATGCGTCATATTGATTTCACTGGAAGTAATTTATTACACTGGCAATGATTTTATGATGGTTAGTCAACAATGTCAATGTCATTCGTGATGGTTTCTTTAAAAGACAAATATTTAAGATTATCCAAAGAAAAACCATTCATAGTCGTGAACGTAACATTATAAATAAAGTGTACACGTGTTTACTACACAAAAAATAGTCAGGATAAGAGTGCATTTCATTAAATGATATTACGAGCTTAACATAGTGGGACTGACCGGTATTTAAACTAATGTCATTATAGTGGGTTGCGATTGGTTGCAAAATTGTTGCCATATAAATCTTATAAATAGCGCCCTCTTGACAATCCTCATATATTTCTGGTTAGGCTTTACATGTCACGTTTATAAAATTAAATAAGTATGATTGTACGAGGCGAAAAACGAGATTACCTGTAGCCCCCCGCTTAAGCCTGGTTTTCCTCTTCCTTTTGATGCTTGGTTTCGCCTCAGGGTCTTCCGGAGCAACCTTCGTCAACTCCAACTTTATGTTGGCAAGGATCTCTGAAATAATATCAAGTGTTCAGCCATCCAGGGGCTACCCGGTAAACACTATTTTCAGTGTTTTCTTCGTAACTTCACTTCCTGCAATTCCGGTGAAAATTGAAGTCAACTAGCGACCCGCCCCAGCTTCGCACGGGTGCGATGCTTATAAATTATGCATGTATTATACATACAAACGTTCCTCTTGAATTACTCTATCTATTAAATAAACCGCATCTAAATCTGTTGCGTAGTTTTAAAGATCTAAGCATACATAGGGCCAGAGAGACAAACAGCAGGAAGCGAGTTTATTTTATACTATGTAGTGACGTAGCTTGGTATTTGACCATAGTTATAAATGCAGAAAGCGACCAAAGATTTTTTCCCATAATGCAAAAAGCGACCAAACTCATGAATTGATTAAAACTTAAGTCGCTTTGTCGAAAAATCTACGATGCTCGCTTCCTGTATAACTATGGTCATTTGGTCTTTATTTCTCTCTAATAGCATTTGCAAATACCTCATATAATAGGAAATCTGAATCTGATCACAGGTAAAGGCCTTTTTCTAGGATAGGTATGTCGGACAATTCTCCCTTGTTACGCGACGCGTACGCTTGAAACTTGTACCAATAAGTGGCTAATGGTGTTTGCTTTAATCATGTCTGCTGATTTTTCTATACTTTTTGAGATTTAATTATTAAATATTAATTTCCGGAAACTTTCCATATTTTATATGGGAACTAGCGACCCGCCACGGCTTCGCACACTGCAATGCTGATAAATTATGCATGTATTAGACATATAAACTTTCCTCTTGAATCACTCTATCTATTAAAAAAAACCGCATCAAAATCCGTTGCGTAGTTTTAAAGATCTAAGCATACATACGGACAGACAGACAGACAGCAAGAAGCGACTTTGTTTTATACTATGTATAGTGATCCCACTTCTGACTCCTACTCAGTACTCACCATCATCATCCAAGCTGGCGCCGTCTCCCTCACTCCGGTCGTCGCACTCTTCTAGCATCGGCTCCGTCTTCACGTACAGCTTTAACTCTGGCTCCATATTTACTTCTGAAACCTCTGAAAGTGATAAAAACAGGGCTTAATTTCCTGATAATTCTACAGTACTTTTAAAGAAAACCTCCACCAACACAAGGGGTATTGGTTGCATTTATCAAGCGATAAAGTTGTACTAACACCAGGCGCGGCGCACTCCGCGATTTACGTTCCCCGCTACAAGTACATGCCGGTCGCCGCATCAATGCGGCATATTCAGTGGTTGCCACGCTCTGTCTTGGAACACGCGCGCTGCTCGCGCGCTCACGCTCTCCCGTATCTTGTACTATTATCTTTTCTGTGCTAACACCAAATGAAGCAAAATAGCTGTTGGGAATTATATAAATTGAAACCTCCAATGATATAGGCATGCCTTATTAACCCCCGACCAAAAAAGAAGGGTATACGTTTAATATGGGTATTTGTGTATCTATGTGTCTGTCTGAGGAATCACAGCTCCCAAACGGATGGATCTATGTGAGTGCGGTTTTTTTAATCGAATGACTTGTCCGTCAAGATTGTTTGTAGCTATTTTGGTGGAAATAGGACCAGTAGTTTCCAAGGTATTCTTTAATTCGGACAAGTAACAAGATCTCAGCCAACAAAGCTAAGAATTCCAAATTTTGTATTTATGTTCAGTTGTTGTTGCTGTTGTTGCTTTTATCACTGATACATAAGTAGCTCGGTTCGGAAATTCGGATCGATATTTACCTAGTCGACAAAATCCTATTGCTATCTCACTCATACGTCAAACAAAGCCGCCTATACCTACGACCGAATAACAAAGCCGCTGCCAAAGTTTAGGTAAATATCGATCCGAATTTCCGAACCCTGTACGTAAGTGACAAAGTATCTGTCATGTTTTGACAAAATGTGAGTGTCAGAGTGACCAATGCTTTGTCGCTTATTTATCGAATAATAATAAGCAAAATGTAGTTTCGATTTTAAAAGCCGTGACAGACGATCGAACGGACCAATTGGGACGATGCTATCTGTTAGAATGAGAGATATATATTACTATCTCTGTCTAACAGATAGCTGCGTCCCTATCGGTCGACCTTCGATCGTCTGTTACGGCTCTAATGTTTCCTTGTAGCTCATAAACTAGCCTAGACAGTGTGTGTGATGTCAGAATGCGTGACGCGTTTTGTACCTATCTTGCTCGCTCTTACTCAATCAAGATAAGAACCTCTCAGTCCTCACCCTGTATACTTACCATTGTTAACATCCTTATGCTGCAACGTATCGTAGTACTGTCTGAGTGTGGCTTCGCTCTGCAGTATATTTTGTTTGAATGTGTGTGCGTCCCGGAGATGAACAATGCACTCTTCGCAGATCAGTCGACCGGTGACGCCATGATAAGGAATCTGTTCACAGATCGGGATAAACTTTTAACAATTTCAACTGACTTTTAAATGAAGGTTCTCATTCTCAATTGATAATTTGTTTTTAAAGTTTGTTACGATTCATCGGCCATCTTTGTTCATGTTCATTTCATCTCATGTTTTATTTTTAATTTTTTGATAAGTTTTATTTACATTTAACACGGAAGTCATGCATTGGTTATAAACCAAAAAAACTGATACTGGCACAAACTTCGAGCCGCCATAAACGGATTAATAATAATAAAGTTTGTTAACTGCCATTTATAAACAAAACTTTTTTTTTGTTTTAGATAAGAAACATTTTCATTTACGTTGTGAATTTCTAGGTCCAATATCTCGGCTATGTTTTATTTTAAAGAAAACATTTCAGACAAAACATGCTTATTTTAACGAATTCTTTACAAAACAATCGTAAAAAATAGGTGACATAATAATTTCACTTCAATGAACATTTTTCCAAGTGTCGGCCCTTTGCTTTAGTCCAACCAATGATCTGATGACGAGATGCATGAGAAATTGAGGAAACTTATCCTATATATTATAGGCATATCTATGATGATCTGTGTTTTTTCTACTAACTTGTTCCAAGAAATACAATTTCTTCTTATTGAAGTGCTTTACTTTAAATTTATGAAATAAAATTTTAAATAACAGGACTTGCTTAATAGGAAAACAACAGCAAAAATATAAATCTCGTTTGTGACAAATCAAATGTGTTTATTTGCAATGCAGTAAAGATTTCGGTTTGTCGTATTCCAAGTTGTAATGAATTTATGATGAATTATTAAAGAAATATACAAATTTCTTACTTGAATATCGAGGGTTTCTTTCAGCATTTCTTCGTAAACTTCTTTTTCGCCGGAAGAATAGTAGGTAGAAGAAATATCTTTGTTACAACCGTCTGAGAGGCAACATCTACAGATATTAGGTGACGGCTTCCAATCCAAGGCTTTTGCTTCATCCTGATTCATTTTTAAGCACTTATTTGGTTATTTTTCATAGAAAATCCATACTTTTAAGCAACAATAGTAAGGTAAACATTCATTCATAGACATAGACAATTTCTTTGACATTACAAAATCAAAGTGACAAGCAATGACATGACAAGTAACAAAACAAATTCTACTTTATGCAGCCTATACACTTTCCTAATTAGGTCGGACGAGAGGGATACAGCAATAATGTGAGAGATGGCTACATCTCACTCCTTCGTATTGCTGCATCGCTATCTTCATGTTGTTGTATCACGATAGTATACACTGGGCTTAAAGACCTGTGAAGTGAAACTGCATCCAAGCCAAGCTATAAAATTAAAATTAAAATCCCAAAAAAAAAAACTTTTGCTTGTGCCATGCTTGGATTGTTTGTCGGTGTTGTGTTTGTTTTGTGCAGATTTCGTATAAATAATAATTATTGTATTGGTGATATTATTTGAATAACTTAAATAATGATTGATGAAGCGGCTATTGATGCCATGGAGGCGCTCTCTTCCTGTCCGTGCTGTATGATAAGACCACCGGTAAAAAGTTTGAAGACGCCGTACATCCATCAAGACAAAACTGAAATATATTCAGATATGCTAAAACAATGCTTTAACATACAGGTAAATAACATTTATCTTGTAGTTGTTTTTTTATTTTGCAGAATAGTAATTGGTTATTATATTTGGGTGGTGATTAATACTATTTTGTTCTTATTTCGCAGCTAAGTTTAGGTAAAGATGCATGTGGCATTTGTGAGGAGTGTGTGGTGCGTCTGCGAGACGCGAGTGATTTCAAACGGCAAGTGCGGAGCAGCCAGGAGCAGCTGCGAGCGAGGCTGCAGAGGGCTTTACAAATTATAGGTAATCTGTGTTTATTTGTTTATATACATTAGGTGGAACAGGGTAGATAATCTGGCATCTGAGGGAAAATACAGGGGATCTATACATAATTACTCACATATTTTATACAAAACTCCATCTGTTTTCTACACAATCATTCTATAAACAAAATATTAATTGTCTACCAGCCAAAGCCTTCCTTATACTCGACCAGTTCCAATCCCAGATATACATTATGTATTGTTATTATATAATAGTATGCTGACCACGCGCTTGGCGCAGCTTGTAGACACCTGCCTACTGGGCCGGCAGTCCTGACAAATATTTGCCCTTCCCGAGATTCGGACCCAGGACTGCCAGCTCTGTAGGCAGCTGCACAACCACTGTGTCAACCACGTTGTCAAAATTCTCTGGGGCCCTTGATCTAGTTGTAAATAGGCCCTGCAGGAGCCATCCTCGTCAACTCTCTTAAACCTGCCACTAAAATAAATTAGATAAAGTACATATTGTTTTAATATCTTTTCTCATTGTTCCAGACGTAAAACCCGTGAAGTCGGAGCCCGAGGACGACGTGGCTCGGGAGGAAGAAGTTGCCCGTAAGTGCCTGCCATGTTTCAGGAATCAGTCGTATTCCATTTCATTTTTTACAAGGGTTTTTACCCAAACACAATACTCCGAAGTTTCATGTGTCCGAATGCATTATCATTCCGAATTTTCATAATTCCGAAAACCATGCTTTGATAAAATATTTTTAATTTTTTTTGGGATCACTAATTATAGTATGTAAGGTTCTTTTTTCGAGCGTTTCAACCGCCTCACTTTCGTGGACATATTTTGGAAGAATTGGGCGATTTTGATACCATTTTCGGATATTTGTTAGATGTCCGATAAACTTAGATGTGTAACCAGAAACGAAATCGAAATCTGCAGCCACTTCTACAAAAATGTGACCACGAAAGTGATTCGGAACAAATGCTGGAATAATGACCCGTAATATATTATTATGACCATAGAAAAAATTATTGTTTCGCGTCATTTCACTTTCAGAATTTTGTAAATTCGGAATATTGATGGTTTCGGATAAATGAAACTTCGGGATTTTTGAGTGATCCCGTTTTTAAAAGCTTTTATTTAACTTGCAATGTATGTATCTAAGTATGTTTGTTTGGGTGAAATCTTGCAACTCAATTTTGAAGCAGATATCGTCAACCGATTGAGCTGAAATTTTGCATACTTACTTAACTTTGATGACAATACAATAATATGGTACCATGGGGCTGATCTGATGATGGAGCCGGAAGGTGGCCATAGGAACTCTATAATAGAAAAAGCAATCCTACCGAGCTTGGGCTCTTTAGTATCGTCTCAGTGAGCATTTGATGGATATCCAAAGAAAAGTACAGTCGGCTATAAAAGCTTGCCACTAAAATGTTATTTTTGACAGAAACTTATTACTGTTAAAATTAAAACTTTTAATGTTGTTTTGCTAATCTGCTATATAGTCAATTAGTGCTAATCCGTTATACTTATTTGCGTATCCAATTGGTAGGACGCCCGTGTTGGCCCGGAAAGCCGTTGGAGACGCAGGTTCGAACCCTGTCTGAACCATTGAATTTATAAATTTTTCGCTTTATTGTAAACATTTGATTTACGTTAGCAGACGTTACTGCTGTAATAAAAATAACTAAGCAATATTATTGTTTTATTTACTTCTTGTGCTTTGTGATGACACGATACCTGGGCCAATAATTTTTTTGACGGACATAAATCTGCTCACAACTTTTAAATTTTGGTCTAACTTTTAAAATGTCAGCTTTATATAATGGCTTCTCCATATTTCAATGATTATGGTGTATGTTAAAAATAAAACGTCCCCTCTGCTAAACCTACAGAGAAAATGTATATTAGAAGCACGGTTTCTTGTTAACTTCAAAGACATTTTGAGTGACGCTGGGGCCAGTCAAAAGATTTGATCAAAAAGTTGATTGGACCACATTAGTCCTTCATATTTTGCAAGCAATTGCTACAAAAAAATTGTGTGTGTTCTTTGATAAATTAATTAACGAAATGAGTCGCTAATAATTCTTGGGAATTCAAAGTGTTGTTAATGCAGTTCTGTAAAAGTTCCTTTTCTGGTTTAGATGATGAGCCCGACCCGTCGGCCATGTCAGACCACTCGATGAGCGACAGCAACAAGGACGTGCCACGTGAGTACTTACAGTTTTAACCGACTTCAAAAACAATGGTCATTATTATTTTTATGTTCTTGTTTAGGGTTCCGTACAAAAGGGTAAAAACAGGTCCCTATTACAAGCTTCCTCAATCCGTCTGTCACCAGGCTGTATCTCATGAACCGTGATAGCTAGACAGTTGACATTTTTACAGATGATGTATTTCTGTTGTCGCTACTACAAATACTAAAAAAATAGAATAAAATAAATATTTAAGTGGGCTCTCATACAAAAAACGTGATTTTTCGCCGTTTTTGGCGCGATACTGTTACCAGGCAGTGTCTCATTAACCGTGATCGGTTGCGTTAACTTTGCACCTCATTTGTATCCGCATTGGCGTATATAGGGGGGTGGCCGGGTGGGCCGTGCCCACCCCAGTATGGTCTAGTGCCCACCCCAGGATTTTGGGTTACCGATAGAAATTCATGGTTTCATCTCATAGGCCATGGCCTGGCCCACCCCCAGGCCCCCCCCAGGCCCACCCTGAAAAATAATGTTAGATACGCCAATGTGTATCCGGTGCCATACATTACCAGGTGCAAACGTAACTTAACCCGGCTAGTCAAGATGGGATAAGTATTAGTAACCTGTGTTGTGCGGGATTAAATTAATCGGAACTAGTACGATTAGGTTTACTAATCGTTATTTTTTATTGTTAATCGATTAACTTTTGCCCATCTCTGTTTGAGTGTGATTCTCTTTAATCGAAAGCCAACAAGTGACCGGACAGCCAATATTGAAGCTAATAAGAATTCCAAAGTTGCAATCTTCAGTTTTAGTAGCTTTTTGCTATATCACTCATTGAATAAGGGTCTCATAATGACTTGTGTTGGCACACAATTTCTGTTCTTGGAAACACAATCGACAAGATTTCGTATTTTTAAGGGGATCACCTCTAGTGGAATAAAAAAATCTTGACATAATATATGTGTATATATATATATATATATTTATTTATTTTTTTCATATATTTGGATGTCATAACTCATTTCGCATAACGGATTTCCTCATACAAGTTATTTGTCATATAATGATTCTTCGCATAACACTTTATATGTCATAATTGTAGTTTGGCAGACTTTTCAAAAGCATAAATTAGTATGACACAAAATTTCAAGCCATATTATTGAATGCCATAATAATTTATAGTACGTAGAAGTGCAACGCATAAATTATGGTGTTCATCATTAATGGCAATAAACATCATATGGTATAAGTTATATTACATTGTCATAATAGTCCTTCCATAATGCATAAGGTCTGTAGTCAATAATTGATCCGCATAAATTATATGACCATAATGTTTTTACAAGCATAAGCAAATAAATGAATACTTACTTACTTACTTACAAGCTTTTATTTAACTTGCATTGTATGTATGTTTAAAGTATGTTTGTTCGGGTGGAATCTTGCAACTCAATTTTGAAGCAGATATCGTCAACCGATTGAGCTGAAATTTTGCATACTTACATAACTTTGATGACAGTACAATAATATGGTACCATGGGGCTGATCTGAGGATGTAGCCGGAAGGTGGCCATAGGAACTGTATAATAGAAAAAGCAATCCAACCGAGTTTGGGCTCTTTAGAATCGTCTCAGTGAGCATTTGATGGATATTCAAACAAAAGTACAGTCGGCTATAAAAGCTTGTCACTAAAATGTCATTTTTGACAGAAACTTATTACGCATAAGTAAGGAATGTCATATAATTTTGGGGCATGTCAACCTGAATCGGATCTATATCTGAATCCCTGACGTTTTTTAACCTATTTTTGCATTCCCTAACGTTTTACGTCACAATGATCACTTGTCCTAACCCACCTTATACACTTGAGTCCATAGTGCCTATTTTTATTGCATGTCAATTATATTTTAGCTTTACTTTCTGTCACTACTAGTTACCTTTAGTCATTAAGTTTTAACTCTGTACGCATTTGAACTTGTCTAACTTTCCTTGATACCCTACTGGGTCCTGTAACACAGGGAATCCTAGCTCAGGACCCAAAGGCATAAATAATTATGTTGTGTTGTTTAGTTAAATAATTTTTTTCATTTTCATTTTTTTTTTTTCATTTTTTCATTTTCATATGCCCTAATTTTGGTTTCCCTAATATCTTATTTCCTAATGTTACTTGCCATAATGATAACTTATCCTAATGTCATTTCTCATAAATGACTAATGACTAATGACTGTTGTGGTCGCAGTTCTAACCTAACCTGACCCATTAAACTACTTTACTGGTAGCAGTTCGGTGGTTGCAAAATGGGCCCCGCCTATAAAAAAACGAAAATTTATTATAGGGATTGCGAGGAATATGGTTAAAAATATTAGGGATATTGATAGTTAGGGATATTGATGTTTCGAACAAATGAGTTTTAGGACAACCATTACGTTATGGAAAATGATTGTTATGGCAATTGATCGTTAGGGCTAATGCTCATTAGGACAAAACAGTTCGAGCAAGTGATTTTAGGACAAACGGTGTTAGGGATCGCGAGGGAGACTTTTAAGACTACAATTTCATTACTTTACTGTATTTC
This sequence comes from Apotomis capreana, assembly GCA_947623375.1. Taxonomy (NCBI): domain Eukaryota; kingdom Metazoa; phylum Arthropoda; class Insecta; order Lepidoptera; family Tortricidae; genus Apotomis; species Apotomis capreana. The sequence goes on from OX392521.1 coordinate 12,242,802, forward strand.
GCTTAGAAAGAGGACGTAATTCCTGAGATTACTAATTATTTTATCAATGATTTATTAAAATTTACTCATTCTAAAATGTCATAACTTCAAAACTATGACACAATGGTTAGGCTACATAAGTCTGGCGTCTAATAAAAAAAAACGAATGATGTTGAGCTTGAAATTATTGACAGCTTATTTTTTTCGCGGTTATGTCGGATCCGAACTAACGCCGAGATTGAGGAGCTGGTGGCCGAGCCGAACATTATCGTAGAGACAAAGTCCCATAGACTTCGTTGGCTCGGTCACCTACAAAGAATGGAAGAGGATCGCGCGGCAAAAAGAGCATACTTGGGGCAACCAACCGGTCGAGTCGACCGGTTGGTCGTCCCAGGTACCGCTGGGGAGACGTGGTGGAGGTGGATCTGCGTAAGCTTCAAGCCGAAAACTGGCAAGAAACTGCGCAGGATCGGGACAAGTGGCGTACTCTCGTTTCGGAGGCTAAGATCCTGTTTGGGTCTCTGAGCCAAAATAGTAAGTTTAGTTAGTTATGTCGAAGACTACAACTTTATGCAGGCATAAATGTCGTAGATTTCGGTTATTTTATGTATTTTCTTATATTTCTTTACACACAGAATAATTAATTCAAATCATTTTTTAGAGCTTTGCGTCATATACGCTCCGATCTCTATATTAATTTCCACCTGTTTGAAATATGAAATGTTGTCAATTTCATCTCATTAACGCATTCGCTACCGCGTAGCGCTACAGGCTACGCTCGTAGCCGATAACATGGGGAAAACCGTATGTAGCGAAAACTTACTACGAGCAGAGCGCCCGGCTACCGGGTTGTTGGTGTCGAAAGTGAGTCGGTTATTACAGTTATTAGTATTAGTGGTGACTCGCGGCACCGATACTAAAGTAATGTAGCAAAATATTTTATAGACAAATAAATAATATCGATGTTACTGTCAACATCTAAATGTTAATCAATGTTGATTGTATTTAGGGATCCCCGTCCTGGGCTCACCCTAATGTTGATAAGATTGAAGGGGTGTTTGAATTTCGCGTTGATGATGAAGGGCGCTCCAGCCCTTGCAGGAGCGCTGTTGAACACAGGCCACCACCGACTGTACAAGCCGGAATGCCGACGCGCCGTCGCCGCCGACAGCCGCCGACCAGAAGACAATCACCCTGACTGCCGCGATTTCTTGCTGTTAGGTTCGGGAAACCTCCCCAGGTCTACCCCGATGAGCAAAACACAACAAATCACTTTGTAAAACTTATAATTGTGAACATATTGAATTATATACAATTTTAATGCCTAAGCACACGTCTGATCCTTCCGGAGTCAAAATTAAGAGGGAATGAATGAAAAATATTGAACGAATGACTGAAATTATACATTGAGCAATAGAACGGATAAAGTATCGAACACACATCAATGAGTGATCGATTTAAGCATAGTATACAACTACAATTATGTCAAGGTGTCACTTCCCTTTCCTAGATGGCGCTGGGAGTATCGTTTGACATCAATACAGTGAATTAATAAATAACCATGTTAATTTCGATTAACAATCAACATATTTTTTTTTTTCTTCATTTCAGAATGAAAACAATAAACAAATTAAAGCGTGTATTTATTTGTTAATTTAAAATAATTTTCATAGTAAGTAGACAATCAATATTTTTCCATATTCGGTATTAAAGATTGCCGTCTAGATGAAAATATCCACTTCACTAGACATGATATCGCACCGTTTTATAAAATAAAATAAAAATGTATTTATTCAGTAACACAGAAATTCAGCTGACAAACAGTGTTGGTTAAGTATTTCATACTTGTGCTAAGAGGCACCGCTCTTCTGGGTGGTAAATTATTTGTATTATTGAACAATAATATTATAATTGAAATCTTACTAACTAGTTTAAAATCAATTTAAATATGCTAACAATATTATCTGTGTGTGTGTGCGTTCGTGCGTTCGTGTGTGTGTGTGTGTGTTTGTATGGAGGTATGTTTATTATATGTATTGTATTTCAAAAATATTTTGCAATATGTTTTCTATGTCGTGGTAAGTTTTATGTTTCATCCAGTTGTTTAACAAGTGTTTGCATTCATAATGTGATAAAGGATAGATATTAATTTGTTTATTTATTAAGTTATATAATTTTGCAGATCTCATTACATATTGCCTACTTGCAAACGTTGTACTAGAAGAACAGGTTGGTATTAATATGTTATCTTTTCGCCTACGGTCTTGTACATCTGGTGTATATGGTGTATATTTATGTAATCTAAGAACTACCGACATTATTTCAAACTGATAGAACATCAAATATTCTGTATAATTCTAGGGTGGGACATCTATATGATTTAAAATGCATAACCTTTAGGACGGATCTTTGGGCTCTTTCAAGTTCTATGAATTTGGTTTTGGTGGCGCCTCCCCTCACCGGTATACAGTAAGTAATAATCGACTGAGCCAAGGATAAATAAATTTGCGTGAGGAGCTTCTTAGAAATAATAAATAAACGACATACAAAATATTAAAGACAGATAGGTCATACACATACACAAATAATATCGATATATACAACAAATTAAACATACATAAACGTACATACACGCAAAAAGGATGAATGAAAAGAATATCACAGCTAACAGTAGACTTATAATGAAAAACGTCAGCATAGAATTATTAAAGGGTTAGGCTACGGTGATAGAGACAAATAGTGATCTTTAAGTTTATTTACGTTTTAGTTAGATGAATCCGGCATTGGTTTGATAATAATCATCATCATTAAAATGAACGCTACAGGACCGCGAAGATACTGTAGGAAACCACTGCAGTACTCTAGAAACTGCATTTGCCCACTTTAATTTTTGCTCGCGGTCCTTCGGAAAACTAAATTAAATGTAAAATAATAAGAGATGTTAAATTATGAATATGTCTAGTTACTCGTTAACGGGTCTCCAATAAGGCCTAGTTTCCCCTCTGGGTTGGAAGGTCAGATGGCAGTCGCTTGCGTAAAAACTAGTGCCTACGCCACATCTTGGGATTTAGGTAGCCGACCCCGATTGAGAATTCATTCTCAAAAAATGGGACAAAGGCTAGGAGGATGATGATGACTCGTTAACGGGTCTCCTATCCATAATATCGTATGACCTAAAGTCTAATGTCATACCACTTTTACTCTAAACACTTTTGACATATCAATCATTTGTCATAATGATTATTTGCCATAATGATCTTACATCCTAATGATCACAAACCATAATATTATATAACCTAATGATCTAAATACCTAATATGTTTTGTACTAATCTATTAACACATAAAACTTACGAGTCATAATATACAAAATCATAAATCACATGTCCTTAAGTCAAATGCCATGATGATTACTTGCCATAATGATCATAAGCTATAATACCTAATATCCTAAAGTCGATAACCATATTTATAGTAGGCGTTAAATTTATAAATGTAAAGTAATAATCATTACCTATTCTACCTTAACGCAGGTCTGACTTGGGTTAGGTTAGGTACGACGACGAGCGAAGCGAGGAGGAGTGTTAGGTTGAACTGCGGCACTAACGAGAAAGCCTCAGGGGTCTATATCGAGGGCTGAAAAATCATAACATTACCTATTTCACATTAAGGCATGTCCGACTTGGGATAGGTTAAGTACGACGACGAGCGAAGCGAGGAGGAGTGTTAGGTTGAACTACGACCCTAACGAGAAAGCCTCAGGGGTCTATATCGAGGGCTGAAAAATCATTACATTACCTATTTCACATTAAGGCATGTCCGACTTGGGATAGGTTAGGTACGACGACGAGCGAAGTGAGGAGGAGTGTTAGGTTGAACTGCGGCCCTAACGGGCAAGCCTCAGGGGTCTATATCGAGGGCTGAAAAATCATAACATTACCTATTTCACATTTAGGAATGTCCGATTTGGGTTAGGTTAGGTACGACGTCGAGCGAAGCGAGGAGGAGTATTAGGTTGAACTACGACCCTAACGAGCGAGCAAAACGAGTGAGCCGCGGAGGCCTATATTGAGTTTATTAAGATGGAGGGGTAAAATTGAAAGGCCGCAACTATAATTGACTTAATTTTTACTTTGTAACAAAAAATAAACATTCATGTTTTTTATGACATATGATGATTATGGCAACCAGTATTAGGATATGTCATTGATAGGACACTTGATCATTAGTACTTAAGAAAATAGTGCAAATAATCATTAGGATATTCAATATTAGGATAATCAATATTATGGCATTTACGTTAGGATAAACGTTATTATGGCAAAAGATCATTATGACCACAGTTATTATGGAATTCACAAATAGGACAAATGATATTATGGATTCCAATATAGACCCCTCGTTAACATCTACTGTAGAAGTGTAGATACCGCAGGTCACAGAATATGTGCCTAACACTGAAAGGGAAATTGTACTATTTACGGTACGAAAAAACATACATGTACACACGTATTCCTTTATTATTATAACATTTTTTAATTTTAGCAGATTATAGGTGTAAATCTTAATATCTGTACGTAAAGTATAAATACCTTAAGACGGCGCCGAGCGTTAGCCGTTAACGCGCCTATCCATAGAGCGCGGGGAATGCGTATTGAGATCGGCGCGCGGCCGCCATAGTAAAAATGTATGGAGAATTAAAAGCACTTTTTGATACATCTGGCCCTTTAATACCAAACAATAATTGAAATATTTGATGCGTACAAACTGTAATGTAAACATTCATCTTTTTTTTGAACTGCAAATCAGAATAGATTTCCATTGTTAAAGTATAAAAAAACACTTAACGCCTGCTTACGATTTTACAATTTTCGTCCAACTTTACTTAGTTTTCTAGGGTAAAATATGAATAATCTTATAATTTTTCCACGGAGAAGTTGTTAACACATTGTTCGAAGGGCTAAATATATAGTTTAGAAGTGGATTAAACACTAGTGTTGACGTTGTCTACTTAACGGCAACTGCCTATTTTTTACATTTTGCTCGGTGCCGTCTTAAAAGGTAAGGCATAATACCATCCCCATACAAATGTCTTCTAAAAATATTTTATATGTTAATAATTAAAGAACGTTACTTACGTGAACCATATGGATGCCGTGTTTGTTGTTATTATTACTTGAGTGGTTTCGACACCATTTCACTGCACATGAAGGCATTTTGAATTCAGATATTTTAATTTTATACAACCCGACATGTTCTGCCATCGACAGACGCCATCGTGTTAAAACTGTCAATTTGACCTTGGTACAAATGAATCGTTTTACGTACACTTCACGTGGGGTCATTTTTGAGCTCCAATGAGACTTCTATGTTTATATGCGTTCACTGGACAAACAGCAGGAAGCAACTTTGTTTTATACTATGTAGTGATACATAGCATTGCACCCGTGTGAAGCCGAGGCGGGTCGCTAGTGTCTCGTAAATTAATAGCCTATTTTGTCTTAATTATGTGTACACGTACGTGAGAGTATAAAGTGTCTTCATTTCTGTACATGAAAGTTTGTTTTCAGAACCACCAGACGAGTCGGCCCCCGTGAAGCAGTCCGTGTCCCCTCGGGAGCAGCAGATGACTTGTTCCGACAGGGTCGACGCGCACGCGCACCAAGTGTATGAGGAAACGTGCGACAGCGAACCGAGTCGCGCGGACACGCGAGTGCACGCGACAGACGAGACAGCGGCCGGCAGAGAAGCCAATTGCCAATGCGGCACTTGCGGAAAATGGTTTACACAGAAAAAAAGTTTAATCCGTCATATTCAGATACATTCCCAGTTACTTTCCAGTAAGAAACGCAATGCAAGCACTAATAAAGTTTTCACTTCTGAACGCTTACAGACGGGACAAAAAACTTTCTGTTGCAATGTATGCAAAATACTGTTCACGGAAAAATCTGGCTTGGCTAACCACATGCAAGTTCACACGGGAAAAGCATCTTACTTTTGTGAAATATGCGAAATGCCGTTTATGAACAAATCTAGTTTAAATAGTCATAAGAAATTACACACTGGAGAAGCGTCTTACACTTGTAAAGTTTGTTATAAACAGCACTCTAGTGAAAGTTCCTTAAGGGCACATTCGAATTCGGGCGCTAAACCCTATGTCTGCGAGATTTGTAAAAAACAATTCACACAAAAAGGAAATTTAAACTTACATATACTAGAAGTACATAAAGGTGTTAAAAGGTATTTTTGTGATGTATGTAAAAAAGGATTTATACTAAAATGTCGTTTGAACGTTCATTTGCGTGTTCACACTGGTGCCAAACCGTACTCCTGCGTAATTTGCAAGAAGCAGTTCAGGCAAAAAGGAGACCGGGACTACCATATACGACTGTTTCATAAAGGTGTTTTCCCCTACTCTTGCCAAACGTGCAACAAGAAATTCGCTTACAAAAGTAAGTTGAATTCGCATAATAAATTACACAACGGAGAGAAACCCTATCCATGTTCAATCCGTAACAAACGATTTCCTACTAAAGGCCGGCTAAATCAGCATTCGAAATGTCACACGCGTGATTACGATTACAAGTTCTTTTGTGATATATGCAAAAAAGGATTCCCAAATAAATACGCTTTGATTGTGCATATGCCTGTCCATACGGGGGTCAGATCTTATTGTTGCGAAGCGTGCGGATTCCGGTTCAAACGACTTTCTGATCGGACCTCACATTTAAAGAGAAATCGGATGGATGATCCACTAACCTGCTATGTATGTAAAAAGGTATTCACATATAAATGTTCCTGGAAAGCTCATAAGCGTATGCACGCGAAAGAAAGAGAGATAAGCAACTGTTGTGATATATGTAAAACACAGTTTTCAAGTAAATATTATTTGAAAACACATATGCTAACCCACGAGGAAAAAAAGATATTCTGTTGCGATAAATGCGGAAAGCAATATACTTTAAAAAAATCTTTGCAGGCCCATTTAGTTTCACACATGGACGTGAAGCCGTATTTCTGTGATATTTGTAAAGCCCATTTCACGAGTCCGCGTAGTGTAGTGGCACACAAGAGGATACACACAGGGGAGAAACCCTTCCCCTGCGGAATATGTGAAAAACGCTTCAGACTCAGTTCTACTTTGACATCGCATCTGTTGGTACACACGGGACAGAAACCATTCTCATGTGAAGTATGTAACAAGCTATTTGGACTCAAATCCGCTTTAACGGCGCACAAGCGGATCCACACTGGAGAGAGGCCGTTCGCTTGTGATTTTTGCCCCAAGACGTTTAGGCTTTCTGCCGGCTTGATAAAACACCGTCGAACACACACCGGGGAGAAGCCTTTTGCTTGCACAATATGCAACGTATCGTATACTTGTGATACGAGTTTGAGGAAACATAAACGATCACAAGCACACGCAAAGAAAACTTCTTCTTAAATATTCTTAGAATGCAACTTGTGTCTACGATATGTAGCACTCAGGTATTCCTTGCGATCTCAGAGCTTGCCATACTACTTTACGCGTTACCCTGTCGAATGCTTTCTCCAGATGTATAAAAACGAAATGTAGATCTTTATTGCCTTGATCACACGTACCGAGTAAACGGGCGAGACAGTGCTCTGTCTCGCCCGTTTGTCTTGTGTGTGACAGGGACGAGAGCACTGTCTCGCCCACTGTCTCGGTACGTGTGATCAAGGCATATGGTTGCTACGAACTTATTCCATGAGTGTTTTCACTGTTTGTATTGCATCCGTAGTTCATCTAGAGGCAGTAAATCCATATTGGTTTTCCGATATGCCCACATGTTCTAGAAATCGGTTGTCAAAAATTATTTCCCATATTTTGAGATGCTTATGGGCACGTGAAGCTAAGAGAGGAAAGCCACGTAACCAGAAAAGCGTTAAGCATGAATGTGGACGGATATAGAAGAAGAGGAATGTCAAAGAAAAGATGATGGATTGTGTGAAAGATAATATTAATAAGAAGGAAGTAAACGACGAGATGACGAGTAATTGGGAAGAATGGAGAAAACATTATTAGTTTTATTATTGTCCATCTTCTTCTCGTACTCACTCATTTGCTCAAAGTTTAACTGGAAGAGATCCCTTATAGGGATAAGTTCGCATTTGTACCTATATGTTATTTGTAATAAATTAATTTTAACCTTTGTGTACAATAAAGTGTGGTGTTAGATAGCATCGTTAGCCACTCAACTCCTGTGGCTCCTAGTCTTTTTCACAGGTCAGCGTTCTTCTGACACAATGAAATGTCAATACCAATTAATCATCGGAAATGCACACACACACACACACACACACACACACACACACACACACACACACACACACACACCTCCATTATTATATCTAATGTCTTAGAATTTGGGCGAAAATGATAGTGTGGAGATGCACTTCGCTGCGGAAACTGACACTTCGGCCAACTCGCGATGGTGTAGAGCTGGGATAAAAAATCTAATAATGTATCACATCAAGCCTTTCACGAAGAGCGCTGCTTATCTTAAAGCACAGGCGTTAACTATTTAGGAAGTAGACATTCTAGTTATAAGGAAACTTGTAAGATGTGTTTGAAAATAAATATTATATTACTACGCTCGCTCGCAGTTTTATTTGGTAGTGTTATGATTATGACCCAAGTTTCACAGATGTTGTATTTTTATTGCAGCTATAACAATACTAAAAACAGAATAAAATAAATATTTAATTAGGCTACAAACAAAAAACCTGGTTTTGGTGCCGTTTTTTTGCTTGATACTGTCACCACTGTCACCAGTATCTCATTGAACTTTGATAGCTAGACAGTTAAGAGGCCTTATTCCTTTTAAAATGCTGATTGTTTAGACATTTTTCTCTACGATCAAACATGTTTCTTAACATATTATTGATGTTACTACCTAGAACAGGGCTATTGGGATTTATAAGTATATATTTACATGCATAATTAATCAGCATTGTACCCGTGCGAAGCCAGGGCGGGTCGCTAGTAGATTATAAAACTAAAATCTATTCAAAGTGTTGTTTAGAAACGTTGAATTCAGTCACTATGTACTGAAATACAATAAACACAAACTCACTGTTGATAACTATGGATGACCGTTCACTGCACTACGGCGAGTGTCCGATTCCACGGTCAGAATTAAACTAATTATCATTCATAGTGATAGTTAAACGTAAATATCACCACCGACTACCAGTCGGCGACGCCCTAATCGGTCTGTGACATCATTATCTTGTTCACATTAATAAACAACAAATCGAGAACTTTGTTTGTATAAAGATTACAAATACGTCAGACGTTTAAGAGGCCTTATTCCTTTTAAAATGCTCATTGTTTAGACATTTTTCTCTATGATCAAACATGTTTCTTAAAATATTATTGATGTTACTACCTAGAACAGGGCTATTGGGATTTATTGGTACATATTTGAAACCTACAGTTTGAATTTTTCATTGATAATTTTTGTTTCAATAACTACTCGAAATTGACAAAATTCACGCGGAAAATTAGTTTTTTCAACTTATTTTCGACTGCACGCAATGAAATCATGAAATAGCTGTGTTACTACCTAGAACACGGGGAAAAGTATTCACTTCAAAAAGTTGTTGAAATTATCAATATATTTGTCCAAAACAATGGTCTCTATTTGGTTGTATTTATTATTATTTTAATGTTCTTGTTTAGGGTTCCGTACCCCAAAGGGTAGAAACGGGTCCCTATTACAAGCCTCCGCTGTCCGTCTGTCACCACGCTGTATTGTATCTCATGAACCGTGGTAGCTAGACTGAAATTTTTACAGATGTATTTCTGGTGCCGCTACTACAAATACAGAAAAAAAAAACATTTAAGTGGGCTCCCATACAAAAAACGTGATTTTTCGCCGTTTTTTTGCGCGATACTGTCACCAGGCTGTATCTCATGAACAGTGACAGTTGAAATTTACACACAACAAAAACGTGATCAATTGCGTTAACTTTGCACCTCATTTGTATCCGGTGCCATACAATACCAGGTGCAAACGTAACTTAACCCGGCTGGTCAAGATGGGATAAGTACCTATTTGTACTGAACCCGTGGTGCGCGAGTCACACTCGCACTTGGTCGGTTTTTTTAATTCGTTACCTCAGAACTACATTTTTTGTTCGAGAATAAGGAACTCTTAATTGTTCCCTTTTTAACCCCTAACGAAAAAAGAGGAGGGGTATGTATCTGTGTGTCTGTGGAATCGTAGCGCCCATACGGGTGGACCGATTTGAGTGCAGAGATGGGCAATTGGGCATTAATGGCCGTCATACTTAATCGCGATTAATTTAATCACGATTAAGGTAATCGAGTCTTCGATTAACGATTCGAATCGTCATTTTAATCAATTAAATTTCACAATGAATTGTCTATTAAAAGTAGGACACGCTCATTTGTGCATTTTACCAAAATACAATATATTTTGTCATGTGAAATAAAATGACATGAAATATATTTTGTTGTAAACTAGAAAAAATTGGGCAAGTGCGAGCCCGACTCGCGCATGAAGGGTTCCGTACCTATACATATATATAATCTATAACAAGTTTGTTGTATGGGAGCCCCCCTTAAATATTTATTTTATTTTATTTTTTAGTATTTGTTGTTATAGCGGCAATAGAAATACATCATCTGTGAAAATTTCAACTATCTAGCTATCACCGTTGTTGAGATACAGCCTGGTGACAGACGGAAGGACGAACGGACGGACGGACGGACGGCGAAGTCTCAGTAATAGGGTCCCGTTTTACTCTTTGGGTACGGAACCCTAAAAACATTCTAGTGTGCTGTGTGAAATAAACTTGTTACAGTAATACAAGGTATTTTTTTATTGTGCAGTACTCTAAGATCTCCTAGGTAGGGAATTAGACTTACAAAAAATATCTTATTTCTTCCTAATATTAATGAATGAATTAATCGATTAAAAATATAATCGCTAGATATTAGTTTACGATTAATTTAATCGGAACTCGTACGATTAGATTAACTAATCGTCATTTTTAATCGTTAAATGAGGGGTCTCATAATGACTTGTGTTGGCACAAACTTTCTGTTCTTGGAAACACAATTGACAAGAATTTATATTTTTAAGACTACAATTTCATTACTTTTACTATATTCCGCTCAGGAAGAGGAAGTAATCACTGTTTATAAATTTTTCCTGAGATTACTTATTATTTTATCATTGATTTATTAAAATTTACTCATTCTAAAACGTCATAACTTCAAAACTATGACACAATAGAAAGGTAACATAAGTATGGTGTCTAATAAAAAAAAAACGAATGATGTTGAGCTTCAAATTATTGACAGCTTATTTTTTTCGCGGTTAGGTCGAAGACTACAACTCTATACAGGCATAGTTGTCGTAGATTTCGGTTATTTTATGTATTTTCTTATATTTCTTTACACACAGAATAATTAATTCAAATATTTTTTTAGGGTGTATACGACGCAAGGCTCTCTCGATCTCTATATTAATTTCCACCTGTTTGAAATATGAAATATTGTCAATTTCATCTCTTCTTAAAGTCGGTTGTTAGTCTGCTTCCAAAACATTAATCTAACTAACCGCCATTCGCGTAGAGTTAGATTATTAATTTCTAATTAACACAAATTATAACGGGTCCATCGCAATATTCCTTATTTAATTTACCTTCATAATCTAACGTTTCGGCGGGGTTGCACACGCTGTGGTCTCTGATGTACTGGTGAATCAGCGAGTTGTTAGTTGTTACTGATGCTGTCGGCCAAATGTAGCAATACCCGACCAAATTGTGTAATAAAATAAATAGGCATCGGATAATTGGATGCGTTTATTTATACCTAAACTTTGGCGGCGGCTTTGTTGTTCAGTTGTAGGTATAGAGGGCTTTGTTTGAGGTATGAGTGAGATAGCAATTGGATTTAATCAACTTTAGGTTAATATCTACTCGAATTTCCGATCCCTAGTAATAAAAATGTACCCGTTAGAATAGGCTAGTTGACTTACGTTAAATTATATTAAAGTAATGTTTATTTCGTAAAGTATTTATCATAGTAAACCTTAAGTACGTATTTTTCAGTTCATGAAAGTAGAAGACGGCTGAAAATATTGAATTTGAAAATATGATTTTTATTCTGTATTTTGAAATGCTCAAACCCCTGTTCGCCATTTTCGCCCATGATAGTGACGTCACCGGTCCCGTAAAGAAAACTGATACGACGCTCGAACATCGGCGTAGCCCTTCTGTTTATTTACACGGCATTTTATGTCACGCCACAGATAAGCTAAGGGTAAAAATAGTGGTCGGTGTTCATGAAATTTCTATTTTCAATTACCTAATAAAATTTAGCTTTGTAGTTCTCACAAAAATACATTTTGACGTGACAGCGTCTTAAATTAGGTTGCGGCTCGGAGTCACTCATGAAAAAGTGTAACGCCCGCTCACGTCTGATGAGAGAGAGAGACAAAATATATTTCTATAGTTAAAATTTGTGCAATTCTTATTTTCATTAATCGAGCATTACTGTAACAAGAGGGAAGGGGGCGGAAGAGGGAAGAGGGAAGAAGGAAGAGGGAAGAGGGGAGACGGGAGAGGGGAGATGGAAGAGGGAAGAGGGGAGACGGGAGAGGGGAGATGGGAGAGGGAAGAGGGAATAAATATTCTACCGAGAATAAGACGTTGTCACGTAAAATCTTCCTTCGCCCGTAAAACCGACTTTACAGGCAACCATTTTTTTTTAAAGCTAGTAAGATCATTATTACCCATTTCAAATATATTTCAATAATGGGTCAACTAACAATTTGAGTTAATATGGTATTTGATGACAGCTCAAATCAGCCACTCTTTATGAAACGTCAAAAACGATTTGTTAGTTTGAAGTTTCTCTGAAGCTACTTGCTTGTGACGTCATAAAAATCAGTAGTCAAAACACGTCTTCTTTTTAGTTTTTGTCGAATTAAAAATAGTATAAAGTACAATACAAATGTTAGTGGTAGTTTATTTGGGTCCATGTATTTTTGAGAGTGCGTTTAGTGCTTTCAATTATAGAATTTATTTTCAACTAGCGACCCGCCCCAGCTTCGCACGGAACCTCTAAAATTTTCAGTGTTTCTCTACATATGAACCTTCCTCTTGAATCACTCTATCTGTTAAAAGAACGCTTCAAAAACCAGCGTAGTTTTAAATATCTAAGCATACATAGGGACAGACAGCAGGGAGTGACTATGTTTTATAGTATGTAGTGATACATATAGCATTGCACCCGTGTGAAGCCGAGGTGGGTCGCTAGTGTTTCATAAATTTATAGCCTACTAGCTTTTGCCCGCGACTACGTCCGCGTGGAACTTGGAAGTATGGAAGCAACCTCGTACAACACGACAGATATCCACCTTTTCACCTGAGTTAAAGCGCCTTAGCAAATGTAAGAGCAATTGTGCTTTTGGTCTAACCATTACATTTCCGACAGGGTCATCAATGTCATCATGAATTACTTACTTACTTTTCAATCTTTTTAGGGATAATTTCCAGGATGAAAACTATCCTATGTCCTTCCTCGGGTCTTAAACTATCTCCATGCCAAATTACATCAAAATCGATTCAGCGGTTTAAGCGTGAAGAGGTAACAGATAGACAGACAGAGAGACAGACGCACTTTCGCATTTATAATATTAGTATGGATTTGTGTTAATCATGTGTACAAATCGTGAGAGTATAAAGTATCTTCATTTCTGTACATGAAAGTTTGTTTTCAGAACCACCAGACCCCGAGTCGACCCCCGTGAAGCAGTCCGTGTCCCCTCGGGAACAGCAGATGACTTGTTCCGACAGGGTCGACTACGGTGCGCACGCGCACCAGATGTCCGGTGCGGCGCCGCACGCGCACCAAATGTGTGAGGAAACGTGCGACAGCGAACCGAATCGCGTGGACACGCGAGTGCACGCGAGAGACGAGCGGGGGGCGGGGACTTACCAATGCGACACTTGCGGCAAATGGTTTACACAGAAAAAAAGCTTAATCCGACATGTACAGATACACTCGCAGTTACTTTCCAGAAAGAAACGCAATGCAAGCACTAATAAAGTTTTCACGGGGCAAAAACCTTTCTGTTGCAATGTATGCAAAATACTGTTCACGGAAAAATCTGGCTTGGCTAAACATATGCAAGTTCACACGAGAATAGCATCTTACTTTTGTGAAATATGCGAAAAGCCGTTTATGAACAAATCTAGTTTAAATAGTCATAAGAAATTACACACTGGAGAAGCTTACTCTTGTAAAGTTTGTTATAAACAGTACTCTAGTGAAAGTTCCTTGAGAGCACATTCGAAATATCACACAGGTGATAAAAGGTATTTTTGTGATGTATGCAAAAAAGGATTTCGACTAAAATGTCGTCTGAAAGTTCATTTGCGTGTTCACACAGGTGCCGAACCCTACTCCCGCGAAATTTGCGAAATGCAGTTCAGGCAAAAAGAACAACTGAACCAACATGTACTGCTATTGCATAAAGGTGTTTTCCCCTACTCTTGTGAAGCGTGCAACAAAAAATTCATGAATAAAAATAGTCTGATTATTCATAAAAGAGTACACACAGGAGAGAAACCTTGTTCATGTATAATTTGTAACAAACGGTTTGCTCAAATAGGCAGCTTGAATATGCATTATAATCACAAGGGTGATTGTGGCTACCAATGTGATGTATGCAAAAAAACATTTAAACAAAAATCTTATTTAAGCATTCACATGCGTCTCCACACTGGCGCTAAACCCTATGTCTGCAAGATTTGTAAAAAGCAGTTCAGACAAAAAGCTAATTTGAACTTTCATATACTAGAAGTACATAAAGGTGATAAAAGGTATTTTTGTGATGTATGCAAAAAAGGATTTCTACTAAAATGTCGTTTAAACGTTCATTTGCGTCTCCACAACGGAGAGAAACCCTATTCATGTACAATCTGTAACAAACGATTTCCTGATAAAGGCCGGCTAAATAGGCATTCGAAATGTCACACGCGTGATTACAAGTTTTTTTGTGATATATGCAAAAAAGGATTCACACATAAATACGCTTTGATTGTGCATATGCCTGTCCACACGGGGGTCAGATCTTATTGTTGCGAAGCGTGCGGATTCCGGTTCAAACAACTTTCTGATCGGACATCACATTTAAAGAGAAATCGGATGGATGACCCACTAACCTGTTATGTGTGTAAACAGGTATTCACATATAAATGTTCCTGGAAAGCTCATAAGCGTATACACGCGAAAGAAAGAGATTTAAGCCACTTTTGTGATATATGTAAAACAAAGTTTTCTGGTAAATATTATTTGGAAACACATATGCTAACCCACAAGGAAAAAAAGTTATTCTGTTGTAATAAATGCGGAAAGCAATTTACTTTAAAAACATCTTTGCAGGCCCATTTAGTTACACACATGGACGTAAAGCCGTATTTCTGTGATATTTGTAACGCCCACTTCACGAGCTCGAGTAATTTAGTGGCACACAAGAGGATACACACAGGGGAGAAACCCTTCCCCTGTGGAATATGTGAAAAACGCTTCAGACGCAGCTCTGCTTTGACATCCCATCTGTTGGTACACACGGGACAGAAACCATTCTCATGTGAAGTATGTAACAAGCTATTCGGACTCAAATCCGCTTTAACGGCGCACAAGCGGATCCACACAGGAGAGAAGCCGTTCGCGTGTAATTTTTGCCCCAAGACGTTTAGGCTTTCTGGCGGCTTGATAAGACACCGTCGAACACACACCGGGGAGAAGCCTTTTGCTTGCACAATATGCAACGTAGCGTACACTTGTGATACGAGTTTGAGGAAACATAAACGATCACAAGCACACGCAAATAAAACTTCGTAAATCTTAAATATTGAAAGAAAGAAGAAGAAGAAAGAAAAACATTTATTCGGGGACAAAACGTAATTGCGTAGATAAGTGACTAACAAAGAAAAAAACTAAACATAAAAATCTATAACTAAGTACTTAGCCTAATTATGAGTGCCTCGAAACGGTCCCACCAGCATAATGCTAGCTCGCGAGAGAGCTAGCGCTGATCTTCCGGTGGGACCATAGGTATTTTTCTTCGAATACTAGAATTGGTTTAAAAATAATTTTAGTAATATTGATACAGGGTCGTCATTCGTTTTGTATGGGAGTGCGGCGCGGCGCCATGTCAGTCTGGCGCCATCTGTTTCCACACACGGACGATGTAGCGGGCGCTTCCTAGTTATATATAATCTTTTAGTTGTAATTTAACTTTGATACCCTAGGTCTACGCTACTCGTGAAGTTAATCGAAGTTGGGCGAATATTGATAGTGTGGAGATATACTTCGCTACGGAAACTAGGGTTTGAATTCTATAGTCTGTACTTTTAGGAATTTAAAAAAATGGAAACAAACATTGAAAGGGTCGTTTATAAGCAGTGATCGGGGATTTCTCTGCCACTTGGGGTTAATGACCTCAATCATTATGCTAGTATGGATATGCCGCGGGATTCCGGGATTCGTGTGCGATATAGGAGAGTGTTACGGCATGTTACTGTTAATCAATTAATCATGCATTGCATATATTATTATTATTAATAATTGAAAATTTTATTACAGATCAATTGAATATATCAATAAAACCACTAAGCTCGCGTTACCTTATCAGTTTCGCATTGCCTTTCAACGGCCGAGTCGAGACCCATGTTGCTGGTAGTAAACGCGTAAAAATAAATGTCATTACAACGATACATTGGTTACGCGTTGGTCTTCTTTTAATAAAAAACGTGACATACATACATAGAATTAAAATCTTACAAATTGTATAAAATCAAACTATAACTTTCTTAATGCTATCAAAATATTTTAAAACTAGATAAGTTAATATAAAAATAACAGTCAGTTTTCACATAAAAATTGTATATTCTGCCGTCATATCGAAAAAGGGCGTATCTAACATTTTTGTCAAAAATGAGTTCTATACATATTCGGAATCAGCAAAAAAAGACGGATCTACCAGTATTTTTAAATTTGACTAAAAATTAACAGAACCCTGTGAAACCTACAACCAAAAAGGACGTATCTGCGGGATACAGCGTATACAACGAATGAGAAAAGGCATTTCTGATGTATGCTAAAATAAAAAGACCCATCTAAGCAAAAGCGTTTTATTATTTTAGAAAAATATGGACATTTTCATAAAAATAAATGGCGCTTCTACACGATAATATGAATAAAAGACGGTTCTGCGTAGTTGCGCCTTTTCATCTTAATGAAATCACCATTTAAGTCACAATAAGTCCGGCGCAAGTGTCAGTACCGTCTTTTCTACGTAGTAAAGTTAAGCGTGCGGGGTAAAGGGGGCTCGCGGTTGGCTATCAATTCAATCAGATGCGTCCGGGCAGTTTTAAGGAAATTTTAAGGTTTTCTTTAAATTATCATCATAAATTTAAGACTCAAACTCCTGTCGGTGTAGCTGATATACCTAGTATGTATACTCTAACAGGGTGTTTTTCAACCCACGCCATAATGCGGTTCTTTAGAGGTACTACTATACTGACAACGACACATTTTTGGTAACTAACGTTGAAAGTCAGTGAATGTCACTGATGTAAGTAAACAAAGAGGAAACAAGAGTTTTTACATATTCCATTTTAGTTTTTTTTTTTCATAATTAAGCCAAAACGGTTCACAGTGATAAAAGTCAAGTTTTTTTAATAGAATTCAGTAATTATTTCGCAAGAAGAACGAAGGGTTGAGCAGCATTCCGGTAAAAAATGTTTTCAGTTTGGTTCACGCAGCGAATATTTAATTTCAAATTTACAAAATATTTTTTTTCTCCGTTTTCAAGTTTATGTAGAAGCGCCCTATTTCGATATGACGGCAGTATTATACATAATCATTTATTTCGAATGTCAAATAACATATTATTTTTTATTACTTTTCTCTCTAGTCTATAAAATTAAAATAACAAACCATAATTTTTTCAATGTTATCTATAATGTTAATCTATTTCGCTTGACATCTAAGATCCAGTTATAAGCCGAAAATGACCTTTCTACTTCGACCAACTGGGCGAATTTGTATATAGAAATTTCATCGGATGCGGATTCGTGTGATATTTGCTCGGCGTATGCTCTGACAAGATCTAAATCCGGATTTCGAGCCATGACTGCTTCTAGTTTAGTCTCTATGCGTAAACTATTACTCCAACTTACAACTGTCCGGACTTCATCAAAGATTTCTAGGGCATCGATGATGTTCCTGTAGTTTAACTAGTTTTTTCAACCGACATTTTTGACTATTGTTTTAGCTTTTGCCCGCCTGAGAGTTTTGAATAATATTTTTTCTTTAAATCATAACCAACACTATTTTTAACAGTCCTTTATTTTATAAACGAATTACCAACACCGAAATCGCCTTTACTTTTCGAACAGTTTTCTTCCTATCGCGGGCCGAGCGGCGTATCCATATTATCATTTCGACTTGATATCCCGCGTGTGGCAGAGAAATCCCCGATCACTGTTTATAAGATAACGTTTGGTCCCTGTTAATTTTTTATATTATTAAATAATTGAACAGTGAGTTCAATGTTCAACTGCAGTCCGTTCCATTTAAATAACATGTGTTATCGTTTAATTTTACCGAATATATACAAATTCACAAATACAAACATATTTTTATCACATTAAATAAATGTATATATTTTTCTCAGTACATCGTCAATAAAAAGTACCCAAATTTGCAGAGGTTTAACACAAAAGGCTGCATTATACTGGAAGTAAAACGACTAAAATAGAAAGTCACAGGTTTAAAGTAGCAACACCTACCGTGATTTTTAACTTTGTCGGTTTGACATTCGCCATTGCTTGCTGTCAATTTGACAGCTCCGGTTTGTTAACATTTTTTTAAATACCTAAACGTACAGACTATAATAATGTATCACATTAAGCCTTTCACGGAGAGCGCTGCTTATCCTAAAGCACAGGCGTTAACTATTTAGGAAGTAGACATTCTAGTTATAAGGAAACTTGTAAGATGTGTTTGAAAATAAATATTACATTGCTACGCTCGCTCGCAGTTTTATTTGGTTGTGTTATGATAATGACCCAATTTTCACAGATGATGTATTTTTATTGCAGCTATAACACTACTAAAAACAATAAAATAAATATTGGGGCTCCAAACAAAAAACATTCGCCTCCACTTTAGGTGTACGGAAGGTACCCGAAAAAAGTTTTTATTTTACCGTTTTGTCGGCGTGATACATACACAGACTTATACCAAATTTCAGCTCTAGTACTTATGATCACGGAGCTAAGCCACCGACAGACGGACATGGCGAAACTATAAGGGTTCCTAGTTGACTACGGAATTCTAAAAACCTGGTTTTGTTGCCGTTTTTTGCTTGATACTGTCACCAGGCTGTATCTCATTGAACCGTGATAGCTAGACAGTTGAAATTTTCACAGGTAATGTTTTTCTGTTGCAATAAATTAATAATCTTGAAAATTATTTAGTCCGTAGTCCGTGCATTTAACTCGGTGCGCGAGTCCGACTCGCACTTGGCCGGTTTAATTTCATTATTACTCAATAATTTAGGGCCTTTCACACTTGCGATTTGCGTCCGTTTTCAATACAAATAAGCGAACCCGCTGCGTAATCTTACAAAATAGACATGTTGACTAATTTTTTTTTTGAGGATGTCAATCTATTCTCTTTTTTATTGTGATCAAATGTCTATATGGGACTGACTACACTTAAACTGCTCTAAAAGTCAGAAATGACCGTCAAAGTTCAACATTCCTACGTACCGCTAAAAACTCTTCATCCAAATGGATGACGTCACGGACGCCATACTAGTCATACGTAGTTTCTTTTCGCTCCATTGTTTTTAAATAAATTACTAGTAAATAGTACTATTTCACAACCAGGAAGATTAAATAAGAAAGTGTTGAACAGTGTTACTCAAATAAATCATTTATTTTCATCATAAAATTGTAAACAGTGCGAGAAAACAGTGTTCAAAATTACGTTTTCGCAACATCAATAAACAGTATTTGTGCGGGTCAGCTGACCGGCTGTCAACGAATCAGCTGTTAGCATTTGCGTAGGCATACGTGCATCTGAGTCGGTAGCGGCCGTCTGAATATAGACGCTATTACAATAGTAAGGAGACTGATTTTAAAATGTCGACTTGTGCTGGTTGCCTTAACAAGATCGCCGATAGCAGATTTTTGAACTGCTGCAACTGTCGGAACACTTATGATCTCATCTGTGCAAACGTTTCTGAGGAGCTGTTCCAAAGCAAAAGCATGCAGGGGGATTGGAAGTGTGTGCAGTGTAAAAGTGGCGAGCCCAGGACGGATAACACGGAAACGCCGGTAAGAATAGGCTTAGCCAACGCCAACATAAACATGCACCGAGGATCCAAGCGGCCCCTAGGTGGAATGAGCCCTGAAGAAGCCTCCGAGGACAGTTCCGTCATGGACGTGTCGTACACGGATACTCTTCGTTCCCAAACACACTTACTTGACACGACCACACTCGATGCGACCCGCGTCTCTGACTTGCATCTGCTTGTCAACGAACTCCGGCTCTTCCGCGAGGAGATGCGGGCGATGAGCCACGAACTACATGCCCTCCGCACGGCCATGGTAGGCTTGGCGTCGCGGATCGATGGCTGCGATGGGCGCATCGACACCCTCTGTGCTCGCGTTGAGGCCTTGGAGGCGAGGCCACACACAAACATGACCACCGTAGATAGTGGCGTCGAAGCTGCGCTTATGGAGACAGTGTCGCAACTTAGGCTGGAGCTCAATGACCGCGATCAAGAGTTGCTGCTAAAGGATTTAGAAATTTCTTGCATCCCCGAAAGCAACGGCGAAAACCCAACGCACTGAGCCATTACCTTGGGCCAGAAGCTAGGAGTCCCGCTAACAGAGCACGACATTGTGGATGCTACGCGCGTCGGTCGCGCGCCGCAGCTGGAAGAGGGCGTCCAGGGTCCAGCGCCGCGGCCGCGGCTGCTCGTGGTGCGCTTGGCGCGTCGCGCCGTGCGAGACCAGCTGCTCCAGGCAGCGCGGGTGCGCCGCGGCGCGACCACCGAAGGCACCGGCATACGAGGCCCATATTGTCGCTTTTACGTCAACGAACGGCTGACTTCATACAATCGGCGTCTCTTCCAGAAGGCCCGAGAACTGAAGCAGCAATTTGGCTGGCGCTACGTGTGGACCAGGGATGGTAAGGTCTACGTGCGACAGCGAGCGGGCACGGACGCACCTCGGCACCGCATTCGAACAGAACATGATCTCGAACGGGTTTTTGGTACACAAAATGTTTGATTGTCCTGTTTAAATCTGTTTTTATTGTTCTGTCTTATTTGTTTCCTTGTAGTCGAAATACGCAATCTGGTCTCAAAGTTTCCGTTTTGTTGAATTCATTACACTATTATCACGTAAACTTCTTAACATCACTCTCGACACTCGTTATACATAAACTACCACACAAAAACACACATTATCACAACTTAAACGCAATTATTCGCATCACTTTCCACACCATGCTATGCTTATACACAAATAACCTACACGCTGTAGCACGCTTAGTTATCTTGTTTATCACAAACGCAGAACCGGTTTGCTGCGCTATGCGTTCATGCAAGTATAATGGCATGTAAACAGTTAAGGGTAGGTTTGTATAATGCAGGTTCACTTGGCACGAACCATGACAATTTCATTGCTGCGTGCATACGTCAAAATATGGATATTTTAGCAATAAACGAAACCTGGTTGAGAGAAGGGGAAGAAGGGCGGGCGCCTGTCCTACCTGGGTTCAAGCTCCGACACAGTCCCCGTCCACCGGGCACACGCTTGCGTGGAGGAGGCGTTGGATTTTATATTAAACGTTATTTAAATGCTCACACTTGGCCACACCCCGTAGATCCTCAGCATAAGTCGGTGGAACAGATGTGGATCAATATAATCCTCAATGGGAAAAAACTAGTGATAGGAGTAGCGTATAGGCCACCCTGGATGGATATTGACTTATTTTTTGACGCCATTTCGGGCTCGATTAGTTCGATACCAATATATGATCACCTGATTTTGCTGGGTGACCTCAACATTGACATGTTACAGGCAACTAGCACAAAAGTAGCAAAATTTAACCAATTTTTGTTCACCTTCAAGTTAACACAATTAATATCAAAGCCTACACATTTCACGAACAACAGTAAAACATTGCTTGACGTAGTTTGCACTGACATGCAAGCTAAAAATACACATATTGCACAGGTGGGCACTCTTCATGGTCACTGTCTTGTTGTCTGCGAGTACAATATTAGAAAGGGTAAACCAAAACCTTACACTATAACACAAAGACCCCTTAAAAACATTGACATTTCAACTTTTAACGCTGACTTGCAGAGTGTACGGTGGGATCTGCTCACGGCTTTTTCGAGCGTTAACGATGAGGTTGAAGCGTTTACCAAGCACATAGTCTATTTATTCGACTTGCATGCCCCAACACAAGAAACTGTAGTCCGAGGCCCATCCTATCCTTGGATAACTGATACAGTTAAACAAATGATGAGGTTGCGCGACAAAGCCGCCGTAGATTACCACAAAACCGGGTCTGATACTAAAAAACTTTATTACAAAGACTTAAAATCTACGGTAAATAAAGCCATATACAGTGAAAAATCTGCCTACTTCAAATATAACATTAATAATAAATTTATTTTTTATTAAAGCAGTAACGTCTGCTAACGTAAACTAAATGTTTACAAATGAAGCGAAAATTGAAAAATTTAATGATTCGGACAGGATTCGAACCTGCGTTTCCAACGGCTTTCCGGGCCAACACTGGCGTCCTCCCAATTGGACCACCGAATCAGATGTCAGAGTCATTGAATTTTTCAACCAGTTGCTTCGACATGCCTTAGGGTGGCATCGTAGCGACATCTACCGTAAAGATTTAGACTTTATCGTCGGCACCATCGTCTCAAATTTGTTGAGAATCGATAGTAACGATGTGCTACACCCAAATTACTTATTTTTTATTAAAGCAGTAACGTCTGCTAACGTAAACTAAATGTTTACAAATGAAGCGAAAATTGAAAAATTTAATGATTCGGACAGGATTCGAACCTGCGTTTCCAACGGCTTTCCGGGCCAACACTGGCTTGTTGGTGCCGACGATAAAGTCTAAATCTTTACGGTAGATGTCGCTACGATGCCACCCTAAGGCATGTCGAAGCAACTGGTTGAAAAATTCAATGACTCTGACATCTGATTCGGTGGTCCAATTGGGAGGACGCCAGTGTTGGCCCGGAAAGCCGTTGGAAACGCAGGTTCGAATCCTGTCCGAATCATTAAATTTTTCAATTTTCGCTTCATTTGTAAACATTTAGTTTACGTTAGCAGACGTTACTGCTTTAATAAAAAATAAGTAATTTGGGTGTAGCACATCGTTACTATCGATTCTCAACAAATTTGAGACGATGGTGCCGACGATAAAGTCTAAATCTTTACGGTAGATGTCGCTACGATGCCACCCTAAGGCATGTCGAAGCAACTGGTTGAAAAATTCAATGACTCTGACATCTGATTCGGTGGTCCAATTGGGAGGACGCCAGTGTTGGCCCGGAAAGCCGTTGGAAACGCAGGTTCGAATCCTGTCCGAATCATTAAATTTTTCAATTTTCGCTTCATTTGTAAACATTTAGTTTACGTTAGCAGACGTTACTGCTTTAATAAAAAATAAGTAATTTGGGTGTAGCACATCGTTACTATCGATTCTCAACAAATTTGAGACGATGGTGCCGACGATAAAGTCTAAATCTTTACGGTAGATGTCGCTACGATGCCACCCTAAGGCATGTCGAAGCAACTGGTTGAAAAATTCAATGACTCTGACATCTGATTCGGTGGTCCAATTGGGAGGACGCCAGTGTTGGCCCGGAAAGCCGTTGGAAACGCAGGTTCGAATCCTGTCCGAATCATTAAATTTTTCAATTTTCGCTTCATTTGTAAACATTTAGTTTACGTTAGCAGACGTTACTGCTTTAATAAAAAATAAGTAATTTGGGTGTAGCACATCGTTACTATCGATTCTCAACAAATTTGAGACGATGGTGCCGACGATAAAGTCTAAATCTTTACGGTAGATGTCGCTACGATGCCACCCTAAGGCATGTCGAAGCAACTGGTTGAAAAATTCAATGACTCTGACATCTGATTCGGTGGTCCAATTGGGAGGACGCCAGTGTTGGCCCGGAAAGCCGTTGGAAACGCAGGTTCGAATCCTGTCCGAATCATTAAATTTTTCAATTTTCGCTTCATTTGTAAACATTAATAATAAAGTTAACAACCCTAAACTTTTATGGAAAAATCTAAAATCTACCCTTTTGCCTGATAATAATACAGAATTGCCCACCAGTTTTAATGATCCCAATGTTATCAATAAGCACTTTTTAAGCTTACCTATTAATTTGCAAGTTACCATTTCTCAATTAACATATTTTGAATTTCATAGGTTTGGCAATTCTGTATTTCATATTGAGCCAATTGGCATGGATAAAATGTTAAAAATTATTAGAGGTCTAAAATCAAATGCAGAGGGTGGCGACAGTATTAGCTTAGATATGTTAATTATGACTTTCCCACAAACATTAGACATTTTAATGGATTTAATAAACACCTCCATTACAACCTCCACATTTCCTGATCTTTGGAAACTGGCTATAGTGCGACCACTTCCTAAAAACACAAATCCAACTGAGCTAAAGGATCTTAGACCCATTAGTATATTGCCATGTTTGTCTAAGATACTTGAGAAAGCAGTATGCTTACAATTAACTCAATACCTTGAGAATAACAACATTTTACCTGATGTCCAGTCGGGTTTTAGAAAGGGACGAAGTACCACGACTGCTTTGCTCGATGTTACTGACAACATTTTGTGTTCTCAGGATAAAGGAATGTGTACATTGCTTGTACTGCTTGATTTTTCTAGGGCATTTGACTGTATTAATACTGACTTATTATTATCTAAGCTAAGCTACTATGGTTTCGACAATGCTGCATTAAATTGGTTTGCCAGCTACCTTAGAAATCGTTACCAGTATGTCAAGCTGAGCCTGAATGATGGCTCCACACAGGTCTCAGAGAAGATGGAAGTCACTAGAGGGGTGCCGCAGGGATCGATCCTCGGTCCAATCCTTTTTATTTTGTACTCAGCGGACATTAGATCACACATTACACACTGCAAATACCATATTTATGCTGATGATATCCAAATCTATATCTCTTGCAAACCATCTGAAATTGAATATGCTGTACATAAGCTAAACTATGATCTGTCTAACATATCCACTTGGGCTACTAACAACAGTCTATTGCTAAATCCTGCCAAAACCAAGTATCTTATTTTCGGTACTACCCATATGTTGAACAGTCTCAGTTCATCCTATGAAATAAAAATGATGGATGAACCTATAGAGCGGGTATATGAAGCTCGAAACCTAGGTCTCATAATGGACTGTGATCTAAGATTTGAGAAGCATGTGGCAAGCACTGTTAGAAGTTGCTTCTATAAACTTAAAATATTATACAAAATTAGGCCTTTTATAAGTGAAAGGTTACGTGTCCAACTGGTTGAATCACTTGTTTTATCTAAATTAAACTATATGGATACAGTGATTGGTCCACGTCTACTTGCAAAGACAAAGAGGCTCATCCAGCGTGTCCAAAATGCCTGCTCTCGTTACTGTTTTAATATCCCATTGAGGACCCATGTCACACCATTTCTGAATGATCACAATATTATTAAAATGCAACACCGTCGTAAACTCCACTTGGCATGTTTACTCTTTGGAGTGATACAGCATAAAGCGCCATCATATCTGTATGAGAAGTTGTCATGGTTCTCCAGCCACAGAACTCGTGGAACCCGCCAATGTAGCTTGCAGCTTATGACTCCGCAACACGCTTCAGCTGCTTTCAAAGATAGTTTCCGATATGTCGCCACTAAGTGTTGGAATAACATCCCTCCGCCAATAAGGAACCTGCAAAATTACACTAATTTTAAACTTAAGCTTACGAAATTTATTTTTGAACATCAACTAAAACAAGGAACTTTGAGACTAGATACGAGCTGTTTTTAATGGTAGTACCTACCTTATTTACTATTTTTTACTAGTTTTTAATGTGTAAAATTTCTATTTTAATAACATAAGTACCTGAGTTTTATGTCCCATTTGTGTGTTGGCGTCATTTTTGTTTTTATCCATTTTTGTTTTTATCCATATTCCGTTTGTTAATAACCGTACTGTAAGTACTTAGGTATAGTTGAGTTCACTTCATTCAATATGTTTAATTGTATTTTGTTCTTGAATTGTCATTCTGGTATTTTATAGTCTTTCTTATTTCTTGTCCGTGTATAAAATGTTATTATTTATGTCTTATTTTACGGCTGCGCTCACGACGCAAACTTCGCATTTTTGGTTTAGGTTAGGTATGCATGCCTCTTGCACTGACGTGACATATGCGTGACACTGACAGCGCTTGTGAGCGTTCCGGTTCACGCACAGGGGGGGCACACTCATTGGTGGCAACACTTTTCGTAGAACACAGTGACCTCCGACGCCTGGTGATGAACTAAAGAGGCGGCCATCTTGTGTGGACTTGTCAAAATTGTCATCAATCGCCGCCATTGTAAACTCTGACGCTTTGTTGTTTGGATGTTTGCGCTTTCTTTTCGAGGTTATCTCTTGTTATTGCAAAAGTTATTGTTAATTTGTTATTTATTTTTCGTTACCGCGTTTCTTGTTGTTTTGTTTTTCGTTATATAAATTCTTGTTGTGTTATTTCTTGTTAAGTTTCATTTTTGTTATTTGTTTGTTTTTGTTTTGTTATAACATGAGTCAAATTCCGAAAAGATATTGTGTTTTCGGCTGTGACTTTTTGGGTAAGTGTTTTCCTTTATTCAACTTTTGTGTAAAATGGTAGATTTCGCTCGCTCACGCTCATAACAGCGATTACTGGCTGTTTGCTGTACCGTGGCTGTACCTATTGAATCTTCCTTAGGTTGCACCGCGTGGTATTTTTCTGGACTTGTTAACAAACTCTGAAAAGAAATAATACTTTTCAAAGTTTCTTATCCAGTTAAAATACTACGCGGGGCAAATACAGAAATTTCTATCATCAAGCAGCCAGTAACCGGGTTTATTTATTAGTAGAGTTAATTCACAATAAAGAAATATTGAATGATGATAGAAAAAATACTATGTTAAACTTGATACTTAACCAACCCAATAACTAAGTATATATTTCTTTCTTGGATTGTATTTCTTATGATCCATTATGTATGTATGTAAGTTTTTCTGTGTACTGTTCTCAAACCGAAAGACTGAACGAATAACACTTCTTAACAAGAAAAAGGAAACTTAGTATTTTTTTATTTATGCATTAGAAATACCAAATTTCTCAGTCAATCTCGAACATGATTAGCAAACCTACTTATTATTATTGTGAATGTTGAGTAAAAATAAAAAAATCTTCTTAATTTTCCGTATTTTTTTTTGTATAATTATATTTTGTTACATACTTTTCATTCACATCAATCAGAACAATCTGTGTATTTATGTTATGTATGCAAAAATGTTGTCTAATGATTGATTTCAGTTATGATATAAAACATGATGCTAGAATCCTTACTATTGTTAGATGTATAATGATAATCTATTATCAGCAAATCAATAATTAACTATTTGAGGTGACATATGGTTGTGACCAAAATGAATGTACTATATAAAAGGTAAAAAATAACATGTATTTCATTATTTTTCAGTCACATTTAGTGTCCCAGTACATCGATTTCCGAACCCGGATAAAAAACCTGATCTTTTTAATGCTTGGGTGTCAGTGGTTGGAGACAAACTCAAGGAAACTGACCGTATGAAAATATACAAGTCTAAAAGACTGTGTGATCATCATTTTGATCCCAGTGATAAGATGTCATCAGATCGGATAAAGCCGTCAGCAATCCCATCAGTGAATTTACATTGTAAGTAGAACTAAATCTTGATTTTTTTTTATAGTGCAAAAAAACTACAATGGCTTTCTATTATTCTTCCAAATTATGGTTTCTCTGAATGTATGACTGCACTTCACTTGGCAGTATATATCTATGCATACTGGTATTAGTCGGTAAGGCGACTGTAGCCCCCAAAATTATTAAACATTAAGAAATAATTACTAAGCATTCATCCAAGAAGCTGTGAAAATATCACATGGGTTCAAAAATGATTATCTGGCATAAGTTAAGCTTATATTCACTTAAGGCTCGCTCAAAATGAGTATATATATTTTTTTAATGTAATGTATGGCATTTTAGCCAGTTACATAATAGAATTCTAAGTTTATAATTTTCAGTGAGTACTATTGAGGATTAATCAAGGTTTTAAGTAGTTTCTATGTGCAGTATCTCTGTTTGTTCTCCAAATAATCTGCCGTGAAGCAGCAGTGTTCGCGCTGTTGTGGTGAAATGACTAGCATAGAGGCATTCCATCCTAGTCCTCAGGGTAGGCAACGCACTTGTGACTCTGGTGTTGCAGGTAGACACCTGTCACCGTTTACCATTAGGTGTTGCCGTGTGCTTGTTTGCCACTTATGTGGTATAAAAAAAAACTTTAAGCATAGAAAAGTACCCAATTAAATTTTTAGACTAAGGGAGTTATCATTGCTGAAATGTAAAAGGAATTTATTCTTACTCCTACTTTTGTAGTGATAGATCCTTGAAATGATTCTAACTAAGGGCCACGAAAGAACCACTTGTCTTGAAGAAACAAATTTAATAATGAATATAAGTATGTAGTTGTCTTTATTGGATTCCAATATAAACTATATACATATTACTAAAAATTTAATCCATACTAATCCATACTACTAATATTATAAATGCGAAAGTGTGTGTGTGTGTCTGTCTGTCTGTCTGTTACCTCTTCACGCTTAAACCGCTGAACCGACTTAGATGAAATTTGGTATGGAGATAGTTTGAGACCCGGGAAAGGACATAGGATACTTTTCATCCCGAAAATCTTTAGTGTTCCCGTGGGATGAGCGGGTAACACCGCGGGGCACAGCTAGTATTATAAATGCGAAAGTGTGTCTGTCTGTCTGTCTGTTACCTCTTCACGCTTAAACCGCTGAACCGATTTAGATGAAATTTGGTATATAGATAGTTTCAGTCCCGGGGAAGGACATAGGATACTTTTCATCCCGAATAAATTTAGTGTTCCCGTGGGATGAGCGGGGAACACCGCGGGGCACAGCTAGTATTGATTAGAAAGGGAGGACACTACAGTATTGCCACTTTTTAAGTTTTACTCTTTTTGGTCAGACTGTACCTGATGCAGTTTAATTTCACTGGGAAGTAATAAAAATCGGTATTTTGTAATATTTCGTAAAATATTGCAGTGTATTATGACATTTATACATGCTAGCTTGACATGGCAACTATTCACGCAACATCTTTAGAAGCACGCAATGTATACGTCCGTCTGACAATTTAGTGCGGGGAACAAGTCTATTTTAAATCCAGTGGTACTTTTAGCACCGAAAATCCATGTACAATATTGACGTTTATTTTTTAACATCAAGTATTAGTAACATTGTTCACGGACTTTTGTTGCTGATGGTGACGGTAGATATCGTTTCGTTTTACCTGGGAACGTAAAAAATACCTAAAAAATCGTCAACATTGATAGGCCAATTTGTTCTACCTTTTGCGTTTTATTTAACTCAATGTTTAAAAAAAATAACACATGCTGTAGTTAATGTTCACGTTTATTTTTACAAATCTTAACATAAACATTATATACTTGCAAGCACCTGCCTACTGAGCAGCGGTCCCGAGTTCGAATCCCGGCCAGGGCAAATATTTGTGTGATGAACTCGAATATTTGTGCTTGGTTCATGGTTGTTATATGTATTTACGTATATATTTATCTATATAAGTATATATATCGTCGTCTAGTACCCATAACACAAGCCTTCTTGAGCTTAATTTGGGACTAGATCGATTTGTGTGAGGTTGTCTTATTATTTATTTATATACTGTATAAGAGGAAATTTTTTGCCTATTTATTATTATATTATAAAAGTATCTTATAGTTTAGATAAATAGTTTACATATATAGGTACTCTTGTTGTAAGTGGTGTTAGTTTGTCTTTTTTACTTTTTTTTTAGGTCTTCTTACCCAAAATGTAAAAAACGGGACTCGCTGTCCGTCTGTCTGCATGTCTGTCTGCCTGTCTATCTGTCTGTCTGTCCGTCTGTCACCAGGCTGTATCTCATGAACGGTGATAGCTAGAGAGTTGAAATTCTCAGAGGGTTCTCAATTCGACTGTATTTTTTAGGGTTCCGTACCCAAAGGGTAAAAACGGGGCCCTATTACTGAGACTTCGCTGTCCGTCCGTCCGTCCGTCCGTCCGTAAAAACTCAGTACTAAAACTCAGAATTTGCAGATTAAATTACATTAATTATTACATAATTTTTATAAAAATTTTCACCTCTTTGTATGCGGCGCCAAACATTTCAGATGCAAACTTAACTCAACCAGGGCAATTAAGATGGGATAAGTGAACGTTTGTACGGAACCCTCGATTCTGTGTGATGAACTCGAATATTTTGTTCCTGGGTTATGGATGTTATCTATATGTATTTATTTATTATCATCGTCTAGTACCCATATTAAAAGCTTTGCTTAGTATAAGGTCAGGTCGAGTTGTGTACGATTGATGTCCCTTGATTATTTTGTTTACATTTTATATGATAAAATAAATAAATCTACTCCGTTTATAATTTACCTACACAGACAACCCCCACTAGACGGAGCATGTAAGGCGACCCGCGCTCACCAACGATATGGTACGGCAGAACATTAAAGTATGAACACGGCGACCACCGTTTAGTTGCGTCCTTGTTTATGATCCATGCGTACGTCAACGAAAAAAGAAATTAAATAAATAACATGGTAAATTGTAGTGTTAAGTGGTGTAGAGAGACCTCATAAACATGAACGCAACTAAACAGTGGCCGCCGTGTTGATACTTTAATGTTTTGCCGTACCATATCGTTGGTGCGCGCGGGTCGCCTACGGGTCGCCTTACATGCTCCGTCTAGTGGGGGTGGTCTGTGTTTACATACTACCTGTCCCAAATAAATAAATAAATATTAAGGGACAATCTTACACAAATCGACCTAGTCCCAAACTAAGCAAAGCCTGTGCTATGGGTACTAGACGACGATATACATAATATATAAATACATACATAGATAACATCCATGACCCAAGAAGAAATATTTGCACAAATATTTGCCCCGGCCGGGATTCGAACCCGGGACCGCCGACTCAGTAGGCAGGTGTCTACCAACCGAGCCAAACGCGTGTTGTAAGGTGATGTTTTTATTATTCATATATCACTATATGTAAACATTCTGAACGATAGAAAGATTGAGATGGACGCTTCCATTTGATTTTGTCGCCAAAAATTAATAGGTCTGATAATTTAATTTAACATATTATTATTTTTCCGATATCGACTATTTTGATTTTATCACGCCCTTAACCTTTAGAATCAGTAGATGCATACCGCTGGCTAAAGGGTAATTTCTGAAACTAACTACTGTTCCGATTCCAATTTTTTTAAATATATGGCAATTCTTATATAAGAAACACGATTAAACATGCTTTTGTGTTCCAGGTATACATCAAGGATGTACTACTTTTGTACAAGCAGACCATTGCTATTCGCGGCCTCTACGAGAAAGTCTCCAAGCTGTACCATTGATGGACATAACGAATTTACCGGGGCCATCGAGACCAGCAGTTGACCCATCCGAAATTCTCCAAGCTGTACCATTGATGGACATAACGAATTTACCGGGGCCATCGAGACCAGCAGTTGACCCATCCGAAATTCTCCAAGCTGTACCATTGATGGATATAACGAATTTACCGGGGCCATCGAGACCAGCAGTTGACCCATCCGAAATTCCAATACCATCAGGATCTACGGAAACAACTTGTCCGGCTGCGACGGATAGGTCTCAATTTCGAACATCACGCACGAAGTTTGATGCAGGTGAATAAATATATTTCCTTTGGTTTCAGCGATTATCAGTAATTAGCTCGGACGGTTCAAAATTTTTACCAAGCGGATATCAAAGAAATGAGAATATTAATATCCTTATACTGGTGATTATACTATCCTATATAAATATACTGATCAAGTAGGCATGTAATAATGTTGTAATCAGGGCCCGTTCTAGGGAAGACTAGATGGAACGGTCGTTCTAGGCGCAAGGTGCCTTGGGGCACTTTAATGCCGAATTAAACTAAAAACAAGGGAACTTTTAAAATTTTGGAGGCACCTTTTGGGTGGCAAGGAATAAATCGCTCTACCCTGATCAGGAGATAGGGCCAGCGCTGGTTGCAGTTAAATATGTTTTCTCTAACATGCAATAAAATATTGATGTTATGTTCCTTATAATAGGCTACGAAGTATCACGTTTCGGGTGCAGCGAAACGAGAGGCATATAATGAAATTTCATACAAAATTGCAGGCCTAGGCCGGCAAAGCGACCTTTTGTTTCAATTTGTTCTGAGCAGCGGCGCGCCGCGGTGCGCTAGCGCCGCCCCCCGCCCGCCGTGGCGGCGGCGACAATTTAAGGCTGATTTAGACGATGCCAATTTTGAGACGCCTAAATTACGGCGCCTCGAAAAGGCACCGTATAAACACTTTCCGCGCCATTTTTTCGCCGCATGCCAGCGCTGGCGCGGAATAGAACACGAGCCTATTTTTCGGCGCCAGTGACCCCCCCTCCGCGTCTCTCGCCGCCACTAATGACTGGTACTGAAAACAAGCACCGTGTAAACACGACTGGCGGCGAGATTTAGGCGGCTGAACATAGTCATTGTCTAAACGGTC
Source organism: Apotomis capreana (assembly GCA_947623375.1). NCBI lineage: Eukaryota > Metazoa > Arthropoda > Insecta > Lepidoptera > Tortricidae > Apotomis > Apotomis capreana. The sequence goes on from OX392521.1 coordinate 12,275,810, forward strand.
GGAGGTGTGCTGTGCGGTAATCACTGGCGCCGTAATTTAGGCGTCTCAAAATTGGCATCGTCTAAATCAGCCTGGCATGCGGCGAAAAAATGGCGCGGAAAGTGTTTATACGGTGCCTTTTCGAGGCGCCGTAATTTAGGCGTCTCAAAATTGGCATCGTCTAAATCAGCCTTAACGAATAAGTATCAGTAGCTACATATCAAAACGAAGGTAACCTATCTCAAACACTAAAAACCATTGACCGAATTTCATTTGCCCGAAAACTATTCGAATTATTATCGTTTGTTCGATGACAGGATTCGTATATTTTTCTTTTCACCATTTTACATTTAGTAGAAGTATCGTTTGTCCGAAAAACTTTTCCCGTCACATTCACTTGCCCTATGAGTTGTTACGTATTTTTTTTCGTAGCCCATTTTTCATTTACCAAATGATACTTTTGGCACTGCATACATTTGAACAAATTTTCAGTTCACCTTTTGACTTTTCCCGCCCCATTCACTTGCCATCTGAATTGAGACGTCTTTTGTTTAATACCCATTTTTTCATTTACTCAATGATATTTTTCGCATTACATAAGAACTGCGACCACAACAACAGCCCGCGAGCCGAACGAGCGAAGCTACCGTGCTGCGGCAACAGCCGACAAACCGCCAAAACCGACCTGGTTGGGTTAGGTTAGGTTAGAACTGTGACCACAACAGCCCGCGAGCCGAGCGAGATAGATAATAAACCGAAACGTTACATCGGAAAACTGATATTACGGATAAATGAGATTTAGGGAAACGTGTCATTAGTCAAGTGAATAAAAATCCTAAACAATTAATGCCCAATCGTAAATTATCGAATTGAATTTTCGGACAAATGAAAAAAAGTTAAAATGATATTTGTCGAATAGTTTTTGTCGAAATGAAATTCGGACTAACGTTTTTAGTGTTTCAGATAGGTAACCCAAAACGAATGTTTTGATGGGAAGATATTGATTGAATTTCATTAATTGTTATTGATTTCTTATTTTATTTCATTGCATGTTTGAGAAAAACACTATACATACCTCGGCGTGAAGAAGGGTTGCCAGCCTCGTAACTGTCTATCATAGTCTATATGTATTTGGCCGGCAACGCCTTACTTCCCAGCCTCTGTAGTAATGTACTATGTTAAGTTATTTGAGTTTCTAAATTGTACCACTTTATTCTTTGGAAATAAGCTCGAAAAGTGTATAATTAATGTTTATTGTTCTATGTGTTGTGCTAGGCATTCAGGGTTAGAAAAACTACTACTACTACTACTACAATAAAAAAAACCGGCCAAGTGCGAGTCAGACTCGCGCACCGAGGATTCCGTACAAAATATACGCTAAAAATGGCCGTATGTGTCAAAAGCAGTGTTAGCAGAGCCCAGTTTCTTAGCAAAATGTAACCAGCTGAAATTAATATCAAATACTTAAATCTGCAGTCCCGTGAAGCTGTGAAAAAATCAAACTTTGAAGTTCACGCAATCAAAATATATTACAGTAATTAAAAAAGGTGTTTCATACAAGTTGCCGCCCACCACGGTAAATATATAGGATACTTCCAGATATCCTAGAAACTTGAAATTTGATATGAAGGTAGCTCTTATAGCACAACCAACGAAATAAATATGAAAATCTTAAATTTTTATGTCTGTCTGTCTGTGTCAGTTACCACTTACCAATATAAAATGACCTCGCTCTGCTTACATTTTGCTCCAGAGCAGCTAACACTGGATTTTTACAGATACGGCCGTTTTTAACGCATATTTTGTACGGAACACTCGGTGCACGAGTCCCTCTGGCCGGTTTTTCCCTTTTGAGGTACGGAACCGTGAAAACAATTAAGTAGGCCCCTAAGTAGTATTAGCCCAGGGTCCCACAAATTACTTTAAATACCATAGATTTCTTATAGGTTTTCCTGTAATCTTTAGGTAAATATCTATATCTAGTGTTTTTTTTTTAATTTTATACCCAGCGCTTTCGGAGTTAAGGGGGGGGACCGTCAATTTTTGCATATTTTCCTAAATAACTTCAAAACTACTCATTACCCCCCCCAAAATTTAAAATTATGATACCTACACGTCCGTCTTTGGGTCAAAGACTTACGTAAGTGTACCAAATTTCAATTTAATTGGTCCAGTACTTTCCGAGAAAATTGACTGTGACAGTCGGACGGACGGACACACGAGTGATCTTATAAGGGTTCAGTTTTTTCCTTTTGAGGTACGGAACCCTAATAAAAGAATATTAGATTAGTTTTCTATTTTATTATATCTATTTTAGTTACATTTTAGTATAATAAATGATCTTACTACTTCTTTCAATTTAAAGTAAATATTTAGTTTGTTAAAGTATTTGTCTATTCTGATATTTATGTTTTTTGCTGTCATAATCTAATAGTCTTTGTTCTTTGTTTGCAGAGAAAACCTTCAAGTTCTTGCAAGAAAAACATGTTGGCGAGTGCGCAAGAAAAGTGCGGCAAAAAGAAAATGAAATAAGAAGATTACGGCAAAAAGTGAAAAGCTTTAAACTGCGTCTCCGACAGCTGAGGAAGGCTTCTCTAAAGACCGATTTTAAAAAGTTGACGAAAAATATGCCTAAGTCCGCAAAAATATTTACTAGAATGCAATTTATGGAAGGACACAAGAAAAAGAAGGGGCATAGGTTTACTTTGGACGAAAAGATTTTATCTTTGTCTTTATATAAAAAAAGTCCAAAAGCATACTCTTTGATGTGTAAACATTTTACTTTGCCATCAAGGAAGGTACTGAAATCATTATTGGCACAAGTAAAAATGGAACCAGGCATTAACCCAGTTATTTTTAATGAATTAAGATCAACAGTCACTAAAATGCAGCCACAAGATCGTCTGTGTACTTTAATATTTGATGAGATGTCAATTTCTCCTCAATTATTTTACAATCAGCACACAGACGATCTCGTAGGTTTTGAAAACCTTGGCAGGGAGAAAACTGAGCATTTTGCTAATCACGCCTTGGTTTTTATGGTGAAAGGAGTAAAAAGAAATTTTAAACAACCGGTTGCTTACTATTTTACACAACGTATGTCAACGCCGAGACTGAAGCAAATTTTAAAAGATGTAGTTTCAGAAGTTCAAGCTACCGGTCTCAAAATAGTGGCAACCGTTTGTGACCAGGGCTCGCCAAATTCGAGCTGTGTTAATAATTTAATTTCAGAAGCCAAGGCGAATTATTTTAATTTGGGGAAAGAGTGGAAAGGCGACGTGATTATTATAAATAATCAGGAAATAATCCCACTTTTTGACGTTCCACATTTGATAAAAGGTATAAGGAACAATTTATTAAATAAAGATATCATTTACAAAGTTAAAAATGAAGAGAAAAATGTAAAGTGGGAATATTTTCAAAAAATTTATGCCGCTGACAAGGCTCATGGTGAGTTACGGCTTTTGCCAAAATTGACAAGAGAACATGTGGATCCCACAAGAATAAAGAAGATGAGAGTGAAAAATGCCGTCCAAGTGCTCAGTCACAGTATGGCTGTAGCTACTGATAATTTCGTCGCGAGAGGCGATTTACTGCAAGAATGTTGTGATGTCATACCATTCTTAATGTTAATGGACAAATTATTTGACTCACTCAATGCCTCGAGCTTCTCAGTGCCCCACGGCAAAAAATACAGAGCGGCCATTAAAAGGAGCTCTCCGCACCATCAGCTTTGGCAAGAGGCTCTCCAATTATTAAAATCAATTAAATTTATATTAAGAAACGGTGACGGGTCAACAACAGTCAAATATGTACCAACTGTAAATAATTTTATTAAAACTATTGAGGGATTTAAATTGTTATGGCAATTGTTGTCAAAAAAATATAGTTTGGATTCAATGTTAACACGCAATTTCAACCAAGACCCCCTCGAGAACTTTTTCGGCAGCATTCGCAGTTTGGGTGCTCGTAATGTGGCACCCAATTGCATGGGGTTTGAGGGAGCTTTTAAAACTCTATTATTAAATAATATGAGCAGTGATCACTCAATAAATGCTAATTGTGAAAAAGACACAAATAAGTGTTTACAGTCATTAAACTTTTTTATAAATCACAAAAATAAAGGTAATGCTCCCTCACAACCCCAAGATATTGTAATTGATCAGCCTTTAGATGTCATGCAAAATAATGTAGCAGATTCTGGGGCTGATCAAAGAACTTATGTCTGTGGATGGGCGCTGACAAAATGTTTGCAAAAAGTTATAAAAGGGTGTAAACTATGTAAAAGCAAGCTATTAGGCGATTCAAAGAATGCTAAATTCAGATTCATAAGAGCAAAAGAATATGAAAAAGATAAAGAATGGCTTATATATCCCTCTGATCGCCTAGTAGCTTGTTTTCAGGACATACAAAACACAACAATTGCCTTCCTCAATAGTGAATGTTACAAAAAAAATATTAAAGAGCGTATCATTGCTTTTATTGATTTATTTGTTGATTTTTCCTTTATTGACTGTGATATTCATAAAGATAAGTTCAAGGACTACTTTCTAAATACAACGATTAATATAATTATTTACAGTTGGTGTAGGACGGTAAATAGGATTTTAGATGGAAAGATTAATTATGAAGGAGATGATATTGTAAAAAAAGCAGCTCAAGTGTATTACAACAAACATAAATCAATAAAAAAATGAATAAAAACACGTATTTTAAACATTTCTTATGCTTTTTCCCGATATAAAAACAAGTTTCTCAATGTAAAAAATAACTGTTTTAAGACGTCGGCTACCGTGGTCATTTATGTACCGAATTTCATGTCATTAACATCATGAAAACTAGTACAATTTGATAAAAAAAATATTTTTAATTGACAAATCGTTATGTCTGCTTAGTACAGTGCACAGTTAGTTTGGTTATAACTGCGTACTGAAAATATTGTACAAATTAGAACATCAATTAAGGTATACTTTTAATTTCCCCTTTTTGTTACCAATTTATTTAGCCATATCTAATGAAATGTTTTGAGATTCCTAAAAGTACAAACGTACGACCAAAGAATTACAAGAGCTAATAACATAATAGAGATGACTATTAAATTGGTAGCAAAACAGGTAAATTAAAAGTAGGCCTTAATTGTCGTACTAATTTTGTGCAAAGTTTTCTTTCTAGAATCTATAGATGCATACGTATAACGCTATAGCAGTATTATACACACATATAGCTATAGCTACACATCTATATGTCACCAATAGTTCTTCACCAGCCGCTAGTGGCAGCACCGTCTATGCATGCACTTTTGACCATAGAGTTGCCACTCTTCTTCCTCTATATTACAATACTCTTTGTTCACGCATCCTAAGTGCGATTAGCGTTCGTGCGTGCGGCTCTCCGTGGCGCCACCTATGGTCCCACCGGAAGATCAGCGCTGGCTCTGGAGCTAGCATCTTGCTGAGGTGGGACCTTTTCGTGGCACAGCCATAAAAATATAGTTACTTACTTATTGTTTTATTTTATGTTCTTATTTCTGTCACACCATTTAAGTAATTATGTTTTGTTGCAAGTCACGAATAAATGTATTTCTTTCTTTTTCTTTCTTTTCAATTGGCGTCCAGGCTAGTGACGTCACAGGCCGGTATAGGTACCAATAATTGTATGGAGATATTAAGAAATTTGCCATTTTCACCGTGAAAAAGTGCGTTTAAGTTCATGGTTATCGTACAATTATTGTTTTGTAAAATTATGAGGAATCTGAAGACATATTCAAAATTGCTTTTGGATTAAAAAAAAATATCATAAAATTTGCGCACCTTTAAAGTCACATATTTCCAAAAAGATTTATTTTTCTGATTTTTTTTTCTTTGTTTCGTGATATATTTAGCTAATTTTATTCATATAACTAAGTACATTACGCTATAGAATTCAACATCAGTCAACATGTCTATTCGCTCGCAAATCGGCAAGTGTGATAAGGTCCTTAAGAGGCCTTATTCCTTTTAAAATTTATTTCTTTCATATTAAGACAAATATATTGATAATTTCAACAAACTTTTTGAAGTGAATAATACTTTTCCCCGAGTTCTAGGTAGTAACATAGCTATTTCATGCTTTCATTGCGTGCAGTCGAAAATAAGTTGAAAAAACTAATTTTTCGCGTGAATTTTGTCAATTTCGAGTAGTTTTAAAACAAAAATTATCAATGAAAAATTCAAACTGTAGGTTTCAAATATGTACCAATAAATCCCAATAGCCCTGTTCTAGGTAGTAACATCAATAATATTTTAAGAAACATGTTTGATCATAGAGAAAAATGTCTAAACAATGAGCATTTTAAAAGGAATAAGGCCTCTTAAACGTCTGACGTATTTGTAATCTTTATACAAACAAAGTTCTCGATTTGTTGTTTATTAATGTGAACAAGATAATGATGTCACAGACCGATTAGGGCGTCGCCGACTGGTAGTCGGTGGTGATATTTACGTTTAACTATCACTATGAATGATAATTAGTTTAATTCTGACCGTGGAATCGGACACTCGCCGTAGTGCAGTGAACGGTCATCCATAGTTATCAACAGTGAGTTTGTGTTTATTGTATTTCAGTACATAGTGACTGAATTCAACGTTTCTAAACAACACTTTGAATAGATTTTAGTTTTATAATCTACTAGCGACCCGCCCTGGCTTCGCACGGGTACAATGCTGATTAATTATGCATGTATTATACATATAAACGTTCCTCTTGAAGCGCTCTGTCAAAAACCTGCATTAATAAAATCCGTTGCGTAGTTTTAAAGATCTAAGCATACATATTACATAGGGACAGGAAGACGCAGGAAGCAACTGTTTTATACTATGTAGTGATAGTGATTTACTTCATTTGCCTTTGAATGACAACTTATTTTTGTAATCCAGTTCGAATAGGTATTTATAGGTACTTTTTTTGTACTTATTATGTACAATAAAGAACTATAAATATATCTATAGCTAAAATGTAATTATATCAACTAGATATGGCTCTGTGAAGCGAAGATGTCGCGAGATTGTTTTGAAATGGCGAATATATGTAATTTTTTGCCTTTTCAACCCCCATTACACCGCCATTTTGAAAAAAAAAAAAACGAAAGACTGACACAAAACTGACTCAATTTTTTTAATGAGAAACGTGTAACAAATGTGGCTTGCCAGAAATCCGGACATACGAAATAAATTATGGTGAAGCTGAAACAGATACGCTTCGCTCGCTCGGTCGATAATATATGACAATCGCTGAATAATTGAAATCAATATATCATTTTTTATTATTATTTCTTTATTAATTTGACAACAAACTACTACTGCACCCGCGACTCCGCCCGCGTGGGATTCGGTCCGTGTCAGTAAGATGCTAAATACACCTCTAATTTCTCTCCTTCGTCCCTGAAGGCAAAGTTGAACTAAGATAGACTGTATGGTCCAGATAAAATATTTTACAATTAGGTAATAAATAAAATTACAATCCAAAATCAGTAGTTCTTTTTCGCCTTTAATACACATTTTTGATGTGATTTTAGACGGTAGGTGTATATCAGACGATACAGACTCTTGACTTACTTACTTACTTACTACGATGGCTCAGCGACCCGAAGCGAATCTTGGCCTCCAACACGAGATCACGCCACTTTTCTCGATCCTGCGCCAGCTCTTTCCAGTTGGAGGCTAGGAGTCCACGCAGATCCGCCTCGACCATGTCCTTACGATATCTCGGGCGCCCAACCGGTCGTCTTCCTGTTGGGTGCCCCACGTATGCTCTTGACTGTACCTGTCCAAATCACGTCCATGGAAAATACCATCTAGTCAAATCAGTCTAAGTCTAAGCACACAGTAATCCATACTACCTAACAAACTTTCGAATTTAGGTCTAATATTAGTTAATAGTGAGATTAGAGGCAAGGAAAGTAGATATCAAAAACATGAGGCCGAGTATTAACATTTTATTTACAGTTAAGTTTATGTACCTATGTCCAACTATACTGCCGTTTTACGATGAAAGGTCGTATCTATATGAATGTCAAAGTAAGTTTATTACCGTAGCACGGCAGTATATATGTGTGTGTAATAGGTAATACAACTTGACATGAAACAACTAGCCTATTGGTTGTCCATTACTGGTGCCATCACCCTAATATCCCCTAACCTTGTCCCAGATGATATACCTGGTATGGATAGCAGCTATCCTGGCTGCAGTGGTCCTCCACTGCCGCCACACCTACTCCAGGTTCAGCAAGTACGGCGTGAAGCACCTCACACCTGTCCCCTTGCTGGGAGACATGGCGCGGCTGTTCTTCCAGAAGGAACACGTCTTTGAAACCGTTGACAGGATTTATTATAGTTTCCCTGAAGAGAGGTAAGTCTTTTTTCGGAGTTGGCTTTAGGAACTATAGATAAAGCAACCCTACATCTCCGCTACTCGCGAAGTTGCCCGAAGTATGGGCTACCGCACCGAAGTGCCCCTCCACACTATCATGTTCGCCCAACCTCGTCGTCGCGTAGTGTGGTGCCGCGATACCGAGTTTAAAGCTTGTCACAAAAATTACTTTTTCACAAACATGCAACGAAATATTGTCTTTACGTTCCTTATAATATTCCTTATAATAGGCTCGGAAGTATCGCTTTTTGGGCGCAACAACTCGAGAGGACTGTAAAGGGATTTCATACTGCTTTTCAGGCCTAGGCCTGCAAAGTAACTTTTTTTTGGTTTCAACAACAAGGTCATTCACACAGCTGGCTGGTTTGACAAAAAGCAGGTTTTGTTTTTAAAGGTTGGTTGTTAGACTAAAATCATTAAAATGTCCTATTTGTCAATTAATAAAATGTTGTTCTTTGAAGTATATTTTTTTATTTCATTGTATGTTTGAGAAAAGCACTATACATGCCTCGTCGTGAAAACGGATTCCCGGCCTCGTATCACTATCCGGGAAATCCTCATTTTCCCGGCCTCTGATGTAATGTACTATTTTGACACATTTGTCTTTTATAACCTATGCAATGAAATAAAAAATACACCACTCAAAAAAACATAATTCAGCATTCAGTTTAGCCAGTTCATGAACACAGACACGATGTTTAAAAAAAATCTTTCCGGCCTAGGCCTTCAATTTTGTATGAAATTCCTTTACAGTTCCGCCCGAAACGTTTGAGAAAAAAATATAATTTCATAGTCTTCTAAAAATTGTTACAAAGCCTATTAAAGCTATATGGCAAACTTGTGCATAGATTTGTGGGCCACCTGGAGTACGTGAGGCCCATGGTGTTCGTCCGGGACCTGGAGCTGGTGAAGCGCATCACCGTCAAGGACTTTGAGTACTTCCTCGATCACGGAATCATAGTTGACAAGGAGGTCGACCCCTTCTTTGGCAGGAACCTGTTTTCGTTGAAAGGTACTTTCGATTATCAAAGAGTAACCCAGTTAACAGCTCATTAACTCCCGTTAATATCCAATAAACTCTGTCAAAAATATCTGTTTACTAAATTAAAAGTAAATAATTCAGTGTTTTCTATAACACAAATTCAGCAGCAACTAGGAATTTAATTTATATCTTTTATAGAACAAGATTACAATAGTTTTATGAGTATAGATGTTTTCTTTCTAGGTCAAGAATGGAAAGATATGCGATCTACCTTGAGCCCTGCTTTTACCAGCTCCAAGATTAAACTTATGATACCTTTCATGGAAGAAGCTGGGGAAACCATGATAAAAAAACTGCGAGAGAACATTCAAGCGTCTTCGAGTAAGTTCACATTGAACTAGGGGAATCTTAACAATATGATTACCAAATCATCGCCGTATCGGCACAAAATAGTGGCTTCACTTCGCCTTGTGGCAAGCAAAAACCCAAGTCGCAATGGCAACTGACAAGAAACCAACGGTGCCTTGTCAGTTGACACTGCCATGCTGGCCCGGGAGAGGCTTCTTCACGCTTGCACGCATGTTGTTGGTCTATTATATTTATTTGCGTATTTACTTTTCTATTCATGGTGGGAGGTCGTGCATCTTAAATACAACAAATATGGTTAAAATAAGTATTCAACGTTATCCATAAAAATATATACGAATGCCAAGCACATTTATACTTGACGAGTCTTTTTCTTGGATATCCATCAGTTGAGTAATATATCTTCTTACTTAATAGATAGCACTACATCGTCTTGTCAGTTCGGTTTATCCAAATATACCTTCTATCTAGTAACATGACTAAACTGACTTCACTAATTATTAAATATTCGCAGCTTACTCCATCGACGTCGAAATCAAAGACGTGTGCAACCGCTACGCCTGTGACGTCATCGCCTCCTGCGCCTTCGGCCTGAAGACAGACTCTCAGAATGCCGAAACAGATTTCTACAAGATGGGAAAAGACGCTTCGCAGTTCGGTTTCGTACAAGTGCTGAAGTTTACTGGAGCTCAATGCGTCCCTGCTCTTATGAAGGTACTAGCTTGCCACGCAGTCTTACCCGCTCATCCCACGGGAACACTAAATCTATTCGGGATGAAAAGTATCCTATGTCCTTTCCCATCTCCATATCAAATTTTATCGAAATCGATTCTTTGGTTTATGCATGAAGAGGTAACAAACAGACACAGTTTCGCATTTATAATATTAGTATGGATTAAATTGTGAGTTTTTAGGAAATGCTGCTCAATACTTCGTTATTCTTGCGAAATAAATACTGAATCCTATTGCAAAAAACTTGACGTGAAAAGTTTTGGCTTATTATGCAAAAAATACCTTCATTTGCGGAATATTTAGTCCTGTTTTCTCTATGTTCACATTAGTGACACTCACTGACTTTGAATTTCCTGGTGGGCTATAATTCCTAAAAAAAATATGGTCTTACAAAAATGTTACCTATGTACGTTTTCAGTTTTTCAGAATAGCAATCTTCAGTAAGACGTCTCAGAAATTCTTCAGAGACTTAGTGACGCAGACTATGAAAGAACGGGAAACGCGTAATATTATACGGCCGGATATGATTCATCTGCTTATGGAACTTAGAAAAGGTTAGAAAATAAACTAAAGTTATACCCCTCGCGGCGAACCAAGAGTCCTTATGACACCGTCTGTCATCTCGGTACATTTTTCCGATTATAGGTTATACAATGCACTGAGATGACAGGTGTCATAGGACTCATCGTTCGCCGCGTGGGGTATAAAGATAAAATAACCAGCGGTATTCCCTCTTAAGATGTTGGACCGATAATCCGGTAATGTGGTCCACGTGTGCTATTTGATTTTTCTTTGCGTGTGAATATTATTGTGTCGACTTAAATAGCATTTAAAAATGTTATGTTAACTTTTTAATTTTTCTACTAAATTATTACAGTTAAGATTGTTTTAAGAGGTCTCTTAATATGATATCAACTTTTAAGTACCTACGAGAAAATGTATAATTTTTATGATTTTTTTAAGAGTTCACCACTAGTGATAAAGAGGTTTTCATTGTTTTTAAAGGAAATCTAAGACGGGAAGAGGAAGACGCCAAAGGTATTGATGCTGGATTCGCGACTACGGAAGAGTCAAACTTGGGACAAACAAGTTCCAGAAACGGTAAGAATCGACAATTCGGTTAAATATCGATAAAATTAATACCTTGATACGGTTATAATACAACAAAGTATCAACAAAAAATAGTAAATTATAAAACTGTTACATAATGAAATAGTAGATTCTAAAACTGTTACATAATGAGGCCTTAACCCTTAAATGCATGATGATGTATATATACACGTTACTGATATGACACATGTCAAAATCTGTATATAGTCAATATAAACTTTGTCAAGATTGTCCCTCAGTCTCAAACTGACGTGGATTTCATTGGTAATTACGTCATTTCAAAAATAAAATTAGTGTAATTGTATGCATTTAAGGGTTAAAAGTGTTAGTATGTGGTTTTCTGAAACGAGCCGAAGGCGAGTTTCATATTAGGATCACACGTGTTTTATCTAGACCTAATTATGTAGTTGCATACATTATTTTATGTACATGTAGATATGAAGTACTATTTACTAGGAAGTTCCGTTGAGCGTAAGAATAGCCCGAGATATAATGATGTTATTGTTAAGATGTGGCGTTTTTAATATTATTTGAAACATGCTCACATGACACAATTGACATTTCCTCTCTATGGTTATCTGTTATCCGGTGCCCCGACTAAACTGACTGTTGTACTTGTCTCGTCGTCTAAAAATTAAATTGATTTTAATTAGAGTGATCGCTTTATCCAGTTCCTGTTCGATACAAAATAAAGAGCATAAGTGTGTCATAACGTATGTACTGGTTTTATTTCATGGGATCCATACTAAGGGACTTCTCTGCACTCTGCTCCCCGCCAATCTCCAAGAGGTTATCGTCCCAGCGACCAACCCTTGCGTAATCCCATGAAATATATGTGTGATCTCAATACGAACAACTCATCTGGCGTGTTGCTAACCGCCTTCATCCATTTCGCTTCGCGCTGGTGCAGCGAGCTTCACTGCAGTGCTTGGGGCAAGTGCAAGGCGGCGCGTGCATGCAAATGGCGGCGGATAATATAAATGCAAATGCTACAAAGCTGTCGTATACTCATTTCGACCGTCTTGAAGGTGTTGGAAACTATTGTGTATGGAAGCATTATATGAAGAATGCGCTTATTATCGACGGCTTGTGGAGTTGTGTAACAAGAGGCGACGACGTTGCTGTGGATGCGGTCAATGACCAACGAGCTTTAGCAAGAATAAATTTATCCCTGAAAGCTTCCTGTATACAATATGTAAGAGATGCAAATACTGCAAAGGAAGCTTGGCAAGCTCTCAGCCATGTTTTTGAGGATAAAGGCTTCTACAGACGTGTAATGCTTCTTCGACAACTGCATCAAGCGAGTTACAATAGTTTTAATAATATGAATGATTACATTGAACACATTATGACGCTTGTGCATCAATTAAGTGATATTGGAAGAATGATAGAAGACTCTGAGATAGCAGAACTACTACTGTCGGGACTTCCTCAAGATTTTGATGTTCTTGTCAGCAGCTTGGAGACTGCTTCGATCACCAACAGCCTCAATAGTGAGATGGTGCGAACTAGATTACTTCAGGAGGACCATCGGAGGAAAAATAATGAAAAACAAAGTGATCTAGCTTTGTTCACCAAGCGGAAGGACATCATTTGCAATTTTTGTCACAAACCAGGACACATAAAGGCGAAATGTTACAAGTTTAAGAAGAATAAGAAGCGAGATGGCAATCGAAATGAAGCTTTGATGGTGACTTCTTCAAAGTGTGTGCCACATAGTAGTACAGTTTGGGTTTTGGACTCGGGTGCAACTAAACACATGTGCAAAGACATTAGTTTATTTGAGGACATTACTAAGTGTCAACAACATGTAACTGTTGCTGACGGTGGCTCCCTGCCATGTCTAGGCTTTGGTGAGGTTAGTATTCCTATGAAAAATAACAAGTCTCAAATAGTAACAGATGTTTTGTACGTCCCAGACCTCTCAACTAATTTAATAAGTGTTAGTAAATTGTGTGAGAAGGCATTTACTGTTACCTTTAAAAATAATAAGTGTTATGTTTTCAAAGGGGAATATTTAACAATATCTGCCACTAAACTTGGGGGAATTTATATTTTGGACAATGTGCATGGTTTTGTTTCTTCTGATCCACAGCAAAGGTCGTTTGTGACCAAGAGTATGGAAAATGTGTCGCAGCAGCAGAGCTTGCCCGACACAGATGCTGCTTCTTTGGCGGTGTCATCGGAGCTATGGCACCGGAGGATGGGTCATCTCAGCTATCGTGGGGTGAGTGTTCTCCGTAATATTGCTAATGGTGTTAAGTTTCATCAATCTCAGCAGGATGCAGCCGTTAAGGAATGTGAATCTTGCGTTGAGGGGAAGCAAACAGTGCAAAGTTTTCCTAAGGGTGAAGCTAAACATGCTGTGCAATTGTTGGAGCTTGTTCACTCCGACGTCTGTGGGCCAATGCCTGTCAGCAGCTTGGGTGGATCTAGGTACCTGCTAACATTTACAGACGATTTCTCACGTAAAACGTTTGGTTATTTAATTAAAAAGAAATCTGAAGTTTTGTCCAAATTCAAGTGTTTTAAGGCTACCGTCGAAAAGCAAACCGGATATTCGATTAAAATCCTTCGTACTGACGGAGGTGGTGAATATTGCAGTAATGAATTCAGTGAGTATTTACTGGGTCAGGGGATAATTCATCAGAAAACTGCTCCTTATAGCCCGTCTCAAAATGGTGTCTCGGAGCGCCTTAACCGGACCCTGCTGGAAAAAGTGCGCTGTATGCTTCAGGAATCTGGTCTTGGTAAAGAATACTGGGGTGAAGCTGTTTCCACAGCTATTTATCTTAAGAACAGAAGTCCTACAGCGGCTCTTCCTAATAAACTTCCTGAAGAAGTTTGGACAGGCAACAAAGTTGACCTGAGCCATCTACGTGTCTTCGGTTGTCGTGCTCTGACGCTCATACCTAGCGTGAGACGTGATAAGCTTGATTCTAAATCTCATCATTGTATCTTTGTTGGGTATTGCGAGCATACCAAGGGTTATAGGATAATTGATCCCTTAGTACCTAATAAAATAATAACTTCAAGAAATGTAATTTTCTTTGAAAATAAGTTTTGTGATAGTACAACTGATAACTGTGATATTCAATGTAATGATAATGATAAATTTTATTCTTATGAAAATGACTTGCAAAGCAATGAAAATAATTCTAATATGAATAATTTAGTGAATAATAATTTAATGAATAATAATTTATCGAATAATAATTTAAATGGAATGCAATGCAATGAATCCAGTAATGAATTGAATAATATTCCTGAATTAAATAATGAATAATTAAATTTTAATGAACCAACTGACAACAGTAATTGTCAATCTGATATTTCTGATAATGCGCAAAGCCCGCCTAATGTTTGTTTTTCTCCAGTTTCAGGGGACTCTTCCTTCCATAGTGCTGAGGGAGTCGATGGAGACAGCGAGGACTTAGGTTCTTCCTCTTCATCGAACGAAACGGTCGTTCGAGGGGAAGATTTAGGCGCGCCAGCATCCGGCAGCGACAGCGACCGACCTGTTCGTTCTACGCGGAACACTAAACCAGCAAGGTATGCAGATTACGATTTGTCTGACTCATCAGATTTGTCATATTTAGTTCAAAATTTTATCTATGACGAGCCTCAGTCCTATGATGAAGCAGTAGCAAGCCCTAACAAAGATAAGTGGCAAATTGCTATGCAAGCTGAGTACGACTCTATGATTAAAAATAATGTATGGCAAATTGTTGATAGACCTGCTAACCATAACATTGTCAGTTGTAAATGGGTTTTTAAATTAAAGTCTGATGATTCAGGTAACTATACAAAATATAAAGCTCGTTTAGTGGCAAGAGGATTTAGTCAAAAGCCTGGTAGAGATTTTACAGATGTCTTCTCGCCAGTTGTTCGGCACTCTAGTTTGAGAATGTTATTTTGTATAGCTAACGAACTTAACATGGATATGGAACATATAGATGTAAATACTGCGTTTTTACATAGTAATATTGATGAACAAATCTATATGGAACAGCCTCCAGGTTTCTCAACTGATAAGACTAAAGTATGCTTGTTAAATAAAAGTTTGTATGGTCTTAAACAAGCGAGTAGGCTGTGGAATAATAAGGTTCATGATGTGTTGACTAATCATGGTTACTTGCAAAATAGGTGTGAACCATGTGTGTATATTAAAAAGAATAATGATAAGTTGACTATGATTGCATTGTATGTCGACGACTTTTATATATTTTCTAATTGTCAAAATGAGAAAGAAAAATTGTATAGCTTATTAAAGTCTGAATTTAGTTGTAAAAGCTTAGGCCCTATAAAGAACTGTCTTGGTACTCAAGTTCACAGGGATAGAAGTCGTGGCATTTTAATGTTTGAACAATCTGACTATATTAAAAGGTTATTAAGCCGTTTTGGCATGACTAATTGTAAGAGTGTCTCAACTCCTATAACAGTTAATAATAAGTTAGAAAAGGCATCAGACAATAATTGTTTATCTGATAGTGATTATCCTTATAGAGAGTTAATAGGATGCCTAATGTACCTGTCTGTGTGTTCGAGACCTGATATTACTTATGCTCTAAGTCATTTAAGTCAGTTTAATACCGCTTTTACGCGAGATCATTGGTTGGCTGCCAAAAGAATTTTAAGGTACTTGAGTGGTACAATTAATTACAGATTAGTGTTTGTAAGATCTGGCAGCTTTGATATGTCAGTATATGCTGATGCTGACTGGGCCAATGATATCGTGGATAGAAGGTCGTATAGTGGCTTTGTTATTAAGCTGGGTGATTCTACAGTCTGTTGGGAATCACGCAAACAGCGATGTACTGCTCTGTCGACTACAGAAAGTGAATATCTGTGTCTTAGTGATTCATGCAAAGAAGTATGTTTTATTAGAAATTTTATGTTTGAAATTTTTGGTAAACATTTTAATTGTAGAATCTTTAATGATAATCAGAGTGCGTTGAAATTGCTTGAAACTAAAGAGTATTGCCACAAAAAGACCAAGCACATAGATCTTCGCTACCATTTTGTGAAAGACGTTGTGAAGAACGACAATATTACTGTTAGTTATTTACCTACTGATAAGATGGTTGCTGATCTTTTCACTAAGCCTCTGTGTAGCTATAAGCATTTGGGTTTTATTAATGACTTAAATCTGAGAAATGTATGGTCTTAATTTTACTTTACTTTGTTAAATTAGAGCATAGTTCTGTGACATATCTTTGTAAGATCATGTCAATCATCTTGGTGCTTATTGGATGGTTGACATAAGTCATGTTTTTGATTGTCGGCACATAGTCAATGTAGAGTTTTAATTAATTTGAATTGTTAATTAGATTATATAGTTATATAATGTTTCTCTGCATTGTTATGTTGTTTTCTCATGTTTTGCATGAGGGGAAGTGTTAAGATGTGGCGTTTTTAATATTATTTGAAACATGCTCACATGACACAATTGACATTTCCTCTCTATGGTTATCTGTTATCCGGTGCCCCGACTAAACTGACTGTTGTACTTGTCTCGTCGTCTAAAAATTAAATTGATTTTAATTAGAGTGATCGCTTTATCCAGTTCCTGTTCGATACAAAATAAAGAGCATAAGTGTGTCATAACGTATGTACTGGTTTTATTTCATGGGATCCATACTAAGGGACTTCTCTGCACTCTGCTCCCCGCCAATCTCCAAGAGTTATGAAATAAAATTTCTGATTTTAAGTCATGGTCATCCATGCCCATATATTGTCCATGTGATGATATTTGCCAATAGTATCTGAACTTGTTTATAGTTATAGTATAACGATATGAGTGTAGAGCTAAAGTCAATTAACATGATACCACTATCACCATGCCACGCAGTTATGTCGCCTAAATCCAACTAGTTTTACGTACGTTTTGTTTAAATGTATTTTTGTAGTTCACAGGTTTGGTTTAGTTTTATTAATGTAATTACATTAATGCTCTATAAGTTATTTGAATAATAAAATAGGTATATCCCGAATTTTCAAAATTCCGATAGTGAAATTACGCGAAACTGGATGGATCATAAGTTACATACTATAATTAGGTTAGGTTAGGGTTATATGATATCCCATAGAAATCTAAATATTTCATAAGAACATGGTCTTTGGAATGCATGCAAGAATTGATGCAAATAATACTCCGAAGTTTCGTTTATTATTATTATTTATTTATTTCTTTATTAATTTTACCACAAAGATTACATATAATCTAAAGCCCTGCGAAACTGTTATGACAGTTTGTCTACAGGAAGACTTTTCAATACCTAACTAACTAAAAGTACAATTTATAAAAATCAGTATCAATTTTTTAAAGATTACGGCAGTGTATCTAGTAAATGCTTTTTCAATTTTCTTTTAAATATCCGTTTATTTTGTTCGAGACGGATGTCCTCGGGTAAGTTTGTCCACTTATGCTACAAACTAAAAGCAAAATCATATTAAACAAGACAAAAAACGTACAGTACTTTCGATAAACAATATAAGTGGCTTTACTTAGCTTTACCTTGAGAAAATATTGGGATTGGGACAACTAATTGCTTTACCGGTTCTATAATACTTATACAAGGTTAACGTGTATTTGACATTATTCCTCTGTATATTCTATTCTAGTCGCTTAAATGTAAATTATTTTATCATATTTTCGTGTGCCTCTTACTTGAAATATGGAATCCACTAGGTTACGCATTTAATTTTTTCTTTTGTATTAATGGTTTAAAATGAGAATTGTGGTGAACCCGCATTAAAAAATGTGACATTACATGTTTCATAAATTTATAGATTATTTTGTCCTTAGCATGGTCCGAAGATGACCTGATCGCTCAAGCTGTCATATTCTTCGTGGCAGGCTTCGAAAGCGTAGCCCAAGCCATGACCTTCTTAGTGTACGAGATGGCTCTCCACCCCGAAGTTCAGGACAAACTGGCTGAAGAGATAAAGTTGAATGATAAGAAGAATGGCGGAAAATTCAACTACACGTCCATACAAGAGATGACTTATTTGGATATGGTCGTATCAGGTTTGTTACGAAAAGCGGCGATTCAAACTAAAGCAGGGGCTTCATTCGAAGTCTTTAATGACATATAGCAAAGTTATACCTACTTTAGCGATGAGCTCTATTAAACTTTCAATGTAATTTTATTGCAGCTAAATCCGATGCATCGCTTAAGAGGCCTTATTCATTGTGTTTTTTTTTTTCATATATCACAAATATATTGATAATTTCAACCAACTTTTGAAGGAGGGTAATAATAATTTTCCACAAGTTCTAGGTAGTAACATAAGTATTTTTATGATTTCATTGCGTGCAGTCGAACATAAGTTGAAAAAACGAATTTTCCGCGTGAAGTTTGTCGATTTCGAGTAGTTTTTGAAACAAAACTTATCGATGAAAAATTCAGACGGTAGGTTTCAAATATATACCAATAAATCCCAATAGACCTGTTCTAGGTAGTAACATCAATAATATGTTAAGAAACATGTTTGATCATAGAGAAAATCTCAATATAGCAAATGATTCCTAAATCTAAATATGCCAATTTTTCCAGAACTTTTAAGGATGTGGACTCCAGGCGGTGTCGTCGAAAGGATATGCACAAAAGATTACAACCTAGGAAAACCTAACGACACAGCTACTCAAGATTTTATTGTAAGTTTATTTTCTCGTCCTGTTCATTTCTATTTGCCTTTCTTTCCGTTCTTTAATCAGTCGGATATCTACCGGTAAACACAAACTTTCTGCTTTTTTTTTAAAGCAGTAACGTCTGCTATAAAGTAAACCAGATGTTTAGAAGGAAGAGAAAACTTGAAATATTTTATGGGTAAGGCGGGCTTTCCGGTCCACCATGGGCATCATAGCTATTGGACCACTGAACCTGATGCGAGAGCCATTGAATTTTTTAACCAGTTGTTTCTTAGGATGCCACCCTAAGTACCTTTTCTGCTATAGATCATGTTTTATTTAAAATCCTTATTGCACATATGAAAAATAAATCGTACAAAAGGCATTGAAATGCCATTGGGTATTCTCTAGCAGATAACCACTAAGCTTCATGCATAATATGCATTACGTCTTGGTTATTCAGTCTTCAATTTATCGGCTATGTCCTATACTGTCTGCATACAGTGATAAAGGGACCAATCGATCTTGGCAGACCTGTTTCAGTAATTTTTATGAGGCCTTGTCCCTTTTAACATTTTTAGTTTTCATATTAAGTCAAATATATACTCTTCCCTGAGTTCTACTTAGTAAGCTATTTCATGCTTTCATTGCGTGCAGTCGAGAATAAGTAAAAAAAAAAAATCTGCGTGAATTTTATAAATTTCGAGTAGTTTTTTAAACAAAAATATCAATGAAAAATTTAAACTGTAGGTTTCAAATATATACCAATAAATCGCAATAGCCCTGTTCTAAGTAGTAACATTGATTTTATGTTAAGAAACATGTTTGATCATAGAGAAAAATATGTCTAAAACAATTTTTGAAAACACCATTTTTTAACGGATAAGAAGCCTTAAACATATGCATTCCTTTTATCATAAATAAACCATCGTCAAAATATACTCTATACTATAGTCAGATCACGCGAACTCTTCCAAGCAAATAAACTGTCAAAACAACTGACTTAATTTTAGTTCTTTTGGTTTGACAGTTCATTTGCTTCATCATATTATTTTAAATATTTTTTTCACAGATTCGCAAAGGTGAAGGCGTGAAGATCCCGGTGCATGCCATCCACCACGACCCGCAGTACTTCCCTGAGCCCCACAAGTTCGACCCGGAGCGTTTCGCGCCGGAAAATCGTCACAAAATTCATCCCTTCTCCTTCAACCCTTTCGGGTGTGGTCCGAGGAACTGTATTGGTAAAATACTTTTGGTGATTTAATTTTATATAACTACTAGGCGCCCGCAACCACGCCCGCGTATTTTTTTCTTCACCGTGGACGGGTAAAATGTATCATATGACCATCTTTGGATGTCCAGTTATCCCTGTACCAAAATTGGTTAAAATTTGTCCAGCCGTTTCGGCGTGATGCGAGGACAAAGGAAATGACCAACGGATGGCGTCAGACTGGCATGGCGCCGCGCGCCCATACAAAACAAAATACGATCCTGCATCACGCTATTGAGATTTTTCCTGAAATCATGTCCCTCTCCATAGAAAACTGATTTTCAATGCAAATCTAGAATTTTATAATAGTATAGACTAGCTGAGCTATTAAATTTTGGATATTTTAGATATTGATTACTCATCACAAGCTCTTTTGATCTTATTTGGAGAAAATAAGCGTCCCAAAATGTTCATAATTTTTTGTTTTTCCATTCCGTTACCATTACCATACAACCTACTATAGCGGTAACGGAATGGAATAGGCTTTGCTTAGTTTGGGGCTAGGTTGATTTGTGTAAGATTGTCCCTTAGTATTTATTTATTTGTATATTCCACAGCTTCCAGATTTGCCCTCTGCGAAGTGAAGGTGTTGATCTACCAACTGCTGCAACACGTAGAGGTGTCTCCCTGCGAGAAATCCGTCATACCCATCAAGTTGGATAATTCCACCTTCGCTCCCGTCATCAAGGGAGGGCACTGGGTGAAGATGAAGGCAAGGGAACAGGCTCCGTCGCCTCGCACTCTGAATGAGATATCGTAGAGTAAGGAATTACATGTAGTGTTTGATTTAAGGATATACCTAAAATAGAGACCCCATTTTTTATTTTTTTTGTTTTAAATATTATTTACGAAAAAATGACTTACTGTTGAGTTTCTTTCGGCTTTCTTCTCAACAGCGGTCTCCTCTTGCGAAATGCCGGTAGATTCACAATTTGACTTGTAAAAGTGCCCCTGTGGCCTACTTACTGAATAAATTATTTCATTTCATTTCATTTCATTATTAACATCGTAAAATGTAGGCCGATTTAAGATAACATGTTTCATAACTGTACTATATAAGAAAACCCTAGCTACTTATGTAAATAAAATGTAAATTTAAATAAAGATATAGTTTCTATTTTGTTCCCTGTTTTATTCCTAGCGTGTCCCAGTTCATCCTTATTTTGTTCCGCTGAAGCAAGCTTTATATTTTGTCTTTACGTATTATTATGTGGACAAAATTGTAAAGTCAAAACACAGTTTTCGTCGCAAATTAACGCGACATCACAAAAAGCTAAAAAGTCTTTTTATTTTTATTGGAATGTAAATAAAATAATCGCTGATTTTTATGCGTTTATTTAATAACAGAAATGTAAGTAATTACCAACTAAGATATAACTCAAATGACATAATTACATGCCAAAATTCAACATATTTAAAATCAAAAGTGGATTCGACTTAATCAAATTCTACAACACTTAGCATTTTTTAAACCTATTCAAATATACTTAGAACTCTTAGATGCTATAACATCTATAACTGAATAGTTTTCCTAGCGTGTGTACGTTTATTGTGTTTCCTCAAACTCGACGGGTGAGCATACGACTTGTTGCACATTTCGCAAGCAAAAGGCTTCTCTCCTGTGTGCTCTCGGCGATGTGCTATTAAGCTAGCAGACACCCTGAACTGCTTGGGGCATAAATCACATGCGAACGGTTTCTCTCCAGTGTGGACTCGCTTGTGCGCCGTTAAACCAGACTTGTGTCTAAACTGCTTATTACACATTTCACAGAGGAATGATTTTTGTCCCGTGTGTATCAGCAGATGGGATGTTAAAGTAGAACTTTGTCTGAAGCGTTTTCCACATATTCCACATGGGTAAGGTTTCTCACCAGTGTGTATCAGCTTGTGCGTCACTAATGTGTTTCGACTTATAAACCGTTTGTCACATATTTTGCAGAAATATGGTTTCACATCCATGTGTGAAACTAAATGTTTTTTCAAATAAGCTTCACTCAGATATTGCTTTCCGCATTTTTCGCAACAGAATAATTCATTTCCTGCGTGGGATAGCACATGTTTTTTTAACGAATATCTATTTGTAAACTGTTTTTTACATATTTCACAGCAGTAAATTGTATCGGTCGGGTGCTCACGCTTATGAGCTTTCCAGGAGGATTTATATTTGAACAGTTGTTCGCATTCCTTGCAAGACAGTGGATTATTTTCCGTCCGATTTATGTTCAGTTGTGCGCACGTTTCACAAGGGTAAAGTTTCTCTCCGGTGTGTACTCTCCTATGGCTATCAAAACTGCTTTTGTTTGTGAACTTCCTGTTGCACGTGTCACAAGCGTATCGGTGAACACCTTTATGAAGTCGTAATATATGGGAGTTTAACGCTGCCTTTTGTCTGAACTGCTTCTTGCATGTCTCACAAGAGTAGGGCCTCGCCCCCGTGTGGACACGCATATGAATTCGCAAATTAGCCTTTCGTGTAAATCCCTTTTTGCATACATCACATAGATAATCATAATCACCGGTGTGACTTTTCAGATGAGCATTCAGCTGACTACTCTCTGCATACCTCTTGTTACAAATTTTGCACAAATAAGGTCTCTCACCTGTGTGTACTTTTATATGGCTATCCAAACTACTCTTGATTATGAATTTTCTGTTGCAAGTTTCACAGGCGTACCGATAAACTTTTTTATGAAGCCGTAGTATGTGTATGTTCAACTGTCCTTTCTGTCTGAACCTTTTTTTGCATGTCTCACAGGAGTATGGTTTAGCGCCCGTATGGATACGGCTGTGAATTCTCAAATTAGCTCTCCGTTTGAATCCTTTTTTGCATACATCACATTGGTAATTATAATCCCCCGTGTGACATTTCAGATGCGCATCCAGCTCGTCCTTTTCAGCGTACCGTGTATTACAAATTTTGCACAAATGTAGTGTCTCACCTGTGTGTACTTTTATATGGCTTTCTAAACTACTTTTGTTTATGAATTTCCTGTTGCACGTTTCACAGGCGTGCCGGTAAACTTTTTTATGAATTCGTAGTATATGTAAGTTTAAAGCACTTTTTTGCGTGAACTGCTTCTTGCATGTCTGGCAGGAGTACGGCCTAGCCCCCGTGTGGACACGGCTATGAATCCTCAAATTAGCTTTCCGTTTAAATCCTTTTTTGCATACATCACAAAAGAAATTACAATCGCCCGTGTCAGCCGTGTGACATTTCGAATGTTCGTTCAAGGAATCCACATTAGCATACTGTTTATTACAAACTTTACAGGAGTAAGATGTATCTCCTGTGTGTACTTTGTGGTCTGCCGCGGGGCCGTCCGATGGCGCTGAAAACAATATTTTATGTATCGAATAGAAAAATCGAATGCTGTCCGGTAACTTAACCAAATATAATGGAAGAAAAATATTAGGATAACCAACTAATTTGATTTAAAGGTAAGTACTTACGCAGCAATACCAAGTTCTTTTTGTCGTCGTTCATCCAATGGACCGCCGGCTGGACGGGGCGATCGTTATCTGAACCAAAAAACGGAAAACATTTTGAATTTCGAACTGTTCGAAGTATAATCGAAATACATTTCGTTGATATTTAATTATTTATAGCCAGTTATATCTAGAGTGATCAATCCAAATGTGTCAGTAGAGAGAAGTCACAAACTATAAGAAATAGGAAAATCTGTTCTTAGGCACCATGGCCTTGATTTTAGATAAAATAAAAACTGCATTATTATTTTTTATAAATTATTTTTTGTTAATACACAATTTCATACATAACCCGGTCAAAACCACTGTAAAGAATGTTACAATACAACATGGGACAATTTTAACTACTGGCACAATTCACGGTTATGTATGAAATAAAAAAAAACTAATGACGCATTATTGACAGCGTATTTTTTTTACGGATATGTCGCAGACTACAACTCTATGCAGGCATAGTTGTCTTAAATTTCGGTTATTTTATGTATTTTCTTATATTTCTTTACATGCAGTAAAATATATATACTTTTTTATATATGTCCACGACGCAAAGCTCTCCCATTCTCTATATTAATTTCCACCTGTTATAGTCAGACCATGCTAACTCTTTCAAGTAAAAGAACTGTCAAAACATACAAAGTTAGTCAGTTTGTATGGTATGACAGTTCATTTGCTTGGAGTTCGGCCATTTTTTCTACATTTGTACACCCCACTTTTTTATTTTTTCGATATTTTGGGTATCTACTCAGAATCACAAGCTCTTTCGATATTATTAGAAGAAAAAAGTGTCCCAATCATTTTCCGTTCCATTCCGTTACCATTTCCATATAACCTACAGCGTTAACGGAATGGAAAAATAAAAAAATGTATGACTATTTTGGGGTTATTCATAGTGGGGTTAAAGTGGGGTGTACAACTTTAGAAAAAATGGCCCAGTTAGCGTGGTTTGAATCTCGAAATATGAAATGTTGTCTATATTCATATTTTAACTGAAAAATACCTTGTAAAACAATGAAACGGGGTACAACTACCTGAAACACAGGTGCTTTGGAGCACCGCCACGTCATCGTCGGGCTCCGACTTGTAGGGCTTCACGTCTGCAACAATACCAAAAACAGGAAGGTAAGCAAAATAGACTTCCCTATATTCTGTCACAGGCCTTTAAGGCTCCTTATCGGTTCAAATATGCTGATTATTTTAGACATTTTTGAGAAATGCTGATCGTTTTAGACATTTTTCTCTATGCTCAAACATGTTTCTTAACATATTAGCAATGTTACTACTTAGAACTGATGATGCGATTTATTCGTATATATTTGAAACCTATAGTACCTATAGTGGAATCGGTGGTAGCGGAGTGGTTAGGGCATGCGACATACAATCCGGAGGTCACGGGTTCGAACCCGGCCCGTACCAATGAGTTTTTCGGAACTTATGTACGGAATGTCATTTGATATTTACCACTCGCTTTTCGGTGAAGGAAAACATCGTGAGGTAACCACCTAATCCCAATAAGGCCTAGTTTCCCCTCTGGGTTGGAAGGTCAGATGGCAGTCGCTTGCGTAAAAACTAGTGCCTACGCCACATCTTGGCATTTAGGTAGCCGACCCCGATTGAGAATTCATTCTCTACAAAGATATCGGACAAAGGCTAGGAGGATACATTTGAAACCTATAGTTTGAACTTTTTTATTGATAATTTTTGTTTACAAAACAAATCAAAATTGATAAAATTCATGCTGAAAACTAGTTTCTCAACTTATTTTCGACTGCATGAAATAGCTATTTTTCTAGAACTCGGGAAAAGGTATTATTATTCTTAAATAAATTTATTTATTAAAGCAGAAATTACCGATTAGTAGAGCCCCCTCCAGCCTCGCCCGCAGCTGTTCCTGGCTGCGCTGCACTTGCCGCTTGAACTCATTCGCGTCGCGCAGACGTACCACACACTCCTCACAGATGCCACATGCATCTTTTACTAAACTTAGCTGCAAGATAAGAACCGTAAGTACACGGTAATTGAGTTACTTCACATCATGAAGTAGCAAATTTAAAATTATATTAGATTTGCCAAGAATATTGCTAATTATTTATATTGAAGCGGTAAAGTCTGCTAGAGTTGCAGCCAATGAGCAAGAGACAAATACTAAATAAAAATAAAACTTGAATGTATAAGGCTAAACAAACTAAATAAAAATAAAATAAAATAAAAAGTTTGCTAGCATAAACCAAATGTTTATAATGAAGCAAAAAATCCCTGACTGAACAATTAAATTTTATGCTATTGTTCTTATTTGCTGTTCAACTAATGACTAATAACAATTCATTAATCAATATTATAAATGCGAAAGTGTGTCTGTCTGTCTGTCTGTTACCTCTTCACGCTTAAACCGCTGAACCGACTTAGATGAAATTTGGTATGGAGATAGTTTGAGACCCGGGAAAGGACATAGGATACTTTTCATCCCGAATAAACTTAGTGTTTCCCGTCGGATGAGCGGTCACGGATAACTGACGTGCGATTTAATTAAGAGTATGGATGTGTGATTTGGTCACCCTATTACAAAATTCATATAGACAGGATAGAAAGAGTTCAAAAGCAGTTCCTCAGCATTCTCTCCTATAGACTTTATCTCGGTCGAGAACTCAGATCATACATCAGCAGGCTCAAGCACTTCAATGTAGTATGTCTTTCATTCCGCAGAAAATGCAACAATTTAATTATTCTTTATAAAGTCATTCACGCGCATATTGATTGTCCTTCTCTCCTTTCGCTTCTGAATTTCATTACTCGATATAAGGCACGCAACCCGTCTCAAAAATTATTCCAGCTCCAAATTTACAAAAATAACACCTCTTTCTACAATCCCATTATACAAATGTGTCGATTATATAATGAAACTTTAGTTAAACATCCTTCTTTGGATATATTTAATCATAAGCTACTTACATATAAAAATATTGTTAAGAAACTATTTGTGTAACTCAAAATAGGATTTTAAGCCTAACACAACCATAGATAAGTATAGATTGATAATGCCATAATATTAATTCCATACCCTGTTACCTACTTACAAATACAACATATATACTCTCTGTCTAGCAATTAATTAGAAATATATGTTATTAAACTTTCTGTGCACACTGTGTTTAGAATTATAGTCCAGCCCTAGACGATAAGCAATAATTTGTATGTAATTGACTGTAATTTGTTGTGTGAGCCTAATAAATGAAAAAAAAAATGAAAAAATGAAAATGTTTATTAATATAAGATAAGCAAAAAATACAAAAAACATATATAGCCACATGAGATGGTTATCTTATGGTTAAGTACTATTAAGGTACAGGATATTGATGGTCCCCACACTAGGCAAGCCTGTATCGCAGGGGCCAACGCATTACGTGTTTCATGTATATGATTGGTCGGTTGACAGGTATTTAATCCTATGTTTTAATGATAAAAGTTAAAAGTTAACACTGTTAATACAAAAATAGAAGTTAAATCGATACGAAAACACTAATACTTAATATTAATAACAATAGAATGATAATAATAATAACTGCCTTTGTAGGTAACAGCTTCCAAAAACCTTTTCAATTTAAATTAGTTCCTCTGTTTCATTATAGGATAAACCAGTTAACCATCTTTTCAAGTTACGTTTGAATTCAAAGACTGAGCTATCCCTTATGTTTAATTTATTCGCTACCCTATTGTACACAAGGCTTGATACATATGGATCGAAGCGAGTGGCAAAAACAGTTCGTACCAGAGGCATTTGTACACGATACTCTTTTTTTTAACAGGTGTGTATATTCGGCGGATGCAATGATATTACTGTGTTTCTGCTGATAACTTTAGCAATAAAAAGTTGACGCATTGTAAGCACGTCTGCTTCCTGGTACAGTGATGCTGTTGGATATCGGTAAGGCAGGTTCAGCATTGTTTTAAGTACTGCGCGTTGGGCTCTCTCTACTTGAATGAGGACCGTTTTTGCAGCACTTCCCCAACTCGAGTTACAATACATGAGGAGCGATTGACATAACGCGTAATAAACGGTTTTAAGCGTTGTTTTATTGGCTACATTCCGTAGAAGTCACATTATGTAAATAACTTTCCGGACTCGGCTTGACAGGGTAGATATGTGCTGCTTAAAATTTAGGTTCTGGTCTATCATGACTCCTAAGTATTTTAAACAATCCGTTTTACAAATAACAGAGCAAGTACAAGTCGTATGGGTATTTCCACATGTGTGGACTTTAATGCTTTGATCCATTGGAGGCGACGATGCAAGTGTTTTGTGGAAGCATACGTATTTGGTCTTATTTGTGTTCAGTGTAAGCAGATTCTGCTGTAACCAATTAGCGACCTTTGCCATTCCCAATTCTGCATTTGTAAAGGCATCACTCCATGTAGGTCCACGGAATACAATAGCAGTATCATCGGCGTAGCAAATTGTTTCAGCGTCTTCCATGGGGAGTGTATGCAAGTCATTCATGTATAGAATAAACAAGGTAGGACCTAGGATGCTACCTTGTGGGACCCCAAAACGTACTTCTCGAAGACTGCTCCTCTGTTGTCCAATACTGACACATTGTTTCCGACCTGTTAAATAGCTACTAAACCATTTAAGCGGAAGACCTCTAATACCGTTTCCTTCCAGTTTCTTAATTAGAATTGGAACGGAGACGGTATCAAAGGCCTTTGCTAGATCGAGGAATACTCCTATAAATAAATGAATTAAAAACCAGACTTTTTTCAACACGCTTTTGAATGTGATGAAGTCCCGTTTGTTATAATTGTCTATAATATAATATAGATTCATTTAATTTGTAATAACGAAAAACAAGTAAAAATTTACATAAATCAACTTAACCTAAATAAAATTAACTAACGAAAACCGATGTCCCCCAGATCATGGCCCTGCGGCAGGGTACCCATGATGCCGGCTACATTCCCCCGTTGAATAGCCAAGATTGCACAAGCAAACCCTTCATATACCAGAATTAAAAAAAACTTGCGTTCAAGCCTCATTTGAACTATCAATATTGAGTATATAATATGCCATAAAAATATACAAAAAGGTGGCTTTAATATGTGGCCGGGATCCTATACAAACGAAGACAAAGAGTTAATATTTGGTAATATTTGTACACTCACTTTAGTTTAGCAATATTTGGTAATCAGAGACTGTCTGACTCTAGTTAGAATGCACTAAAAAACGGATTATCGTATCGAGAATAAAGTTAATTAGAAACTTAAACAAAATTGTACAAATATTCATCTCTCGACTTTGACTCGAATTGCTTCTCTAAGAAACCAACTACATGAAAAGATAACAGATTTTTACCTGTATATTGAAGCATTCTTTCAGCATATCTGAATATACTTCAGTTTTGTCTAAATGAATGTACGGTGTCTTCATACTTTTTACGGGCGGTCTTATCATACAGCATGGACAGGAGGAGAGCGCCTCCATTGTGCCAATGCCAATAGCCGCTTCGTCTATCATTATTTTAGTGGTTAACACAAAAATAACACGAAAACAACAAACACAGGAAATCCGCGCACCGCCATCATCCAACATCCATTTGACATTGACAGTGACAGTAGTAGTATTTAGTTCTTTTTTAATTTATTTATTGCGAGCCAAGGAGCTTATATTTAAGACAACAGGAGTGCGAACTCATTCTAAGTGTTCACACAAAATTAAATCTTAGCATAAAAACATAAAGTATATTTTACGGGTGAAGGGGTCACGGGAAGACCGAGACAGCTCGCAGATAGGTAGTGTGTTTCTTTCTAATATTGCCAGTCACAAAAAATAGTAATAATTAGTAGTTTTCAAATAAAATGGTAGTTATTAGTAGTTTATACTTTTCTTTAAATTAACACTATTCACTTCAAATAATTAAATATTTTATTCGCTAAACTTTCTTACGCGTCACCAAAGAAACTAACGGAAAAAAATATGAAAGTTATACAATCCGTTAGTATATAAAAATAATTTTATGTTAGGGCAGGATAAAACCTTTAAATTTGAAATCTTATTAATATAATTGAAAACTGTCAGCATTTTTGACAGTGCTTAATGGTATCTCTTCTGATTATTTAAAAAATTACATACTTATAATTGCATCATGGTAACTGGAATTAAAGGTTGCAAAGGGAAATCTTTTGGTGGCTATAGTATATTTTTTCAGGTAATATATGGTATCATATATTAATATGAAAGCATGTCAAACTTTGATAAAGTACTAAAAGAGTGACAATGAATTTACAAAATTACCGGATAATTCCGATCTATGTTTTACTTCGAAAATATTATTCGTACTAAAAACAATCTGAGCATTGCACTAGTGCAGTAATGTCGTTTTAACTATATGTACTACGATAATCCTTCGCTATCTAAGGGTGGTTAATAGGCGTCGAAATTTCAAAGTGGTCGTAGCGAGCTGAAATTTGGTATGTAGGGGGCTTTGGGCCCCCTGATACCAAAAAAGTTTTTTTTTCTATCATAAAAAAAATGTATGGGATTTTTTTTAAGATGCCCGTATCTCGTAAACGGTTGGCTCAGGTGGGAGATGCTCGACCAAATGTCATAGGGGGCCTCCACCCGAGTACAGTCGTGAAAAAAAAAATCAAAATGGCGACTTTTTTTTCTAAATTTCAAGTTGGTGCTAGGGGGCTGAAACTCGATATCGGGGGGCATTTGGGGCTCACAAATATGAATCTGGAATTGGTGTCCGAAAATTCGGTCAAATTCGGAAAATATCGGAAAAACAAGATTTGTATGGAGAAAATTTCATATTGGTCCGAGGGGGCTGAAATTCGGTATCAGGCAGTTTTTGGGGCCCCCCGAGTCGGAATCTGAAATCGAATTTAAAAAATTCGGTCAAATTCAGAAAATATCGGAC
The DNA here is from genome assembly GCA_947623375.1 of Apotomis capreana. NCBI lineage: Eukaryota > Metazoa > Arthropoda > Insecta > Lepidoptera > Tortricidae > Apotomis > Apotomis capreana. The sequence continues at coordinate 12,306,685 of OX392521.1, forward strand.
AACAAACTTTAATATTTTAGTTCGACCGAGGGCCGCAGGCTCAAGGGCGAACGTCCCCCCACGAGGCCGCAGGCCGAGCTCCGTGTAGCACCAAAGGTGCGGAGCGTCCCAGAGACGGCGTAGCGCGTGAGCCCAAGGGCCCGCAGGGCGAGCCCACCTACAACATTGCTACCCGCCTAAGTAATCGTAGTAGTAGTAGCAATCGTAGAACTGAAGTTAGGAGATAACTCAAACGAGATGTATGCCTTTAAGACCTCCCAGATCACCCCGCCATAAGTATTTTATATGAATCACTAAAAACAAAAAAATATACTTAAGTATATAATATAAAAATATATTAAATGAGTAGTTTGGCATCGTCTTCAAAACGTGACTCAAACGTAATCTGTACTTAAATGGGTTATTTTTAGTTTTTTTTGAAGTCGGTTTTTTTTTGCTTTTTATTTCGCCATATACTTAGTAACCGTTAGTACAGTATTAAAAAGTATTGCGTAGTCTTGCATTGGTAAAACAGAGTTATACAGGTAGTTCATAAAATAACGGTATACTTACAGTTTTACCTCCCTAATTAATTTATGGTACCCTACAAATAACCACTTTTTTATATCCTCATAAATGAGTTCATGTCCACGTACATCAGAATATGTTTTTTGTTTGTTTTGTTTTTAAGTATGACTTAACGAAGTTTGTCATTAATCAAATCAAATTAACAGTTACGGGATTGCTGCGTTCTGTTAAAATAACAGGAGCCAAAAGTGTGTTATTGCTGGCATAATAGCTAACATTCACTATATTTATTTATGAGTTTCCGTAGGTATATATAAAATAAATTCTAGCTACAGTGCCAGCCAATATACATTTTTAGACTTTAATTTTTTTCATTTTTTTTTTTATAAATATCGGACAACCTCACACAAATCAATCTAGTCCCAAATTAAGCTCAAGAAGGCTTGTGTTATACTAGACGACGATATACGTACTTATATAGATAAATATATACTTAAATACATAGAACAACCATCACCCAAGCACAAATATTCGAGTTCATCATACAAATATTTGCCCCGGCCGGGAGTCGAACCCGGGACCGCCGGCTCAGTAGGCAGGTGTCTACAAACCGAGCCAAACTTGTAATAAAATGGAGTAAGGATGAGTCCCTCTTTATTGCTAAATATTTGGTTACCCCAGCAGAGTGGGACAAACTGCCCCCTTGGCGGCTTTCTTACTTGGCTCGTTCGAACGAAGCAATGAGCAGTCCAGGTATACTATAGTAATTACTAGGTCCATGTTGCGAGCATTGGCATAGTAATGGCGTCACGCGTTCTGATACTGCTACATAATGGGCCGAGCGCGCGAAGTATCTCCATATCAGATTGGGCATATTCGTATGTACAGATTTCCGGCTCTGAATGATGCTTGACACTTCCTTCCATGATCTGGATCTGTGACGGACCATGAATAGGATATACTACGGGTAAGACGGACCGGAAATTACCGATTGAGTCAAACACTACATCTGTCAATGTTAAAAAAAATATCGCGGGAGATTTAATTTTGTTAGGAGATTCTTCGGCCATCTTTATTAATGTTCATTTCATGTTTTATTTTTTTGATAAGTCTTATTTAACACCGAAGTCATGCATTGGTTATAAACCAAAACAACGTATACTGGCACAAGCTTCGAGCCGCCATAAAGGGATTAATAGATAATAATAATTTTGTTAGAATTGTGTTTGTTTCCATCTCATCTCATGCATTAAGGTTTTTTAAACAAAATAAAATAAATGTAACATATCATGATGGTCGGTTAGCTTGCAGCTTCTCCCTAACTGGTGATACTTGGGTGAATTTCAGGGCGTTTTAACCGCGCGGTTCTAGTTTCATTAGTGTCACATGCTTTTTACCAAAACGAAAGAGCAAGTCGCAATAACTGTGGTGAAACTGGGATCTGACTCGGGAGTCCTTTTCAGATTCATACAAATTCAACTTTAACCATCATCTATTTTGTCAATATTTGCTGTGACACTAATGAAAAAAAAAACCGCCGTAAAACGCTTGAAATTCACCCACTTCCAGACTTTCTCTTAGATTACTCATTTCTTATTTTGTCCATTCTTGTCACCCCACACATACCTCGTAACAGGTTCACTAATGTTTGACCAAAAAACGTTTGACAAATGATCACTTGACCAAACAACGTTTCACCATATATTCATTAGGCAAACGAGACATTTGACAAAAGTATCATATTACAAAAAGTCACTTTAACAAATGATCATTTTACAAACACTACACTTGACAAAATATCATTTTACAAAATGTTATTTCGTTAAAAAGTACTTCTTTTTAACAAAATAAATGTATCTGTATCTTCTTATCTCATCTTTATCTTATCTTTGTCTTATCCACGGGGCCACGAATTTTACCGATTGAGCTGAAATTTTGCATACTTACATAACTTTGATGACAATACGTTTTTTTTACGGATATAAAAAAAACCGGCCAAGTGCGAGTCGGACTCGCGCACCGAGGGTTCCGTACAAACATTTTCCATCCCTAAGTGTTTAAGTTAAGTTTGCACCTGGTATGTATAGCGCCCCATATAAATTAGGTGCAAACTTGCAAAGTTAGGTATTAAAAAAAAACTACTTACTAGATCTCGTTCAAAACAATTTTCGTTGGTAGTTTTTATAGTAATGTACATCATATGTTTTTTTTTGATTTTTCATTTTCTTATTTTAGAAGTTAGAGGGGGGGGGGGGGGGGACCAACTTTTTTCCACTTTGGAAGCGTCTGTCACGCAAACTATTCGGTTTAGAAAAAAAATATTTTAGAAACCTCGATATCATTTTTGAAGACCTATCCATAGATACCCCACACGTATGTGTTTGATGAAAAAAAAAAATTTGAGTTTCAGTTCTAAGTATGGGGAGCCCCCAATATTTATTATTATTTTTTTATTTTTGCATCAAAATCTTAATGCGGTTCACAGAATACATCTACCTACCAAGTTTCAACAGTATAGCTCTTATATTTTCGGAAAAAAATGGCTGTGACATACGGACGGACAGACGGACAGACAGACAGACAGACAGACAGACATGACGAATCTATAAGGGTTCCGTTTTTTGCCATTTGGCTACGGAACCCTAAAAACTAACCTAACCTAACCCGGCCGGGTCGGATCTGCTCTGAAAGGTGATTGATTTACCTCAAGTTTGGTCAAATGACTCAGTTGCTAAATGATCATTTGGTCAAATGATTATTTGTAAAATCAAAATTTAACATCTGATCATTTGGTGAAGTGAATCATTTGTAAAATGACTTTTTGTAAAATTATCAATTGGTGAAACCATGTGAAACGTTGTTTGGTCAAGTGATCATTTGTCAAACGTTTTTTGGTCAAACGATAGGACACCCTCGTAACATTCTCATCTCTGCCACATGTAATCTCATTTCATCAGTCCTTTTTACTGCCCAACACTGATCGATACATGACGACAGGTCTTATAATGCTTTAGTAAAAAATTGCCGAAGCGGCATCAGAGGGTCAACCAACATATTGTGCCAGTAACCTGCCGCCATTTCATCCATCATCATATCAGCCGATCGTCGTCCACTGCTGGACAAAGGTCTCCCCCAAAGTTCTCCACAACGATCGGTCTTGCGCCGCCCTCATACAATTTCTGCCCGCGATCCTAACCAGGTCATCGGTCCATCGGTCTTCTCACCCTGCGTCTTCCGGCCCGCGGTCGCCACTCAAGATTTTTTTGCCCTGGCTTTCGGTTCTACAAGCAATATGTGCCGCCCACCGCCACATAGGTGTGGCGACTGTATAAGCATATTATATCATCTACAATGTAGGTTGTAGAATGTAGATTCTACATTCTACAACCTTGTTTCTCTTGCGTATCTCATCATTTCGGATTCGATCCCGCAAGGAAACTCCGAGTATAGCTCGCTCCATTGCCCTTTAAGTAACTTTGAGCCTTCTTATGAGGACCATTTCATCCATCCTGAGCTACTTTGTATTTAGTTTTTATTATAATGTAAATCCAGCGCCGATCCAGTTTCTAGTTTATATATGTTTAGCTTCCCCGTAGATAGTAAATTGTTTTATTGTTTATTAAATTACACACACAAGCTCACAGTAGATGATTTTTCCTAGAAAAAAAAAAACAATGAGTATTGCATCCATTGTGGAATCATTTATTTTTTATTCTACATTTAGAAATTTCACAATTGAATTGCAATAAATCCGTTCGGTCCATTAATTTTGTACGTGACCAAAAACTAAAATTATCAAATGCCAGTACTTATGTCTGCCCGAATTAAAAAATATATTTAAACATATATTATCAAAGGTTCACTCGATTTAATAATAATCATAATAATAATAATCATTTATTTCAGGTCATAGACCCATACAATTGTTAGTAACAATGGTACTTAATCTATGTTAACAATATAATCAGTAAAAACAGTTCAGTTCAGTTTTCATCGGTCAATTTGGATTACAATGGGATAAACGGACTTGGTACAAATTTTCGAAGACCATTTTTTTTAAATAGTCCTTGGATCTACAAACTGCGGTTTATAAATTTTTCTCTAAAACCCGTTCCAGACCTTCCGATCCGATTCGATTTATCAGTAGAAATATCCTAACAATAAAACCCGCTCCAGACCTTCCGATCCGATCCGACTTATCGGAAGAAATTTCCTAACAACTGCACTACACATTATCCGATTGCTTCCGATAAATCGGATCGGATCGGAAGGTCGGGAGCGGGTTTAACACTACACATTATCCGATTTCCTAACAATTACACTACACATCATCCGATTTCATCCAATAAATCGGATCGGATAAGGTCTGGAACGGGTTAGTACCATAATTTTTGCAATGGTTTTTTTTTTAATTGACAATTTGACAGTTCACAATAGTGTTGGCCAAAGGGACCTTTGCCTCTTCGAAACCCAATGAAAAAAACCTGCAGTTTGTAGATCCGCAGCAAGGACGATTAGAAAATATCTTGTAAAAATTTTAGGTACCTACTGTCACGAATGAACTGTCAAATTGTTAATTTAAAAACAAAAACATTTTGGAAAAACTATACTGAATAAAAAAATTACGACCCGATCCTAACCGCAAAAACTATCGGAAAAAATTAAAATAATGGTCTTTGAAGAATTATGTTATTGGCATTAAATGGTATTTCTGAAAATACAAGAAAATATCTATTATACTTTTGGCGATTTTTAAATAAGCAAATAGTAAAAATAAGGAGGCCGACTAGCCGTATAGTAGTTTCTTTGTAATTTTACATTGTCTAAGCGTTGTATTCATAAAAAGGAGCTGACTTGATCTATCAGTTAATTACCCAATTCTAGTATTCTAAGAACAATATTTAACATTTAAGAAGAAGTTTTCCTTGCGTGTGCTTGTGATCGTTGATGTTTAACCAAACCCGACTTGAAAGTATACGACACGTTGCATATTGTGCAAGCAAACGGCTTCTCCCCGGTGTGTGTTCGACGGTGATTAATTAAGCTGGCAGACACATTGAACGCCTTGGGGCACAGATCGCAAGCGAACGGCCTCTCTCCTGTGTGGATTCGCTTGTGCACCGTTAAAGCGGATTTGAGTCCAAATTGCTTGTTACATACTTCACATGAGAATGATTTCAGTCCCGAGTGTACCAACAGATGGGATCTTAAAGTAGAGCTATTTCTGAAGCGTTTTTCGCATATTTTACAGGGATAAGGTTTCTCCCCTGTGTGTATCCTCTTGTGTGTCATTAAAGTGTGTGAGCTCATAAGCTGTTTGCCACATATATCGCAGGAATATAGCTTTACCTTCAACTTCGTGTGTGAAAATAAATGACTCTTCAAAATACCTTTACTAGCACATAGCTTTCCGCATTTTTCGCAACAGAATAATTTATTTTCTGCTTGTTTAGGTCTTATATGATGCGTTGTATTCTTGCTTGAAAAAGGTCTCGTGTTCGTGTGTACTCTTTTATGGCTGTTCAAATTAGTTTTGTGTACGAATTTCTTGTTGCACGTTTCACAGGCGTACTGGTAAACACCTTTATGTCGTATTATATGAGAGTTCAACGCTCCTTTTTGTGTGAATCGCATCTTGCATGTCTCGCAGGAGTACGGCTTTATCTCCAAGTGGCAGCGCATATGAATTCTCAAAAGAGCTTTTCGTTTAAATCCTTTTTTGCACACATCACATTGGTAATTAAATTCCTCTGAGTGAGATCGCAAATGATCATTCAGAAGGCATCTTTCCGGATACCGTTTATTACATATTGTGCATGAAAATGGTTTGGTGTGTAGTCTTCTATGGCTATTCAATTTACTTTTGAGTATGAATTTTTTGTTGCACGTTTCGCAGGCGTACCGGTAAACACCTTTATGTTGTAGTATATGGTTGTTTAACTTTCCTTTTTGTGTGAATTGCATCTTGCATGTCTCGCAGGAGTACGGTTTTATATCCATGTGGATGCGTATATGAACTTTCAAATTAGCTTTCCTTTTAAATCCTTTTTTACATACATCACATTGGTAATTTAAATCATCTGAGTGAGATCTCAAGTGATCCTTCAGATGGCTACTTTGCGAGTATCGTTTGTTACAAATTGTGCATGAAAAAGGTTTCGTGTGTAGTCTTTTATGGCTATTCAATTTACTTTTGAGTATGAATTTCTTGTTGCACGTTTCGCAGGCGTACTGGTAGACACCTTTATGTTGTATCATATGGTTGTTTAACGTCCCTTTTTGTGTGAATCGCATCTTGCAAGTCTCGCAGGAATACGGCTTTATCTCCAAGTGGCTGCGCATATGAATTCTCAAAAGAGCTTTTCGTTTAAATCCTTTTTTGCACACATCACATTGGTAATTAAATTCCCCTGAGTGAGATCGCAAATGATCATTCAGACGGCATCTTTCCGGATACCGTTTGTTACAAATTGTGCATGAAAATGGTTTGGTGTGTAGTCTTCTATGGCTATTCAATTTACTTATGAGTGTGAATTTCTTGTTGCATTGTTCACAGGCGTACCGGTATACACCTTTATGTCCTAGTATATGGGAGTTTAACGCTGCCTTTTGTCTGAACTGCTTCTTGCATGTCTCACAGGAGTAGGGCCTCGCCCCCGTGTGGACACGCATATGAACGCGCAAATTTGGTTTATGTTTAAATTCCTTTTTGCATACGTCACAATAAAAAGTAGACTCACCCGTGTGACGCCTCGAATGATTGATTAAGAAATTTAAACTAGCACACTGTTTATAACAAACCTTACAGTGAAATGCTTCTCCAGAGTGTAATCTGTTATGCCTAGCTAAGTTCTGACAGGACTCTGACTCTGTCTCGTGTCCCATGCGACTGGGTTTGTGGTCGCACGTTTCCTCGCACACCTGGTGCGCGTGCGCACTGCGCTCGATCTTGACGGAATACGTCATCGCGAGCTGCTGCCGCTGTGGAATGAGTACAGGGCTGTCCGGCTTTTCTGTAATCAAACTTTTATGTAAACAACGAAAAGAGCGATGAGTATATAATTCGAGCACAGAGTTTCTAAGTGATATGTAACATTTAGCAATTTTCGCAGAACGGGCAACACCAAAAGGCCTCTGACATTCATCGAATTTTGAATGAAATACTACATTATAACTAAAGGAACTGATATTTCTAATGCATTTAATAATTAGTAACAAATCGTATTGTAGCATCTTTATGTGACACTTCAACCTATTTCTGGAAAAAGGCCCATAAAAGTTGAATTTCATTACATTTCATTGTATGATTATTTTTTATACACACATTTGACACATCACAGGACCAGGACTCATACGTATAACGTAAATCTGCACGACTTATTGAATTTCATAAAAAAACAAGCAATGTCATAGTGGTTTTCTAGTATCTATAAACGTTTTTTATTAGGGTTCCGTAGCCAAATGGCAAAAAACGGGACCCTTATAGATTCGTCATGTCTGTCTGTCTGTCTGTCCGTCTGTCCGTCCGTATGTCACAGCCATTTTTTTCCGAAACTATAAGAGTTATACTGTTGAAACTTGGTAGGTAGATGTATTCTGTGAACCGCATTAAGATTTTGATGCAAAAATAAAAAAAAGAATAATAAATATTGGGGTCTCCCCATACTTAGAACTGAAACTCAAAATTTTTTTTTTCATCAAACGCATACGTGTGGGGTATCTATGGATAGGTCTTCAAAAATGATATCGAGGTTTCTAAAATATTTTTTTTCTAAACCGAATAGTTTGCGTGACAGACGCTTCCAAAGTGGAAAAAAGTTGCCCCCCCCCCCCCCCCCTCTAACTTCTAAAATAAGAAAATGAAAAATCTAAAAAAAACATATTATGTACATTACTATAAAAACTACCAACGAAAATTGTTTTGAACGAGATCTAGTAAGTAGTTTTTCTTTAATATTTTAATACCTAACTTTGCACCTAATTTATATGGGGCGCTATACATACCAGGTGCAAACTTAACTTAACCACTTAGGGATGGAAAGTGTTTGTACGGAACCCTCGGTGCGCGAGTCCGACTCGCATTTGGACGGTTTTTTACTTTCTATTTGATACAATTGCGTTCATTTCATGTTTTTCGTATCACAGTGTTGAAGTATTTAACGATAATAAATCATTACATAAATAGTTACCTACGTACTACGTGTTTTTTTAAAGCTGTGTTGTGACCAAACCTTGCGTTTCTTTTAATGTGCTATTTCTGTAAATTGGTAGAAATCGATTAAATCGATAAATTGATAACCTGAAGAAAGATCAATAAAACAAATTATTTTTTTACATAGAAAGCTCCAGTGAGTCCGACGGCTCGTAGCTCGAAAAAATATTGATTTAAAGAAAATAAACAAAAATTTATGCACGTTCGAAAAAAGTTCGTCGATAAAATAGATTCGATCAACCATTCATAATCGTTAGATTTGGCAAACAATATATCTTTGCTACATCACTACAAACATCATAATTCAGTGAATAGAGACTAAAGTACTATGTGTGACCTTACAAACGGTCCGGTAGTTTTGAATTTTTTATATGTTGTCTAGAATGGTTAGTCAGTGTTTAAAATGAAAAATGCACGATTCCCCTCCCTCCGCGCCCGCCGCCATATTGAAAAAACCGGCACGTTCTTCATATTTTTGCTCATATCTTCCTTTAGGAGCATTTTAGGTAGAAAAAAGCTTTGACAATGTTATAGAGAGTTAAATTTAATACATTCTCCATTTTATATTTTGTTTCTAGGACAGATAGTTACGGAGATATGCACATTTAAAAAAACGTAAAAAATCGCAATTTCCAACTCAAAAACAAACTTCTGAATTATATCTTCGTTTAGGAGCATTTTAGCTAGAACAGTGCTTGGGCAATGTTGTAGAGAATTTAATTTACTATACTGTAGTGTACCTGTACACACAGCCGCTCTTTTTCTAGTAAAAAATTCAATTTTGCATTCGATTTTGTAGATCACGATATATGGCTAAACAGTTATATAGTTACAGGGTTCACGGTCCGATCGAGAATGGATCAAAAACTAAGTGTCTAAAATTTAATGACAGACCAAAAATGTGGAAAAAACGATCCGCTACCAAAAGAAAGATAAGAATATTCCTATGTAAAGTCAACCAATTTGATTTCTAGGCCACTAAATCTTGTCACCATGACAATGATATGAGATTTCAAGCGGCTTTCATATTGACGTTCGCTGTGACTTGAGGTACGAAATGGCATAGGAATCAAATTGGTTGACTGTACTTAATATAATTAAAAATGGCTTGTGTTTAAACGCCTACCAAATATGTTGATAAATTACTTCCAATAAATTCTTAATGCTTGCCAAAACGGATGAATGCTCACCAAATAGTGTATCCCAAACTATTCTATAAATAAAGCAAATAATTCTTTTCCTTACATGCTATAAAAATATATGAACACCGTTAAAGTTAATTTCAGACCAAATAATCTATATTATTGTTAAATGGATGTTACCATTATTTTATATTATTACTTCCATTTAAGTCATTTTTGCTGAGGCAAAAAACTAAATGCTCACCAAAATGGCTTTTTTCACCAAAATTTCAAATTGGTGCTAGGCGGCTAAAACTCGGTATCGGGGGGCTCTCGGGGCTCAAAAATATGAATCTGAAATCTTGTCCGAAAATTCGGTCAAATTCGGAAAATATCGAAAAAAAACGATTCAAAATTTCAAATTGGTGCTAGGCGGCTAAAACTCGGTATCGGGGGGCTCTCGGGGTTCAAAATTATGAATCTGAAATCTTGTCCGAAAATTCGGTCAAATTCGGAAAATATCGAAAAAAAAAAACGATTTGTATGGAGAAAATTTCAAATTGATATAGCATAGCTAATAATGACTACCGCACATTATGGAGCGTTTTTTAGGGATATAAAAAAAAACTAACCTAACCTAACCCGGCCGATTCGGGTCTGCTCTGAAAGGTGATCAGGATTAGATGGTTACCTAGCTGAAACACTAATTTATGAAAACAATATTTGGTGAGCAAAAAATCCATTTTGGGAAGCAAAAAGATATTTTTGGTAATAACTTTGATGTTTTATGAAAACAATATTTGGTGAGCAAAAAATCCATTTTGGGAAGCAAAAAGATATACTGACTCAACATAAAATTATTCTGGTGTAATGTATTTTGGAATACAAAATGATTTAATTTGGGGAGCACTGTATAGAGTGGGTTTAATTTATATGGAGGCAATTCACTTTATTTGGAATTTAGTTTTGGGGTATAAAAGCCATTTTGGTGAGCGTTTAAATAATTCCCATTAAAAATTATATAAATTGTAGTCTTGTTTGCACAAATAAATAAATGATTGATAAAGAGCTATCTCTTCTAGACAATGTGTATAAAATTACTTACGCAGTGATATCAAGTTTTCTTTTTTCTCCTCCTCGCTCGAGAGGTCGTCCAACATCGCCGACAGGGCGGGGCGCTCGTACTCTAAACCACAAATACGAGGGTGAATTGAAATGTTTTGAGCCTAACCTATAAAATAAAGACTTAAGTTTTTATTTTAATTTTATTTTTCTACAGTCTCCAAAACGATCTATACACTTTTATGTATTCAAATATCATAAACCCTCCATGATGCGTTCAAGAACCGCATATCATGACCAACATAAAAATAGACTGTTTTGTTGTTGTAAAAAAATTAATATTCAAGGTGATCGAAATATTTATTTATTTAAACTTTATTGCACAAAACAAAAGTCAGTACAAATGGCGAACTTAATGCCTAATGGCATTCTCTACCAGACAACCATAGGCCTTTGGCAAACAGAGATGCTTCAAGTGGGTGCATTGTAGAAAATTAATCGTTCGGAGAGCATCTCAGATACAGGTGAGCACATGTATAAATAACTTAACTATCATATGATACATTTATATTTACACACTATAAGATGTATATTATATATAATTGTAATAAATACGATGAAATGTCTACTGCATAAGATGATTGTTCGAGCAAATATTCAGTCACAGCTTCTTGTTCCTCAATATCCATTGACAATTTCTGTCCTGCCAATGGTTTTTTCAGGTTCGGGGAAAAAAGGTGATAATCAGGAGCCGAGTCCGGCGATTAGGGTGGATGCGGTGACAATAGGCTAGTTGACTCATTTCGAATTGTATTAAACTAATGTTTATTTCGTATGGTATTTAGCAAAGGAAGCCTAAATATGTATATATTTTTCAATTCATAAAAGTGAAAGATGGGTGAAAAAATTGAATTTGAAAATATGGTATTTAGTAGTACCCGTAAAGAAAACTGAAGGTGTACTCCGACGACTTCGAATAGTGCCGTCCCTCTCGATCTCCTGTTAAAGTATAATGGAGTGAGCAGGATGGCACTATACGAGGGTCGAATTACGAACGCGGAATTCTACGTCACACCACAGATTAGCAAAAGGCAAAAATGGCGGACGGCGTTTTTCACTGTTCATGAAATTTCCTATATTCAATTAATAAAATGTGGCTTTTTAGCTTTCACAAAAATACAAGACATTTTTTTTAGAGCTTACTAGCTTGCTAGCTATCATTATTACCCATATCAAATATACGTATTTCAAAAATGGGTCTACTATATTGAAACCCACAGTCATGTATTTGTGCGATAGATTTCGCTGCAGTGTAGACAGGAGCATTGTCTTAGTGGAACATCACTTTATTAGACATCATACCAGGTCCTTTTATTTTAATTTATTCGTGCAGACGTTGTAAGAGGATGCAATAGTAATCAGTATTTATGATATTAGCCTTTTCAAGATGATCAACCATGATGATGATAGGTTTTGTTCTAATCGAACAGCTAGTAAGACAACGAATAGAACTGATACCTGAAACACAGTATGTACTTCGGGGCACTGGCTCGTCACTCGCCACGTCATCGCAGTCGGACTCCAGCTTGTCGGGCTTCACGTCTGGATCGATAACTAAAATGTAGTTTATGCAACTGTTACATAATGACATGTCTTAAAGAACTGGTAATCTGGTAATTCTAATACAAAAAAATCCAGTTTGCATTCACTACCTCCATCCAGGGATTAATATGGTATTAATTAAAACTGAAATATCTTTCTAATTTCGCGATATTTTCAAATCCTATCAGAGGAGACACCACAGGCCGAGTCGCCACAATATCATATATGTAATGTTATGATTTTGAAGTATGAAATAACTGATTTGACTCATCAATGCCCTACTGCCATCGCTGGCAAGTATTGTAGATTTTCACATCTGCTAATAGTCAAAACAACCTTATAAAACAATGAAAGGGGATACTATAGAACTAATACCTGAAATACAGGATGTACTTTGGGGCAGTGCCTCGTCAACCGCCACATCATCAACCTCGGGCTTCACATCTGAAATAACAACGGAAAATATGATATAATAAACAAAAAGCATTAAAGAACAGCAGAAAAGTCCCCAGACAGAGACTAAAGAAAGTAAGGTCAGCTTACCGTTTTGTAGTGCTCTCTCCAGTGCCGCCCGCAGCCGCTTCTGGCTGCGCTGCACTTGCAGCTTGAAGTCACTTGCGTCTCGCAGACGCACCACACACTGCTCACAGATGCCACATGCATCTTCACCTAAACTCAGCTGCAAGATAAGATCAGAGCATAAATTTCAAGTGACCTAACAGTACTCAAAAATTTGAATCTTACCAAATTAGATTGCAACTCCACACGCTTCGGTCAACTATGCGTAGTGTTCCCAAGAATATATACCATGGTTATAAATTGAATATCATTGTAAAAACACACTCGACATGAAAAGATAAGTCATATTTACCTGTATATTGAAACATTCTTTCAGCATTTCTAAATATGTTTCAGTTTTGTCTAAATGGATGTACGGCGTTTTCAAACTTTTCACTGGCGGTCTTAACATACAGCATGGACAGGAGGAGAGCGCTTCCATTGCATCAAGAGCCGCTTCGTCAACCATTTTTTCAATTATTAAAACGATATTAATAATAACTTGACGGAAACAACTATGTACACAGAAGATCCGCGCACAAACAAGCCTAACCAAACCAACAACAATAACAATATAACATTAACCATACATTAACACAATTTTTTTGACAATTGTCTTTTTTTTCCTGACCGCCCGCACCCCGCACAGTTTGACAATGACATTTTGAAAGTGGTGTAACCCTGGCTCACACTATCGGAGTTTGACTTTCTGCAGTGTGCCTTCCACACTGATACCTACTGAATAATCCATGCCTAATCTTTAGTCATAATTTAAAATAAATTATAATACAGTCATGCTAGGTCCATGATGCACACTAAATGGCGATGACGTAACCTTACACGCTGGAGTGTGAATAGGATACTATAAAGACGCGCCGGAAATTACCGATTGAGTCCCAACTTCTGAGAACTGTCAACTGTCTATAGATAAAAAACTCGCGGGAAATTTTCATTTATACTTGTTTGTTAGTGTTCGTACTTCGTTCATTCCAGTTCATTCATTTTTTTTTCAGTCGTGCTGGGTACAGTGCGACCAAAAAGAGTAGAAATTTAAAACTGGCAATACTGTAGTGTCGTCCCAGTTTTCATAGATTGATTAGAAAGGGACGACACTACAGTATTGCCACTTTTTAATTTCTACTCTTTGGTCAGACTGTATGGAGGGTAAAACTCGGGTAAAAGGGAAAGAACGGTAAGTATCTTTATATATCTAAGGGTCTGCCGAAGGCTTCTGTTTTTGGCTAAATTTCCACCGTAAATGGACGCCTAGTAAACATGTTCTATAATATTTTGCGCAAAATCAAAACGGTCCGACACAGAACATTTCTTTCCCGTTCTGTTCCTTAAATTTCGTTAAAATTAGTTAAGATTTGAAGGAGGAAATAGACGAGAACGAAACCCCGGTTTCTACAACCCGGTTACGTTAAGTTTAAACCTCATTCGTATCTAACGCCTCAGTTATCAGGTGCAATCTAAACTGATAGTATAGTATAAGGGATCAGTGATATATCCTCTTGAGGACTTTTAATGCATATTGGACCAAAATAAAACTACCATTTGGACATTTTCTATAAATAAATTTATTTTTCATAATAACATCTATTACATGATAACTAAAATGCGGACACGATTTGTGCTACCAAGGGAATTAAATAATATGATCTAAGCTGCTTGCAAAAAAGGCCCTCAAGTTTTCACTCATAGAATCTGTAATGTAACAAAAAAAAAGAAAATCTCATTTGTTTTTTTTGTTATATTCCAGTTGAATTCTAGCGGTGAGGAGCACCCTAATGTAAATGTGTTCGCGAAAAACACATTTCAATAAGTTTAGATTTTAGAACACTTAATTTAAGAAAAGATCTACGATGTAGGTCAGTGTATTAATAATAAAACGGTACTTAAGTCATAATAAATATAATTATGTATATCTAGTTTACATAGTCCAATGCTTTTTCCGAAGGTCTCTCGACGCGTCCTGACTATTCGCATTTCTCATTTCTTCCATAACATAGAACTATGAAATCCTTTACAATCTAGTGAAGAAATTACAAAATCCAATTTTCACATCCCGGGCATACGTTGTAATAATAAAATATTTAAAAATACAATGTAAATATTAGAGTTATTATTGCTAGTCTTACCTAAGCTCGATTAGCATAATAAATAAGACTACAGAAGTAGGGTTTTTATACAAACCTTATCAAACATAATTTCCCTTATTGAGTGAATACAGATACCCCTATAGGGTGTTTACATTAAATATCTAAAGTTTAACCTTTTGAACGCCTCAGTCTTCTTATCAAAATAAACTTCGTCTAGTGACGAAACAATTTTCAAGTTAAAAAGTAATTAAAATGGCTACCAGTGTCTCTCAATCCCTGCTGATTTTGGAGCAATAGGTACTTTATTTTTGCTGTGGCGTCAGAGGGGCACTGTGAATTGCTACACCCCAGCGGTGAAAAGGTTAAAAGGAGCGTTTAATCAGTCAAAAGGTTTGTATAAAAACGGTTTTTATCATATAAATCTCAACTATACGACACGATTAACACTAAAAAGAACGTCGTTCCAAAAAGCGCTTACCATATGACGGTGATGCAACGACTGCGTGACCAGCGACGCGGTAAGCAGTTGAGCGAGATCCGAGCGCGACATAACGAGTGAGCGAGACACACGTACCTACATCGCTGTCGCGCAAAGTGGCATCTCCGGACATTATATACAATTTTTGTTCATAGTTTTGTACGACACCCCACATTGTCGCGTACAGACGGTAATTATACATACTTATTCAAGAACGCAGGTATACTTAATCTCACGGAAAAAGAGTTCTGTACAGTCCAACCAAAAAGAGTAGAAATTAAAAAGTGGCAATACTGTTGTGTCCTCCCTGTCTAATCAATATAAGAAAACGGGGACGACACTAAAGTATTGCCAATTTTTAATTTCTACTCTTCTTGGTCGCACTGTACTACGCGGCGCTGTGGTACGGTGCGCATCAAAAACAGCTGTCAATTTTACTACAGGCATGTCAAATTACTACATAGTACAAAACAAAGTCGCTTCCTACTCTCTGTCCCTATGTATGCTTAAATCTTTTAAACTACGCAACGGATTTTAATGCGTTTTATTTAATAGATAGAGTGATTCAAGAGGAAGGTTTATATGTATTGCATAATATAGCATTGCACCGCGGGTCGTTAGTTGGATACTAAAATTGTCAGCTTCTTTTGATGACTGTACAAAGATGATAGCGCTAAATGCAACAAGATCCATAACACGTCTACTATCTCTACTATAAAGATATACATCTATTTGAGATTATTAATTCTATATACAGGTGTACTTATGTACTGTTGATCAATACGTAAAATAATTGTCTGATATAATCTAAACGTTGCTGGAAATATCCCCATAAAGTAATGTCTCCTTTTTTAATGGGGGTACACACCACAATTTTATATTAAATCATTGATACTAAGATCAAAGCGCAAAGAAAAGTTGAAATGCGTGACCTGGTGGAAGAGGTACCGGGTTCGATTCTCAGTCTCTTCCACCGGTTCGGTTTTATGATGTTTTCCTGTTACAACATGATTTGTGTAGACAATTCTAAATCTACTTATAGCTTTAAGTTGACGGCAAAAATCAACTTTTCTTACAGAATACAGTTTCTTACCATCTGAATTTGACTACGTCACCATTTTGAAAATATAGGCATAATGGATATGTTACGATTTAAACAAACATATCGCGATGGGTAAATTTTTAGCCCCCGACAAAATAGGAGTTGAACATTGTATCTGTGTGTCTGTGGCATCATAACTCCCAAACGGTTTGAGTGCCTTTTTTTAAATCAAAAGACTTGTCCGTCGAGATGGTTCTTAGCTATGTTTGGTGGAAATAGGACTAGTAGTTTCCAAGATATTCAGCCTTAATTGGAACAAGTGACAAGATCTCTGCCAATATTGAAACTAAGAATTCCAAATTTTGTAGTTATGTTCAGTTTTAGTAGCATTTTCTATATCACTCATTGAATGAAGGTCTCATGATGACTAAATACTTGGGTCATGGGTGTTTTAAATGTGTAATTGAGATTTTATAAAGTTGATTTTCGCCGTGGCTTAAATTATGTTACGTATACTATGATAATATTAAAACAAATATAAGTCATTATAACAATAATGATCTAAGACTACAACAAACATATATATGCTCTTATTTTTTATACACACTGATTTTGCCTTCGTGATTTAACGTATTTGTGCACTGAGGGTGTTCAAATACGCCTAAGAAATTTTCTTACTGGAAAAACCTAATTATTGTAGTTTTTACTCCTGATAAAACTTCTTTTCATGACAATTCAATGAGATATTTCTCATCGCGTAATGTATGAATGATAAACAAAAAAAAATAGATTTATTTTACTAAATACGTATTACATCTAAATAGATTGTTAAAATGTACGTTCAGTTTCCGTAATACAATGGAAAACTGAAAAGCACTTAAAATAGTTTTTAAGTATCTCCGAAATGTACTTTAAAACGATTTTTATACAAGGGAACTGTTTAAAATGTATTTACATATATTTAGCGGTTGACTGCGCGGTATTGCAGCTGCCTACTGTGCCGGCGGTCCTGGGTTCGAATCCCGGCAAGGGCAATTGGTGTGATGAACTTGAATATTTGTTCCTGGGTCATGGATGTGTTCTATGTATTAAAGTATGTTTTCATCTATATAACAACGTATATCGTCGTCTAGTGTCCACAACACAAGCCTTCTAGAGCTTACTGTGGGACTAGATCGATTTGTGTGGTTTCCGATATTTATTTATTAAGTAGGCCACCAGTGCACTTTTATAAGTCACTGTGAACGTACCGATATTCCCTGACAGGACACCGCGGTTGAGAAGAAAGCCGAAAAAAACTCAACAAAGTAATTTTGTCATAAATCATACTTAAAAAACAAGTAATAAAAAAATCCAAGAAGTTAGGTTTCATGAATATTGTATTTATATTTTGAACAGTTCAGTTGTACACTACAGATACTCCGTTATAATGTTAATACAATTTTTGCATCACATTGCAATCACTCAAGAACTATTTTATCCACTAAAAGGATTCGAACCTACGTCGCTGCCTAGTGGTACCTACGTAGGTACCATTATAAAAGGTGGAAAATATGAACGTAACTTCGAGGAAAACTAAGTTAAAATATTGAACGGTGTTTTTTATTCAATAAATGCCTTTTGTTAGGATTTTATTTCTTATCACTTTTCCGCTAAGTGCCGTACACTCTTTCCACTCTATATAAGTGCAAACTTAAGTAAAGGAATTATGTAATGTGTACAATTAATTCATAATTCCACAGCTACATACAGTACCACATAAGAGTAGAAATTAAAGTGGCAATACTGTAATGTCGTCCCTTTCTAATCAATGTAAAAAAAGTCGACACTACAGTATTGTCAATGTTTAATTTCTACACTTTTTTGTGGGACTATACAGTAAATTCTTACTCGCTAATTTAGTAAACAAAATTCTACTCTCGAAGTGTGACTTTTTAGTAGAAAACTGCTATTTTCTCATAAATTATGCAACCTGAGCCATTATTTTCGGTATCACGCTGCCAATTTTATGTGGGATTTACTTGCGATAAAACAGTTTTAGCTTTAAATGATAAATTTGAGGTAAAAATTTTGTTTACTAACTTTAACAAGCGAATATACTTTACAATAATCCCATTTCTTAAGTTAACACTAATTGATTGACTACAACACAATGTCTCAGTCAACATTAAAATAACTCACTCAAGACTAAGCGTCACATTAAGATGTAAAAATCTAGTGAATACTTTTGAGATCGTATTTTCTCGGTCGATTTTATATTTCCATTTCGTCTTTCTCACACAAATGAAAAGAGAAAGCATGCCGAATCTAACTTTTCCAACAAAATACGACAGCAAAACGTTATGCACTACATCTCTGCGTACATTATGAGCACGAGCTACCTGCTCCGTGTGGTTATTGCGGCTCGACACTACTCGCGAAGTTGGCCAAGGTTGGGCGATGATAGTGTGGAGACACACTTCGCCGGGAAACCCATACTTCGGCCAACTTCGCGAGTGTGGAGCTGGTGTTAGATTGTATACAGAACCAACGCTTACTGTCGGGTTTAAAATCCGTATATCATTCTATCTTCATCCTATTTTCTAAGACTTATTAGTTATTACCTTCATCGTTGTGTTCGTCTTTTAAGCAGTTACAGTTTTATTTTTAAAAATAGTCTGGGATTTTAAAACACTATTAAATGTACTCGGGAAATTCCAAATATTACTAATACCTACTAAGCTCCGTATAATTATTTCAGTCTACCCTAGGCCGAAAGCGGGATTTACTGCCCGCTTTGCGGGAAGAACATCTCACTCTCCGGCCAAGGCAAGAGGTAAAACTTCAGACAAACCGCGGGCGGTAATTAGTAAAGCCCCAAATCTGACCCCTTCCTTTGGTTCGGGCAACAAATACGTGCGATCTGGGACATTTATTAATTTACCGCCCTAGGTCTGAAATGTATTGCGCTAGCAACACTACCTAAGACGCTGTGAACGAACATACGAGGAAGTGTTGCTAGCGCCAAAAATGCGTTTAGTAGAAATTATAAATTTTCGGAATTATCTCAATACACCTTACATAGTCAATAACGTTTTGCCATTGTATTATATCTGATAAATTCGTGTTTAATTTGTTCTCTCAAAAAGCTAAATAAAGGCGACTGAGACAGAAATATAAATACGAGCTTCTCCGATAAGATACGAAGGCAAAAATGTATTTATTATACCTAATCTCACGTAAAAAGAGCGATGTCAATCATTACGCAGTAGAAATGTCTACTGTGCAATGAGTTTGCCACCGCTTTCACCTAAGACTAGGTATAGTAGGTATACATCTGTACAATCTTCAAACGCACCGATGAAGTTAGTTCCATTATCTAAAGTTAGTATAAATATAGCTATGTTAGTAAAACACTTGCACTGAAAGTCTAGTCTGTATTGTTTTGTCCGAGTTGCGGCTGGATTACTACTCAACCATTGCGTCGCAATAGTTGCCTGTGGACAAAAATAAAATATTCATATCCAATATACACCAAATATACTACCACAATTTATGGACATTTTACAATTTTTAATAGGACCAAAACTAAAAAGAAGACGTGTTTTGACCACTGATTTTTATGAGGTCACAAGCCAGGATCTTCATAGAAAAATTATACGAACAAATAATTTTTGACATTTCGTAGAGTAGCCGATTTGAGCTGTCATCAAATACTGTATTATATTACACGATTCCTCAAAATAAATACGCCTAGAATGAGTCTTCATACAATAGGTAATTTTGAATGAGTTTTAAAATAAATCAAATCAGATTTTTTTTGTAAAACGAATTTAATCGTCATTTAAATAAATTAATCCGTGATTGATTATTACAAATAATATTGTTTCATTACATTAGTCCTTTAATAAATTAATTCCTAATTTCTGGAAGTTGGAATGAGTAAGGTAAATTAAATGGATATTTTACAAAATTAAGAAAAAATAATTGTCGTAGGACGGGATAGAAATATTGGGAATGTGGTAGTGGTAGACCGGTTGGGAATATGGACGAGTTGGCAATGTAGACGAGTTGGAAATATGGACGAGTTGGCAATGTAGACGAGTTGGGAATATGGACGAGTTGGGAATATGGACGAGTTGGAAATATGGACGAGTTGGCAATGTAGACGAGTTGGGAATATGGACGAGTTGGGAATATGGACGAGTTGGCAATGTAGACGAGTTGGGAATATGGACGAGTTGGCAATGTAGACGAGTTGGGAATATGGACGAGTTGGCAATGTAGACGAGTTGGGAATATGGACGAGTTGGCAATGTAGACGAGTTGGGAATATGGACGAGTTGGCAATGTAGACGAGTTGGGAATATGGACGAGTTGGCAATGTAGACGAGTTGGGAATATGGACGAGTTGGCAATGTAGACGAATTGGGAATATGGACGAGTTGGCAATGTAGACGAGTTGGGAATATGGACGAGTTGGCAATGTAGACGAATTGGGAATATGGACGAGTTGGCAATGTAGACGAGTTGGGAATATGGACGAGTTGGCAATGTAGACGAGTTGGGAATATGGACGAGTTGGCAATGTAGACGAGTTGGGAATATGGACGAGTTGGCAATGTAGACGAGTTTGTAATAATATGGACGAGTTCGATATGTGGACGAGCTGGCATTATGGACGAGTTGGCATTGTGGAGTGGTTGGATATGTGGACGAGTTGGCATCGTCGACGAGTTGGCATTGTGGAGTGGTTGGATATGTGGACGAGTTGGCATCGTCGACGAGTTGGCGTTATGGGCGAGTTGGGAATACGTACGAATTGGCAATATGGACGAGTTGGATATTAAGACGAATTGGCATTGTGGACAAGTTGACAATATGAACGCGAGTTGGAAATATAGAAGACTTGGCAAGATGGACGTGTTGGCATTGTGGTTGTGGAGTGTGGAAGAGCGTAGATGGCTAAACAGATACTCACAGCCAGCCCGGAGCGCGGTGACGCCCGTCTAGTTGTTGTCGGGCGCCGCCCCCGCAGCCAGGTCCACAGCCAGGAGCCGGTGTGTAGTGTACAGTATACAGTACGCGTGTATATACTCACAGCCGGCCCGGAGCGCGGTGACGCCCGTCTAGTTGTTGTCGGGCGCCGCCCCCGCAGCCAGGTCCACAGCCAGGAGCCGGTGTGTAGTGTACAGTATACAGTACGCGTGTATATACTCACAGCCGGCCCGGAGCGCGGTGACGCCCGTCTAGTTGTTGTCGGGCGCCGCCCCCGCAGCCAGGTCCACAGCCAGGAGCCGGTGTGTAGTGTACAGTATACAGTACGCGTGTATATACTCACAGCCGGCCCGGAGCGCGGTGACGCCCGTCTAGTTGTTGTCGGGCGCCGCCCCCGCAGCCAGGTCCACAGCCAGGAGCCGGTGTGTAGTGTACAGTATACAGTACGCGTGTATATACTCACAGCCGGCCCGGAGCGCGGTGACGCCCGTCTAGTTGTTGTCGGGCGCCGCCCCCGCAGCCAGGTCCACAGCCAGGAGCCGGTGTGTAGTGTACAGTATACAGTACGCGTGTATATACTCACAGCCGGCCCGGAGCGCGGTGACGCCCGTCTAGTTGTTGTCGGGCGCCGCCCCCGCAGCCAGGTCCACAGCCAGGAGCCGGTGTGTAGTGTACAGTATACAGTACGCGTGTATATACTCACAGCCGGCCCGGAGCGCGGTGACGCCCGTCTAGTTGTTGTCGGGCGCCGCCCCCGCAGCCAGGTCCACAGCCAGGAGCCGGTGTGTAGTGTACAGTATACAGTACGCGTGTATATACTCACAGCCGGCCCGGAGCGCGGTGACGCCCGTCTAGTTGTTGTCGGGCGCCGCCCCCGCAGCCAGGTCCACAGCCAGGAGCCGGTGTGTAGTGTACAGTATACAGTACGCGTGTATATACTCACAGCCGGCCCGGAGCGCGGTGACGCCCGTCTAGTTGTTGTCGGGCGCCGCCCCCGCAGCCAGGTCCACAGCCAGGAGCCGGTGTGTAGTGTACAGTATACAGTACGCGTGTATATACTCACAGCCGGCCCGGAGCGCGGTGACGCCCGTCTAGTTGTTGTCGGGCGCCGCCCCCGCAGCCAGGTCCACAGCCAGGAGCCGGTGTGTAGTGTACAGTATACAGTACGCGTGTATATACTCACAGCCGGCCCGGAGCGCGGTGACGCCCGTCTAGTTGTTGTCGGGCGCCGCCCCCGCAGCCAGGTCCACAGCCAGGAGCCGGTGTGTAGTGTACAGTATACAGTACGCGTGTATATACTCACAGCCGGCCCGGAGCGCGGTGACGCCCGTCTAGTTGTTGTCGGGCGCCGCCCCCGCAGCCAGGTCCACAGCCAGGACCGCCGCGGGGGCGGCGCGCCCTCAGCTTCGCCGGTGCCGCCCGCCCCGACGCCGCCTCTCGCGCCGGACCTGGGGAAACAAATACATTATATTATAAAACATCGGTGGTCCACTGTAAAGGATAGCACTTAGCGAGTTACAATTACAAGCGAGGTGAGCCCGCAACGAGTTAACCGCGTGATGCCATATCGTATCGCGTCCAACACGTTGCGCGATCGTCTCGCTTGTAACTCTCCCGCAAATTGCCAGTGCGCTAAAGGCCCCCATACATGGGAAGGCAAAACTGATCAGGCCGATGTGATTGAATCGCTTCAGTCCATCCGGCCGCCGTAAAGCGTGGTGACCTTAAGGCCGTTTCATTCATACACGGTACGGATTTAAGTCCGATCAGATGGAACTGAAGGTAAACCTGGTCATGTATGGGGGCCTTAAGGCTCTATGACTCTGAATAACGCGGAGATGGATTTGTAGCCCGGCCACGACATCCACGACTAGCGGTAGCAGGAGAGCGGTGCGGTTTGAGCTTATTGTCTCGCTTCCTCCTCTTGGCACCGCTCGCCTCTCCCGACGCTGTCGTAGTCGGACCGGGTAAAAGTGCGTCTCTACTGAACCGGTGCGGAGACGTACGGAATCGACCAATCACACAAGTATAACGGAGCTGAGATACAGATTTGAGACGCACCCTAAATCTCGGTGATAAAATGTTAGATGCTAAAGAATACAATAAGAAAACAAAAAGTCAACCTCGTCACCTGCTGGGACATCGAGGAAGAAACATCAGGAATAAGTACGAAACTTAAGACGACAAATGAAACTATACTATTGCTTGTTTTTAATGTCGCCTAGGCGTTGCTAGGTAAATTTTGTCTCAGTGTAACGACGTTTAAGCAACGCGTACATAAATGATTCATTATTATTATTAATTTCCTGTTAAATGTAATTCTGCCATATTATTATATTAATTATTTATTATTGTATTAATTCATGTTGATTTTGCGTTATATTTAATGGATTGTGAACTGTGATTACTGATTATACTGCAAACATAGATTAAGTACCATTGTTACTAACAATTGTATGGATCTAGGACCTGAAATAAATGATTATTATTATAAATGTAGAAAAAATGGTAGAAGTCAATTTCCTCGTGTCGTATTCCTCATTGCTGAGGGTCGTGATCTCTATCCTAACACTCTTCAGACGATCACTCTCCACTTAATACAATCTGTCTCGAATCTGATCGGTCCAGCGCATGGGACACCTTCCTCTTCTTCCTTGAACCTCTAGAACCTTCTAGAAGTGAAGTATAAGTAGTAAGCACTCACCGAGCCCACCTCTCCCTCGGCCCAGCGCTCGTAGGCGCGCTCGCGTTTGAGCCACTCCTGGTACTTGTACCACCACTCCTCCCACTTCACGTAGTCGCTCAGCGTCAACCCTGCGAACATTAAAACCGACCTCAAATAAAGAAAGTTAAGCACCGTCTCAATAACCTTGGACATTTGAACTTTTTTCATTCCCACTAGCTTGTACAATTATATGGTTTTTACAGCGTCATTAATGCAGCGCCATCTATCGAAGGGATTTAGCGACATTTTACGCATCTTTGCCGTAGGTAGTATCGCAATTATAGAGGCCGAGACCCCGGCACTAAAAAATCAGAGTTGGGCATTCAAAACTAAATCATCATTTTATATGAAGCATCGCAAGTTAACTGACCATCATTCAAGAATAGACGAGTTGGCAATGTGAACGAGTTGGATTTGTAGACGAGTTGACATTGTGAACTAATTGGGAATATGGACGAGTTGGGAATATGGACGAGTTGGATATGTAGACGAGTTGGGAATATGGACGAGTTGGATATGTAGACGAGTTGGGAATATGGACGAGTTGGATATGTAGACGAGTTGGGAATATGGACGAGTTGGATATGTAGACGAGTTGGCAATATGGACGAGTTGGATATGTAGACGAGTTGGCAATATGGACGAGTTGGATATGTAGACGAGTTGGCAATATGGACGAGTTGGATATGTAGACGAGTTGGCAATATGGACGAGTTGGATATGTAGACGAGTTGGCAATATGGACGAGTTGGATATGTAGACGAGTTGGCAATATGGACGAGTTGGATATGTAGACGAGTTGGCAATATGGACGAGTTGGATATGTAGACGAGTTGGCAATATGGACGAGTTGGCATTGTAGACTACTTGAAAATATGGGCGAGTGGGCAAAGTGAACGAGTTGGCAATACGGACGAGTTGGCATTGTGGAGTAGTCGGGAATATGGAGGAGTTGGAAACATAGACGGGTTGGCAATATGGACGAGTTGACAAGGGGGACGAATGTGACACTCACCGCGCAGGTACCCGCGCTTCTTGTAGTAGTCGTAGCGCACGCGCACGTCGTCCCAGGACGGCAGCCCGCCCGGCGCCACGGCCAGCAGCTCCTCGGGGTAGCTGCCCACGGGCGCTGCCTCCAGACCGCTAAGAAACACAAACACTTTAATAGCATTCTTTCACGAGGGGCTAAAATAAGCCATTGTTACACAAAGTGATTATTCGGACGTGATAGTATGTATGGAGTAGTATGGGGTGTGACTCACGGGTAGGGCTCGTCGGCGGGCGGCTCGGCGCCGTCGCGGTCGCGCTCGATGCGCACGTGCAGCGCGCTGTCGCGGCGCGTGATGCGCATGTTCTCGAGCCGCGCGCTGCGGTCCGCCGACCACTGCGCCACTTGCCGAGACGTGATAGTATGTATGGAGTAGTATGGGGTGTGACTCACGGGTAGGGCTCGTCGGCGGGCGGCTCGGCGCCGTCGCGGTCGCGCTCGATGCGCACGTGCAGCGCGCTGTCGCGGCGCGTGATGCGCATGTTCTCGAGCCGCGCGCTGCGGTCCGCCGACCACTGCGCCATCTTGCCGAGACGTGATAGTATGTATGGAGTAGTACGGGGTGTGACTCACGGGTAGGGCTCGTCGGCGGGCGGCTCGGCGCCGTCGCGGTCGCGCTCGATGCGCACGTGCAGCGCGCTGTCGCGGCGCGTGATGCGCATGTTCTCGAGCCGCGCGCTGCGGTCCGCCGACCACTGCGCCACTTGCCGAGACGTGATAGTATGTATGGAGTAGTATGGGGTGTGACTCACGGGTAGGGCTCGTCGGCGGGCGGCTCGGCGCCGTCGCGGTCGCGCTCGATGCGCACGTGCAGCGCGCTGTCGCGGCGCGTGATGCGCATGTTCTCGAGCCGCGCGCTGCGGTCCGCCGACCACTGCGCCATCTTGCCGAGACGTGATAGTATGTATGGAGTAGTACGGGGTGTGACTCACGGGTAGGGCTCGTCGGCGGGCGGCTCGGCGCCGTCGCGGTCGCGCTCGATGCGCACGTGCAGCGCGCTGTCGCGGCGCGTGATGCGCATGTTCTCGAGCCGCGCGCTGCGGTCCGCCGACCACTGCGCCATCTTGCCGAGACGTGATAGTATGTATGGAGTAGTACGGGGTGTGACTCACGGGTAGGGCTCGTCGGCGGGCGGCTCGGCGCCGTCGCGGTCGCGCTCGATGCGCACGTGCAGCGCGCTGTCGCGGCGCGTGATGCGCATGTTCTCGAGCCGCGCGCTGCGGTCCGCCGACCACTGCGCCACTTGCCGAGACGTGATAGTATGTATGGAGTAGTATGGGGTGTGACTCACGGGTAGGGCTCGTCGGCGGGCGGCTCGGCGCCGTCGCGGTCGCGCTCGATGCGCACGTGCAGCGCGCTGTCGCGGCGCGTGATGCGCATGTTCTCGAGCCGCGCGCTGCGGTCCGCCGACCACTGCGCCACTTGCCGAGACGTGATAGTATGTATGGAGTAGTACGGGGTGTGACTCACGGGTAGGGCTCGTCGGCGGGCGGCTCGGCGCCGTCGCGGTCGCGCTCGATGCGCACGTGCAGCGCGCTGTCGCGGCGCGTGATGCGCATGTTCTCGAGCCGCGCGCTGCGGTCCGCCGACCACTGCGCCACTTGCCGAGACGTGATAGTATGTATGGAGTAGTACGGGGTGTGACTCACGGGTAGGGCTCGTCGGCGGGCGGCTCGGCGCCGTCGCGGTCGCGCTCGATGCGCACGTGCAGCGCGCTGTCGCGGCGCGTGATGCGCATGTTCTCGAGCCGCGCGCTGCGGTCCGCCGACCACTGCGCCACTTGCCGAGACGTGATAGTATGTATGGAGTAGTATGGGGTGTGACTCACGGGTAGGGCTCGTCGGCGGGCGGCTCGGCGCCGTCGCGGTCGCGCTCGATGCGCACGTGCAGCGCGCTGTCGCGGCGCGTGATGCGCATGTTCTCGAGCCGCGCGCTGCGGTCCGCCGACCACTGCGCCACTTGCCGAGACGTGATAGTATGTATGGAGTAGTACGGGGTGTGACTCACGGGTAGGGCTCGTCGGCGGGCGGCTCGGCGCCGTCGCGGTCGCGCTCGATGCGCACGTGCAGCGCGCTGTCGCGGCGCGTGATGCGCATGTTCTCGAGCCGCGCGCTGCGGTCCGCCGACCACTGCGCCACTTGCCGAGACGTGATAGTATGTATGGAGTAGTATGGGGTGTGACTCACGGGTAGGGCTCGTCGGCGGGCGGCTCGGCGCCGTCGCGGTCGCGCTCGATGCGCACGTGCAGCGCGCTGTCGCGGCGCGTGATGCGCATGTTCTCGAGCCGCGCGCTGCGGTCCGCCGACCACTGCGCCACTTGCCGAGACGTGATAGTATGTATGGAGTAGTACGGGGTGTGACTCACGGGTAGGGCTCGTCGGCGGGCGGCTCGGCGCCGTCGCGGTCGCGCTCGATGCGCACGTGCAGCGCGCTGTCGCGGCGCGTGATGCGCATGTTCTCGAGCCGCGCGCTGCGGTCCGCCGACCACTGCGCCACTTGCCGAGACGTGATAGTATGTATGGAGTAGTATGGGGTGTGACTCACGGGTAGGGCTCGTCGGCGGGCGGCTCGGCGCCGTCGCGGTCGCGCTCGATGCGCACGTGCAGCGCGCTGTCGCGGCGCGTGATGCGCATGTTCTCGAGCCGCGCGCTGCGGTCCGCCGACCACTGCGCCATCTTGCCGAGACGTGATAGTATGTATGGAGTAGTACGGGGTGTGACTCACGGGTAGGGCTCGTCGGCGGGCGGCTCGGCGCCGTCGCGGTCGCGCTCGATGCGCACGTGCAGCGCGCTGTCGCGGCGCGTGATGCGCATGTTCTCGAGCCGCGCGCTGCGGTCCGCCGACCACTGCGCCACTTGCCGAGACGTGATAGTATGTATGGAGTAGTATGGGGTGTGACTCACGGGTAGGGCTCGTCGGCGGGCGGCTCGGCGCCGTCGCGGTCGCGCTCGATGCGCACGTGCAGCGCGCTGTCGCGGCGCGTGATGCGCATGTTCTCGAGCCGCGCGCTGCGGTCCGCCGACCACTGCGCCATCTTGCCGAGACGTGATAGTATGTATGGAGTAGTACGGGGTGTGACTCACGGGTAGGGCTCGTCGGCGGGCGGCTCGGCGCCGTCGCGGTCGCGCTCGATGCGCACGTGCAGCGCGCTGTCGCGGCGCGTGATGCGCATGTTCTCGAGCCGCGCGCTGCGGTCCGCCGACCACTGCGCCATCTTGCCGAGACGTGATAGTATGTATGGAGTAGTACGGGGTGTGACTCACGGGTAGGGCTCGTCGGCGGGCGGCTCGGCGCCGTCGCGGTCGCGCTCGATGCGCACGTGCAGCGCGCTGTCGCGGCGCGTGATGCGCATGTTCTCGAGCCGCGCGCTGCGGTCCGCCGACCACTGCGCCACTTGCCGAGACGTGATAGTATGTATGGAGTAGTACGGGGTGTGACTCACGGGTAGGGCTCGTCGGCGGGCGGCTCGGCGCCGTCGCGGTCGCGCTCGATGCGCACGTGCAGCGCGCTGTCGCGGCGCGTGATGCGCATGTTCTCGAGCCGCGCGCTGCGGTCCGCCGACCACTGC
Organism: Apotomis capreana; assembly: GCA_947623375.1. Classification (NCBI taxonomy): domain Eukaryota; kingdom Metazoa; phylum Arthropoda; class Insecta; order Lepidoptera; family Tortricidae; genus Apotomis; species Apotomis capreana. The sequence continues at coordinate 12,335,687 of OX392521.1, forward strand.
GCCATCTTGCCGAAACGCTCGGAGAGGGTTAACCTGGAAACGACAATAGATATAGACACGCTTACAAAGGTGTTGGATGCTAAACATTTGTCATGGACATGATAAGCAAAGAAGTATCCAGTAATGAATAGTGTGTAACGCCTTATAGCTCTACAGAAGTTAGAGGGTTAGGTAAATTTTCAGTATTTTGAAGGACAATTTCTCCTAACAGGTTGAATTTGGGTAGTCTGCTATTTTAGATTACTCTACAACATATATCAAAATGAATCAAATCGGAGTCGGACAGTTGGGTACCCCTTCCTTGTTAGCGAGGATTAGCTGGATGAGGACGGCGCACGAGCGATCCATGGCGGTCATCCAGGAGTGGATGGGATATGACTGTATGTCCACTTCGCCTCGCTCGTCGTCTCACCTCTGCGGCTGCTCGGAGCTGGCGTCGGACTCGCTGTCGCTGTCGGAGTCGTTGAGCGCGGCGGCGATGGCGGCGGGCGAGACGCCGCGACGTCTCCTCTCTCCCTCGCGCTTGATCTATATGTCCACCTAGCCCCGCTCGTCGTCTCACCTCTGCGGCTGCTCGGAGCTGGCGTCGGACTCGCTGTCGCTGTCGGAGTCGTTGAGCGCGGCGGCGATGGCGGCGGGCGAGACGCCGCGACGTCTCCTCTCTCCCTCGCGCTTGCTCTATATGTCCACCTAGCCCCGCTCGTCGTCTCACCTCTGCGGCTGCTCGGAGCTGGCGTCGGACTCGCTGTCGCTGTCGGAGTCGTTGAGCGCGGCGGCGATGGCGGCGGGCGAGACGCCGCGACGTCTCCTCTCTCCCTCGCGCTTGATCTGCGCGGCGGGGATGGGCGCCGCCGGCGGACGGTTCACCGCCATTTGGGTCCGCTGCCATTCTAGCACCTGAAAACACATTATGTAACAGTAAATAAACATTTCGATTATTTTTTTTCAAAAAATATTTAGTTCTGGTCATTGTCCAGTCAACAATGTCAAATTTTAAAATTCAACGGTTCTGCGTCTCCATCGGCTTTCTGGGCCAACACGGGCGTCCTACCAACTGGACCACCGAACCTGATGCCAGACCCATTTAATTTTTCAACCAGTTGGAGACGAAGGTTCGAATCCTTTTTGAACCATTGAATTTTTCGCTTCATTGTAAGCATTTAGTTTACGTTAGTAGACGTTACTGCTTTAATAAAAATAATTCATCTTGTTATCGTTTGGGATACACGTAGGAAGTTTCAGGATGCGTCTCCATTGAAGCCGAGACGTGCGGAATAGACCAATCACCTATTAGTATCTCGGCTCCACTTCACTTTTGTGATTGGTCGATTCCGCACGTTCGACTTCAATGGAGATGCACCCTAAGGTCAAACTCCCAATGTACAATTTCTTTACATGTACCTGCAGCCCAATACTTGTTTTTTTTTTTTATCTTAACTTTTAAAGATGCTCAAGGGTGTAGACGAATAGAATGCACCCAATCTTGTACATCGTCATGTGCAGAGGGCGTAATTATAGCACAAACTGTCTGGCTCCGAGTTAGGGTGAAGTCAGAGGAGCGTAATTTCATGAGTTGTCAGTCGCGTAATTTCGGGTGCGCCATACATAATGTCACGTGATCACGTGACATTAGGTGTGGCACGACCGAAATTACGCTCGTCTGACTTCACCCTTACAAGTGTTACTTGCATTGCGAGGTACATTGGGCCTCACAGGTTACATAGAGTGGGTGTAATGTAACCAACCTTTTCCTCCCTAGTGCGTTTGCTGGCCTCGCGCGCCTTGAGCAGCTCGCGCGTGGGCTGCACGGCGCGCGCGGCCGACGCGGGCCCGGGCGCGCGCTTGGCTCTGCTCGGGGACGCCAGGGGAGCCCTAGGGACCAAACCGAACGGTTAACAAACGATACTTTTGAATATTAACGTATTCACATAGAGGTCGCTAAGGTGTAAAAACCTTTCAAAATAAACAATGCAAAGATCGACACACAAAGCATAAGGAAAAATTCGTCAGGTCTACGTGGAGCGAGGGTAGCGAAGTGGCTAACGCGCTGGACCGGTAATCCAGAGGTACCGGGTTCGATTCCCGGTCCCTTCCACCAGGTAGCTCCTTTTTCAATTTTTCTTTAAGCTTTGATCTTTGTATTCATAGTTTAAAAAAAAACCGGCCAAGTGCGAGTCGGACTCGCGCACCGAGGGTTCCGTACAAACACTTTCCATCCCTAAGTGTTTAAGTTAAGTTTGCACCTGGTATGTATAGCGCCCCATATAAATTAGGTGCAAACTTGCAAAGTAAGGTATTAAAAAAAAACTACTTACTAGATCTCTTTCAAAACAATTTTCGTTGGTAGTTTTTATAGTAATGTACATCATATGTTTTTTTCAGATTTTTCATTTTCTTATTTTAGAAGTTAGAGGGGGGGGGACCAACTTTTTTCCACTTTGGAAGCGTCTGTCACGCAAACTATTCGGTTTAGAAAAAAAATATTTTAGAAACCTCGATATCATTTTTGAAGACCTATCCATAGATACCCCACAAGTATGTGTTTGATGAAAAAAAAAAAATTCAATTTCAGTTCTAAGTATGGGGAGCCCCCAATATTTATTATTTTTTTTTTATTTTTGCATCAAAATCTTAATGCGGTTCACAGAATACATCTACCTACCAAGTTTCAACAGTATAGCTCTTATAGTTTCGGAAAAAAATGGCTGTGACATACGGACGGACAGACGGACAGACAGACAGACAGACATGACGAATCTATAAGGGTTCCGTTTTTTGCCATTTGGCTACGGAACCCTAAAAATGAGACGTTACATGTTTCATAAATTTATAAAACGATACTTTTATTGCTTCCTCGCATCTTTTGAGAAAAGGATTATATATACCTCGGCGGAATGGGGATTGCCTGACTCGTATCTTTAACCACCCCGTCAGACAATACCCTTGTTTCCGGGCCTCAGCAATCATGTGAGTGTGTGTAGTTTGTAGTTTTGTTACAAAGTACAGGCATAGCCTAGTTTGGGGGCTTCTGTTATTTCGTCTCACAATACATTGTATTGAAGCAACTGAGAAACGTACTGTACTACTGCAGTACACATCACAATCGTAAATTTATAAAGCTAGGCTCCAGCAGTAGGGGAACCTGAGGAGACTAGATCCCTTGGGAGACTTGTTAAAGTTAATTTAAAATTCAACCAAACGCGATACGTTGTCTTACGCTAGCAACACTCATTAATTTATGCCTAACTTCACGTTCTTTCGTGGCACGTTGGGACTCACGTCAGTATTTTGCACATGGTGGCCGTTGAAATATTTGTGCCGCGTCGAACTTAATTTTCGGTAAGTTTTAACTTGATTTATTTAATGAAAAGTGAAATAAATGCTATTGTTTTAGTGTGTTTGTTGTTTTAGTCATTTACTCAAGTGTAGATTATCATTAAATACGTTCAAATACGTGATAAATAGTTTTGAGTAGCGCATGTTTTATAACAACACTATGTATGGGGAGACTTGAGAACTTTTGATTTGGGGGTGACATGATGACGGAATCATGTGTCCCAAGTGAGGGATCAAGTCTTATCTATGCTAGGATTCATAGAGCTGTCGATGATATATTATTTTTCGCCCGACTACGACAAAGTTAAAAAGGCTCCCAATTAGGGGTAAACAAATCTCCCTTACATGGGGGATACATGGTAAAAGTCTACAATATTGTATTTCATTTAATATTGAGTAAAATTGTAGCATAATCTTGTTTTCATTCAAACTATCAATGAATAGATAAATTTTGAATATTTTGCCTTGAAAAGATCTCCAATACAGTAAAAAATAAAAAAAATAGTCCAAAATCAAAATGGGGATCAACTATCCCCAGGTTCCCCTATACTGGTTTCTCTCCTTTTATATTACAAGTCACCATTTTTGTACTACCGTTTATGATGACGGCAAGCAAAATCTGCGTCCAATAGTATGTTATACTGCCTGTAAAAGTGTAATTTTGAAAACTAATAAGGAATTGACAACATTTCATATTTATAACAGGTGGAAATATAGAGATCGACAGGGCTTTATGTCGTGTACCTTAAAAAAAAGTCTTTGAATTTATTCTTCTGTATTGAAAGATATATAAGAAAATACATCAAATAACTGCAATCTAAGACAATACGGGCTGAATATGGTTGTTGTCTAAACCAAAGAGCGAAACAATACATATTTTTTTTATTTGACGTTGACAGACGACAGATGCATACTGAGTTTTATAATATTTTTTTTAAATAAGAAAACCGACTAAAGTAACCGTTCCATTAAGTTCTGGTTTTGGTGTTGCCACATTTTAAAATGAGTATGTTTTTATAAATTAATAATAAAATAAATAATCATCTCAGAAAATAAATAAAAACAGAGATTACTTCATCTTTTTAAGCAGAATTCAGAAAAGTAATAAAATAATAGTCTTAAAAATATGAAATGTTGTCAATAATTATGATTACTTGTTTGGCGCGGTAGGCGGCTTGGCGCCCTTGGGCCCGGGCGGCGGCCCCTTCTTGTTCTTGGCGGAGCACACGGAGCACGACTCGTCCGAGCAGCTGCTGACCGAAGACCCCGAGCCGGAGGACTGTGCGGGACAACACGCGATTAGAATGGAGCGATGGTAATGCATTTCACCACTTTTGACAACCTAACCTAAAAAACCTTTCAAGTAAAACAATGCAAAGATCGACACACAAAGCATAAGGAAAAATTCGTCGGATCTTCCTGGAGCTAGGGTATCGAAATGGTACACGCGCTGGACCGGCAATCCAGAGGTACCGGGTTCGATTCCCGGTCTCTTTCCCCAGGTAGCTCCCTTTTCAATTTTTCTTTAAGCTTTGATCTTTGTATTAAAGGCTTAAATAAAAATTGTGGTGCTTTAAAAAAAAATGAGACATTATATGTTTCATATATTTATAAACCTAACCTATTCAAAGTAACCCGTGGATAATGCTGTTGGCTATGCATATCGTAATACTTACTGAATGTAACTCTGATTGTAATACACATATTGTATGGTTGTTTGTTATAAAAGCTAAACTAAAATAAATCCATACTAATATTATAAATGCGAAAGTGGGTCTGTCTGTCTGTTACCTCTTCACGCTTAAACCGCTGAATCGATTTTGATGAAATTTGGCATGAAGATAGTTTAAGATCCGAGGAAGGACATAGGATAGTTTTCATCCTAGAAATTATCCCTAAAAAGATTGAAAAGTGAGTAAGTAATTCATAATGACATTGATGACCCTGTAGAAAATGTAATAATTAGACCAAAAGCACAATTGCTATTTATTTATTTAATATTTATTGCACAAATGAAAAACACATCATACAAAAGGCGGACTTGACCTAATTAGCAATGAAATCCACGTCAGTTTGAGATTTCGGGACAATCTCGACAAAGTCATTATTGACAATATTCAGATTTTGACTAGTGTCATTTCAGTAACGTGTGAATCAATTTTTTCTTGCTGTTATTCTGTCCCGTGACCCAGGGGGCAATAGTGATGAAACTTCTAAGAAGTGTTGATAATTTATATTACTGGTATTGCCAGGAGACAGTCTACATAAGAATGGGCTTATAGCTGCTTAAATTACAAAGCCTTTGCTAAGTATAACCACGGAAAATCGAAGTCTTAAAAAGTGACCCAGGGGACATCACCACGGCATCGATCTTTTTTTTATACTACGACGGTGGCAAACAAGCATGCGGCCCGCCTGATGTTAAGCAGTTACCGCCGCCTATGAACGCTTGCAACGCCAGGAGCATAAAACGCGCGCTGTTGACCCTTTGAGAACCTATTTACAGAAAGTAGTTGATTGACATACATCATCATGCATTTAAGGGTTAAGAGGCCTTATTCCTTTAAATTTTTTTTTTTTTCACATTATGGCTGACATAATTTCAACCAACTTTTTGAAGTGAATTGACACACACAAAAAAACTTTCCCCCGAGTTCTAGGTAGTAACGTAGTTATTTCATGCTTTTATTGCGTGCAGTGGAAAATAAGTTGAAAAAACTAAATTTCCGCGTGCATTTAGTCAATTTCGAGTAGTTTTTGAAACAAAAATTATCAATGAAAAATTCAAACCGTAGGTTTCAAATATGTACCAATAAATCCCAATAGCCAGCCCTGTCCTATACTACGATTTCTAATTCAAGACCAAAAAAACTACGACAGATACGTCACTGTCAAAATTGACAACATTTAAATGACATCTGAGTTTGTTTCTTCGCTTGCGCCAAATGGACAATGTTACAAGTACAATACCAGATTTTGTACCAAAAATCTCCGATGTTTAAGTTTTTATTATCTCCTCTCGTAATTATGTAATAATAAGTATTCCTAGTTATTTTGTTAAAACATATAGTTAAAGTTACCAATAAATAAATTATCTTACCGTGTTTAAAAAATAAAAATAAATTTATTATTGTAAAAATGTTTTATTGTAGTGGCGACCTTGTGGTAGTTTTTTTGGTCTTGAATTAGAAATCGTAGTATAGGTAGTAACATCAATAATTTGTTAAGAAACATGTTTGACCAATGACCATAGAGAGAAATGTCTAAAACAATCAGCATTTCAAAAGGGATAAGGCCTCACCTTCCTCGGGTCGGGCGGCGAGGGCGGGCGGGCGGCGGGCGGCGCGGGCCGCGGCCTCGGGCGCCGCACGTCACGCGCGTCACGGGCGTCACGAGTGTCACGAGCGTCACGGGTGTCACGAGCGTCACGAGCGTCACGAGCGTCACGCGGCCGCGGCGGCGGCGAGCGCGGGCGCGGCGAGCGGCGCCGGCCGGCAGGCGGGAGCGGGCTGCGTCTGGAATAGGGATCACGACATGTTAAATTCGACTGTTAGATATATGATTAAAATTAGCTCAATATGCCATGATACAAAGAAAAAAAAAAAAACTTTAAAAAAAAAATTACTTAATGGTACTGTGGGGGATCACTCAGATGGAGCTATTAAAAGAGCAGAGGTACGTTAATATATTTATTGCCCGGAGGCCAAACTAAGATTGAATATACTGACACTGATAGTGAAGTCCAACCTTCACAGTACGCATTTCATTTTTTTAAATTTAAAAGAATTTTTGAAACTCTTCAGAATCCTCATAATTTAACAAAACATTAATTGCATGACAATCATGAACATAAACGCAATTTTTGGAAGAAGGCCATTTGTATGGATTGTTTTTAGTCTTCCATAGGAATTTTGAACTTTGACGGTAATTTCTGACTTTTAGAGCAGTCTAAATGTAAGGCTATGTTCAGATGAGAAGCGCTCAACGCGCATTTTGATAGCGCGCGTTTACAAATACATACATTGTTGAGCGCTTGTCATCTGAACATGGCCTAAGTAGTCCCATATACAGCGTGGCATATTTGATATAACCGCAAACTTTACCGCGTCTTAGTATAGCCACTTATTAATATATTGATCCGAAAATTATTTTGAAAATATAACTTTTTTTTCCATATAAGAAAAATCAGCACGCATTGTATTTGTTTGTTGTTGTTTGTAGACACTTAGCATCGTGATGTGACAACTGTCACTAGTAATAACTAAGCCATACATTGCTGCTCAGATTTTTTTTTTAAATTAAAAATTATATAATTGACAACATTTCATATTTTTAAGACTATCATTTTATTACTTTTCTGAATTCTGCTTAAAAAGATGAAGTAATCTCTGTTTTTACTTATTTTCTGCGATGATTATTTATTTTATTATTAATTTATAAAAACATACTCATTTTAAAATGTGGCAACACCAAAACCAGAACTTAATGGAACGGTTACTTTAGTCGGTTTTCTTATTAAAAAAAAACTTAATAAAACTCATGTAAAACTCGGTATGTATCTGTCATCTGTCAACGTCAAATAAAAAAAATATACATGTTTTCGCTCTTTGGTTTAGACAATAACCCTATTCAGCCCGTATTGTCTTAGATTGCAGTTATTTGATGTATTTTCTTATATTTCTTTAAATACAGAAGAATAAATTCAAAGATTTTTTTTAAGGTACTTACACGACATAAAGCCCTGTCGATCTGTATATTAATTTCCACCTGTTATAAATATGAAATGTTGTCAATTACGCTATAGCAGATTAACGTTACATTAATAATTGTTATGAATATCAGATTATAGCACTAAAATCTCCGTCTGGCTACATTTTGCGGTTATATCAAATATACACGCTGTAGCCATTTGATCCCAATAAATAAAAAATTGGGCAAGTGCGAGTCGGACTCGCGCACCGAGGGTTCCGTACAAACACTTATCATCCTTAAGTGGTTAAGTTAAGTTTGCACCTGGTATGTATAGCGCCCCGTGCAAATGAGGTGCAAAGTTAACGCAACCAACCCGTTTGTTGTATGGGAGCCCCCATTAAATATTTATTTTATTTTATTTTTAGCATTTGTTGTTATAGTTATTATATCACCGTTCTTGAGATACAGCCTGGTGACAGACGGACGGACGGACAGCGAAGTCTCAGTAATAGGGTCCCGTTTTTACCCTTTGGGTACGGACCCTAAAAAAGAATCGATTGACATCCTCAATTTTTTTTTTTATTGTCCGCCCGCCTATTTACCTGGGCGAGCGGCGCGGGCTGCGACGCGGGGAGCGCGCGCGCTCGTCCCTGCGCGGCAGCGGCGAGCGCGAGCGGCGGGCGGGGCTGCGCGAGCGCCGGCCCAGCGGCAGCGGCGACCTGGCAATACGAACATACATGTAACTATATAAGTTTCTGTCAAAAATGACATTTTAGTGGCAAGCTTTTATAGCCGACTGTACTTTTCTTTGGATATCCATCAAATGCTCACTGAGACGATTCTAAAGAGCCCAAGCTCGGTAGGATTGCTTTTTCTATTATAGAGTTCCTATGGCCACCTTCCGGCTCCATCAGATCAGCCCCATGGCACCATATTATTGTATTGTCATCAAAGTTAAGTAAGTATGCAAAATTTCAGCTCAATCGGTTGACGATATCTGCTTCAAAATTGAGTTGCAAGATTTCACCCGAACAAACATACTTTAAACATACCATGCAAGCTAAATAAAAGTTTGTAAAATATATGTGCATATACCTACTGATCCGGCGGGGGTAATATTTGTATGATGGACTCGAATATTTGTGCCGTTTCGGCGTGATGACAGGACAATGATGGAGTAGGTAGATGATGTTCAGCGATTTTGACTGGGTTATGTATGAAATTATGTATGATAAAAAAATAAAATAAGTTTTTATTAAATCTAAAATCGATGCCACGGTTCCTAAGAACAGATTTCCCTATCTCTTATAGTTTGTGACTTCTCCGTACACACCCATTTGGATTGATCACGCTATCCACCCGCTACGTCATTATATCATTACTGTGACAGACGCCAACCGAAGCAAGCGATTACGTTGTTTTATTGAACTATCCCAACAAGCAAAATTGCCCGTCTAGCAGAACTATGCTTCGCGACTCTAGTGGCGCGTCTAAGCGTCACCCGTCACTCTCTTACAGTACTGTACAGAAAGTGATCGGTAATATATAGGCATCGGAGTTTCGTTAGCACGGTAGGAGTTTAGAGAGCTATGGAGCCGATATTAACATTAACATACAAATCTTACTCATTCATATTCATCTATTTCATTCCAAACTGCCTATATGGTTATTGTGGTTAACGTTCCCAAGAATTAAATGACTAAAGAGCGCGCGTGAGCTAGCACAACTATGTTTCTAGACTCTTGTCGCGCGAGATAGCGATACCAGTCACTCCCTAACGTTATAGCATAGAAAGTAAGTCATACACCTCGCGCGAGATAGACTCGCATTACTAGAGGTGCAGATTAGACAGATAAAGTGCAAAAGATCAGTTATAACTTGTGACAGTATACCTGGAGCGCCTGCCAGGGCCGGGGGAGCGCGAGCGACGCGGCGACGGCGAGCCAGAGCCGTCGAGGTACAACTGCTTGTAGCCCGTGTGCCGCCATCTGGAGAAAACGCTGTCGTCACTCCGAGGCATTATCATAGGACAGAAGTAAGCTAAAGCAGTATGGAAACTAGGCCCTTTATATACCGACGCACCAATCGAGCGTTAGGGCAGTCCTCTTAATTATTGTAAACCTTAATATTCAAACAAATGCTAAGTATTTTATTAAAATGAGAACTTTATCGACAGCTGTTATTTACGCGGTATTGCACTATCCCCGACGATATCCGGATCCCGAGAGTAGTCGAATACGGACCCGAAAATTAGCGAATATTCGGATTCAAAATCCTATTAGTGAGAACAGTCCTATTCGTGATAGACTTCACCAAAGAACACGCAGCGAGGTCGGGGATATATATTTTTATTACGTATGAAAAGCTATGCTTTGTTAACCATAACAAAATCGAACATGTTAAAAAATACTGTTTTACGGTAGTTTACCTACGTCAATTTTTAAACAGTATCCCACTTCTGACCACAACACAAGTTTACTTGATTGAAAATGGACCGTAACGAAATTTTGTTTTAGATTAGAGGTATTCGGAAATTTGGAAGAACAAAAATTGTGATATGACGTGATAAAAGCAATAAAAACGGTGGAGGACGAGATGGTATGTTAGGCAAACAATGAAATTAAGCAAATACTCTGCAGGTTCAGTTTCAGGCTCTGTAGGTTTTCTGGGCGTTAGGGTGGACATGGAAAGGTTAACACGCTGGAACGGTAATCCAGAGGTACCGGGTTCGATTCCCAAAATCTTCCACCAGGTTGCGTATTTCAATTCTTTGAGCTTTTGTATCAATTGTTTAATATAAAAATTGTGGATGTGTACCCACATGCAAAAATTAAACTCGCTGCCATTACAATTCAAAACTCGCTGGTGGCAGATTCGATAAGCTTATCCTGGCATGGCCTTTGTCTATGAAATTAATATTCTATGAAATGCAGCATTCGTTAAGAGGCCTTATTCCTTTTAAAATGCTGATTGTTTAGACATTTTTCTCTATGATCAAACATGTTTCTTAACATATTATTGATGTTACTACCTAGAACAGGGCTATTGGGATTTATTGGTATATATTTGAAACCTAAAGTTTGAATTTTTCATTGATAATTTTTGTTCGAAAAACTACTCGAAATTGACAAAATTCACGTGGAAAATTCGTTTTATCAACTTATTTTCGACTGCACGGAATGAAAGCATGAAATAGCTACGTTACTACCTAGAACTCGGGAAAAAGTATCACTTCAAAAAGTTTGTTGAAATTATGAATATATTCGTCATAATATGAAAAAAATAAATTTTAAAAGGAATAAGGCCTCTTAAAGTGTTTTTCTATAAAAGATCCCTCATGTCCGTGGTACCTGTTGGGGTCCTTCTCCTCGACCTGGAGCAGCTTGCGGTCCCAGCTGCCCGGCGACGCCTGGCGCGCCCTCTTCATCACGTTGTCTATCTCCTTGCGCCGGCCGGCGGGGTTCGACGGGTCTGTGGACGGGCTACGGTTAGGGGCGTAATCTAGCACAGATAAATAAATAAACCATCTCTTTTTGGCCCTATGGTTGACTGGTAGAGAATGCCATTAGGCATTAAGTTCGCCATTTGTACTGACTTGTTTTGAGCAATAAAGTTTAAATTATACGCCTTTGTTGAGCAAATATCCTCTACTTATCTTTTATAAACACATTTACCTTAAAATATTCAGAAATATATATAAAAAAAAGAATGTTTGCCCAAAATGTCACGTCCATGCCGTGTGATATCTCCCGATTTTCTAATAAAATATTTTTTTCTGCTACAATATCAAGTAATTTTGACTAATGTTATACGAATGACGCAAAGCTAATAAATGTCTGATAACATTATTAAAAAGTTGTAAAAGTATAATGTAACAGTTTCTGATTCAGAACATCATAAAGTTTGTGATCAATATTTTTGTCACAGCCATGTGTGTTTGTTTAAATACGTGTAACTTGGTAGACAATTATATTTGAAGCTAGCAGCCCTATTTAGGCTTTTTAAGAACGGAAAAACTACCTTCTTGTCGGTTCTGCTTATGACAAAGTGCGGTGAATGTATAGCAAAATTATTTTCTTGTAATTATTAAAGAAAAGGACAACCTTAGTACGTCACCACCGTGGAATGAGTTTTAAATGTAAGTTCTACTGCTATGTTATTGATACTTATATAAATTGTACCTCAGAAATAACAGAATAAGGTGATTGTTTAAAATTGGCGAGACAAAGCAAATTGTTCCATTATGTCGCACATGTTCAAAATTTGTCACGACCATAGATAGATCTAAATGTCACGACCACGGAATTTTTCAAACCTCGGTTGTGACATGTAATGCTTGGTTGTGACATTCTTGTAGTATATTTGAATAATTTGATGATTTTGTTTGCTAAGTTGGGTTATCAATTTGTTGTATTTTTTCCGCAGATGTCACCAAAGAAAAATAAATTAAATCAGCCATCTAGCGAGAGTCTCTTAAGATGTTTGTCGTGACTCTTCGCTATAAGACCGTTAGCCGAAACGACTATCGGGACAATGATCGTCGAGTCAACATCCCACATGGCGGTCACCTCGTGAGCCAAGTCAAGGTACTTGCTGAGTTTGTCCTTCTCGGCCTTTACGAGGTTCTCGTCATGGGGGATGGTGATGTCGACGAGCACTGCCTGGCGCTTGGATCGATCTACCAAAACGATATCAGGCTTATTGGCTACAATAGTCCTGTCCGTGATGATAGATCGATCACAATAGAGCGTGGCACGACCATTCTCAAGAACTGGCATCGGTGCGTACTTATAGTACGGCACCTCAGACCCCACAAGACCGTATCGAAGAGCAAGTTGCTGGTGAATGATCCTGGCTACTTGGTTACTTGTTATTTGACACAATTACTTGATTTTCGATGAAATTGTCACACCCATGTTATACAGTCTCACAACTATGCTTAGGGATGTCACAGCCGTGTACATGCATTACTTTAATCACTTGCAGAGGGTATTAAACTTGTCCATCTGCACCAAAAATTAGCCTTTGGTATGTACTCTTAATATAGACCGCAATATATCACAGAAAAAAAAAATGTTAATATTTTAAAACTATATGAGAATCACCCATAAATATAGGACAACCTCACATAAATCAATCTAGTTTCACAGTAAGCTCTAGATTTCGGCGGCCAGTTCAAAAGGACGGGCCGCGACAGAACCAAGCAGTGCAAAGGGCCCCTTTTAGGGCGCGCAAGCAGAGAGAAAAAAAATAAATAAAAAGTAAGCTCTAGTAGGCTTGTGTTATGGACACTAGACGACGATAAACGTGCTTAAATACAAAAATAACATCCATGAGTTCATCACACAAATATTTGCCCTTGCCGGGATTCGAACCCAGGGCCGTCGGCTCAGTAGGCAGCTTCTTAACCACTGCGCCAACCGCGTCGTCAAACAGAATTTTACATGGCTTGGGTTTAAACGCCTACCAAATATGATTAAACGCCTACCAAATATATTGATAAATTACTACCAATAAATTCTTAATGCTCACCAAAACGGATGAATGCTCACCAAATAGTGTACCCCAAACTATTCTATAAATAAAGCAAATAATTCTTTTTCTTACATCCTATAAAAATATATGCACACCTAAAAAGTTAATTTCAGACCAAATAATCTAAATTACTATTAAATGGATGTCACCAATATTTTATATTATTACTTCCATTTTAGTCATTTTTGCTGAGGCAAAAAACTACAAATGCTCACCAAAATGGCTTTTTTCACCAAAATTTCAAATTGGTGCTAGGCGGCTAAAACTCGGTATCGGGGGGCTCTCGGGACTCAAAAATATGAATCTGAAATCTTGTCCGAAAATTCGGTCAAATTCGGAAAATATCGAAAAAAAAAACGATTCAAATTTTCAAATTGCTGCTAGGCGGCTAAAACTTGGTATCGGGGGGCTCTCGGGGCTCAAAAATATGAATCTGAAATCTTGTCCGAAAATTCTGTCAAATTCGGAAAATATCGAAAAAAAAAACGATTCAAAATTTCAAATTGGTGCTAGGCGGCTAAAACTCGGTATCAGGGGGCTCTCGGGGCTCAAAAATACGAATCTGAAATCTTGTCCGAAAATTCGGTCAAATTCGGAAAATATCGAAAAAAAAAACGATTCAACATTTCAAATTGGTGCTAGGCGGCTAAAACTCGGTAACGGGGGGCTCTCGGGGCTCAAAAATATGAATCTGAAATCTTGTCCGAAAATTCGGTCAAATTCGGAAAATATCGAAAAAAAAAAAAAAACGATTTGTATGGAGAAAATTTCAAATTGATATAGCATAGTTAATAATGACTACCGCACATTATGGAGCGTTTTTTAGGGATATAAAAAAAAACTAACCTAACCTAACCCGGCCGAGTCGGATCTGCTCTGAAAGATGATCAGGATTAGATGGTTACCTAGCTGAAACACTAATTTATGAAAACAATATTTGGTGAGCAAAACATCCATTTTGGTGAGCAAAACATCCATTTTGGGAAGCAAAAAGATATTTTTTGGTAATCATTTTGATGTTTTATGAAAACAATATTTGGTGAGCAAAAAATCCATTTTGGGAAGCAAAAAGATATTCTGACTCAACATAAAATTATTCTGGTGTAATGTATATCGATTTTGGTATACAAAATGATTTAATTTGGGGAGCACTGTATAGAGTGAATTTATATTAAATGGAGGCAATTCAATTTATTTGGTATTTAGTTTTGGGGGTATAAAAGCCATTTTGGTGAGCATTTAAATTGTACCCATTTTACATCTACCAAATAAGTTTCTAACAAAAAAACATTTTTGTGTTAAGCTTTTATAGCCTAATATTTTTTTATATATTATTCTTTGAACTTCCATCAATTGCTCGCTGAGACAATTTTAAAGACCCCAAACTCGGTAGGATTGCTTTATCTAGCTACTACAGAGTTTCTAGGGCCACCTTCCGGCTCCATCATCAGACCAGCCCCCTGGTACCATAATTATTGTATTGTCATCAAAGTTAAGTAGGTATGCAAAATTTCAGCTCAATCGGTTGAAGATATGTGCTTCAAAATTTAACAAGATTCCACCCGATTACATAGTTACATACACACATTGCAAGTTAAATAAAAGTTTGTAAAAATACCCCATTTCTTATTAACATCGCAAGATATAGGCAAATTTTAAGTATTTTGACACTAATTTCACCCGTTTTCCTTATAGATGAGATTATTGTTTTAGTTTTATAAACCAAGGATTTTACGTCTCGACATGACTTGTACCGCAAAATGACAAGGATCAATGGAAGTCGAAAAATTAAAATATGAACAACTTTTCCCAGGTATCATGTTGACGCGATATGATTGTTTATTGCATTATAAGAATCTTACGGCCCAGTGTCAACTTCGGCGGTGCGCGGTAGCTAGCGGTAGAGATGTCTCGATTCGTAAAGGAAAAGTTTTCGAGATCGTTCTTTCCCCATACAAATCGGGAAACGTTATCGAGAATGGCACATCTCTTAGCAGCGGCACTCGCTCACCCGTTTGGCCGCTTTCGGACCTTTCACTCCCACCCATGCACGCCGCTCGCCGCTGCCGCTTCTTCGTGGCATGTCCGTTATTACCAGAAATGGTGTCTGATATTACATAGGTTGTAGTAAAATGTACATCGCAATAGGGCACAATTTAGCGTTGCCAGGCGTCCGGATAAATCCGGCCAGAATAAAAGGTGTCAGGCTTTTTAATACAAGAAAATTAGATTGAAATGTATGGTAAATTTGGCAAAATTAAAGGACAACTTTTATCTATCAGGATATGTAGGTTATAGAGCCAAGTTGAATTTTATCTACTCTCCCCCCCTCTCAGGGGTGAGCGTCACCCCCCCGCGCCCTCGAATGTGTCCCGGAGCGCGGTATTTTCTACTTTAAAAGAAAACCGTGTACGATACATACAAAGTGTATAGGAACAAAAATAATCCCGAATAAATTTACTATAAACCTTTTATACATACAAAAGCGACAGCACTTATACAATCAGCGCAATCTGTTATCAAATACTAACGTTTTTAATTATTGATTTTTTTTTCTGCTAAAAGGTTAGTTATCCTCAAAAACTTCACACTTCTCGGCCAAAATATGTATGACAAAAGTAAAGAATAGAATATGTTGAAATACCGGGAAATGAATGAAATACCATAAATTAGAAAACAAAATTGCCAAGTATATCGTGTGACATATCAAATGAAAGGGTACATTATGAACATCTCAAATACATATATTTCATAATTCTACATCAAACGGGTTTGAAGTTATTTACGAAAATGAGCAAAACTTGACGATTTCCCCACACATCCCTTATTTCCTAAAATAGTATGTCTAAAAAAAAAAATTCAGGATATAGTTCAATACTTGTAGATTACAGAAAAACATATAAGAAGAATACTGAGAAACAAAATCCTCAATAACGTAGGGTATCTGGCTTTTTTACCTAAATGTCCGGCCAAACTGGCTGGTCTGTTCCATAAGGTTTGGCGACCTGGCAACCCTGGTACACTTTTCATCACAAATTACTCAGAACAATATTAACCTTGTCTAAATCTGGTACCTGTAGCGTTTTCGCGGAGGCTATGGATAGACGGAAAGACACGCGAAATAGGTATTCGAACAACGACCTTCATGTTCCCTTGCCAAGATTGGAATACTAAAATTCCTTTCTCTCTAGCTACCATGCCATTTGTCACACGCACGATACGATATAGGCATGACAAAAAAAGTTACCCCGCATCACAAAAAATATCGTCACAAGAGGTCATAAACTTGTCAGATTTATAGCTAGTTATCTACAAGTGTTTTAAGAACACAGCAAATACTTTATTTTTAACCAATTGAAAACAAAAAGATAAGCTTTTACCTACGAGAATGATTTGCTTTCATAAATAGTAGATTGTTCAACAAGGGACTAAAACAAGCCATAATGACACGAGATATTTTAGCCACCCGAGCTAAGCGAGGGTGGCTAATAGTTAGAGTGTCATTATGGTTGTTTAGTCTCGCGTTAAACACTCTACTTTTCACTTTGAATGCGAGGAAAATAAACGAATTTCAATATAAAATTACGATATTTATTATAACAAAGTTTCTTACAATTACGTAGTACAGCCGTTAATCTAACCTCAGAAAAATTTAAAGCGCAATTTGTACAATTTCTTACATTTAAATGTATGGTTTTCCCCTGTAAACTAAGCTGGGTCGGCGTGGTTTGTAATTGAGAAGTATGTTCAATATTTTCACTCGAAGTCGAAGTAAAAGTAGGAGAGAATGGAGAGTAGGTATAGTAGAGACGTAGACCTTTTCTCAAAAAGGTTGCCGATGGTCATTTCATTAGGCTCATTCTCAACCCGCGATGTTGATGGGCGTGGGTCAAATGTTGGTTGTCACTTGGTTGTGATTTTTGCTTTGAGGATATTTTAATTCCTTCAATATAGTATAACCTTCGATAGATACTGTGTTTGTTTTGGATTGACTCCTCTATATAGCCTTCAGCTTTATTCTTCTTCATTGGAAGACGATGATTACATATTTTGTCCGTAATTTATAAAGTGACACAGTTAATTGGTCTAATTGGTGATTACAATTCAAGCTTAATACAAGTAATGGGCATCTACTCATTCCATTCAAAATTCTAATAGAAAAAAGAAATGTTCCGTCGTTTTTTATTTTTTTTGTAAAGTGACGCTTTAAATGCTTGCATATTTAGCCAACAGATTCAAACTTGAAAACTATTTTATTTAAGACTAATATGCTTACTTTTGGACCATGCATGATAAAATTACATTCATATTCGTAATAATAAAACAAGAAACACTGGCAACTCTGGCCAAAGAAGTCGTGAACTCTTTAGCTCTTGTTTTGATATTGTAAAATCTTGGAAAAAGTTACTAATAAGATGTGTGTGTACGCAACAATAGGCGAGGAAAGTTACCTGTGTTTCATACTGTGGTAAAACAACATGCGGAAGGCCTAAATCAGCAAAATACGTCGCTGGTAAGATGCATATTGTGACCGTTACACTGCTAAAATTTCAATTAACACCGTCAAAAACAAAGAAAACGTAAACACTTAACGGTACTGGAACCAGCTGATTGGATAATTTGACAGCCTTGCCCATTGACGGCTGTCACAGTGTTGCCACTATTAAAAGTTACGTTCAGAAATTTTATTGGATCAGTCAAACTATCGATTGCATATCGATACTAGTTCAGTACAGTGCACGGAAGAGGACGCTACTATTGATTCAAGTTATACTATTGCGCTACGGAAACACGGAAATCTACTGAAAATGAGTTCTCCCGATAAAAATCTAAAAGGAAGTGGATCACAGCCGGATTTATCAAAAATAAGCAGTGAAGCACTTCACAACCAGATTACTTATAGGAAACGAAAACAACCGGATCATGAATGCGACTGTAAAAAAGAGATAGGGGGAATGCGTGACGAGCTGTCTCGGATAACACAACTCCTCGTCAATTTTACTGGATCCCAAGAACATAATATGAGCATGGTTAACAAAAACATATCTGGAATTAAACAGCAAATCGAAGAAATTAAAACATCGACATCGAACATTCTATCTGAGCAAAATAAAATAAAAACACAAGTTGAACAGTTACAACAAAAAATTACGGCAAACGAAGAAAAACTCAAAACTGTGGAATCCGATGTCAGCAAGTTGAAAAACTCGTCTTCTTCAGTAATTAGTGCTCAAAGCTCAATGAGTGCGATTGAAGATATAATATCTGAGCTAAACGAGCGCAAGTTAAGAGCCAAGAATATCATAATTGCGGGTCTTCCAGAACAAACCTCTTTGGATTCTGCTGAACGCCAAAAAAAGGACTCTGGAGAAATATCTACAATACTGTCGGCCATCCTAACGGATTGTCCAAATCCTATAAGAAATTTTAGTCTTGGAAAACCTGTCTCAGGGAAAAATCGTGCGATCAAAGTATGCTTTGAGTCCGAGTTGACAGCAAGATCACTCTTGCAAAATAAAGACAAGAACAAGACCTCTAACGAATACAAAATCTATTCTGATCAAACTATCACCCAACAAAAATACATGATTGACCTAAGAGACCAGCTGGCCCAACGAGAGCAGAAAGGAGAAAACAACCTTACCATCAAATTTATCAAAGGCACTCCCAAAATAATAAGCACTACACCAAAAAACTTAACTCTATAGTTTCCTAGGTAAAAGTCACTAGGTAACTGTTTTACAATTAAAATTGTAATTATAATTATTTAAAATTATTTATAATGCAAGAACTAGTTAGTAATGATAATTATTAGGTTAGAGAACCTTTTTAGTTATATTCTTTATTATTTTTAATTTTTATTTTCTTAATTTTTATCCACTACAATACTTATATCATAATCTTAAACCATACCATTATATATTACTAACATCACTATCTAAATTCATACTGTTCTATATTAACATTGCATTAGCCTGTAAGTTCTCATGTAAGTGACAATTGTCTTAATGAGAATAAAGTTCTTTAAACCGAATAATTAATCGTGTTTCATTAAATAAAATCTTGAATTTTTGAGCGGTTGTAATTTTGAGGTTATTTTCACGCACCAAAAAGTTTGTATACCTATCACTGAAAATGGCTATAAACCTCCATTCACAAACGTCGTGATTGGCTGTTTAGGGGTTTTTCAAAGTAAATTAAAACAATTTTACTTTTTTGAGCAGTTGTAATTTTGAGGTTATTTTCACGCACCAAAAAGTTTGTATACCTATCACTGAAAATGGCTATAAACCCCCATTCACAAACGTCGTGATTGGCTGTTTAGGGGTTTTTCAAAGTAAATTAAAACAATTTTACTTTAGTCCCTAGAGATTAATAAGGAGCTTTAGTCCCGATATGCAGAGACTAAAGTAACATTTTAAGAGCATGAGAAGTGAAAATAATATTGTGTAGTGGCGGTACTAGCTGATCCGTTATTCTATCTGTATAAGTGCGGTTTCTGAGCGTTTTCCAAAAAGAAATCCAAAAGAAATCATCCTTCGCAGAATCGATAGCATTTTCAATGTGAAGAATAAAAAAAGTGTTCGATATTTGTATGGGAGTTTTAGTATCCACTACGTAACGTTCGTGCAAAAAAATATCATATACAAACGAGGCGTAATGGAACAGACATATTTAGGACACTTTTCTACAAATAAAAAATTAGATTTTGATTTCTGAGATTTTGACGCCCGAGAATCACTAATAAGGAACGTTAACCCCTCGTATGCTTAGTACACGGATCCGTGCGGGACTTTTGAACCTTCGTTAAAATATCATTAATTTTAATTTTATTAGCAAATTTTTGACATCTAGGCATCAGGCTTTGTTGTCCAGTTCTAGGTATAGGCGGCTTTGTTTGAGGTATGAGTGACATAGCAATAGGATTTTGACAACTTTAGGTAAAAATATCCACACGAATTTTATATTACTTTAAGATAGCAAGGTATTTGGGGGTAATAAGGCCTGGAGTAGGTATAACAAGGACCATCTGAAACATAATAGACTTAACCATCTTGGTTAATAAAATTATATTAAAAAATCCGACCAAGTGCGAGTCAGACTCGCGCACCGAGTATTCCGTACAACTAAATAATTTTTAACTTTTTTTCTGTATTTGTTGTTATAGTGGAAACAGAAATACATAATCTGTGAAAATTTCATAATACAGCCTGGTGACACGGACAGACAGGCGTACGGACGGACGAACAGTGGATTATTTTAGTAATAGGATCGCGTTTCTTACCTTTTGGGTACGGACCAATTAAAAGCCCAAAAAGAGAGGCCTTTGCCCAGCAGTGGGACAGTCTAACAGGCTAATAAAAAAATAAAATAAAAAAAAGCTAACACCAATCCAGGAAATAAATTATATCTTCCCAAGTAGTTCGTTGAATAGAGGCTAAAGTACTATGGGTGACTTTACAAACGGTCCGGTAGTTTTGAATTTTTAATATGTTGTCTAGGATGGTTATTCAGTGTTTAAAATGGGGGGAATTGTGCATTTTGCATGTTAAACACTCACTAACTATCCTAGACAACATATCAAAAATTCAAAACTACCGGACCGTTTGAAGGTCAAACTTCTTTATTACCTGGATTAAAGTGCACGCTCATAAGGCTGCGTTTCCACCAGATGTGTGCGATGATGCGTGGCGAGGGATGTGTTTTTGTTAACCAATAGAATCACCTGCGCTGAGCGAGAATAATAAGTAAATTAAGTTATTTCATTGGTTAACAAAAACATATCCCTCGCTAAGCATTCTAACACATCTCTGCTAGAAACGCAGCCTAAGAAGCCTTAAAAAATTGCAGTTAATAAGGCCTATTTGCAACGCCCAATAAAACCAATACCGTTATAAGGGACGATTTTAATTAAAATTGAAAACCGATTACTTGCCACATCTCCTATGTAAAACATTACCCCTTGTGAGGATAAGAACTCGTAGAGAAACACCAAGTTTTTTTCATGTCATAAGGAGCAAACTAGCAAACGGATCGCCTGATGGAAAACGATTACCGTCGTAGACACCTGCAAAACCAGAGGAGTCACGAGTGCGTTGCCGGCCTTTCAGATGGAAGTAGGTACGCTCTTGTCTTGAAGGTTGAAGGTCGTATCGGTTCGGAAATACCGCAAGCGACGGTTCATCCAAAAGGCGGATAATAGTGCTAAAAAAGTGTCTCTTTTCTTTCTTATCCGCACTAGTGTACATTATTTGAGATAAGTTTTATACATTTAAAAAAGCAGATTATTATTCATATAAAAGGTTAAAATATAAAAATTAAAATATACCATGAGGTGCAGAATTGCATGACTTATTTATGAATGAGTTCATTCTATAGTAGGTACATTGCCATTTTGAAATACGACGAACATTCAAAAAATGTTTTTTGCACATACGCACGTAGAGAGCACATGTACAAGTAAACACCCGCCACTGTTAATAATTTCTTATTTATTTAGATGTTTATTTGTACAGATCTGCTAAAAATTTCTAGTTTATTCTGTCCTTATTCCGTTTAATTTTTTTTTCATATTATGACAAATATATTGATAATTTTAACAACCAATTTTTTGAAGTGAATAATACTTTTTCCCGAGTTCTAGGTAACATAGTTATTTCATACTTTCATTGCGTGCAGTCGAAAATAAGTTGAACAATCTAATTTTCCGCGTGAATTTTGTCAATTTCGCCGCGCCGATCCCCGCACCCCGCGCAAATGCACCGAACATAGCTATTCTTTTCTATCTGTTGCAACCGCGCATCACAGTAGAAGCGTCATCTTTTTTTTAAAGACATCTTGAACTGCGTCAGGGCTGGTTAGCCCTCACTACCAGTAGTCGGACTTTGTGTGGGAGTATAACCCGAATGGGATTTTCTCCGCGCCATACGAGTCATTTGGGGAGGACGACGCGGGCGCACTGGGTGCATGGACTGCGTAGTGAATAGACTGAACCCAGTCAGGGCACAGATTATATACAAGTTACTACGTAACAGATACACCACTTGTTTGGACGGCAGGCGTTGCCACCGCTATCGATGCCCCCTCCCGCGGGTGACGCAACGTCATTGGAATGTGCGCTAGGGTTGCCTCCGTTATGTAAACGCTAGCTTTTTCTCGTGCCTTCGCTCGTTTGGTCAACCAGTCTAGTCAGCAGATGCGTGGCGTCCATACAACCCGATTCCCACTGGGTTGCCCACTTCAGGACGATTGAACACCATTCTCTATTGCTTCCGCACGCCGCTCTCCGTTTTCCGCACGCCGCTCTCCGCACGCTGCTTAACGCTCTCCGCACGCCACTCTCCGCCCTCCGCACGCCGCACTCCGCTCTCCGCACGCCGCTTTCCGCTATCCGCACGCCGCTCTCCACACGCCGCTCTCCGCACGCCGCTCGCTGTACGCCGCTCTCCGCACGCTGCACTCCGCTCCGCACGCCGCTCTCCGCAAGCCGCTCTCCATTTTCCACACGCCGCTCTCCACTCTCCGCACGCTGCTCTACGCTCTCCGCACGCCACTCTCCGCACGCCGCTCTCCGCTCTCCACACGCCGCTCTCCGCACGCCGCTCGCTGTACGCCGCTCTCCGCTCTCCGCACGCTGCACTCCGCTCCGCACGCCGCTCTCCGCAAGCCGCTCTCCATTTTCCACACGCCGCTCTCCACTCTCCGCACGCCACTCTCCGCACGCCGCTCTCCGCTTTCCGCACGCCGCTCTCCGCTCTCCGCACGCCAAGATGTTCTAGGCAGGGACTTAGACTTACAAAAAATCTTATCTTATTTTTCCTAATATTAATCGAGAGAAAGTTAATCGAATTAATTAATCGATTATAAATTTAATCGACAATTAACTTAATCGAGATTAAATCAATCGGAACTCGTACGATTAGATTAACTAATCGTCAATTTAAATCGTTAATCGAGATTAAAAAAGTTAATCTTAATCGTTAATCGATTAACTTTTGCCCATCTCTGCTGGGAGCGCGGAAATCATGTTTTCGGTTTAATTATTAAAATAATACAGATTTTGAAAATGTAAGACGTATACATTATAGATAACATCTCGTTATGTTATTATTAAAAAAAACTGATAACTTTCCCTGCAGTAGTTATTTATGACATACTTACTAAGGGTTTATGTTGCTTTTTTGAGGTAACTAAAAAAAAACTATCGAGGAAACTACAAGTAATCGTGTTTCTAAAACATAACGTAGGTATTATAGAGTGAATCTTTAAATATTTTACTTATTGATTGTATAACTAAACCTTCAGTAATAACACAGCATGGCATCAAACCAACACAATTATTTCGAAAAAAAGCTAGGCGCCCCCATAAAGAATTTTAGAGAAATACCCAGACTTTAATAGTTACGCGTCAATAGTGCCCCAGTAAACGTTAATTCTTAAACAAAATCTTTTATTCCGGACAGTTTAATGTGTTCTGGAACAAACGAAATCATTTTCAATCGTCTTTGTTGCCACAAAAACAAAATGCCCGACTTTTATTTTTCGACATCGTACAGCACAGGTTGCGCGGGAAACGTTAGCTATGCGTGGGCGCCGTCCGCTCGCCGCGAGGCGTGGCAGCCCACTGACGTTTTGTCACGCCGGGTAGCCACTTAGAGATCGGAATGTTTCGCGCGGTCGAAACGCGTGGGGATAGCCTGGTCAGGGCAGTGCCCCCCATCTGTACCGTGGGAACCCAGAACGATACCTACACCTCGCCTGTCGTGGCCGACACGCTTAGCCAATCGGTTGCCACACGCGCTCACGGCCGGACGCCGCCGATCGCGCTATAAAATCACCAAAAAAATGGCTTCGTCGCGAATGAGACCAACGCGCTGCAGTGTTGCGGGGTGTAAAAACATAAAAGCAACAGACATTTATCCTTTTTTTCTTTGCCGACAGACGATGAAATGTTACTAAAAATTCTTAGAACTTAATAAGCACCTACCTAGAAACTCATTGCATACACTGTTATAATAGATACATGTAATGTTGAATAAATAAACCTACCTACTTAATATACTTAAATTCATAGAAAACATCCACTACCTATATCAACAAGTGACAATAATTTACTCACTAAGATTTACCAAATCAGTTCAGTGTGGCGGGAGAGTGCATTGCACGGCCTAAAAAGGGCGTAAACGTCGGCGTTGTTCTTGACACTTAAGACCTTTTGCAAGGAATGCATTCGCAAAGATAAAACGCGTGATCAGACTATTATAAAACAACTTGTACCTAGTGACTGTTTCGAAGCTTGTAATGCTAGTATTATACAATATGTAACACATTATAATATAGGCACCTACCAAACTTTATTTAGTAAGTACCTACTGTCATCGGGATATATTTAGGTTACTTAGGTAGGTACCTACACAGAGAGTTGTATTTGTTTCAGGTTTCTGGTATGTTCAGATAGAATAGGTAGGTATGATTCCGATATACCTACTCGGAAATTTAAACGATTTTGATGGTGTGCCGCAGCGCATGTGAATACCTATTTCTAGTAGGTACCTAATGATAATTAAATTTGACTAATAAATTTAAATAAATCGATCGTATTTAAATTGATTTTGACTTTTTATAAAATCGTTTCTAAGCGGTGTCAACCCTAGCCTCGTTTTGCCGGCACGTGCGGCCAACGACCCGCGCGTTCAAGGTCGCTCCATTGTTAAATTGAGTAGGCATGAAAAGCAGTAGGTATTTGCCTTTTTATTCAGACATGGGTATCTGTTCGAAGAACTATTATATTAATCTGTGGTCAGGGGTCGATTGCAAAAAAAAAATTACATAGTAATGGGCTTTAATTAAAACAAAACTTAATTGATTCCTTTGTGAGACGAAAGCTACCCAAACATTTTGTATGACTAACTTTCGTCACACAAACATAAGAAACAACTTAATTATAA
Organism: Apotomis capreana; assembly: GCA_947623375.1. Lineage (NCBI taxonomy): Eukaryota > Metazoa > Arthropoda > Insecta > Lepidoptera > Tortricidae > Apotomis > Apotomis capreana. The sequence goes on from OX392521.1 coordinate 12,361,198, forward strand.
AATTATATACTAAACATGTATCTAGATACAATACATGTTTAGTGTACTCCTCAACAGTTCTCACCAAGACATATACATTCTTATATTTAACGTAATTTGGAAGTATACCAGTGCATAAACGTGAAATCAATTCAAAATGTATATCCTATTGAATAGGATATACATTTGAATAGGACCTATTCTACTACAAAATGGACAATTTCAAAAATATGTAAAAAAAAATATAGGTACCACCTCTAAAACCTATGAAATTATTCTAACAAAAACTGCATTTTAAGAACATGTTTTCCCATACGCTCAGTTGCTCATGCTCGCAATGTGACGTGACAACGGCGAGATGTTTCCAAAGAGCGCTTTTACGTTTAGTAGACGCGTCTCACATTGACTCCCTACCCTTACCATGAGATCGAGATGAGACCGTACTCGCAAGCGACAGCGTAAAGGATTTGTATGGAGAATAGTACTCAAAGACTTCCCAAATAGCCAGCACAGACCAGTCATCCTAGACGTGGGTCTAAAGATACCTCTCGCTAGGTCCATGCCGCTGCCCCGATGGAACTTTCAACGTGCGAACAGGACAGGTTTCACTGCTAACGTAGACGCTGCAATTCGTTTTATTCCACCTAAAGCGGAGAACTATGATCGATTCGCTGGGCTTCTGATCTCTTCCGCAAAGCGTCACATATGCAGAGGTTTCAGGAAGGAGTATATCCCGGGTTGGAATGAAGCAAGCGAAACTCTCTACAGGGAGTACCAGAAAACGGGGGACTGCTCTATCGGAACCGAACTCTTACTCTCGCTGGACACTAACCGGACCAACAAATGGAAAAACACAGTAGAACCGATGGACTTCAAGCGCTCAAGTCGTAAAGCGTGGAGTGTGTTAAATAAACTCACGGGGAAAATAACAACCCCACGCCCGACCTCTGCAATACACCCGAATGAAATCGCTAACAGGTTGGTTTCCATCTCGAGATCGAAGGGTGACAAACTGGAGACCAAAATAGTGAAGAAGAAAATGCAGGCACTAAAGTCTAATCTTACAGAAGATCCGGAACTGGCAAGACCCTTTACGGCTGATGAAGTTCGCCTCGCTCTCAAACGCCTACAGCTTGGAAAAGCCGCCGGCACAGACGGGATTTACAATGAGTTCTTGATCAAACTGGGACCTAACGCTACCAAATGGCTGTCTCTCTTCTTCTCAGATGTTCTCGCATCTAACAGACTTCCCAAGCTGTTCAAGGAATCGAAGGTGATTGCCCTGCTAAAGCCGGGAAAAAGCGATAACGACCCTTGCAATTATCGCCCTATTGCACTGCTGAGTAACTGCTACAAACTACTGGAGAGACTAATATACCAACGAATAGAGCCTCTTATTGACCGCGTAGTCCCGGTGGAACAGGCGGGTTTTCGAGCCGGACGAAGCTGCACTGAACAGGTCCTGTCTCTGACCACTCACATAGAAAATGGCTTCCAGAACGGGCTTAAATCGGGGGCCGTGTTTGTAGACCTAACTGCAGCCTACGACACTGTGTGGAGAGAAGGTTTACTATTCAAGCTGTTGTCAGTAGTTCCCAGCTTGCCCCTCGTGAAACTGGTCTCAAGTATGCTTACCCAGCGACGTTTTAACGTGCATTTGGGTGCCAGGGTGAGCGATTCCAGAGTGCTTAACAATGGCCTGCCTCAGGGCTCAGTACTGGCTCCCATACTGTTTAATCTGTATATTCACGATCTACCAAGCACCAACTCGAGAAAGTTTGTCTACGCCGACGATATATGTCTTATAACACAGGCCAGGAACTTCGAGACACTTGAACCAATTCTATCTGGCGATATGGAGACACTAGCCAAGTACTTTAGAGCTTGGCGTTTAACACCTAGTACTAGCAAAACCGAATCGGGCTGCTTCCACCTAAATAACCAACTAGCCACATGTGAGCTCAGAGTACACTTAAACGGTTCAATACTTAGCCACAACCCTACGCCAAAGTATCTCGGGGTCACCTTGGACCGCTCCCTGACATTCAAACAACACTTGACTGGCACTGCGCGCAAACTTAATACGCGAAACAATATTGTCCAGAAATTGAGCGGAACATCTTGGGGAGCTAGTGCTGAGGTGCTGCGTACTTCAGCGTTATCTTTGGTGTACTCAACGGCGGAGTTTTGTGCACCGGTGTGGTTGGGAAGCGCTCACACGTCTAAAGTAGACGTTGAGCTAAACAAGGCCATGCGACTCATCTCCGGCACACTTCGATCCACCCCGTGCCACTGGCTTCCAGTTCTCTGTTAAATTCCCCCGCCTGACATGAGAAGGAAAGGAGCTCTGTCAAGAGAAGTTAAAAACATCCGAAATGACCCAAATCTCCCCATCCATTCGGAATTTTTGAACCCAGCCAAACACCGCCTAAAATCTAGAAACGCACCCTACAGTATTGTTAAAAGTTGGCCCGAAGGCGATTTCAACGTCAGGCAGGAATGGTTGCAGTCTTGGAGTTCCTTGATGACAGGCAAGCTGGGCTCAGCGATAGCCCCCGGTGACAAAATTTACGGAGTCGAACTCCCAAGACGTGATTGGTGCACACTTAACAGACTCCGGACTGGCCACGGCCGCTGTGCCCAATACAGGCATCGCTGTGGTTGGGCTGCCTCTCCCGCCTGCGACTGCGGTGCCGAAGTGCAATCCATTCAGCACATTATCGAAGAGTGTCCTCTAACTCGCTACACTGGAGGCTCCGCCGAAGACCTGATCAACCTCAAAGACGATGCCATCAATTGGCTAATGAGTCTCAAACTTAATATATAAGCTAAGCTGTATTCGACCTACAACCCTGCCATACGAATAAATAAATAAATAAATAAAAGCGGTTGCTTTATAGAACTACATTTGTGGCGTTATCTGGGGAAAGGGACCTTATTGTCGGTTCTAGTTGCCGAGATAATCACGTTTAAAGTAAAATGTCGAAAAAAATCAATTTTTCTTTTTTTACTCTATATTAATAAGCAGGGTCTAAAATTTAATCTGACAAAGACACAAGTTTTTAAATCAATTTTTTAAGACTTAGAACAGCCCTTAAAGTTTAGTGAAAAAGGGACCTTATTGTCGGTGCCCCTCTTGTAGGTATGCTTTCTGTGAGCTCGGTATCGGTTTGAGAGACGTGTCGGTACTTGTCAGCGCGTCAAAGGATAATTATTGATCATTAGGAGTATCCTTGCTCATCGCTCACACTCCCACTTATTGGAAGTGTACCCCTACACCCTTATCCGTACTATGTAAGGACAATTAGGCTACTTCTGTCGCGGCCCGTTACTACGGGCCGGTCTTTCTGGTGACGCGTGGTTGCGACGGCTGTTTCTTAGTTGGTTGGGCCTTCGTGATGTTCCATGACTCCTCGAGGCCCAGGTGGAGCTTTATCTCCTCTTCTTATTTCCCACTGTTGGTAGTGGTGGTGGTGTCGTTGCATCTGCAGCTCGTAGCAGCTCGTGGCGGGATTCATCAGCTTTCCGGAACATTGTGCTGGCCAGTCTGCTGATCTAGGCGTCTAAGGGTTTCCATTTCAGTGCCCTCCTTATATGGTTATTCCGCACGAAGCGTGGGCAACCTGTAATGTGTCTCAGTGCCAGGTTTTCTTGGGCTCTCATTTTGTTTCGGTTTGTGGTATAGCCACTAGGGCGTACCACGCCGGCGCCGCGTATGTGAGCCTGGACCTCACATAGGTTTTGTAGATCCCCAGCTTCGTGCGGATCGGCAGGTTGCTCCTTAGGACTGGTCTCAGCGTAGTTCACGCTGGTCTGGTTCTTGAAACCACTTCCGCCACGTGCTGCTTCATGGTGAGGCCCCGGTCTATGGTGACACCCAGGTACCTCACCGTGTGCTTCCATTCCACGTCTTGACCAAACATGCGGAGTGGAGGTGAAGTCTGTTTTCTTCCGGTCATGAAGGCCTGAGTCTTGGTGACGTTGATATTAAGCCTCCAGTCCTCAAGCCATCTTGGTAGGGCGTCTAACTGGGTCTGCATCTTCCTGGCGGCTTCCTGTGGGGCTGACGGATGCGGTGTAAAAGGCCGCGTCATCCGCGAACAGCCACAGCTTGACGTCGTCTCCTACCACTGGGATGTCATCGGTGAAGGTTGCGTAGCATGCTGGTGAAAGGCAGCTTCCCTGAGGGACTCCTGCTAGGATTTGGCGCTCCGAGGACAGTGCCTATTCCACTGCCACTTGGAACTTGCATCCGCTCAGGAAGGACTTAATCACCGTTAAGATGCTGCGTGGGGCCGTGGTGTTCAACAGTTTGTACAGCAGCCCCTCGTGCCATACCCAGTCGAACGCTTTTTTCATGTCGAGCATGACAGCCACAACATGCTCCTTCTTGTTGCTTGCATTGGCCATAAAGTGAAGCACGCGAGTGAGCTGTAGCGTTGCCTGAATCCGAACTGTTCCGAACGGGGCTCGACGTGGGGGAGAAGTTTCCCCTACAGGAGCCTCTCGAACACCTTGGAGAGGGTGCTGAGCAGAGTTATTGGCCTACAGCTCTCCGGTCTTCGGCAGTCTTTGCCAGGTTTGGGCTCCCAGTCTTCCAAGTTTGGGGAAAGTGACCCGAGCGCATGATCCCGTTGAACAGGCGCGTCACTGCCACAATGGGGATCGAATCGGCGCCCGGGGCTTTCTTGGGGTCGCAACGTTGGAGGGCTCGCTGCATATGGCTGGGGGAGAAGAAGACCGCGTCTTCCTCTGCTCTTGCTGGTGCCTCCGAAGTAAATCTCCAGGTGTTCTGTGATGCTCTGCTGATGTTCTGCATTGTGCATCGGGTTGGGCCTAAATTGTCCCTCCAGGTACTCGGCGAAGACCTCTGCGCGACCCTCAGCCTTGTAGCGTGGAGTTGTCTACGGGGTCGTAGAGTGGTCTTATTGCCTCAGGTTTTGTCGCTAGCTGTCTGCAGATACGGCGAATGAAGGGGACATCACCCTCTTCAGACGGTAGGTGGCTCTCCCAACTCTCGGCCTTGTGTTCTGTGAGCGCCTTCTTGGTTTTTATGATCATGGCGTTGAGCTCTGCCTTGATCGTCGGGCATCTTGTAGCCTGCCATTTTCTGTGCAGGCGGCGCTGCTCCTCGATCATGCTCCTAATCTCCTCGCCGGGAGGGGCGTGTGCCTCTCTGTGGCGGGGATGGTGTGGGAGGCTGTTGATAGCGCCGCCTGTAGTCCAGTTGTGACCAGGTCTGCCGCTTTTTCCACTTCGTCAGCTGTGGAGACCGGAGTAGTGTGGCACGTGGTGGTCTCTTCTAGTTGTTGTGTGAATGTCTCCCGGCTGACTCGGTGTTTGGGTCTCCTAATTCCCATCAATGGATCCATTTCGATACACATGAAGGCTGTCCTGTGATCGGATGGTAAGTCCGGCAATGCCTCATGTGTAAATCTGGCGTCAATTTGGCTGGCGACGCAGCAAAATACAAATTAAAAGTATTTTTCAAGACTTATTCTTAACTATGTCACTAAACATTTTACGTCCGACACTAAGGTCCCTTTTCAAATACGTTAATCATTTAGTGTTTGCCGAACCAAAATTATAGGTTTTTGGTAAGAGTTTAATACTAAAGTGCTCTAAAAATTAAGACTATTAAAATTAAACATAAATTTATAGTCGATATCAGATGATATCACTAAATATTTTACCACCGACGATAAGGTCCCTTTTAGAAAATATAAAGTGATTGTACCAACTTTTTACTAAACTTTATCTTGAATTTTGAGACTTAAAAACTACTTTTTTAATATTTGTTCTGTTAATTTGATCTCATTTGGCTATGTTTTAGCGTAGTAGATGTATATGTTTGTTGATTTTGACTGTTTAATTAGATTTATAAACACAAAGCTATTTTTGTTAAAATAATTATTTTTTTATAATAAACAACGTTGATTCAAATTGAAGTAGCTCTTATTGAGTGTCTAATTACATATAGTATTTATTCCTTCTATAATATCTAACGAAATTCACTATAAATACGAATTTAAGTAAAAAATCCATCATCATTATGCACTTTGGCAAGGTAAACTATACGAAAACAGATATACAATTACAAAATTGTACTTGAAACCTGAAAGCCCATACAATCTACTCCTCAAATAGCATGTTATCTATGTAACTTCCAACAATAACATACTTTAATGGGGTGTAGAAGTTTGAATTCAATTTTCTCATAATCACCTTTTCTGACTTTTGAGTTTCAATTATTTTTAAAAAAATATCTATTGAACCTACATGCATGTTTTTACATGGTTCGATAGCTCAATGTATGTAGATTATGGGGATATACATAACTCAATACCGACAGTAAGGTCCCTTTACCCAGATAACGCCACATTTATCCAAAATCGTTTCCGGAGTAGCTAGCGAGTACGGTCACTGAAAACTCATGGCAAGGCTCCAGATTTCAGAAGTTCATGATCTGATCAGCGCCCAATCAATACGGCTTTCGCCACGGACGAACTCACTTCTGCACTGGTTTTCTAGTTTCCCATGCATGCTATAGAATTTTGTGGCAATTGCTCGCCAGCTTTTAACCAATAAATATATAAATATCAGACAACCTAACACAAATCGATCTAGTCCCAAATTAAGCTCAAGAAGGCTTGTGTTATGGGTACTAGACGACGATATACATACTTATATAGATAAATATATACTTCAATACATAGAACAACCATGACCCAAGGACAAATATTCGAATTCAGCACACAAATACTTGCCCTGGCCGGGTATTCGAACCCAGGACCGCCGGCTCAGTATGCAGGTCTCTACAAACTGAGTCAAAGCCAACCGCGTCGTCACCAATAGAAGCAGAAAAGCTGCTCCAAAAACATGGCTATAGATGCTGGCGTGATACAAGGCTCCGTGCAACGCTGTTTATGATTAGTTTCAATTATATGTATTCTATTGCTGGCATTCATTGCTATGCGGGCAACAGCACTGGAGATGCATTCTACAAGTACACGGGCCGTGCTAACATCCTTCGTTCCATCGCATCGCAACCTCCGTGTAACACGGAGCTACGTATCTTAATTACACGGAGCCTTATTACACGTGGCGAACGGTCCGGATTGCCGTGTTACCCGGCAACGGACATAAGGCTACGGGTACTCGAAACACGGACACAATCGCGAGCCCTAGTTCTAATGTCTGTATAATGCGATGTGTTCTGAGGAATTGACATTGAAGATAAATCGCATCATAGCATGGAAAACAGATAGCTTTGAAGTCACGATAGGAGCTATGAAACGGGCGGCAAGATAGCTTGTCTTCCGATTCTCTAAAGTCAACAGAGGAGTCGTTCCCAGTTTTTTTAAGTATCACGATAATAATGCTGGAAGAAACGATGACTCGAAAACAGCTTATAAACATGACTCAGAAGGGAGATTGGGCTGTAGTTCTTCAAAAGGATCTTATCGCTCTTCTTAAAGAACAGTACCACCACGCTTCTGTGCTATGCCTGTGGCGTTTTGCCCTCGAGTATGACTGAGTTAAATAGCTTTTGCAGGGCGTTTAAGACCGGTTTGCCACTTGCTTTTAGAAGCTCTGACTAATACTCCGTCATCACCCACCACAAATCGCCAATTGGTTATATTATTTTTGAGTTGTTTGAAAGGGTTTACTAATGTTTCGCAGAAAATTATTTTACACAACGTTATGTTTCGCATACATAATACTCATTTCGCATAATTGTTATTCTAGGGACACCACTGACTTCTCTGAAAAGTTATAAAATAAACCTAACCTAACCTACCCTAGTCTAGTAGGAATTAGGATACACCAAAACATTTTTAAATATATTTTCCGTTTCAGCTAAAGAAAACTTCTGCCAAATGAGCATTTTTCTGCCAGATGAGGGTAACCTGTTTGGCAGCCATACTAATTTCGTACAGGTTAACATCCGGGATTTCTTCTGTGTAATGTCGGGTCAACCTAGCTCTTGGATATTTGGCGAGGTTCATGACAGGTGTCTGAGTTTTCGTGTATAACTCCGTAGAACGTCTCGACCTAACCAGGAGCTCAGGCCTAGACGACTTTCCACCATCCCGTCTTCAGCTTTGTCAGCTGGCTGTCCCATACATAAATCTCGTGCGAACACTTTGGAGCCTTTGTTCCGCTCAATTTGTATTGAATTGGCGCAGGTTGCGTATCAAAGACTTTGAGATCTATTTGTTTATACTTCGGTAATGAGAAACGTCATCAGAGGAATGCAGAACCATGCCGCGCTTCTTTCATGAGCTCGAGAGTGTAACCGCAGATCTTTTTGGTTCTTTTTGAACGGTGGGTCTTGAAGAACTTAGATCCCAGCGTTAGGACAGTTTCCACAACTGTCGTTAAATTCGTCCACGTCTGCGCAACAAGCACCCAGGCATTCGATGCGACTCTGCAATTCTAGTTGATAGTGTTCGGGGCTTTGGATTTGTATTGGTGTTGGCCGGAGCATAGACTTCATAAGCCGATAAATGTCCACACTGAACATTAAGGTTTAATGTGCCTCTTACCGTCCGATGGTCGCTTCCGATTTTAACGGCTTTGATCACAGACATCATTGAAACACTTCCCTCTTAGTCGACATTATGAAACTCGTTTTTCGTGGCACCGTCGGGACTAATCCAGGTCCACTTGCGGTGAGGACGCTTCTTGAAGAAGGAGTTCATCATAATTATAGTATTTCCTTTTCCATGGAGTCCGCAAACGTTTGACCCCGTGGGGTCCGATTTTCAAACCCAAATGAACCCACTTTCAGCTCAACATCGCTTGCGTATGGGTGCGTGTCGCTGAATTCGGAGCGGAGCTGAGACGTGCGGAATCGAACAATCACAAATAGTCTAAGATCCGAAGCTAAATCGATCTTCACCGAGCTGATAATAGAATGAAACATATGTTATATTGAATTTAGTATATTAGAAAATATATTAAAAATGGGTTTACTAAAAATGTCCTCGACAGGCTATTTTTTTAAAGATTTTATTATTTAAAAATTTCAATTTTAATGAGAGTGGGAATGTGTGACAGAGAGATCTGAGGTAAGTATACAGTGTAAGAATAAAGGACCCAACATCGCTGTCGCACGTGATGGGACCTCGAATATACATTAAGGAAGTGCGCAATTGCGCATGCTCGGTATGTAAACTATGGAGGGTAGAAGCTTCTTAAAAAATAATAGACAACCCAACGGCTGCAAATTCTATACGTTTTATACTTCAACTCAGGATAAAATTTTACTATCTCGATGTTGCAACATTTAATTAAAAAAAAAGTTATTCTAATATCAGCTCGGTGAAGGTCGATGAAGGTTCGGATCTCCTACTAAAAAGTTAAGCGAAGCTGAGACACAGATTTCAACTTAGGTGATTGGTCTATTCCGCTGCGCCTCGCTTCAATGGAGGCGCACCCTTAAAGGCGCCGGTGACAACGGTGTACATATAGAATCCTGCGCCAGATCAGACGACGCAACAACGGAGCCACGCTGTTACGTCGCCTAAATCAAACTAGATTTAAGTTTTTAGTGTTCCGTACCCAAAGGGTAAAAACGGGACCCTATTACTGAGACTTCGCTGTCCGTCCGTCCGTCCGTCTGTCACCAGGTTGTATCTCAAGAACGGTGATAGCTAGACAGTTGAAATTTTCACAGATTATGTATTTCTATTGCCGCTATGACAACAAATACTAAAAATAAAATAAATATTTAAGGGGGGCTCCCATACAACAAACTTGTTAAAGATTATGGTACGTCCCTTCATGCGCGAGTCGGACTCGCACTGGCCCAATTTTTTTTTAATGTATAATTTTGTAGCTCACCTGGCCTGCGTTAATTACTGTAATGCTGTGTAACTAATTTGAATAAATAAATAAATGTAGTGAATAATAGTTTTCCATCGTATTTCGTCGGTAAAATTCGTTTTAGCGTGTTTTCTTTTCTCTGTCAACTTCGGTGAAAAAGTTGATGGAAATATTAACCCGAGCTTACCCGACAAAATACGATGGAAAACTATTATTCGCTACATCTGTAGTGGGTTTTGGAGGTATGTATATTGCTTTAGGGATCAACGTGACGCGCCTTGGGGATTCCCCTTACATGAAACTTTCAGTTGGGATTATGCAAAGTGGAGTGAACTCGAGTGTCATTGGTTTTGTAAGTTAAATATTAACTAATTAAAAATAATAATTTTGACGACGCGGTTGGCGCAGTGTGTAGTGCCTGCCTACTGAGCCGGCGGACATGGGTTCGAATCCCGGCCAGGACAAATATTTGTGCGATGAACTCGTCGGTCATGGACGGTATCTATATTTATATATTACGTATATCGCGTGTCCAAATTTAAATACCTGGGTCACTGGGTGACGGATGATCAGTCTGACGTGGCTGACATTGAGAGGGAGCGCAGGGCCCTTGCAGTAAGAGCTAATATGCTGGCTCGCAGGTTTTCACGCTGTAGTAAGGAAGTCAAATTGACGCTGTTTAAGGCATATTGCCAAACCTTCTACACGTGTAGCCTGTGGGTCAGCTATACCAAGGGTTCTGCAAACGCACTGAGTGTGCAATACAATAACGCGTTTAGGTTGCTGTTGGGGCTGCGCGTTACTGCAGCGCATCGGGAATGTTCGCCGAGGCGCGCGTTGATGGCTTTCATGCTATTTTACGCAAGCGAGTAGCCTCAATGATGCGACGTTTGCGCGGCAGTGCCAACAGCATTCTAAAGGTTGTGGCTGGCAGGCTGGACTGTCCCATACAGGCACATTGGGTGCAACTCCATGTGCATGGGACGACTGACTTGTGAGCCACGCTCCCACTCTGTGTTGTGTCTTTGGCTTGTTGTACTTTATTTTTAATTTTTGTTTTTGTATTTTTGTATTTTTGTTTTTTTATAAATTGCTTTGTCTAACACTAGGGGTAAGTTCTATGTTACTAACACATTATATGGAGCCAAGCTCTGAAATAAATGATTTTTATTTTTATTTTTTATTTATTATTATATCGTCGTCTAGGACCAATAGTACAAGCTTTGCTTAGTTTGGATGTAATGTCGATTTATGTATGTGTCCCTTAGGTAATATTTATTTATTTTTTGATACGATTTGGGTGAAAATCAGAAGCGTTTAAACGGCCATCTCAGGTCAGGGGCCAGACCACGCAACCCGATTAGTCTATAAATTGCAGTAGTAGTATGTACCAATTATTATGTACCTACTAGCTGTGCCGCGCGGTGCATTCAGTCCACCAGAATCCCCTAGCCTGATCCCCCAGGGGATTATGATGAACGTCAAAGTTCATTAGAATCCCCTGATTAGACATGTGCGCCGCCGCGGCGCGGCGCCGCCGCCGCCGTTTTTGACACGCCGCCGCCGCCGATGAATGATCGGCGTGAAATCGGCGTGACCTTCAGTAATTTGTATTTATGCGGATTTAAATAATGTAACCTGTCCTGTACTTTATAAATAGATGATATGATATTTATTTTCTGTACGAGTAGGGCTGCCGGTTTTTCCCAGAATAGTTCTAGTTTGAAGGCCATCTGGAGGACGTCCGGGGGGGTTTTCAATAAGTGTTCGGGACACTTTTTATGTGAATAGAAAATAAAGCGTGTTTTTTTTTAATAATTTAAGAAAAAAAAGCGATTTACGCCAAATGTCCGATGTTACGGGTTTTTGTGTATGTACGATTAAAAATCTCGGTAGGTAATTGTAAAATGGAGTTGCATTGCCCCTCAAAATCGTGGTGTTCATGTTTTTTTTAATACTTGTTATCTGTAAAAGTCGGAAAACAATAAGGGTTATTTTTATTGTGGCACTGTTGTGCTGCATGCCCACATCCTTACCCCCACCGCTCACTCAGGTCAGGTGTAATCCCTTAAACACTAGAAAAAATATTATTAAGCGGGGTAACTCATTAGTCAGTTTGTGTTGCGTGTGCGCGGTAGATTACAGTTTTAGTTTCTGGTGTATGTGACGTTTATTTTAAATTCATTATGAGCGAGGAACAAAGTGAAGACGGATCATCAGACATTCATAAATTAAAAGTAAAATGTTTAAAAATAAACCATTTGCATTGTAAAGCCAAACCAAGCTACTGCTGGAAGCATTTCGGGAATCTTATGGTAGAACAAGATGGGAAGAGACGGAGTGTGTCTCCTAAGCAGGTGTTTTGCATACCCTGTTTGGCAAATGCACAAAAAGAAGACCCGGACAGCTATTTTGGACGGTAAGTAAAGTACAAAAGTAGATTACCATGTGGTATTTATTTTACCTCTATTAAAACTCTGTTTATTACACATAGTATTAGAATTAATAGGTCTATGTGCAACTAACTCAGTTTAGTAAGAAATTATAACACTAACATGGTATTAACTATGAAATCATTACTGCATTTATTACCACGCTTGGTTAAATAATAACTCATTGGACAATCTCATTTTAGCAGAAAGACGCAATTTAATAAAGTTTTTCAGAAGTTAAGAAAAACAAAAACTTATTTCTGACGTTTTCAACCAAAAGAATAACGTCCACTTTGTCATTTATTACTAGAGTCCATCTTTATACAAATAATAATAAAAAAAATCCTGACAGTGCGTCCTTATCAACAAAGTGAACCCTTTTGCATAAAATCGTCCCATTTTATGGTATTTATTATTATAATAACTTTACGATTTTACCAAAAATACTTCGATTTAAACTAATTGTTGATTATATACAAATTGTTGATATAACGTAAACTGTGATTTGATTATAGTCAGACCACGCTAACTCTGCACAGCAAATGAACTGTCAAACCATACAAACTGACTCACTTTGTATGGTTTGAGTTAGCGTGGTCTGACACTATTTTAGAAAAAAAAATGTTATATATTTTGATGTGATGTTTCACGTGTAATTTAATATTTAGAACGTTGATATTTAAGGGAATATTTAATTTTGTTACTTAGAAGTTATTGATCTTACATACAACATTATTATTCTGACTTTGATTTGATTTTTAAAATGTTTTTATACCACGTATTTAACTGATTTTCTCTCAAATCCAATAAAACATACCCATCAATATGTTTTTTCATTCACCTAACCCTGACGCCGATTTCACGCCGATTTCACGCCGCCGCCGCCGATTTTTTGACAGACGCCGCCGCCGAGCATTCTGCGACCGGCGCACATGTCTACCCCTGATGTCAGATTCATAATTTTAAGCCTCATATATACTAAAGTAGTTATTACGTATGACATTGATTTTTATTTTTCAGATACTCATCCCTTGTATTAAAATAAGTAAAAAAACCGGTCAAGTGCGAGTCGGACTCGCGCACAGAGGGTTCCGTACAAACACTTGCCATCCTTAAGTGGTTAAGTTAAGTTTGTACCTGGTATGTATAGCGCTCGATACAAATGAGGTGCGGTGTTACCCGGGATAATTTGTTAATCTAGAGTGTCAGCTACCTTCATACTAAAATTTATCAATATTGGTCCAGCTTTGAGCATGAAGTAACAAACAAACCCAAACTTTCGCCTTTATAATATTAGTGTGATGTACCAGGTCGGAAATTATACAGTCGCGGCAAAAAATCAATCGTATCTAGATACCACCGGACGGATCGGAAATTCAGGTGATTATTTACCTAAACTTGACAAAATCCTATTGCTATCTCACTCATACCTCAAACAAAGCCGCCTAAACCTACAACTGAACAACAAAGCCGCCGCCAAAGTTTAGGTATAAAAGAATCCGATTATATGATGCCTCAATCTGTATATGATACAAATGATAAATAAGAAGCCAAAATTTAATGCGATTCACTGCAGTACAAGTGGGACTCGAACCCACGACCTCTGTTTAACCGGAACAGTGCTCTTCCAACTGAGCTACATGAAATAATGCCTTCTCACTCAGCTTTTTGTAAAAACGGGTCATATCTATCATATCTCTGTATTTTGTATGAAAAATGCGACTTTTACAATCGCAGAAACTTAAGGACAAAATATTAACCTGCGATATTGAAATAACATGTCTATTATGCTATATAAATAGCTATTTAACACAAAATTGTCGTCATAGCGCGCCTTTTAAAGATATGCGTTTTTTTAATCATCAGTCGTTCAGTACTAATTAGACGTTCCAAATATAGTAATAATGACTGGAAGTAACTGAGAATAACACATATTTTTACATTCCATATTGGCAATTATTTTTTGATCCTCCTTGGATCCTAATGTTTAAATAAAAATGTTTGAATATGATAGATTTTCGACCGTTATGTACATCCACAGTTTTGAAGATATTGGCTGCAGAGTACACTTCGCAGCTGGACCTAACCTGGATCTACTGATAACCACCACTTCACGTTATGATATGATGTCAAGAACAGAATAATTGTACCCAAGTTATCATTTACTTTCCGAATAAATTTTAATTTGTAAATATCTGCCTTATTAGGATATAAAGAAAATATCTAAAAAACTATCACATCACTATTAAAAGATCGAAAGAATGTCTATTATTTTTACTTTTTCACGCCAAACAGATGGACAGATTTGAATGGAACTTAGAACAAAAATAGTCATATTATATCCTATCCTAGACAAAAGTAGCAAGACTCTTGCGTGGTCCTGTATACACCCTGATTTCAACTTGCTATGATGTTATAAAAATATACTACTTATTTGTAGATTTTGAGTCCGAATTAATAATATACTTTATTATTTTCATTGGGAAAACATATAATAGGAATTACCTACATTTGGAATACTGTTCCCAATTTACTTGACGACTTGAGTAGATCGGGTGTACTGGGATTTCCTAGGAATTTCTAGAGATTCAGTTTAAGTATATTTGGTCCCATGATTTGGAAGACATGTCTAATTGTATTAGAAACCAACTAAAGACGGTTCGACAAAACCTTTCAGAATTATACTTACCACTGTTCACTTCATTTAACATGGCACTATGTTTTACTTATTGATTCGTGACATATTTTAATTTAACTTGTAATAATTGATATTGTCAGTGAGACATCGCTTGGCAGCAATACTTGAAGTTGTATCATAAAACTTATGTACTAACACTCACCGGTTATCCTGGAGTGCTGCGGATTCCGATCCATGTGGAGTCGGTTCTTGGAGGCAGCCTCCGCGGCACGAGACACCGACCCGTTGCGCCGGGAGGTCGACATCCTGGAGAAGAGGTCATGGTCAGATGTGGGCTATACACATTTAACGGATTTTGACATGAAGTTGAATAAAAAAGTTCCCTAAAAGTATTCAGACATCTTTAATAATAATAGAAACAGTTTCAACTCACGTAAAAATTATCAGGAACTTCGATACATCGATCTTTGCAAAAAAAAATATACGTAGCTAACTGTAAAAAGTAATGTAATTTTATGTATAAAATATACTTACTGTTTTGCAAAACAGCTGACATTCATAAGTGCATTGTAATTATGCCTAAATTGAAGAATAAACTACTTTGACTTTGCAGTTATCAAGAGGAAAAAAAAAGGAACTTCGGACTCATATGGAGCTCTTCATCAGGGGCAGCTATGCACATCCGTGTTGCTACGCGACTGGCCGCCCACTCGATGAAGAGCTCCATATGAGTTTGAAATATATTGGGCCATTCCTGTCTATTTCTATGGGAGTTTAAACCGTTTTTATAATTATTAAAGTAGATCCTGCTTAACATGATCATGTTTAATAATATTTTCCATGTAATATAGCATTTGTCACCAGTCCCTGCATAAATAAGTAGTATGGATATAGTGCGTACTGTTTTTCCATTGTTTTTGTTGGTTAAATTTAGTATGTTTTCTCTGTCAAATTCTGAGAATAAGTTGAGATGGAAATATAAAAATGAGCTTGGCCAGCAAAATACGATGGGAAACATTATGCAAAGTGTCTATTTCCACTTAATACACCTTCATGCTTATAAAGTAAAGTCTTTAGCGGGTTTTATACTGATTTCAATTGAGGTAAACGTATGCCAATCGTATTATGATTGATGCACTTGTTGGTGCAGAAAAAGAATATTCCCTAATCCTATACCTATCTCTCGACCGCCCCTAACCCTTTGTATGCAAAACAAAAAGATGTGAATTAAAATAAAGAGAAATATTATTTTACAGGTTTAACTGCCGAAAGACCTAATTTGCCTAATATGCTCTCATAATCGTAATAATCAGAGACAAGTAAACTTGTAGCACAAGATTAATTGTTATTTTTTTTTCAAAGTGAATGACAATTAAAACTTTTTAATTATAATAGAATTGTTTTATTTGAAGGAAATAAGGATAGGCGCAAGTCTAATAAGATTACGATTTGTGATTCATGTAACAACTTTTCATCAATTAAAGTTAATATAGTAAGTAGTATGGTACATTTGGCTGTAGTGAACAATTTGGTTGACGAAAACTGTCTCCAGGAACAGACTTTCAGAGATGTGCTTTAGGATGACAGATATCAACAGGATTGGCAAAATAATATCTTTTTTTTTTATATGTAAATATATAGTGTATTTGGCATAGTGTAAATATTTACGAAAATACTAGCAGCATAAATAGACAAGCAAGGAGATTTTTTTTTCTCAAAGCAAGTTTTTTATCTGCTAATAGAAAGGATTTTACTACCGGGTATTTATTTATATTATTGAAAATAAGTAGTTTGAAATGTATAGGTCTATGTGTACCATGAGGATTATGCCCCTATATATAGATTTGGGCAGAGGAAAAGGGGGGGGGGGAAGTGGAACAAAGTAGTAACACTATGGTATCCAAGAGAAGGCAAGAGAAAGAAAGGAAAACCTTTCAGGAGATGGGAAGATGATTTGACTAAGACAGCTGGCAAAACCTGGACTAGACTGGCAAGGAAAAGAGAAGATTGGAAAGTGTTGGAGGAGGCCTTTGCCAAAGGGCACACAGATACACAATAATTTAAAATATTTGTATAAATGAACTATACCTAATAATATGTATCTGAGAAAAGGCTATAAATAAATAAATAAAATAAATATAGATTTGGGAATGGAATCTATCTCATAAAAGGAAATCCTAAGGTCAAGGACGTCAAAGCTTATATACAACAACATAACAAACAACACAAATTTTAACGAAGGTAAACATATATATCACATGGCTCGGAACAACTACATATGCCTGATATACTTGGCCGACTCTCTATTAACATTTAAGCGCACGACATTAACTTAAGATGCCCTAATTACCAGAAAATCTAAATATACTTTCACAAGATGGCGGCCCAATGTATTGATCTGTCTTCAATATGATTCAAAAACTTACCTTGCAGGATCCGACCGAGGGTCGGAAGGAGCGAGGGCTCCAAACGCGCGCGACGCGAAGGGCGAAGCCCTGCCACGCGGCGGTCGCACGGCAGCCGGCGGCGCTGCAATACAACCGACATACTTATCAAGCGGCGCGCGATGTAACGAACGCGAATGCCTAGCGAAAAAAGGCAACTACGCGGCCCGATAAAGCCCACGCGAGGCAAGCATGCAGCCTCCGGGCGCTCGCGACGAGGCCACACGGAATAGGCCATACGCGATGCAGGATCACCTCCAGATTCCTTGGTTTGCTTCCAATCCTTGTAGCGGAGCTGCTGAACATCAAACATAATAAATCCACCTTAATTAATCACAATACAAAGTTACGAACCAGTAGTAATAAAACACCAAAACTTTTCACTGAAGTTCAATGATATTCTTCGTCGTAAGTCGTGATATATTACGCGACAGCGACACACCTTTCTCCATCAGAGACGGCCATTTTGTTTTGCAGTGCGAAATACGATTGATATTTGATTTCATTGACCTTTACTTTGGTACGTTTTGTTACAGTCGGGCAACGTCAAGATTCTCTTTAATCATTAGAAATAAAAATAGTTGACTCCTTGGTTAACGAAAATAATTACCCATATTAGTGTAGTTTTATTCCTTTAATAAGGAAAACTAGAAAAATATAACTACAACTAAGAGAAGCACTTGCATAGAAAGGAATAACAAAACGCAAAATAGCCTGTATTGCCAGTAAGCAATATATTGGATGATTAGTAGAATTTACAAACAGAGTACATGGGTATGAAATTTGCAATAAATCAAAATGTGGCATCCACACGGAATAGTATGATTCCAGGGTCACATAATATAGAGTCTACAACGACAATAATTAATACATAAAATGACGATGACGATTTAGATTACATCAATGGTAGTTTTCTCAGTAATCTGACATTTTGTACATGTGTATGCATGGACCTAAGCTCCATGTGTGTACCTATGTACCTAAGTAACATAGCAAAATTAGCAAAGCAAAAGTGCAGTGCAGTAACAAACCAACTTTGCCAGGGAGGGGTATGTAAATTACATGCAAATATTTTTACAGTTGGTTTTACGTGTTCTGATTCTATACCTAACTTAAATTAATATGTCGTGTACATATAAGTATGTTATACACTCTTATTTAGACTCTTATACATACATAAGTAGTATTGTATGTATGTGTTGTATCTTTTGGTGCCATTAAAAATTAATAAGGATTTTTATTGCTCGATATTTATCAGAGACATAGGACATCACACAAATCATTATCAGTCTCAACTTAGCACTCCCAGTTCACAAGGCGAAGTGTTTTCTGCACATTATTATTTAGTATTCTTGTAGATTTATTTTCCTTTTTAGGTACTAAGCGTGCGTGCGGTTGCGTGGTCATACTACATAAACCGAAAAAAAATATTTGAAATAAGAACTGATGCACATTTGAAATAATTCTTATTTCAAAGATACATTTTTTCAACTTCACTACGCAATCCTCGATAACCATCTTTTTTTGTTTCATCGCGGGCGGATAAAGTTTATTATAACCATCAATGGATACCTAATAGTTACCCGTTTACCAAGTAGGTATATTTAGAAACCGCCCAGTCATAGCGTTATGCCACAAATTCACATAGGAACATAACATAGGCCTTTTTTGTTTTTCCCACTAGGCACTTTGGGCACGTGCCCAGGGCCCCAAGTTTCTCGAGAGCCCCCAATTTCACGTAGGGTGGTCCCATCAACTCCCAAATAAACATAGATACCTAGATGACGTTTTTGAGAGGATTGTCCATATTATAGAGTGCTAAGGGCAATATAAAAATAAACATAATCATTATCACATAGTCGTGGTCTAATCATGAAAAGCTCCTGGCTCCTTCTTTAATAAATAAATAAATATAGGACAACCTCGCACAAATCGATCTAGTCCCACATTAAGCTCAAGAAAACTTGTGTTATGTGTACTAGACAACGACATACATACTTATTTTAGATAAATATATACTTAAATACATAGAACAACCATGATCCAAGCACAAGTAAGTATTCGAGTACATCACTCATTTAGCCGGGATTCGAACCCGCGACCGTAGGCTCAGTAGGAAGGTGCACTACAGACTGCGCCAAACGCGTCGTCAAATAAATCAATGATCAACTTAGACTGGAACCAGTCCAGAGGGGGAATGGCCCCTATGACACCCCGTGATCGGTATTCTTCTGGATTTCGCAGGATCTTGTACCTTCCTAGGTCTACTAGTACTTAATATAATTGTGGCAGGTGATACACATTACTACTTTAGATTACGATACGGGTATAAACTGCATATATGCAGCAGTGTAAATCATTCGTGTAATTCAGTGGTTTCCAACCTTTTCTTGACGCGGGAACCAACGCAAATTCTCCTCCTCTAGCCGACTTCGGCGGAAACCTCGCATACTCCGCCAATCTGAATCGCTTGCGGACCTTGACCACTGACTAGACTCTTCCTATGGACCATGTTGGCAAGTGTGATGCAATCTTATTGTCTACTTTATTTTTGTAATCTGTGATTCCTTGGTTGCATCTCGCTTGCAATTATGTCACGCGTTTATGCATGTAAAAATTGGGCCTATGATGGTTGCGTTAATCACGGGATAAAATAAGTAATATTCAAAAGTAAAAAAAAAAATTAAGTGACAAACCATCTGTCATGGTCAGGATGCTTAGTCACTTATATCGGCCAACCCTGACCGGATTTACATTTTTTCTCTGTGTTTTGGACAATACTAAATGTAAATATCTCTTGAAGACGTTTGTTTCATTCCGTCAACGATATACACATACCTACCAGCTGCTTCATAAATTTTCACTCACACGCCTACTATTTACATCAGAGCACTGATTGGGAACCACTAGTGTCGTGTCGTTGGTACTTTCGATGAGAAGCTTTAGCGTAAGTTAGCATTTAATGCAAGACGTCCCTAATGCGTTTGTTCCATGAAGTTCCTTGTCGATATAACTTAAAAGAACAAGATAAAAACTAACTGCACCTCTAGCATGACTGTGACACGCGACTCTTTGTTACTACCTGTCACTTTCCATTCAATACCGTGCGAGCAAGACAGGCGATGTTGAGTCGCACGACAATCGAAGTTGCGGCAGAGATATGCTAGCCCTGCAGTCTGAAGAAATCGTATTACCAATAAACAACCGAAATATTTGAGGTCTATAATATTTGGGGAGTTCCTTTGATTCCTCAGTGCCATCAGATTTACACCAAAAATGTGTGGAACCAATATGGAGACACCACTTCTCGAACAAAAAAAAATTAAAATTGCTTTATAGATGGCGGAGGTCTGAGGTAACAGACAAAATATACCTCAATTTACATTGAGGTATTTGTGATTATTACGTCAATGTCGAATTGAGAAACTCCTCGTTTTTCAAAATCTGTTGCAAATTTTATAAATGCTTATAAACGCCAAGTTGATTAGTTTGATTATCGTGATTTCCCACGGGACCAAAGCCGCGATTAAAAGTTAGTTTACGGTATTTTTATTGGGTTTATTTTTTAACGAGCTATTTTGATGCGCTTGTGTAGTGCCAATGACGTCACATTGGCATGGCTCCCAATCGCAGCATTCCCACTATGAATTATCAAGATATTTTGAGATTCATCCGAAAACATGTATATGTGTTTTTTATGTCAGAGGGGGCAAACGAGCAATCGCCTGATGGAAAGCGAATACCGTCGCCCATAGACACCTGCAATATCACAGGAGTCACAAGGGTGTTGCCAGAATTTCAGGTGGGATTACACTCTTTTCTTGAAGGTTTGAAAGTGGACATATAAACAAGGACAACTATAAAACGAACTAGTCATGTCAATTGAATATTGATTCCAGCTCTTCAACGCCATGACGTGTTTTGTCGCTATGCAGTGCTATAATAACATAGATAGAAGGTCTCAAACGCTAATTCGACAGATGTAATCGATGCCCATCTTCAATTTAGCAATTATCCTAACATTATCACGGCTTTACAATTATATTATTGGTATTAGAGCCGCATTGAGTGACATTGACAAGATGATATTTTAATGGAGATATGCTACATAAGAAGCGGTGGTAGCCTAGTGGTTAGGGCATGCGACTTTCAATCCGGAGGTCGCGGGTTCGAACCCGGCCCGTACCAATGAGTTTTTCGGAACTTATGTACGGAATGTCATTTGATATTTACCACGCGCGGTGAAGGAAAACATCGTGAGGAAACCTCCTAAGCCCAATAAGGCCTAGTTTCCCCTCTGGGTTGGAAGGTCAGATGGCAGTCGCTTGCGTAAAAACTAGTGCCTACGCCACATCTTGGGATTTAGGTAGCCGACCCCGATTGAGAATTCATTCTCAAAAATGGGACAAAGGCTAGGAGGATGATGATGCTACATAAGACATTGCTATCCCGATATTTATATTAAGCCATATGTCTGGCCATTTTGATTTTTACTAATACAATAAATACCAAATATATAAATATAATTATTTAGGGATGCTTAATCGCGATCACCGGCTCCGGATCGTGTAATTAAGGGCCAAGACATAACAAGATTGGAAAACCCTCACATCAAATATGGTGTTAATACTTACATAATTTCTTATTATAAGCAGTTTACCTTTAACCTTTTGAGCGCCAAGCGGGAAAGCAATTTAACCGTGCCCCTGAGGCCACAGCAAAAAATAAAGAAGTGCTCCAAAATAAACAGGGGTTTCCCACCTAGCTCAGAAGTCAGGGACTTCTATTTATTGATGTACCCTTTTTGTCAATAAAATTATCTTTATCTTTATCTTGACTTATAGCGGTTCAAATTGCAATATTTTTGATCATTGGCATTTCGTCGACTTTTTAAACTAGTAAATGCTCTTTCCATTTCTAAAACCCTTCAAAAATCTAAATACAATGATTTTTTGACGGTAATGGCAAGGTTGCCAGATTATATTGTAAAAGTTACCATTTTTTATCAATTATAAAAATCTAAGTATTTTTTCATACGCATTATACTTTACGTATTATTTTACTGACCGAGCGAACTCCGTTTCGGCTTGGCCTAAAATTATTTAGCGTAGCCGGATATCCGGCTGTTGTCGTCTAGAGGTCACATTTTTCAATCGTTTGTCATGAAAATGTTGTGTGTAGTGTCGTTAATTACCAGCCTCTCTAGCACAATCAAAATCAGAACTGTGACATGCGACTGTTTCTCGCGAGAAATATTACCTACCTATCTCTTTCTATGCGGTACTGCCAGAGAGTGACGGGTGTCTCTATGTCGCGCGACAAAAGTAGTATAGTTGTGCGTTGTGCTAAACATAAAGATCTTAAAATCGATCGAAATGACGTATGACAACCAGTGATGGCCCAAATAGCACTTTAATAAAATCTGCTCGCATTTTACGAATACCGGCTATTTACCTATATCTATATAGTTTTTTTGTCCATCCAGCTATTCGACACTTTTCAAAATGGTTAGTTAATAATATGGGGGTTGAAA
Source organism: Apotomis capreana (assembly GCA_947623375.1). Classification (NCBI taxonomy): domain Eukaryota; kingdom Metazoa; phylum Arthropoda; class Insecta; order Lepidoptera; family Tortricidae; genus Apotomis; species Apotomis capreana. The sequence continues at coordinate 12,384,055 of OX392521.1, forward strand.
ATGTACAAAATTACAAATTTCAACCCTTTCGAAACAAACTATTATATGACTATGTATGAGCCTATTGTGTCCCACTGCTGGGCAAAGGCATCCCCCTTATTTTCTACTTCTCTCTATTTGTGCTTTATCTGGCCAGTCTCTGAGGAAAAAGTCCAAGTCATAGCGCCATCGCCGACGAGGTCTGCCGCGTCCAAACAAACTATTAAACATCCATACTTAATATTATAAATGCGAAAGTGTGTCTTTCTGTCTGTTTACCTCTTCACGCTTAAACCGCTGAATCGATTTTGATGAAATTTGGCATAGAGATAGTTTAAGATCCGAGGAAGGACATAGGATAGTTTTCATCCTGGAAATGATACCTAAAAGATTGAAAAGTGATGAACATTTCTGTTGGGGTGCAGTGACCCTGTAGGAAATGTAATTATTAGACCAAAAGCACAAGTGCTCTTACATTTGCTTAGGCGCTTTTAATATTCCCTTTTATCAAGTTCCACGCGTACGTAGTCGCGGGCAAAAGCTAGTTTAAAATATTTTTCTAACTATACCTACAAACTGATTTTCAATACAATTTAAGATAACCCTCCGGAGAAGTGGGGAGAGCCCGAGACTTAACTTAATTTCCGTTAATATACTATACTAGCTGTGCCCGGCGGTGTTACCCGCTCATCCCACGGGAACACTTAATTTATTCGGGATGAAAAGTATCCTATGTCCTTCCCCGGGACTGAAAGTATCTATATACCAAATTTCATCAAAATCGATTCAGCGGTTTAAGCGTGAAGAGGTAACAGACAGACAGACACACTTTCGCATTTATAATATTAGTATGGATTTGTTAGTATGCCTTAAATCAATCATACTTAGTGGTATAATTTAGGTGCTTATATCGCAATAACTTGGTCACCAAAATTTGGTGCACAGTTACCAAATTAGAGGTGTTCGAACACAATTAGAAGTGTAAATATAATAATAGGAAGGAAATAGGTAGAATCATAATAAATTTAGGCTTCTTATTTTGGTGCAAGTAATATTTATTTATGGTGTTTCATAATTATGATTTTAGGTGATACTGCTGGTTTCCTTTTAGCTCGCGATAAATAAGTGACAAAGCATCCGTCATGTTTTGACAAGATTCGAATGTAAGTCACGGATGCTTTGTCACTTATTTATCACGAGATAAACGCGACCATCATAGGCTGGTTTAGGGACCCCAAATGTTTTTTGGGGCTTAGAATATTTGTTGACTTATAGTATTAGTGTGATAAAACTAAACCTAAGAATTAAACTAAACTCGAACATAATAAAGTTAAACTAAATCTAAAAATGGCCCCTGCGGCATAGTGCCAAAGATGCTGGCGGCATTTCCTCGCTGAATCGTCAAACTGATTCTTTGAGTGAGGAAACCGCCCGCTCTCCGGTCACCAGTAACATCAATAAGCCTCTTCGAGATATCTTTGAAGAAGCTTAATGCGCTGGGGCCCCACGGACCCAGGGTCTCGACGCCAAAAGGTATGAAATTGTTCTATGCCTTCGGCCGCTTCTGCCGCTGCTCCGGCCCTAATTGAGGATCGGTATGGGTGTGATAATATCAATAAATTAAAGTATAGGTCATGTAGGTCTTGAGCGCACGACCCGGACCTGACGACTTTAAATATTAATTAACCCGACACCTTGCTTTAATGTAAACATGTGTATCGGTCGCCGAACTCTTGTTTACCGATCATTTCATTCAAAATAAGTTAATCAATTCACTTAGGTACTTATCGAAAAGCAGGTTTAATTAATAATAGGTATCTAAGTAGATAAACTACACCGTGAAACCGTCTAATTTTGCCCTTGCGGGTAAATGTCCCCGCGGTTTTAAATATATGTTGAAATAGGTCAAGAGGCCTTATTCCTTTTAAAATGCTGATTGTTTTAGACATATTTCCCTATGATCAAACATGTTTCTCATATTATTGACGTTACTACTCAAAACAGGGCCATTGGGATTTATTTGGTATACATTTGAAACCTACAGTTTGAATTTTTCATTGATAATTTTTGTTTCAAAAACTACTCGAAATTGACAAAATTTACGCGGAAAATTAGTTTTTTCAACTTATTTTCGACTGTACGCAATAAAAGCATGAAATAGCTATGGTACTGCCTAGAACTCGGGCAAAGGTATTATTTACTTCAAAAAGTTGGTTGAAACTATCAATATATTTCTCATAATATGAAAAAAAAAAATTTAAAAGATGGTATGCCTCTTAAGGATTTCATTTTTAAGCTAAATATAAATAATAAGTTACTGCCAAAATAAGATTTTTGTGACAAGCTTTTATAGCCGACTGTACTTTTCTTTGAACATCCATCAATTGCTAACTGAGACGATAAAGAAAGAAAAATATACATTTATTCGAGACGGGACCACAAAACATGATTAATTAATTACACAAAGGGTGTGACAAAAATAATAAAATAAAACAATATGCAACTATAATATTATGGTTATTTATGGTTACCTATTTATGGTTGTTTAAAGACCCCAAACTCAGAAGGATTGCTTTATCTCTTACAGTTTCTAGGGCCACCTTCCGGCTCCATCATCGGACCAGCCCCATGGTACCATATTATTGTATTGTCATCAAAGTTAAGTACGTATGCAAAATTTCAGCTCAATCGGTTGAAGATATCTGCTTCAAAATTGAGTTGCAAGATTCCACCCCAACAAACATAGTTAGGACGGTACATACATACATTGCAAGTTAAATAAAGGCTTGTGCGGGAAATAACTCTTAGTAATGTATAGAATCACGTATTATGTCGATTTCCTAATTGTATATAGTGGTACATAAGTGCGTTTTGACGACGCGTTTGGCTCGGTTTGTAGACACCTGTCTTCTGAGCCGGCGGTCCCGGGTTTGAATCCCGGCCAGGGCGAATATTTGTGTGATGAACTCGAATATTTGTGCTTGGGTCATGGTTGTTCTATGTATTTAAGTATATATTTATCTATATAAGTATGTATATCGTCGTCTAGTACCCATAACACAAAGCCTTCTTGAGCTTAATTTGGGACTAGATCGATTTGTGTGAGGTTGTCCGATATTTTATTTATTTATTTAATTTATACATGACTAAGGGTTATTTCCCACAGCTTGTAAATACGTACGTTGATCTATTTGCTAATTTATTTAATCGTATAGTGAAAAGTTTGGTGTAGGAGAATTTTTATTTTCTTTATGCTTGAAGGCCAAATTTGGGACGTTTACCCGCCAAAATCATAGAATCTATCGCATAAAAAAATGTTCTTCAATGAAATAAAAGTTGGAGTAGCAAGTAGTAAAAGAAAGAGTAAGTAAGTAGTAAAAGTTAGAGATTAAAAAAAAAAATTGAATACAGTTTCTACTAAATTTTAAATTGACGCCATGGTTCCTTAAGAACAGATTTCCCTATCTCTTATAGTTTTCGATGATTGGACATCCCTGTACTAAAATTGGTTAAAATTCGTCCAGCCGTTTCGGCGTGATGAGAGGACAATGGAAATTATGACCAAGAGAGGGCGCTAGACTGGCATAGCGGCGCGCGTCCATACAAAACAAATGACGATCCTGCATCACGCTATTAAGATTTTTCCTTAAATCATGACCTCTACATAGAAAACTGATTTTCAATACAAATCTAGCATTTTATTATAGATATAATACCCGCTAATGCAAGACTCATGATCATGGCGCTATAAAGATTCTATTCTAGGGTCGGGAGCATTCCCCGATGATGTAACAAAAATAACATGAGAATTTAATTTGTTTGTGTTGACGACGCGTTTGGCTCGGTTTGTAGACACCTGCCTACTGAGTCGGCGGTCCCGGGTTCGAATCCCGGCCGGGGCAAATATTTGTGCTAATATTTGTTCTTGGGTCATGGATGTTATCTATATATGTATTTATATATTATGTATATCGTCGTCCAGTACCCAATAGTACAAGCTTTGCTTAGTTTGGGTCGATTTGTGTATGATTGTCCCTTAATATTTATTTATTTTTGTTAGGTACAATCAACCAATTTGATTTATAGGCCACTATAGAACCTTGTCACAATCACAATGGCAATGATATGAGAATTCAAGCGGCTTTCATATTGACATTCACTGTGACAAGGTACGAAATGGCCTAGGAATCAAATTGGTTGACTGTACATTTACGAAGAGTGCGGTAAGCGAACACCCTTCGGTAGCTATACAGGGTGATCAATCCAAATGGGTCAGTAGGGAGAAAACGAAAACTATAAGAGATAGGGAAATCTGTTCATAGGAACCATGATGAGGAATTTAGATTTAACTTAAACTGCATCCAATCCATTTATATATCTCATACAAAATTCTGTAAGTAATCTTATGTCGCATTGTAACATTGTTTACAGCGGTTTTGACCGGGTTATGTATGAAATTATGTATGAGATTTATAAAAAGGTGATAATGGAGTTTTCATTAAATCTAAAATCGATGCCATGGTTCTTAAGAACAGATTTCCCTATCTTATAGTTTCTGATTTCTCCCTACTGATCCATTTGGATTGATCACCCGGTATATAAGATATTTATACATGTATGGGCCGGGCCATATCGCCTGTAACACAGAATTTTGAATATGTATTTGATAGAAACGGGGCATCGAGTTGTCTTACTTAGAGATGTCACAAATTCCTGCCTCGCACGACTGCATTGTGGAATGAATTGTCGCTTGCGGTATTTCCGGAGCGATCGACCATCAAACCTTGTATTTCTTCAAGGCACTCCCACCTGAAAATACAACGCACTTGTGACTACTCTGGTGTTGCAGGTGTCTATGGGCGACGGTAATCGCTTTTCATCAGGCCTTCCGTATGCTCGTTTGCCCCTTATAAAAAAAAAAAAAATTGGGCAAGTGCGAGTCCGACTCGCGCATGAAGGGTTCCGTACCATAAAACAAGTTTGTTGTATGGGAGCTCCCTTAAACATTTATTTTATTTTATTTTTAGTGTTTGTTGTTGTAGCGGCAATAGAAATAGGTACATCATCTGTGAAAATTTCAACTGTCACTATCACCGTTCTTGAGATACAGCTTGGTGACAGACGGACGGACGGACGGACAGCGAAGTCTCAGTCTTTCTTTACCCTTTGGGTACGGAACCCTAATAAAAATTACATTACGGGACCCACCACGCAATCGCCGCGTGTAAACATACCGGTCCGGCGTGGTAACCAAACCAGTCCAATCAAAACTCCGCTAATCCGATAATTATTATTCGTAATTGCCGTTTGTCTGATGCTAGAGGTAAAATTTACTTGGCATTTCCAATGATGATATTAGGTAGAGCTAAAATACCTACACCTTTCCAGTATTTTACCATGAGTTAACTAGACTGTCTCTAGTTCAACAAAGTAACTGCTAAGGGCACTGTGCTATTCTCCAATTGACAACATTTCATATTTATAACAGGTGGAAGTTAATATAGAGATCGACAGGGCTTTATGTCGTGTACCTTAAAAAAAATTTTTTGAATTTATTCTTCTGTATTTAAAGAAATATAAGAAAGTACATCAAATAACTGCAATCTAAGACAATACGGGCTGAATAGGGTTGTTGTCTAAACCAAAGAGCGAACAAAAATATATATTTTTTATTTGACGTTGACAGATGACAGATGCATACCGAGTTTTATTAAGTTTTTTTTAGGACTTCCGGTTCGTGACTTAAGATGGCCGCATGCGTTTAAGTTTTGTTGTTCGTTATTTATTCATTTTTGTTGTTCAATGTGTAGTATTGATAGCGTATTGTGCAGTGATCTAACGTATGAGTGAATAGCTAATGAAGAATTCAACTTGAAGCGTTCATAGCCCTTCCTGGGTCAAGGCCCGATAGTCCGCGTGGTTTTTTGTAAATCGCTATCACTTTACAAAAAGCAAAACCTCACCGAACAACGGCATGCTCTACGAGCAAACTCGAGATTGGCGAAATCATCATTAACTTTGATGGAAGCCATATTTTAAAATTAGAATTAGAATTAGAAGTTTTTTTTAAATAAGAAAACCGTCTAAAGTAACCGTTCCATAGTTCTGGTTTTGGTGTTGCCACATTTTAAAATGAGTATGTTTTTACAAATTAATAATAAAATAAATAATCATCTCAGAAAATAAATAAAAACAGAGATTACCTCATCTTTTTAAGCAGGATGTAATAAAATGATAGTCTTAAAAATATGAAATGTTGTCAATTCTCCGCTAGCCAGTACGGTGACTGTAAATAACTGTCATACGCGACTATTTCTCGCGCGAGATAATTACCTTGATTGTAAGACATTCATACATTATTATCGTATGGCTTTTTTTTTCAGTTAAAAGTTTGTACATATGACAAACACAAAACAAAGAAACGGAGCTCTCTACAGTTGAATGTCTAGATTTGATAGCCATTCCCTGGCATCCTTAGTCAGCGCGTGCAGGTCGCCTAGCTCCCCAGTAAAGTGTCTTACAGGGCATTCCTCCACAATATGAGCAGTTGTTTGTTCAGGAGCACCACAGTCGCAGCTCGGAGAAGACTTGTAGCCCCACTTGTGGAGATTGTAGTTGCAACATTCATACAGGTACCAAGGGAATCGGGGAGTATTATGATATACTACTGACAACACAGAAACGGATTGACAGAACCAACCAACCAATCATAGCATGATGACGTCACATCGCCTGTCATTCTGGTGTTGCAGGTGTTTATGGGCGACGGTAATCGCTTTCCATCAGGCGATACGTTTGCTCGTTTGCCCCCTATGACATAAAAAAAAAAAAAAAAAAAAAAAAATGCCATACCTTGTTTTTTACAAGCTTTTATTTAACTTGCATTGTATGTTGTATGTACGTATGTTTGTTCGGGTGGAATCTTGCAGCTCAATTTTGAAGCAGATATCAACCGACTGAGCTGAAATTTTGCCAATACAATAATATGGTACCGTGGGGCTGATCTGATGATGGAGCCGGAAGGTGGAACTCTACAATAGAAAACGCAATCCTACCGAGTTTGGGCTCTTTAGAATAGTCTCAATGAGCATTTGATGGATATCCAAAGAAAAGTACAGTCGGCTATAAAAGCTTGTCACTAAAATGAAATTTTTGACAGAAACTTATTATATACCATGCTAAGACCGAAGTAGTGGCCGGGCCGTTACGTACGCGGCGTGAACGTCCCTCAAAAGACGCTAAGGGTGCGTCTCCACTGATGCGGGGCGGAGGGGAGACATGCGTAATCGACCAATCACAGACGTGAAGCGGAACTGAGTTTAAAAATTAAATTAAATTAAAATTATTTATTACTGTAACAAATAGTAAGTACAATATTACAAATGGCCGGCGTCTCCTTGTAAGTTATTAAATCACTTGTGCCAGGAGTCCACCGCTCTTCCGTGACAAGTTAACAAGTAGGTACTATACAATTTTTAGTTATTAGGTCTAAATCTATACAATTTTATACTCTACTTAACTTATAATTTATAATTATCACTTAAATTTGTATATATGTATCTAAATGCGGGTGCGTGAGTATGTGTGTGTGCGTGTAGGTATGTGTATTTCTGTCTAGCCTGCGTATACCAGCAATTCCTCTATTCAGATTCAGATTTTAACTCAGGTCACAAAACAGGTTGTACCTTGTTTTGCCTAACAACTTTTTGCCTAATTTCGGTTTGCTTAATTTCATTTAAACGAATATTATTTAGCATAACTATTCACCTTGCCTAATTTTCATTTGAGTGAAAGTTGTTTTGTATAATACTCATTTCACATAATCTTATTTCGTCTAACTTTATTTAACCTAATTTTTTATTCGTATAAACATTTTTTTTGCCTAATTTATTTATTTAGCAAGCATTCTGACGCTCCGCTATCCATGGTCATAAAACAAACCTAACCTAACCTACAGTATTCGGTCTTTAACCTAACCTACAATTTTCAAAATATGAATCAACAAAGTGAGTTTTAGATAAAATAATATTCGACAAATCAAGAGTTATGAAAATGATCATTTAGGCAAAACGAATTTCGACAAAATAATAATTATGAGAAATGATATTATACAATATTGACTTTAGATAAAATGCTCATTATGGTAAAAGTTGTTAGACAAAAAAAATTAGACAATTCAAGGGAATACCCACAAAACAGATAGGTACAGAAATCAATCTACACAGGACACGATATCTCGGACCAGTTGAGACCAGTGCGAGCGCGAGTGCCATCCGCTTGACGTGTCCGTGAGCAATGTGTGGGTTTTCTCGTGCGCGCTTGTATGTAGATTGATTTCTGTACCTATCTGTTTTGTGCTCAGGTGATTGGTCGCACACGGTATTACGATTTATGTGGATCTCTAAATAGAACCCAAGACCACCGCAACTATACCTTCGACTTCAGGGAAAGTTAGATCAGATGCAAAAAGTGCACTTCCCTCCAAAAGTGGGAATAGCTCCCAAAATAATATATTACCTTTTGATCTGAGACAAATTGAACATTTAGTTTAGATTAAGTGACCTACTAATTAAGAAAATAAGTTTCTGTCAAAAATGACATTTTAGTGGCAAGCTTTTATAGCCGACTGTACTTTTCTTTGGATATCCATCAAATGCTCACTGAGACGATTCTAAAGAGCCCGAGCTCGGTAGGATTGCTTTTTCTATTATAGAGTTCCTATGGCCACCTTCCGGCTCCATCATCAGATCAGCCCCATGGTAACATATTATTGTATTGTCATCAAAGTTACGTAAGTATGCAAAATTTCCTTACCTACGTATGGCTCTATACAAATGTAAATACCTAATCTATGACGAAAAACCGCAACGTCTTTCAATAGTCGCAGACAGAATACCACATTTATGACGTTGCTAATATATTATTGTTGTCATTAGAGGAAAACCGCAGGAAATGGTATGTTTGGATTGTTTGGGTTTGTACTACAAGTGACGTATTAATGAATGAAATGAAAAGGAGCGATGTAGTAAGTGGTGGCATCGTAGCTTCTAAATGAGTGAAGCTATTTATTTGAATTCGGTTTGACCTTTTTTAAACATTTGTCTGACGAAAGATGAGAAATGATTTGTTACGGGTCAAAAAAGACCATAAAAATAATATTTTTACGAGTTATAAAACACTAAAAACTAAACTAAGATAAAAAGACTGATGACCTGAAGGGCTGGCAGCTTCCTCGCTGTATAGCAGTACAGCGAGGTACCTAATGCTTCCAGCGTCTTAGGTACAATGCCTCGGGGCCCATTTTTAGACATAGTTTAGTTTTAGATTTAGTTTAATAACAGGTACAAAATATACAAATAACATCCATGACCCAGGTGCAAATATTCGAGTTCACACAAATTATTTGCCTTTGCCGGGATTCGAACCCAGGACCGCAGGCTCAGTAGGCAGCTGCTTTACCACTGCGAGCTGCGGCAACCGCGTTGTTTATTTTTTATTGACTTTCGGCCGCAGATTTTTATTGACTGATTGATGTGAAAATGTACAATTAATTCCCGAAGCATTTGTAGTATTACGAAGTTGAACAAACAACATATGCAATGAATCAACTATATTTATTTATCACAATAATTAGGTTAAAAAAAATAACATATTATAATATTCCATAAGAAATTGCAAACCGATAATAATCAGCCTTCAAGAGTCACTTTCATACAAAGAATTGGCTTCAAGATTTTATATACGGCTAACAATATTTTTATTCCTCGATGAAAAAAAGATTTATTTCTTATTCTGGCAATGCCAGGCTGGACGGTCAGATGGCAATAAAACCCGTAACAGACGATCGAACAATCCGGCGGACCGATAGGGACGCTGCTATCTGTCGGAATGAGATAGTAATATACGTCTCACAGATAGCAGCGTCTCTATGGTCCGCCGGATTGTTCAATCGTCTGTTACGGGTTTAAGCCATAAAGTCCCAAAAAAAAAACTGATGGTTGTCAGCAGTTGTCAGCGTGTTATTTTAATTTACGTCAAAGAACGGCCAATTTCAAATTGTTTCGCGATTAATTTCGAAAATATCATCATGTCTTCAAATGCATAAATAGAAAATGTGATTTGTTATATTCCTTGAATGTGCTTAACGCGGCGCAACTTCTACTAAAGACGATTCAGTTCAATTTCACCGTTTCCCCAAAGCTGGAATAACCAATATTTAACGGTAAGAATATTTTAATTCAGGTCTTTTATATGTCTCGGAACATTACTGTATGTTTTAATAAACATGAAGTAGGACTACCAGCTGTTTGTTTTAGCCGTGTTTTAGTTAAAATGTAATTTCCTATTTCAGGGCTACATTTTGGGCCACATATTGTTGGCCAAAGCACAAAAGGAATAAGGTTTTATGTGGACGACATTTCCAAGATTCCCATTAAACTGACAGTTGCAAAAACCGCCTGAGCAAGTATTCTGTTCCAGGAACAACAGAATATATTATTAAAAACAATGCAATAATAGTGCACCTATGTAGTAAACTTTTTAAGGACATTTTGTAAAAGTTCTTGCTTAGGATATTAAATGAATAAAGGCTACCATTTAAAAGTAATTCATTGTTTTGTATTTTTTTATAAAACTATTAAATTTCAGCTCAATCTCATATATTGAGAAGTGGTTGACAAATGAGTTGCAGGATTAAACCTGAATATGCATGCATGTAAAATAGAAAAGTTAGGAAAACAAACTTTCAATATGGCATATTTGAAAACCCCGCCAAAAAATCCCGCTGTCACTTAGTTCATAGGCTCTACTACGGTGGCGCCAGTAGTATTAAAAAAAAAAAGATAGGCAACTTTTTTGTACGTAGTTACCGTTCTTCTCCTTGTGAGTATTGTGAAGGTTCTCCTTCACTGTTGGTGCTAATTGGCTACCGATATAAAAGTAAAGTTGTATATTGTATGTTTATATTTAGAATAAGACGCGTGACGTCCGTCAATTGTAGAAATTGTATAAAATATAATGGAGTCTTAGACTAGGCTTCGGGCAATAAAGTAATCTAAAGTACCTCTCGCTGCTATTTATTCCACCTCTGAAGTTATCCCCCGGCAGTCGCCACACTTGGTGGAGTCTGCGAAATTTTTAACTAGAGTCACGCGAGTATTGAAAGTTTCCCCGCTCCCAATTAATTTTGTCCACAGATTCTTGGACATCTGTTACAAATACGTACTGAAAGCTTACGGTTTGCATAGGACATAGGAGCCGTACAGGAGCGAAGCGCACTATCTATACGCGCACGACGCACAACGAAGGAGAAGTACATTTGGCAATTGCGAATTGCCAAAATTGAATTGTGGTATTGTATGTCCTGACGGCACTGCCGTGACGGAGCGAGTTCGACAGACGGGTGAAGTTGACGAATCTTCGCGAAGTTGAATCACCCATTATCATTTTTCATCCCATGCGATTTTAATCTGTTTGTGCATTTGATTTGTTTGGATTCCATACGAAAATGGAGACGAGCACAGTTAATGGCTTTTCCGACGTTTAAATATTGGCCCGTGTGAAAATACGAAATAAAATAATCACAAATGGCGATTACGGTATAAATTTTCGGGAACCGTATTACAGAATAATTTCAGACATCGTTTGAGGATGTTCTTTCAGTGTTAATCAACGAATTTCCGTCGAGCCATAATAATGTACAAGAATTTTATCATCGTCGGCGAAAATCGCAAGAATCCCCAATAATTTGTTTCTTTACGCTTGAAGCACACGTTGTTGACATCAGACAAGCAATTGTCAGTGACAGTATAGAATTTTACCAGTGAGAAACATTCAGTTTCAGTGTTGTCAAATGATGTAACAAATGTTCTTAAAGAGTGGAAGACATCAATTTCAACCAATGTCATTAGTTCCATAATATGTTGCTTGTTAAATTTTATTTCCACAATATGTGCTGTGCCGGATCGAGTGCTCGTCAAGAAGATGCAACATCGGGAACAGCAAGCCTGTACGAGGATGGCCGATCAAGCGTCGACGAACGCCATGGACACCGTGAACGCTGTCCAAGACGCAATGCTTCTATCAGGCAATAATGAACCATAATATATAATTTGTAGAATATGTGTTTATTAGGATGTAAATAATTGTCTCATAATAATTATGCTAGGTGTATGATAGTTCTAGATATTAGTAAGGTCCTACAAATAATCATCGTTGTGCATAAATTATTACCATATAAGATAATCCACCGATTGTCTTCATTGAATTATGTGGTGCAAAAACTCACTCCCAGTGGTCGTGCCAAGAATGTAATAATTCATGTTAACAGGTTAAAGAGATTCTTTAATCGTTAATCCTAATTAATAAAAACAATTCTATATTTCTAGGGTGTAAATAATAAAACTATTATTTTTCAGCAATTTTTAATTCAGGCTGACTGTACAAGGATGCAGTTGTGATTGTTGCATTTGCAAGTGTCACTGTTGTAAATATAATTTAATTTCTTTCCACAAGATATTAGCTGCATTTCTAAGATATTGCTATAGGAAATTCAATTTTTAATTACTTACACTTTCAATACCTTTACTTAAAATAATTTTAACTTATTACTTTCACAGAATTCCAATAATTTATTATTATATTTTGTTTCCAGCATTATCCAGCATCAGTATTATAATGATTTTTCTTTTTCATGTATTCTGCCGCGGAGATCAAGGCTGCTCCAGCAGGCTGGGGTTTCAGCAGTTGGTCGCCAGGATGCTGTCCGCATCCCTCGACCACGCGGAGGCAGAGGCTGCTCCAGCAACCCTGGGGTTTCAGCAGCTGGTCGCCGGGATGCTTCCTGCATCCCTCGACCAAGCGGAGGCAGGAGCCTTGGCGTCGAGCCAAGGAATTCACTGCACCAGGCCGAAGCGAAGAAAACATTTTTTTAACTAGGATTTTATGTAATAAATAAAATTTATTTCATTTTAGCTATGTGATAGGTAGGATTTTTAATAAAATTAATTTTCGTTTTGTGTTAATTGATTTTCCGACAGTGACATAACATTTGACATGTCATTATGACGTGTACTGCTATCGTCTATGGTCGTGAAATCAATTAAAAGGTAACAGTTTTATTTCTATTGGTACAAGTACTTGGAATAAATTACAAAAATTTATTCCAGGTATTTATTTAGAATTGGTACGGATAGCTGGACTAAAGATAATACTTTAGTCCAGGTATCTATTTAGGATAAAAGGTATAGTAATTAAGGTACAGATTTCTGGGGCATATTTAATATATATGCGCCAGGATTCTAATATAAAGCTAGTGGTAGATGGGTATCACTATTTGTTGGTCCTGTATGGATGTTTGAAGCGAGTGTCATAGACAATGTTTTCAAGCATCTAAGGGCAGTGATATACCTTGGTACAACTGTTTGGGGCATGCGACGTGTGTCATATGTCATACTCCAGGCAGTTAAGGTGCGAACATTCGAGACAATTTATTTAGGCCGGTTTTACTCCAGGCGATTAAATTGTTAAGATCTATCATTGTTGATATTGTATCGAATGGTCTATGCTTTAGTTTATTAAGTCGAATGACACTTGGGATAGTCAAGTTGGTGCCTTGCCTTTTTAGCAGGGTTTTTGTCAAGGCAAAGCCAATGTCAAACAACATGTCGGATTACGTAATATGCCATAGGCTAGTGTCCGCACATGTCCTGACCCTGGTTATCTCTTAGCAAGAGACCATCTGGGTATGAATGTATGGGTATCCCTGCATAGGTAGGGACCTCTTATATGTTAGGCAGGAGTAGTTTTGTCTAGTGTCTATATAGTAAAACGAATGTCCCTCGTTTACCCCGAGACGGCGGGAAATGTGAAGGTTCTCCTTCACTGTTGGTGCTAATTGGCTACCGATATACTCGTAAAAGTAAAGTTGTATATTGTATGTTTATATTTAGAATAAGACGCGTGACGTCCGTCAATTGTAGAAATTGTATAAAATATAATGGAGTCTTAGACTAGGCTTCGGGCAATAAAGTAATCTAAAGTACCTCTCGCTGCTATTTATTCCACCTCTGAAGTTATCTCCCGGCAGTCGCCACAGTATTATATTCTTTGAGTGACACTACGTGACCTTTTTAAAATCTGCGCGCAGCGACCGCTCACCAAAACGATTCGATACAAGGAGTTCGAAATACTCGTGCGAAACATTCGTTGCGTTCGCTACACATTCATAATCATAAAATATCCTGCCGTGCGGTCAATACCTCAGAAAAACCTAGTGACCCATTAAGTTGATGCAATAATAAGTCGTGTTTTTTGCGGTAAATCTTATACTCGCATATTTGTAATATTTGTCCTAGTAACTTAAGTCAAGTAAAAACCGTTCAGGAAGGATAAAAAAATAAAACGATATTTTTTATCCTTATATACCTAGAACTACGTGATTTAGTTATTGTGTTCCTTCCTCATAAGGTAGTATAGTGATTCAGGTTACCTATCTGAAACTAAAAACGTTAAACCGCGCGATTTTGGTTTCGACAAATCTGTTCGACAAATTTCATTTTAACTTTTTTTTCCATTTGTCCGAACATTCAATTCGATCGATATTTTACGATTAGGCAAGAATTGTTTAGGTTTTTTTTTCACTCGACTAATGACACGTTTCCGTAAATCTCATTTGCCCGTAGGTAATATCAGTTCTCCGATGTAACGTTTCGGTTTATTAATTATTCAACTTTTTTTGTATGTCTTTGATTTCATTAGTCCGATTGTAACGATTCGGTTTTAGCTACTCGGCTTTTCTCAAATGGACTTTATATGGGTAGATTTTGAAACAAAAATTATCAATGAAAAATTCAAACAAGGTTTAATATATACCAGTAAACCCCAATATAGCCCTAGGTAGTGAAATAATATGTTCAGAAACATGTTTGATCATAAATAAAAATATCAAATCATCAGCATTTTTGAACGGATAAGGAGCCTACGACGTTGATGACTGCAAAACTGATTTTCTATCAAAATTTTGAAACAATAGTTGGCCGTCTAATACGAGCAGAAGTCACCTTAGTTTTCGGAATTTTCAGACGTTTTGTTTACCTACACCGCAAGTTTGGGGAGTTGCCAGGGGGCTCGCTCTTGTACTATTTGCGGCTTCGGAGATCAAGAACGGGTTTAATGACCTTGATATTGTATGAGACGTCATAAAGATTCTTTTGCTCTTATCCCATTTATTAAATTGCCACCAAATAGTGGTTCGAACCCGCATCGCCGACCATATCTAACGGAGTTGCCACGACCTAGCATGCTTCGTAATCAAGCGAATAAAGGGGTTTTACCTTACAAACGGTCCGGTAGTTTTGAATTTTTGATAATTATGTTGTGTAGGATGGTTAGTGAGTGTTTAAAATGCAAACAAAAATACAACACAAGGAAAAACCAACCGCATCACATGCCGAGACTTATCTCTGCCAACAGGCTCAAATGATACCCAAATTAACCCCGAATCGCCGATGATGCCAGGGAATGTAAGTTTCGATGGCTACGTCACATTACACAAGAATACTAGAGGAGAAACGGCTTAACTTTAATACATATCTGTACATTCTCTTTCTTTTGATTTTGGCGATAATAATTGGCGATGTAAGGTTCTTGGCGGTATGCCAAATATCAATAAAGAGGGAGTGACAGAGTTGTTTGTCTCGTTGGTTCTGGATGGGACTTGTATATGTTTGATTATTTCATTAGGGAGTAGTACAGTTTTGCAGGATATTGAATGTTTTTTGAAAAACAAAAATAATAGCTCGGACTTAGGCAAAGAGAAGTTTTTATGAATAATGTTCCACCATGTAGGAATTATCATTATTCAATTACATGCTTCATAAATAAAAAAAAAATGCCCTTTCATATTTGGGTTAAATTCTGCGCGGTGCACGGGAACACAAAATTTTCGATATAAAGAGTAGCCTATGTGTTAGTCCTGGGTGTCAGCTACCTTCATACCAAAATTTATCAAAATTGGTCCAGCCGTTTGAGTCTGCCTCTGTCTCTCAGCCTTTATAATGGTGCGGAATCGTAACGTGGTGTTCTAGAAGTAGAAATAACAATAAAAATATATTCAAGAACTCAATTTAATTATTGACTGCAATCGGGCTATGAAAATAAAAACCAGCCAAGTGCGAGTCTGACTCGCGCACCAAGGGTTCCGTACAAACACTTATCCCATCTTAACTGGCCGGGTTAAGTTTGCACCTGGTATGTATGGCGCCGCATACAAATGAGGTGCATAGTTAACGCAACAGATCACATTTGATGTATGGGAGTCCCCCTTAAATATTTAATTTATTCTGTTGTTTAGTATTTGTTGTTATAGCGGCAACAGAAACACATCATCTGTGAAAATTTCAACTATCTAACTATCACCATCTATCACGGTTCATGAGATACAGCCTGGCGGCAGACGGACAGACTGACAGCGGACGCTTAGTAATAGGGTTCCGCTTTTACCGTTTGGGTACGTAACCCTAAAAATCTTGTTGACGAAAAGTATTTATAAGCCAGTAAAACGATACAAGGTTCTGCATTGACCTACATACTTACAGACGTATTACATTGTATGGACTTTTTAATAACATCAAACAACTGCTTTTCCTGATTGTACTTGTTTACAGAGCTTGTTTTTTTAAACATAATATCGTGTAGATTATTTGACGCATGTCTAAATAACAGAATTTCTTTAGGAATCCAGAATTTTGTAATATACCATCTCCAAAGTATTTAGAGATATTTGAAGTAATATTTTGAGGACAGCAAATTTCTACCAATGTTTCTAATCTATTATTAGTACCGCTTCAAGCTCTATCCTACAAAAAACCATCTATTTCGCCCTAGGGACAAAATAGATATTTGTGGGTAAATAGTGTTTCATCTTATTAAAACTTTCGTGAGACATTTAATTATTGTATTAAGCGGTTTACACTCACGTGATATTGTTAGGAACGGCCCGACATGTTTCGAACTCGTATAGAGCTCTTCATCAGGGACTTACTACCCGTACAGCGGCGCTATAACTTTCTCACTGATCACTAATCAGTTCGGGCCGTTCCTGACAATTTCACGTGAGTGTAAACCGCTTAATACATTAATTAAATTAGTGTTACTTACCCTATTGTTTTTTTTATCAAGACCAAACTTTCCAGTAAACGATGCCCGAAAATTCACCAGCTTAACCTTTCTTTTTGTTCTCGTAGTCGGATAAAAAATATTCTATCTCTGTATCAAACTTGGCTAAAATATGTCCAGCGATTTTAGCGTGATGAAAGATATTCCCGACCAACACATGTATGTCATGACATACCGTGCCGAGACGTGGACACTCACGGTTGGGCTGGTCCACAAATTTAAATTCGCTCAGAGAGCTATGGAAAGGGCAATTATTGTTCCGAGTTTCTTTGAAGGATCGAATTCGGAACGAAGTGATCCGCCAGACAATCAGCTACCGACATAGCTCACTGTAACTAGCAATTTGAAGTGGCAGTGGGCTGGCCATATTAGCCGAAAAACCGATAACCGGTGGGGTAAACGTGTTCTTGAGTGGAGACCGCGGATCGGCAAGTGTAGACGCCCTCAGACTAGGTGGAGCGATGATCTTTGCATGGTGGCTGGCAAGAGCTGGATGAGAGTAGCCGAGGATCGTTCACAATGGCGTGCAGTTGGAGAGGCCTATGTTCAGCAGTGCACAAGAATAGGCTGATGATGATGATGATGATGACATATTGTATGAGGTCCCCCGCAGTAATCATACAAAACAAACGTTAACTTGGATCACGCTATCAAAATTTTGCTTGAAATCGTTATAGAGGACAAAGAAAATAATGCCGAACAGATGACGCCAGACTGCTCAGTCACCGCGCCTAAGATACAAAACAAAACACGATCACGATAAAAAGCTTAACTGACAAATACCTAATCAATAATAAAGATTAAAATGCATTCTTTGAAAGTAGATTAACATATAAGTGTAATTATGTTTACCCATAATCCGCCAAATGTTTATATTGCTGTTGATTTGTTATCAATAATATGTAATAAATAAGGTTATCACATAATATCATTGATAACAAGTACTTTCTAAGAGGTTCCTCAGCTAGAGAACCGTGCGAGGTTCCGTAGCATTTTCACAACCATTGCGGCGCTGCAAATGTAAACGTCCGTGAATTACTTTTTCGTACGATACACTTCAATGTATTGAATAGCCTCAGGATTCAGACCGCCAGAAGTACTTTTTGCTGTGAGGTTCTTGATAGATTTTCTCGGGAATTCCATGGAAACTATTGAGGAAAGTGAGGTAGAGGAAGACCTATGACGCATCTCTGAGCACCAAGTGAAGCGCTGTTCTCATATCTATGAGATAGTGGAATACACTACGTTTTATATACACACGCTGTATAACAATACAGCGTGCGTGTATAAATATTTGATATATCGTCGTCTACGTAGTACCCATAACACAAGCCTTCTTGAGCTTAATTTGGGACTAGATCGATTTGTGTGAGGTTGTCTTTTTATTTATTATTATTTTAACTTTTATTTTTATTTTTTTTATTTTTTTGTTTTATTTACCTATTTATAAATTATTATTTTTTATTTTTTTTTTATATCCAAAAACTTAACGGGATCTTAATGGTATAGGTACTTATTCAAATCCAACTTTTTTTCCATATAAAATAATTTGGCACTTAACATAGTCATATCACAACTGTCACTTAGTAATAACACTAATAACTACGCCATACAATGCTGCTCAGAAAATTTTCAAAAATTAATTAAATAATAAATAAATAATTATCAGACAACCTCATACAAATCGATCTAGTCCCAAATTAAGCTCAAGAAGGCTTGTGTTATGGGTCCTAGACGACGATATACATACTTATACAGATAAGTATATACTTAAATACATAGAACAATCATGACCCAAGCACAAATATTCGAGTTCATCACACAAATATTTGCCCTGGCCGGAATTCGAACACGGGACCGCCGGCTCAGTAGGCAGACCGCGTCGTCAAATTAAATTAATATGTTTTTATAAATATCAGATTATAGCACTAAAATCTCCGTCTGGCTTCAATTTTCGGTTATATCAAAATCCAATATACACGCTGTATAAGATTAGGTGGGGTAAGACAATTACCGAGCGAAGACTGCCTCTAACTTAACTAAGTAATTAACTATTTATGCTCAGTAACCCAAACAAGATCTTAGCCTCCGAAACGAGAACGCAACTTGTCCCGATCCTGTGCAGTTTCTCGCCAGTTTTCGACTGAAGAAGACTGCCACAGTCCAATAAATAACTAACAGCTGTTAGAGTCTGACCAGCGAGTCGCTGCACAAGCATTTTTACAGAATTCTATTTATGGCAACAATTTTACCTGTCAAACTAATTGTCAACCTCTGTTCGTACATAACCTAAATATAATCTGAGTGCATTTGTTACGGAAGTTTATATCGTGTTATAATGGCTAAACCGATCAGAAGCAGTGTTAGAAGCATGTTATTTACGATAATCTCTAACTACAATCAGGTTAGACGGGATGAAAATGAGAGATTTCTGAAAAAGAAACGAATGTTGGATGAAATCATTCAGGCGACCGGTAAGTTATTGTCAAACAATTTTGATGCTTCTCTTGGCACTCTTTTATTTACAAAATATTGTTGGCGATTGTATTATAATACTTTAACTTAATTCTTTATTTTGATTCTAGCTGGCGTGGATGATGAAAATATCAAACAATCTATTGAAAAGCTAGCCAAAGAACTGAAGATGGTTATTGATAATAACGAATCAGAATCAGGGTATTTGGCGAAAATATCCTCTATGACAGGTAATAATGATTTATATTTGCACATGTAGATTTCTTAATATTTGAATGTGTTTATTTCCTTTACTTAAGATGTCTCCTTTTTCAGGTGTTAGCATTAGAACGTTACGCTCAATTAAAAAAGAAGGTTCTATTAACCAAGGCGAATGGAATACGCCAGGGAAAAAACGTCCCCGCCCACCAACTGTGTCAAATTTAGACAATTTTGATGTGACAGCCATCCGTAACAAAATAAACGAATTTTATTGTGTCAAAAAGCAAGTTCCTACTCTAAGAACATTACATGCGGAATTGAAAGAATCTATAGGATTCTCAGGATGTTGTGAAACACTGAGGAAAATACTACACCAGAATGGATTTCAGTTTAAAAGAAATAAAGAAGAACGCTCCATTCTCATGGAAAATTTTGAAATATCTGGATGGAGACAAAGATTTCTAAGAACTATACATAAAAAACGACAAGAAGGAAAATTGATTGTGTATCTTGATGAGACATATGTCCACCAAAATTATAGGCCAAAGAAGTCATGGCAAGGGCCTTCTACTTCCGGTGTAGTTGAAAAAATTTCCTCCGGTAAAAGGCATATTATAGTACATGCTGGATCGGAGCAGGGATTTGTTCCAAATGCTTTACTTGTATTTAGCACAAAATCCAAAGCAGCTGATTATCATGATGACATGAATAGTACAAATTTTTTAAAGTGGTTACGTGAAATGTTAATCCCAAATTTGACCGAGCCTAGTGTGATTGTAATGGACAATGCAAGTTACCATGTCACACAAATAAATAAGCCTCCAACCATTCACAGCTTGAAGGCTGATATTCAAAAATGGCTAAGAGAAAATAAAATCCCATATGAAGACTGTTTTAAAAAAGAGGAATTGATGTGCCTTGTTGAAGAAAACAGAGTTGGTCCTGTATATGCAGCAGAGGAAATATTGAAGCAGCATGGGCATGAGGTCCTTAAATTGCCTCCATACCATTGTGACTTAAATGCTATTGAGCTCATATGGAGCCTGGCAAAGCGAAAAGTAGCGAGTAGAAATTTGGGGCTACATGGATCAGAAACTGAAAACCTGATCAGGGAATGTTTTTCAATGATTACAGCAGAAGATTGGAAAAAATGTACAGA
Organism: Apotomis capreana; assembly: GCA_947623375.1. Lineage (NCBI taxonomy): Eukaryota > Metazoa > Arthropoda > Insecta > Lepidoptera > Tortricidae > Apotomis > Apotomis capreana. The sequence continues at coordinate 12,405,044 of OX392521.1, forward strand.
CCATGTAATAAGTGTTGAAGAAAAATACAAGTCCAAAGACAACATTCTTGACACAGAATTGGCGCCATTCATCATACAAGTTCGTGAAAGTGATAATGAAAGTGATTATTCTCTATCAGGCATTGAATTTCTCGAATCTGATTTTGATTATGACTCCTGAAATAATAACAGATTAAAATTGGATAAAACGTTATTGAAACTCTGTTTTCTTTCACCGTAATACCTTAAGCTCCAGTTAATCTATCCATGTGTGGCACCTTGCCCTTAAGATGACTTGGAAATATGTCACTTTATTATGATTACTAGTTAACCCTTATTAGGACAAAGGGAAACCATATGCCGAAAATAAAATCGTATGTAATTTTTTTAGCATGAGTCTATTGAATTTTTGTAGTTAAGATTTTTGTATTTGTAAATTGACGATCACTATGATAATTAATGTCAACTGACATAATTTTATATTTGCAAAAACATTATATAGTTGAAATAAATAAACTAAACTATTAATTAAGTATAGATAAATTACCGAGAGCGTGGAATTGCATAAGTGGTATTCTGTATTTAGGAATTCTATATTTGAATTGTTACAACAACAATTTTTAAGTCAAGTCTAGGCTATGTAAAATTCTGTATCATTAGAAAAAATATTATCACACCTCGTATCTTCTATATTTTTTGCTGTAATTTTAATGTTAAACTTAAATTTAGTATTCTAATTCTAATATTTAATGACTGAATTGTAAACCATATTTATAAGATTGCTGTGCCCTTGCAGGGTTCATGTTCCTGGACCTATCAATAATATAAGACCTTATTGTACAACATGAAACGCAATAAACGAATTGAATTTGAATTTGAATTTGAAATTTCCCTTTGCCCGTATTGTCAGCATAAACCTCTGTTTGTAATATATTGAAGAAGAAAATTCCAAAATAACGGCAGTGACAAATTCTAAATATTATTTACGTTGTGCGTATATTTTAACTGCTGATTTTATTATATTCTCACAATTTTCGAAATAATTTTCTCTAGGCCCGTACGATTGTGAGTTGTGAGTTACCCAGTTTTTGTCGAAAGTGAAGGAAATAAATATAGGTGTCAAGAACATGTCAAGAACGGGAAATGGATCGAACAACAGATTATAATATTATTATCAATACTTGTGATATCCCAGATGAAGAATTAAATAATAGCGAATGAAAGTAAAAAAGGACTGAGTAGGTATTATTTTACTTATTAAGAGAAGGGTATATAATTTCATTAAATTAAGAGAAATACTTAAGTTACTCTCCTTTTCTTGCGAACCGTAAACCACTACAAATGCAATTCTAAGCTCTCGCGAATTAATCTATTATGATTAAAAGTGACATATATCGTTCATGTACTCTGTAAATTTAATTACCTACATTATTTATTGACCGACGATTGTTCTAATAACCCCTCTAATTTAGTCTAGGTACTAAACATTAAATACAAAATATGATTTAAAATATATTGACACCAATTATCAACTTTCTTTTTTCGTACTATGCTTCGTGTTACCAGCTAAAGATTTTTTGAATTAGCCGGGCTTTATTTGTGCAGCGACTCGCTGGTCAGACTCTAGTCTTATCCCGTAGACAATAAGCTATGTTGGTCTTACACCACCACCTACCTACTAACTTTTTTTATTATATTATTGTTTATTTAGATTTAGGGTTTAAACTTATCTTTTTCATTACTTTATCTATCCAAATATCATAAACCCTCCATGATGCGTTCGAGAACCGCACATTATGACCACCATAAAAATAGACTGTTAGAACAAATTTCTTATCTGTAAAAATGTTATTATTGCTAAATAATGACATCCATTTCGATAATATTCGGCAACGCCTGATATCTGATATGATATATGAAATTTGTTCTAACAAAACAGTCTATTTTTATGGTGGTCATAATGTGCGGTTCTCGAAGGCAAAAGTTTAGTGCGCGACTTCAGGATAGTTTACTTTTCAATAAACAAGTTGCCATTACGAATCAGCTCTCGTGTTTCATCATTGGTACAGTATTGGTACATATAAGTCTATTAATATACAAACAACACATAGTCAACATTCAATAAAGTCACGCTACTGACTTTCAATTATTACAAGCGCGTGATTTTCGATTATTAATGTAATATTCATCTTATTTTTAAAGCATCAAGATTTCATTTCAATTCACTGTGAGAGTTTGAGTCTGCATAGTCACGTTGTATTGTGATGGCTAGAATAGGCTTCTGAAACTTCATTCGCGTAATAGTATTTTATGCAATCGTTGCACAATGAAGGCTTAAAGTCAAGTACCGCGTTTAGGTCACGAGGCTTGTCGAGTGGTCTAAGTAAGGTACGTGGCCTTATGCGAGCAAAACTCAGAAAAACATTTTTTACATTAATCGTCATTGCCCACTATGAATTTTTATTTATGATGTAATCTTTTTAGTTCAACTAAAACTGACCTATTAAAAAAAAAACATGATCGCGATGGTCATGGCGGGTGCCTCGTGATTGGTAAAAAAAATTGACAAGTAATTTCATCCAATCAGTGAACAGTAGCGTATTTTTTTTACATCAAATATGCTGATGTTCTTTTTGAAAGTATTAGAGTTGAGTAGAGAATTGTCTTATCAATATTAAAGTTCTGTAGCGGATACCATAGAGTATAGAATTTTGGTACAGGATTAAAAAGCGCGTTATTGTGATTTTGTCTGTGAAATTATAATTATTGAAAGATTAAAGTACGCGAGTATAAAAAAAATTACGTCACCCTAGGTCGTGCCGCAAGTTGAGAGTAAATAGACATTTACATAGGTAAACTCATCTAGATCGAGGCCAAACGATTGCCTATCTACATAGTATATAAGTCTCTGTCAAAAATTTCATTTTAGTGACAAGCTTTTATAGCCGACTGTACTTTTCTTTAGATATACATCAAATGATCACTGAGACGATCTAAAGAGCCCAAACTCGGTAGGATTGCTTTTTCTATTATAGAGTTCATAGTGCCACTTTCCGGCTCCATCATCAGATCAGCCCCATGGTACCATATTATTGTATGGTCATCAAAGTTATGTAAGCATGCAAAATTTCAGCTCAATCGGTTGACGATATCTGCTTCAAAATTGAGTTGCAAGATTCCACCCGAACAAACATACTTACATACATACATTGCAAGATATATAAAAGCTTGTAAAAACAAAGTCGCTTCCTGCTGTTTGTCTGTCTCTATATATGCTTAGATCTGTAAAGCTACGCAACGGATTTTTATGCGGTTTTTCGGGATTGTCCGACACACAAAGCATGGGTCGGCAATCCAGAGGTACCGGGTTTGATACCCGGTCTCTTTCGCCAGGTTACGCATTTAAATTGTTTGTGCTTTGATCTTTCTGCCAAGGTGTAATAAAAATTGTGGTATAATGTAGTGTATGAGACATTACATGTTTCATGAATTTGTAATATTACATAGAATGGTGCTCGATAGCAACAAATTGTTGATAACTGACGTTGAAAGTCGGTGAATGTCACTGATGTAAACAAAGAGGAAACAGGACTAAATATTCCGCAGGTGTCAAGTAATTTTTGCATAATAAAGTCAAAACTATCTGCAGTGATTGAAGTCAAGTTTTTTTCAGTATTTATTTTGCAAGAAGAACGAAGGCTTGAGCAGCTTTCCGGTAAACGTTTTGAATTTGCTTAGTGATAAATCGCTACGTATGCCCATTAATGCCATATGCAAGCTGTTTGTAGCGCCACTATCCCTAGGCCGGACCGACACTTGTTATACTATATACTGACCATGAACAAGACTTCCGAAACCGCATCTGATCACGGGAGTAGTCCTGCGGTCGGCCTTCGGCACCCGACACGTTGTCGGAACACGTGCTGCGGTCGTGTGTCGTGTCGTCTAACGATACTACTGTTTAGACCTGATCGAATGACAAACTTTGCATCAATATTTGTTTTATCATCACATCATTTATTCAAGAACAATTACAAATTGTGTTTGAAATTCTTATATATACTAAGTTCTTATTTTTAAATTGTTTTTTTAGTGTTTATGCCTTCACAGCCCATTATAAACCCATCACAGTTGCTGTCTTGTCCCATCCGCGGAGGCAACAAACAGTATAAAGGTCAGCGGGGGCTCGCTATCCATACGGGTCGCCAACATGGCACCCGTATGGTAGTCGATCCCCCGCTGCCCAGCGCATCTCAACCTGCACAGTCTTCCTCTGCCAGGGACCTGACAGCAACACCTTTGGCGGAAACACTGGGACTGTTGAAGGCAAACAGACCCGTTATAAAAAGAATACCTCGTGCAGCCCGCATTTCTGTAGCCCGTTGCCTCACCGAGTGCGTCTCTAAGGTCGTCACTGAGAATTCTTCACAGGCGTGGAAGTGCTTGCTAACATTTTCCTTTTCCGTACTTCATGTAAATAAAACCTGCAAGGACTCATTAAGTACGCAAATAAAAAACAACACCCTAACAGTTTCGGACCCCCCCCATAATTCAACATATTTACCGGCAAAACCTGGCTTCTAAAATAACAGCAATAGAAAACAAGATCTCCGAAGGAAATGTGAGTGGAGCTGCTCGCCTCCTCTTCTCCAGTGACGATTTGGCTGCGCACTCAGCTGAGACCTATGCTGCTTTGAAGGACAAACATCCACTTCCTCCCACCTCAGCTGAGCTACCAATCCCCCCCACGCCTAACAACGACTGTATCACCGTCACCGAAGACGCGGTGCAGCAAGCCCTGTGGTCGTTCCCTAACGGCTCTGCCGGTGGGTTAGACGGTCTGCCCCCGCAACATCTAAAAGACTTGATTTCAGTGCCTACAGGGGATGCAGGAACGGCGTTGCTGAAATCTCTAACCAAGCTTTTAAACCTCATGCTTGCAGGCCGTGTAAACACTGAAATCATTCCTCTATTCTACGGTGCCAATCTGGTAGCTCTGGCCAAGAAGGATGGTGGTATTCGCCCGATTGCCGTTGGAAGCACTTTAAGGCGCTTGGCTTCGAAGCTTTGCTGTCGTAAGTTCCACCAGAAGCTGACAAACACTTTCAAGCCTCGACAGCTGGGCTTCGGAGTCAAGGGTGGTTGTGAGGCAGCGGTACACGCAGCGCGCACGTTTTTAAACCGTCCGGACTACGAGGTTTTTATTAAAATTGACGTCAAAAATGCTTTTAATTCGGTTGATCGTGGTGCCCTTTTAGCAGAAGTCCAAAATGTACTCCCAGAGTCTTTCCGGTATTTATGGCAATGTTATGTGCACCTTCAAAATGACTTTTTGGCGATAAAATAATCCTTTCAAGCGTGGGCTGTCAACAGGGAGACCCGCTTGGACCCGCTATTTTTAGTTTGGCAATTCACCCAATAATTACAAAACTAAATTCAAAATTTGATCTGTGGTATCTCGACGACGGCTCATTAGGCGGAGACGCTTTGACCGTCCTCGAGGATTCATAATTCATAATTCTTTATTGCATTATCATGTAGTACATAAGATGTGACATTAAAAGGTTAAGTCCATAACATGAACCCTGTTAGGGCACAGCAATGCAGTTAGTAGTGGGTGTTAGCAGGTGCTTAATTAGGTACAGCGGAAGAGGTTTAAATACAATTGGTAACATGCAGTTGATAATCAATAAATTCTCAGATATCGGTCTTTCACTAAATTTTACCAAATGTGAAATATTTTTACCCGATCACCTTTCTCCTGAAAAGAAGATTGAAATTCTCACGAACTTTCATGCAGTTGTTCCCAATATTTCAGTTCATACAAAATCATCTCTGACACTTTTAGGTTCACCAATTTTCGACGACGCAATCAGTCCCATTATCAACTGCAAATTAAGCCTTTTCAAAAGTATTTCTGACCTCCTTTTCGAAATTAACCCCCACATGGCTCTCTTTGTCATCCGTTTTTAGGGTTCCGTAGCCAAATGGCAAAAAACGGAACCCTTATAGATTCGTCATGTCTGTCTGTCTGTCTGTCTGTCTGTCCGTCTGTCCGTCTGTCCGTCCGTATGTCACAGCCATTTTTTTCCGAAACTATAAGAGCTATACTGTTGAAACTTGGTAGGTAGATGTATTCTGTGAACTGCATTAAGATTTTGATGCAAAAATAAAAAAATAATAATAAATATTGGGGACTCCCCATACTTAGAACTGAAACTCAAAATTTTTTTTTTCATCAAAAACATGCGTGTGGGGTATCTATGGATAGGTCTTCAAAAATGATATCGAGGTTTCTAAAATATTTTTTTTCTAAACCGAATAGTTTGCGTGACAGACGCTTCCAAAGTGGAAAAAAGTTGGTCCCCCCCCCTCTAACTTCTAAAATAAGAAAATGAAAAATCTAAAAAAAACATATGACGTACATTACTATAAAAACTACCAACGAAAATTGTTTTGAACGAGATCTAGTAAGTAGTTTTTTTTTAATACCTAACTTTGCAAGTTTGCACCTAATTTATATGGGGCGCTATACATACCAGGTGCAAACTTAACTTAAACACTTAGGGATGGAAAGTGTTTGTACGGAACCCTCGGTGCGCGAGTCCGACTCGCACTTGGCCGGTTTTTGTCTTTTCACACCGAAATTTATGTATTTGCTCCGTAGCAGTCCTGCTTGGAAATTACCGCCCATTTTGTCATCTATAGACGACTGTCTACAAACAACACTTTCAAAAATTTTAAACCTATTACCGCTTGATCCCATGATCTGCTGTCAAAATTAATTGACAGCAGATCATGGGATCAAGCGGTTCTCCCCATAAGACTCGGTGGTCTGGGTGTTCGCTCCTCGTCTAGCGTGGCACTACCGGCGTTTCTTTCCTCTGCCTATAGCTCGTTACCTCTCGTCAGTGTAATTCTTAACTCCCCTCAGCTACCTGACATTGAGATGGCGAGTTTGGTGGAGGCCAGGGACGCTTGGTGTGCCTCGTGCCCTGGTGCGGACACCCCGATTACAAGAGCTGCCCAAAAGGCATGGGACAACCCTAGGCTTAAGGCAACCCACGCGTCCCTATTAGAAAATAGTCCGAACGATTTGGAACGTGCACGTGTCTTGGCCGTTTCCGCGAGCGAGTCTGGCCACTGGCTGCACGCCCTTCCCTCGCGTAATATCGGCACTGTTCTAGATCCCAATTGCTTAAGGATAGCAACTTGTTTAAGACTCGGAGCTAGAATATGTGTCGATCATACGTGCGCCTGTGGTAAGAGCGTAGATCAACTGGGACGTCATGGGCTTTCTTGCGCAAGAAGTGCCGGCCGCTTGTACCGCCATGGCACATTAAACGATCTGTTCCGCCGTTCACTTGCCACTGCCTCTGTGCCTGCCATCCTAGAACCCATTGGGATGGCGAGAGACGACGGCAAGCGTCCGGATGGAGCAACGTTGATGCCATGGAAGCTTGGGAAAACCTTAGTGTGGGATGCGACATGCGTCGACACGTTTGCCGCATCGCACATCCAGGTAACTCGCACACAGGCTGGTGCGGCGGCTGGCCAGGCCCAGATCCTGAAGCGCCGAAAATACTCATGCCTTTTAAAGGATCATGTGTTTTTGGCGCTGGCAGTAGAAACTTTAGGACCTTGGTCAGCCGACATGAAAAGCTTCTTGAAGGCCCTGTCGTCGCGGTTGGTCGACGCCACGGGGGATCCAAAAGCTAGCGCTTACCTCTCGCAAAGGATCAGCCTTGCAGTTCAGAGAGGTAACGCCGCCAGTGTAATGGGGACCATGCCACAGGCAGAGCTGCTGGAGGGGGTGTTCTTTTTATAATCCTATTATTTTTAATTTAGTATTAGTAGTTCATTTAGTATTTATCAACTCTTTCATCACTTATCATTTGTATATTGTAAATATGTTTTTTTTTTGTTTATTTGAAAATAAACTGTTTAACACCCTAAGTTCTAAACTAGGTAGGTAGGAGGTAGTAGGTACTTACTTAATCTAAATAAATCAAAGGCACCACATAATACTAATAAAACACGTCACAAAATATTCTGTTGCACAGTCGGTAAAAAATAAATAATAAAATAAATAATAATAGCGATAATGTCAGCGATAATGTCAGCGATTAAATACGTGATTCGAGATACATCAACAATTAATTAATATAAATAAATTGAATATTATTGACATGTCAGGTTAATATTATTATTTGTTTTGCATGTAATCATCTATTGAATAAAACGATTTTTCCAATAGAAACTGCTTGAGTCTTGCACCAAAAATTTTACTATTTGAGATCATTTTAAGCTCAACAGATAGCTTGTTATAAGGGACAACCGACTGGTTTACGCCGCGTACTTCACAATGTTTAGCCTAGGCACTATGTTGCATGGCATGGTATTTCCTTACGTCTCGTTGACAATCTGTGCTCCCTGTCCAACGTGCTTTCTCATTTGTTTAATTGCTTCACGAAGTCTGTGAGCAGTACGAGAATGTATAGACATGGTACAGTTAGAACCTTGAGGTCTATGAAGTGCTGTCTACATGATTCGCTTTGTGGGATGCGAACAATAGTGCGAATGGCCCTTTTCTGCATCTTGAACGCACTATAAACATTATAGTTATAGCCATTACCCCATAATTTTATGCTGTAACGCAACTTTGATTCTACTAGGGCGTAATATACTAACTCAAGTTGTTCAGTTTTTAAGACATCTCGCAGGCTACGAAGAGCATAACAAGCAGAACCTAGAGAGCTGTTAAGTGCCTGAACTTCGAGATTCCAATTCAGTAGCTCATCAATATGAATGCCCAGGAATTTGACACAATCAGTTTGCAATATTTTATCGCCATAAACTGCTGCATCCAAGGTATCCGTGTTTTTTGCTGTAGCTTTAAATAACATGGCGTTGGTTTTCTTAGAGTTGAGTTTCAGGTTGTTTACTTCAAACCTGGCAAACAACAATAGGGCAGCATTTACTCTGTCATTTAACTGTGATATATTATCAGCAGCTATTACAGCGTTGGTGTCATCAGCAAACAAGATTAGGTTGGTACATGGCACTGAGTCAGTAATATAATTTACGATATCGTTCAGAAACACCACAAAGAATAAGGGACCCAAAATTGATCCCTCTGCTTATTGTCGCCATCCTGGACTTTACCACTACCTCAAATCCATTCATTATGGACTTAATTTCAACGAACTGCTTCCTATTTCTAAGATATGACTCAAATAATGCTAGCACACTATCTCTGATGCCGTAGTGTTCAAGTTTGGCTAATAATATGTTATGGTCGACAGTGTCAAAAGCCGAGCTCAGATCCAGGAATACACCTGCAACTTTTTTCTTGTCATTTAGTTGGGTGACAACATCATGTACTAAGGTGTCGATGGCTTCACTTATAACGTCGCATTGGCTCGCGATTGACGTGGCTTCATCGTATCAAAATACGAGAGTCTTTTCTAAGTCGGTCACAGGATATGATAGGTGATATCCTCTCCACTACACAAAGACATCAGTAATGCCGGTTTCGCACGAGAGAAGGACAGTGAGGGAAATCAGCAGGTAGCACAGCACTGCTGCTACTGTTTGAACGCACAGAACAGTACTGTCTTGACAGTGACCAAGGCAGAATAGTTAATAGCTCGCCGGTCTATTTATAACTCATTGAATTAAGGTCTTCTGATGACCCATTACCTGTGTCGGGCTGTTTTAAATGTTTAATTTAGGTTTTAAATTGTCAGTACTTTCGGTCAGGATTGATAGCTGACATGATCAAGTCGGGCAAAAATCCTGACCGCCTGATAACACGATGTTTTTGTTTTGGTACGGAACTTGGCTACAAACCTGTTTCTCAGAGAAAGTAGCCCATAATCTTCTTGCGTGCAGCCACGCCGTCTTCGATAGTTTCCTTATAAGGGACACTTGATAGTCAAAATAAAATATAGTGGTTGCTTACTAAGGGCTACATTACCTAGGTACGTAGATCTGTTCAAGGTAGCCTATAACAAGCAACAGTTTAACCTATGCTATGCTATTTCCCTGCTTATTTGATTTACAAATAACCATATCTGGAAGACCAATTTTTTGTGTGGAGCCTTTTGGCGCTCGGTGGGAATGTTGAACTTTGACGGTAATTTCTGACTTTTAGAGCAGTCTAAGTGTAGTTAGTACCACATAGACATTTAATCCCAATAATAGAATCAATTGACATCCTAAAAAAAACGTCTACACGGCTATTGAAGTAGAAGCTGAATCGAATTAGATAGACATTTAAATACACTTCGTTTTTTACTATGGGCAATTGGGCACCAAGCTGAATTCCATTGCAGAGCTGAGATAAGTACTAAGTAACTAACTCATACTGGACAGTGTCCAATGCGTAGATAGTGGCGCCAGAGTAGTGCATCGCTAAATGGCAGTAGAAGGATAGCAATTTGTGTCAAACTGAACAATAAGTATAAATATACTCCACGTATAATATGATGATTATTCCTTGTAATAAAAAGGTACTCTTATTACTACTAGCTTAAGGGCCTCATCAGTCACTTGAGATTTGCGACCGAATTTTGTATGAAGGCGATCATGCAGCGATTTCGCCGCGACACTTATTTTTTATAGAAAACTCGCATTTTTTTTTAATTTATTTACCAACAATACATACATAAAATACAAATGTACGTAATTTCTCGCCAAATTGTAACGTTTATTGGATAGACGCGCTCAATTTTAACAAAACAACTTAGCGTATCTTATCAACAGAATAAGCAATGAAGAGTTATCTCCTTCTCGACAACAACTTTCACAGTGTCCGATTGTAATTATAAGGTGGAATGAGTACGTTCAACCTGCTGACAGCCTGTTATTGAGAAGGAAATCCCTAAGCTTTGATTTTAACAGTGTTTTCCTTAATTTCGGTTCTTATCTTAGCAAGTCTATTTTATTAAATATTTTTTGTACTAGGTATTTGGACATTCTTAACCCATAAAGAGTTTTTTACTTTTGTAGAACATAATTTTCTTTGTTTTACACCTCTAGTTTGATACCTAAGTCTTACTAATTCTTATCTTATCTTATCTTACTGCTGTAGTAGTGTTCTAAACCTACCAAATATTTAACTTTTTCATCAACTGGCAATATCGTCAGTCTAAATAATATTACCGTTTAATTAATACACAAGTGCCACTATCTATGTGGATCTGGTGGTTATTATGTATGGATTTTTTAGCTCCGATTTATGCCATTTAACCACAAACACGATTATTTCAGATCTGCAATGAAATCTAGCTTGGTGTCTATAGTAAAAAAAATGTCAATTTAATTAAAATTAAGCCTAAAAAATAGAACTAAAGAACTAAACATAGAACATAGATGTACCTACTTGTTACTTGTAATAACTGTATGCCACCTGTTACCTACGTATGTTTGACAAATAAACCATTTTGATTATGATTTTGATTAAAATCTAAAATAAATTAAATTAAGCTAAAATACTGAGGTCTTTTACTGAGGTCATTCATCAGTTTGTGGGCACTGGGACCCCACGGTCCTACCGAAACCTACTCTCGATCTACCGACTACTCGACCCCAAAAGAAACAATAGTTATTTGTGCAACAAGAGAGCAAAGTTGTTTTTTGTTACGAGTGCTGATTTTGAGTCCCGAGCAAGCGAAGGATTCTACGTTTGAATCACGAGCGTAGCGAGTAATTCTATGTTAGAATCCTGAGTGTAGCGAGGGACTCAACAGCACGAGATGCGAAAAACTTTGCTCTCGTGTACCTAGCACACACAACTTTTCACCTCATCAGCGAGAACATATTCGACATTTTGTGCTTTTTCTTCCAGCGTATGTTTATAGTCTTTGTTGCTGATTTCAATAATATTATTAATCAGAAAATGGATAAGGGCTTCTTAAAAAGGAATAACAACATAATTTAATTGAAATTATAATCAACCAACCAACTACGGTTAATGTCATTATTTGATCAAATTGGAAGATTTAGCAGATACATGACGTGTTTATTTATAAATACATATTATATTACGAGATTTTGTTTATAAATTGATTAATATTTCACCTCGTAAAACACCAAACAAAATAAATGCAAAAGAAAATAACAATTACAATATGAACTCGATATTTTTTAAGGTACGTTTCGAATATGCATCTATGATAAATGGTGAAATTATAAATTATTATTATATTTACAATAAGTCATGAGTAGAAAAATCTTATTTTATTTGAGCAATGATCTATTGTTTTATATAAAAGGAACAATAATTTGAATATTCGGTCGTTAAATAAAAATATAAGAAAGAAAAAAAATACGTGGCAATTAAAACTTTTCCGGGTGTTTTTAATGATTTTTTTGGTATAACGCGTATCCAAACTGTTCTCAATCGAGGTCGGATTCGAAAATCGAATTTCAAATTGATAAGTTTCTATCCCTCTCTTTTATATATACATATGAAAGAAACAGAGTGCATCGAGATTCAAATGATTAGAATTTTATAATTAACCTTTTTGCTGAAGAATGACAATTCGTGGTCAGATATTGAAAAAATTAAAAAGCTACTTCCTACTCACGCTCGAAACAAAATCGCATTTTGGTCACTGTTATCTGACAGCAAAATCACCATGTTTGAGCTGGTGAGGTGAAAAATTATATTCGGGGCCGAGACCCCTATACTTATTAATTTTTAACATCTCTTCTTAAAATTAAACTGATATTAATACCTATCTAATAAATTAAGAGACCTTATTCCTTTTAATTATTTTTTTCATATTATGACAAATATAGGTATTGATAATTTCAACCAACTTTTTGAAGTGAATAATACTTTTTCTCGAATTCTAGGTAGTAATATAGCTATTTCATGCTTCCGTTGCGGGCAGTTGAATTCACTAATTTTATGCGTGAATGTTGACAATTTCGAGTAGTTTTTAAAACATAAATTATCAATGAAAAATTCAAACTGTAGGTTTCAAATATATACCAATAAATCCCAATATCATTCATAATATATTAAGAAACTTGTTTGATCATGGAGAAAAATGTCTATAAAACAGTCAGCATTTGAAAAGGAATAAGGGCTCTAACTCTCATCTCTATTGGTTCTTGGTTCAACCTCCCATTCGCCCATTATTCACATAAGCTTTACGATTTTATTTCTTAAACCCGATAAAAAGGGTAAACGTCCAAACTCGATTTAAAACCGAAGAGACACGGTGAAAATGTATTGTTTCATTCAGTGCGACCGTGGTCGGCCGCGTGATAGCATGTGTGCAGTGAAGGATTTGCCAAGGTGATAAGGATTTTTATCATGGACCTGTCTGCAGGTGGGTATCTTTTTCAATAACCGACTAAAAAGAGGGCATTCAAAATCAAAATCGTTTATTTGCAGTAACAAGTAATTTTAAGCTACATGGGGTATCCCTGGATTTATTATTTCCAAGTGTGAACGCAGCCCGATAGGTGAAGGAGCTAGATGTAAAATTATATTTTCACATTTTTGTTTTATGAGACATGTATGTACGATTAAATAATAAGCTACGGCGGGTCTATGACGGTTGCTTTTATTGCGTGATAAATAAGTGACAAAGCATCCGTCTCGTTTTGACAAAATGCGAGTGTGAGTATGCTGTGTAACTTGCCGATTCAGCGTGCAAATTTAATTTCCCGATCTATGAATGAATGAATGAATGAATGAAATCGTTTATTTCGAGTAACATTGGTGACTCATATTATTTGTTAGTATAAATCTATATCTAAAGTGTTAGTAAAAACATCTTACACAACATACAAGCTTTTTGACACATGCTGTTCACAGCAGTGTCTTATGTAAGGACAGTCAAGCCTGTCCCCAATCGAGCGTAGGATGGGGTTGGGGCTGGCCCGCGCCCGGCGCACCAGGGACGTGCAGCGTTTGCGCATGGTCGCATAGAAGCAGCCTGCTTCCGCAAACATCCCTGATGCGCTACAGAAGCGGGGCAGCCCCACCAGCACCCGGAACGCGTTGTTAAATTGAACCCGAAGGGCCCCATAGGCCCGTTGCGTATAATATGCCCATAAGCTGCACGTATACAGGGAAGTGCAATAAGCACTAAAAAGTGTTAATTTCACCTCCCTGGTACAGCGCGCAAACTTACGCGCAATCATGTTTGCCCTCACCGACAGGGCCCTCCGTTCGCGCTCAATATCCATGTTGTCTTTTAAGTCTGAGGTGACAACATGGCCTAAATATTTAAAACATCTCACCCTTTCCAAAGGACTACCATACAAATTAATAGAAGGTACCTTGGGTATCTGATAACCAGAAGGCTCAAATACCATGTACTGAGTTTTACCTACATTGTATTTTAGCCCATGTTGGATAGCGTATGTCTCACAAGTATTTATAAGCTTTCGCAAACCACAAGCCGATGCGCTCAGCAAAACCATATCGTCGGCGTAACTCAAATTATTCAAACAAATTGTGTCAATATGGCAGCCGATATGCGTTTTGCCGAGCGTCTCGAGAAGCTCATTTATGTAAAGGTTAAAAAGTGTGGGTGAGGTCAAACCCCCCTGTCTCACCCCACACTCCAACCTGTACGGGTCTGAAAAAGTACCTGACCATCTAACACTATTGACCTGGTTCCCATACCAATACTTTAGAATTTGTATGGTCTCATTAGGTAATTTAATAGCTTTTAGCTTTTCCCATAGGATATTGTAGGAAACCAGGTCAAAAGCCCTAGACAGATCCAGGAAGCACGCGTAAACAGGCGTTCTTCTATTTAAATAATATTTGACGGTGTGCTTAAGGCACAGTATTGCACTCTCCGTTGATAACCCTGGTCGAAAACCAAACTGGTTGGGGTTAAGACTCACGTACTTATTTAACTGGACATTAAGCACACTATCAAATACCTTTGCAATAACAGTCGCAAGGGATATAGGCCTGTAGTTACTGGCGTTGGACAAATCTCCAGTTTTATTTTTAGGTACAGGAATAACAACAGTTTTCATCATATCCTCGGGTAAATAACAGTGCCTTACACACAGCGTATAAAACAAAGCTAACACTCTTGAGACGTGGGGACCTGCATTCTGGAGATGTTCGATGCTGAGGCCATCATGGCCTGGGGATTTACCTCGGGAGATAGATTTAATAGCCTTGGCCACATCCTTAGCCAAGTATCCCGGTCCAGGTTCCAAGTCGATAGTCTCAGCATCGATAACCTCATTTTGCGATGGTCCAAGAGGAGAGTTAACAATAAAATTGTCTTTAAAAGTGTCAGCTATGTCTTTTGTGTCAGTTTTGCCATTAACACTCACAGGACACGAAGGTCGGTATTTCATGTTATTTGTGGCTTTCCAAAATGACCGGAAGTCTTTTTTGGAGTGCTGCGAAGCAAGAATGTCCATTTTTATTTGAGTCTGATGGTCTTGGCACCATTTTAAGCGAGATTTGAATATTTTTCGAGTTTCGCACATCTCATTAAATAACCTGCCAACTTCCGGTCTACCATAAAGTGTCCACTCATGAAACTTCTCCCTCGCGGCCCTGTGCGCATCGCTGACATGCCGGTTCCACCCCACTACCTGTTTTTTATGCTTACGCTTCTTCCTTGAGGTTCGCGTCGCAGCCTCACAGAGGGCAGACACAATATCTTTATACAAAGAGTCGAGGACTTTCCTATGCCTAATGTCACTACAATATTTATCGGCACAATGTGTACACTCAATAGGAAAGTCAATACATTTTAACAACTCGTTGCACTCTTCGTTGTAACGCATTATTTGCTCCGACCCTCTCTCTCCCCATATTATGTGTTGATTACATACGTCAACTGAACCATTTAATCTGGGTGTAAGTAGCTTCAAATTACACTGTAACATGAGTGGGAAATGGTCGGACCAGGTCACATTATGCTTAACGTATACATCATGCACAGATACAGACGCAGCTTGTGTTAACACACAGTGGTCTAACCACCGTCTACACTTATGAGCGTCACTAATGAAAGTATAAGTTCCAGAGTCAATACCCAGTTTTTGTATGTCCATACAACGCCAATCCAGGTCGTTGCAATAGTTTATTAATTCACGGAAAAACAATTCACCTGGATGGGCATTGAAATCTCCCATTATATAAACAGATTCAACCCCATATTCCTCAACGATAGCACTCACCGCACTGAGGCAATCCGTAAATACCGGCAGGTTGTCCGCGCTATTGGTGGGCATATATACACTTATCACTATAATCGGACGGTCGTCCGTCACTATTTTAATCGCGCATAAACGTGGATTATCGCACTGTATAACCGACACGTCGTGAAAAACGGCACCATTCCACAGCACCGCGACGCCACCGTGAACGCGGCCGCGTAGCATGCCCGCCGTCGTGTCCACAGCCGACGTTCCCGTCGCACAGAAATTGTCGTCAATGCTGTCCAAAAACGAAATCTCGTCCGGCAACAACCATGTCTCTTGGAGAGCAATTATAACACATGTTTTGCACAGCTCTTTGACACCGTCGACACAGCGCTTAACATTTCTACAGTTAAGACTTGCAAATGTAAACAAACCGCTTGCCATATTACTTATACTGCCATTGTTTTACTGCCGTCAGCACTGTCAGCTCTGCGCGGACTAGTTAGTTATACACCTCAAAATCAGTGTTCAGAAATATTGAATTATTAATAACGCTAACATATTAATTTTACTACATTATTAATCAGATTAGAAGTATAGAATTACGTATTAATATTTATCATATTCACATTCACATAATATTCTATTACAATTACATTATCATTGAGGTACATTATTCGGATATAAATAATATATATAATTCATTCTACATATCGACGCTTAAGAATCAATATCGTCGAAGTAACAAAAAAATTGACGATTGTGGCATTCGATTTGTTTTTTTTCTGAACCCAACTGCATTAAAGATGCAAAACGTCAAAACTGTTAGTAAGACGGTATTGATTCTTAAGCGTCGATATAGGATAGGTGCACATTTAATCATCAAAAACATAGTGTAGGTACTTCGTATATGAATAAAAACATTGTTTCGATAACAATGACTGCATTTTTTAAAAGGCGTTAATGGCATCTGTTTCAGGTTATTTATTTATAGGCGTTATTAATTTAACTGTGTGATGTGTGATATTTTTTTTTAACTAGATTTGTAATAAATTAATGAAAATCGGTTTTTGTTAGTTCGGTGACTATGCAATGCTATAGTTATACTTTTATATCAAATGGGTCGGGTCAGGGTATGGAGATAGAAGGGAATCATAGGATCTTCAGTCGACAACCATGACGGTATTTGATGACAGCTCAATTCAGCTACCCTTTATCAAACGTCAAAAACGATCTGCAGGCCTATTGCTTTTATCACGCGATAAGCGACAAAGCGTCCGTCACGTTTTGACAAGATGCGAGTGTGAGTGACAGATGCTTTGTCACCTTATTTATCGAGTGATAAATGTAACCATCATCCTGGCAGTATGAAGTTTCTACGGAGATACTGGCTTGATAGTTCTAGGTCATCGGGAAGTACCCTATCATTTTGATTCCCTTGAGAGTGTCGAAATGTACGTTTTTTGCGACATTAAAACGGCCGTATCATTTTTTCACGTTAACGTAATAAGTGATTTGGCTACGGCTAAGGCCCCTTGAAGCTGTGATTTTTACACAGCTTCAAGGAGTCGTAGACCTGAGTATATGGTGCTAATTTCAACTCGATACCTCCACGCGTTCTCGAGATAAAGGGTCTTGACAGACAGACAGACGGACGGACGGACAAAAAAGTGATCCTATAAGGGTTCCGTTTTTTTCGATTGAGGTACGGAATCCTAAAACACTAAACAACTAAAGTCACATTTTTTCTTATCATAAGTATTAAAAAGTTTAAAAACACTATTAACTTAACCCCAAATTGAAAGTCGTACCTACATCGGGTTATTTCACTCAAATAATCAACATTAATAAACGAAAGCATCGTACGATACTCTTATCGTCGCCTACTTGCAATATTTACCTTTAGACGACAATTGGAAATGAACTCAATGAGTATACGTTTAAAGTAAGAGTTAGCGCACTTGTCGATAAATGCATTCCTTGCATAATCTTGGTATCACCTTGAGCAATAAACTCATTTACAAACGTAGACAGTTTTGTTTTCTTTTATTTTTAAAATATGGCATAAGGTCACCTCAGGGCCGGAGGTAGTGTTTGTAGATCTGTATAAAACCTAGGTAGGTAGTTATGACGTTGTCTCGGGAGTACGGGTGGGAAGACATTCACGTGAGAGCCACCGACTGAGACGGGCGTCTGGCCCGATGTCACCGGTGCGACAGCGCAGCGGCCTATCGGTGTAACTCAGGCGTCGGTGACCTTGTAATGCCGAATCCTTCGACGAGGCATTCACGTGAATGCCCTTCACTCCTGCGCGCGTCCCGCACTCGCCCCTCGACACGCACACATAGCCACTGTCGTTTCTTTTTACGTTAGTATATAATTATTCTTTGCTGGTGCCATACCGAACCAATGACTGCGGCTCTCCTCTGGGTGATTTTGTGATCACTACACTGAGGTTATTGCGACTATAGAGGCAAATCCGTCTACCACCGCTTTTTCCTCTGAAGATTTGAAAACTATACATGTTTGTGATATGAGGGTTTCGTACCTCAAAAGGGAAAACAGAACTCTTATAAGATCATTTTGTTGTCCGTCCGTCCGTCCGTCTGTCAAGACCCTTTATCTCTTTAACACGAGAAGGTATCAAGTTGAAATTAAAACCATATACATACTCAGGTCTAAGGGCCCTTGAAGTTTTTTTTTTTGGTACTTTCCGTTGGCCTAGTACTATGAATTTGGCAAGCAATACCGTCTTATCACGGAGTATTCTTATGGTCTGTGCGTCTTATAATACAAGTATTGGGTAAAATGGCGTTAATAGTTAATGGCAATTTGTATCCTTAAGCCGCGTAAGCCGTGTAATTTAGTTTTTTTACTAGATTATTATTTTTTTTTGACTTGTATAACTTTCGTTCGTATGTAAGTGTCTACATTTGAAACCCGTTTTTCAATCATTTGCTAGTATGCGATAAACATGAAGTTCATTTATGTAAGTTCGGCGTCCATGCAATGTTATAGTTATATCTAATAATAGGATTATCAGTCGATATAAGGCAATACGGAATTTGATGACAGCTCAAATCAGCTACCCTTTATGAAACGTCAAAAACAATCTACAGGCCTATTATGGTTTTTATCACGCGATAAATGACAAAGCATCCGTCACGTCAAAATCTGAAAACTATACATTTACGATAAGTTTATCGCTCAGTACCTACAGTTTATCATTTCCTTAGAGCAATATGCTGTTCTTTCTAGAACCTACGACCTTTGCTTATCCGGAGCAGTGCTCTGACCCCCGACCCTACACATTGAAATCTTATTTATCATTTAATAATAGTATACATGTATATATATGTAGTATACATGCCTTTGGTATATTAAATCTCGCAGACTTGCATAATGCGATGCGGTCACGGAAGCAGCACCAGTTGTAAAGGTCACTCTCTGGGTTTATCACGAGTGTACGCCTTGCCTTGACCATAATATTGTGGTTCATGAGGCCTTATTCCTTTTTAATTTTATTTATTACATAGTATGATAAAATATATAGATAATTTCATCCAATGTTTTAAAGTGAATAATTCTTTTCCCTGAGTTCTAGAAAGTAACATACCTATTTCGTGCTTTCATTTATTTGAAAAACAATGTTACTGCGTGAATTTTGTCAATTTCGAGTAGGGTTTGAAACAAAAGTTATCTATGAAAAATTCAAACTGTTGATTGTAAATATGTACCTACATGGTACCTACCAATAAATCTCAATAGCCCTGTTCTAAGTAATAACATTTGGTAATATTTTAGAAAACATGTTTGATCATAGAGAAAAATGTCTAAAACAATAACGTTTTTGAATGGATAAGGCGCCTTATTCTAGAAAGTAAAGTAATGTAGTCTGCTTCATGCATGGTATTATTAAATACAAATTAACGACACCCGATATCATCAAATTCACTGATTCGATCAACTTCAAACACATCTAGAACCTTAATAATTAAAAACAGTTAAAACTCACGTAAAAAATGTCAGTAACGGCCTTGTAATTTCTGCTGTAGTTTGATACACATATTATTGAAGAAATTTACCGGCCTAGGCGTGTAAAGTGCGTAGTTATTGCAATACACGTCCGTGTGGAAAACGCATCTTTTCCGCACGTATTACTTTGCACTTCTTATATAGTATTCCCTGCATCGCATGCATCCGATCAGTGAATCGGTTGTCTTGTATTTTTCTGTATGTCTCTCTTATATTTTAATGTAGGTAGGTATTCAATAGGGACTATATGTACTCGTACAACACAATAAAAAAGCTTAAAATAGGTCATATTATAAATCAAATATTTACAGTGCCCTCTCTCGCTTATTCGTTTACTATATTAACGTATTCACATAGAGGTCGCTAAGGTGCAAAGCCTTTCAAACAATAAATAGATCGACACACGAAGCATAAGGGAAAATTCGAAAAGTTTCTTGGCGTAAGTGTAACGAAGTGGTTAACGCGCTGGACCGGCAATCCAGAGGTGCCGGGTTCGATTCCCGGTCCACCAGGTTAAGCATTAAAAATTTTCTTTGAGCTTTGATCTTTGTATCAATGGTAAATATTTACCTACATATTTAGGTACCCAAAATAAATAAAAAAAAATGTAAAAATACTGTGCCCCGCGACATGGTCCCGAAGTCGCTTGCAGCATTTTATCGCTGAATCGCAACACTATGCGTTGTGCGAGGAAGCGGCCAGCTCTTCGGTCCCCAGTACTTTCTATTATCGGTATTTAAATTGATTAAATAACATGTAGAGGTATTTATTTATTACACTTATCGTCTGTGTTTTGTTTTCAACTATATGATTCAAGCCCTCCCTCAAATGTATACAGTCGAGTTCATTTACATCTACACACATACGAGAACAAAAATATCTGAACACGACCCTATTGTCAGGAGCATAAAGTCGTGTTCAGATATTTTTGTTCCCGTAAGTGTGTAGATGTAAATGAACTCGACTGTACAACACTTAAATTCACGATCCGAAGGCATCGTAGACTCGGCGCGCACGCACCCTTATCGCCCTGTCTTGTCATTCATAATCATAATACGTGGCAAGTGTCTTATAAACTATTGCTGATCACGCATGAGAGCATAGTAATAACGTTCGTCGCGGAGTGAAGTCAAGTGACGGTAAAACACGGCAACTGATATTGTTCTATGTTCAATACAGTCAGTAAAGGATCGTCGACTGAACAAGTGACATAAGAAAAAAAAAATGTTTTAAAAGTCAAGTGATTTTTTTATAGTTAAGTGACAGTTGCATAATATAAGCGACAGGCCTTAGGAAAGTGATAGCCGATAAAGGAGTGATAAAAAACGTTTTTATTCTTGCATCTCCAAATGAGTTGAGGACTATCTTGTGCTTGAAAAATTAAAATTAAATATTAACTTTAGTGATTAACTTATCATTCATTGAGATATCTATATATATATATAGAGTGGGTAGTGTAAATTATAACTTCTATCGAAGTAAATTCAAATATACCTGCGATTTTGGTATCAATACATGTGTAACTTCAATAATACTGTCGTATTCAAATCAATATTTATTCAAAATAAAAATTTTAGATCATAAAATGAAACAAGTGACATAATAAAACCGAACTTAAGGTTTTATTTGGCAATTAACATGTAACTCTTAGTTTCAATCATTCTAAACAAGTTTAAAGTGGAACAGTATCCAGTGGAAAACTGCAAACTGTAGTATAATAGTGCATTAAACTCGTCTTCACGGTCAATTAAAAGTTGTATAAAAGTGTCAAACCAATGTCATTGTGAGTTGCCAAGTGTGTAAAAACAGTCTGGTTTTCGATGCAGACTCCGCACGGCGCGCTGAATCATGTCAACAGGTGGGTAAATAGTATACCAGTTGATTGTTGAAAAATGATAGGTGACATTGGTTGTAGTATTTTTTTCTTCGGGAGTATTTAAATTTCCCATGCAATCTATTTATTACCTATGTATGTCACCAGTAAACGAGATCATTTGTTTTATATCACATTATTATTTAAAATCATAACTAAATCTACATCATTAATATCAAAATAAAACGGTAAACCACGGTTGTCATTATATATTTATTATTACTATTTTATTTTATACGAGATTTGTTTATAGTTTATTTAATATTTCTATTCGTAAAGCACCAAACAAAATAAATACGAAAGAAAATAACAATTTGAACTCGATATCTTTAAAGTACGTTTCGTAACTGCGTCTATTATAAATTGGTGAAGTCATAAATTATTGGTACCTACAGGTATTTACAGTATAAAGTTAAAAATATGTTGTTATTAAATAAATTTATCTTTTTTAAGCAATAATCTATTTCATTTATGTAAAAAATACAATTATTAAAACATTCGGTCTTTAAAAACAATAATAATTATGTTGTAATTAAAACTTCTTCGGGTATTTTTTAATTTTATAGTATTAAGCGTATCGGAACGTGTTCATTATTCGAGGTCGGATTTGAAAATCGAATTTCGTATTGATATGTTTTTATCACTCTCTTTTTCATATAGATATGAAAGAGACAGAGTGCATAGGAATTCGAACGATTCAAATTTTATAATTATCCCGTGGCTGAGAAACGACAATTCGTAGTCAAAAATTGAAAAAAAATTCAAAAGCTTCTTTCTACTTACGCTCGAAACAAAATCACATTTTGTTTACTGTTATCTGACAGCAAAGTCGCCGTGTTTGAGCTGGTGAGGTGAAAAAAATAAAAACAGAAAAACGTCCTCTTTCTAAGCGGAATACAGAAAAGTAATAAAATTGCAGTTATAAAAATATGAAATCTTGTCAATTTCGTCGTACAAAAAATATAAATATTTTTTGTACGACCGGTGGCAATTTTTTTTCTTATGAATTATTTTGTTACCATAAAGCGGCAAGGCAACTAATCAGTGACGTAGAAAGTCTCACTGGAGTGTCATACCTTATTTTCTTATACCATGTATATCCAGCCATCTTCGTAAATGCCTCACTTTATTAGACGCTGCTTAAGAGGCCTTATTCCTTTAAAAAAAATTTTTTTTCAGATTATGACAAATATATTGTTAATTTAAACTGACTTTTTGAAGTGAATAATACTTTCCCCCGAGTTCTAGGTAGTAACGTAGCTATTTCATGCTTTTATTGCGTGCAGTAGAAAATAAGTTGAACATAATATTTTTTCGCGTGAATTTTGTCAATTTCAAGTAGTTTTTGAAACAAAAAATATCAATGAAAAATTCACACTATAGGTTTCAAATATATATCAATAAACCCCAATAGCCCTGTTCTAGGTAGTAACATCAATAATATGTTAAGAAACATGTTTGATCATAGAGAAACATGTCTAAGACAATCAGCATTCTAAAAGGAATAAGGCCTCTTAAGGCTCCTTATCGCGTTTAAAAATGCTGATTGTTTTAGAATTTTTTCTCTCATGATGAAACATTTTTCTTAACATATTATCAATGTTACTACTTAGAACAGGGCTATTGAAATTTATTGGTATATACAGTGAAACCTGGATAACTGGGACTTGAAGGGACCAGCAAATTTGTCTCACTTAAAGAGGTATTCCACTTACCCAGTGTCTCAGATATACAGGTATAGATTAATGTCTGTCCCATTTACATAGGGTTCCATTAATAGAGGTAAAAAAGAGGATATTCTAGTTATAGAGGTGCGATTATTAAACAAAATAGGTAGGTAGGTGGTGTATTTCATAATGATTATACATGAAATATATTTAATCGTTGGCAGAAATAAAAAGGTACCTCGTAAACAAGAAATATTAACACTTTTTTATAAACAGTACAAAAATACAAATTAAATAAATCTGACATTTTATATTGTCCTCTTTTAGGGGTCAGCTATTAAGATATTATTTTTAATTAAAGTAAATTTATTCTTAGGAATAATGTTGATATTTCAACATTGGTGTGCAAAAGAATAGTGCTGTTACTGTCTCGCGGTTTTAAATAAAATGAAGTCCCAGTTAGAGAGGTAATGGATTGACATTATCGCAGTTATAGAGGTCGAAATCTTTAAATTAAAAGATAACCATTTATTAAAAGTATTTAACTTAAAATTTAGTCTCAATAATAGAGGTTAAATACGCCCGCTGTCTCAGTTATGGAGGTAATTATGAAGATATAATCGAAAAAACGAATCCCAGTTATAGAGGTCTGTTTTGTCCCACTAGCAGAGGTAATTCAGTAGTAAAGTGTGGGGACAGCAGCATGAGTTCCAGCTATGGAGGTTTCTCACTTATCCAGGTCCCACTTATCCAAGTTTCACTGTATTTGATTTGAAACCTATAGTTTGAATTTACCATTGATAATTTTTGTTTCAATAACTAGGTACTCGACGTTGACAAAATTTACGCAGAATACTGGTTTCTCAAACTTATTTTTGACTGAACGCAATGCATGCATGAAATAGGTAGCTATGTTTCTTTCTAGAACTCAGGGAAAAGTATTATACACTTTAAAAAGTTGGTTGAAATTATCAATATACTTCTCTTAATATGAAAAAAATAAAATTGAAAAGGAAAAAGGCCTCTTAACTCATCTATTACAGATGTTAAAGGCCAAATATGATAATTTGACGTACGAGCACTTGACGTACGTAGCAACGAATTTTTCTACCTACACATATTTCATGTTTCCAATTGTATAATAATCGATAGGTAATCATGTTTACATTGATAAATCGATTTGAAGCGTCAGAAACGTCACAATCGCTAGGTACAAGATTAAAATAATGTGTTGCCAAGTTGCCAAACACTAGCCGATACAAATTGATTTGTTTTTCAAACAACTATGACGTCATACGAGTGCGATTCTTATTCCGCTGGCAACCGAAATTACATTTGTACAGTCTGGCTTTTCAGAATCATTATTCATGTGGTTGTGGACTGACTTATATATTTCCATATTCGTGCGTCATATAGGAACGTATTTATGAGTTCGTACAGTTGAATTTAGAAGTAACATATTAATTATTAACCTACTAAATTAAACATTTAAAATACAATCACTACTAAAACTGAACATAACTACAAAATTGGGATTTCTTAGCTTCAATATTGGCTGAGATCTTGTCGCTTGTTCCAATTAAAACTTAATATCTTTGAAATTAATGGTCCTATTTCCACCAAACATAGCTAAGAACCATCTTGACGGAGAAGTCTTTCGATTAAAAAAACTGCACTATACTCAAATTGGTCTATCCGTTTGGGAGCTACGATGCCACAGACAGACACGAGAAAATAAGTTCAGCGTTGTCTTTTGGTTAACAGCAATTCAATATTTCAATGTGTAACGAAATCGATTTGCTTTGATGGTGTTTTGATGGGGTTTTAGAAGTCTGTAAATTGCCAGCTGATGTCATGTACTGTTTTAACGAAGTTTAGCCATCAATTGCTCACTGATACGATTTTAAAGAGCCCAACCCAGTAGGATTGCTTTATCTATTACACAGTTCCTAGGGCCACCTTCCGGCTCCATCATCAGACCAGCCCCCTGGTACCACATTATTGTATTGCCATCAAAGTTAAGTAGATATGCAACATTTCAGCTCAATCGGTTGAAAATATCTGCTTCAAGATTGAGTTGCAAGCACGGAATCGAATTCGATTCCGAATCGATTCCGTGCTTGCAACTCTGTTGCTGTTTTTTCTGTTCCGTAAAACGGGGTTATTTTAAAATGCAGAGGCTACTTTGGAAAAGTGTTTTACGCAATATCCTTATTTTTTTTTAACTATTTGTGACAATGCAATACCTACCTTCAACAATGACCTAACCTTTTACTTCATTTGCTTTTATAACCATTTTAAATGTTACCGTTATAATGGCGGGACCAGGTCCTGAATTCAGTCAATTCATATTGCAGTATTTAGTACTGAATTGGTACTATTTGCTGCCTTTTGTAAAAAAAATAGTAGTACCTCTTCTATTTCAAAGTTATATTTAAAATAGTCTGGTCCCGCCATTATAACGTTATAATGGCGGGACCACTTTGTGGCAGCCATTGTTAGCTGCAATTAGTTTTATGAATATTTAGTACCTAATTAGTACTCTTGAAAAATGCTTAAAAAGTGTGGCTAGGTACAGCAGGTACTGTGCTGTTGTATTAAAACACTGGTCCCGCCATTATAATGTTTGGACATTTCGCATGTAAACATGTAAAGGTCTATTATTTATAAACTTTATTAATATACATATTTAGTACCTATTTGCTACCTTTTTATGACATATACCTTTTGTAAAAAAAGTATCTCTTCTATTTCAAAGAATTTAAATCGGTTCAGTAGTTTACGAATTTCTTTCCTACAAACATACATACAAACATACAATTTTATAATCAAAGTAGCCCCAAATTTTCCCAAAGTAACCCCGTTTTACGGTTCTGTGGTTGAAGATTCCACCCGAACAAACAGTTACATACATACATTGCAAGTTAAATAAAGGCTTGTAAAAAGAGTTCTGTTTATTCACCGCCGTATGGACTATGTTGCCTTACTTACTTCTATGTACACGTACCTTTATAGTTATAGTTATAGTTAATACTGATGCACTACTTGCATGACGGGGTTTAGTAAATTTCAATCAATATTCCAACAATTTTATTGCCGTAGGCGACTTTTTTGAATAGTAAAGCGTGCCAAGCGAGCGCTATAGACTGAGAGATGATTGTCAGTAACCCTTCCCCATCGGGTACTTCTATATTCGACTCCACGTAAGAGAAGACAAGAGATATACAAAAAATGTGTAACGAATAAATGATGGTTCACGCTTAATCCAACCATGCGTGATCGCGGTGTCCCGTTGATTAGTGCAATAAATAATATTCTATTCTATAATCACAAAAAAAGAGTTTTAATAAACCTATCAAGATGAAACTTAGTAGACTATGGGTATACCACACCTAGTTGCGACTCTGTGACCTAGTAGACACTAACTTAAAAAAACCGTTCCTTTTTTCGCTCGCTCCGATTCGTTATCGTTTCATAGTAATCCACTGAAAGCAAGTATCGTAGACGCCAAGATCCGTATGCTTTATGGTGGTACTCAATCAGGTAAACTCACTGACAGTTGACTCTCTTTCTACAACTTTTTGTAGTCACTTTTGTAACCGACCACTGGAGCGGAAAACCTCATTATATTTGTTAATTGGGCATGAATTCTGCCAAATTATGAACGACGTGACACGCGAGCTATATAACGATTAATTATTATTCTGCTGGATATTGAGCGATTAGCGGATTGCGATAGTAGGTAATGCGTGCTGAAGAAAAATGCCGGCAATTACAATTACAATTGGTAGAAAAAAAAAACGACAGAAGCAGTTACAATTGGTAGAAAAAAAAACGACAGAAGATTGTTTTTATTTTACCTTTGGTGTGATGAACTGACGAAGCCGCACAAACATACCTACAATCAATAAAAAAAGCTTTCTTAAATTCAGATTACAACTTAATAATAGTATAAATAACGGAGATTTTTGGTGAAGAGATGAGATATATGAAGAATCGCACACACGCACACACACTTCGAGAGACATACACATCTTGATTTTAATTTATTTCATGAACTTTACTTCTATTTAACACAATATTCGTTTCAAGAACACCATGCTTCATCTCCTTTTGAATTACGTAAAAATGTATGATTAGTCTCAACTAAAATTACGATGACGTTTAAAAGCATAGTAAAAAAACATGTAGACTAAAAACGCAGGCTTGTTTGCTTACCGGGTGGTCATTTATTATGGAAATAAAGATTTTTGACTACAACATACAAACATTTCAATAGATTTGTTATTTGTTAGATTTTTTTTAGAATAGATGCTTTGCCGTCGGCAAACCCGTTGTACTGTTTACCTTCCCGTTCGGTGGATGTTTATTGTTTGTCACTCGTTGCTCATATGTCGCGCGACACAACGTCACAATACGGTAATTGATGACGGCCCAAATCAGCTACTCTTTATGAAATGTCAAAAACGATCTGTTAGTATGAAGCTTCTATGATGATACAGGGATGTGACGTCATAAAAAGCAGTGAAAACACGTCTTATTTTTAGTTATTGTACAATTAAAAATAGTATAGGTTCCGCGTATTTTTTAATGTGTGTTTAGTGGTTTCAATGCCACAATTTATATTCACTATAGTCAGACACCGTATTCGACAACTGTCATAGCAACTTAATAATCATTATTTAATTCAACGAAAATTAAATGACTTCAATCGTATTATACCGACCAGCTTAACAAGTCCCTGAAAATAGGTACTCAAGTCATAATATTATGTGTATCTAGGTACATATTATATTTGAAGATTTCCCTCAATGTTTCCAATATCCTAAATCATCTAGGGTAGGATTGTCACCAGATGACGTCTGAGATGCCCAAATATCACCAGACAATGGGCCAAATAGAAAGTATACAGTAACAAATAAAAGAGTAGAAATTAAAAAGTGTCAATACTACTGTTGTCCCTTTCTGATTAATCTAAGAAAACGGGACGACGCTAAAGTATTGCCACTTTTTAATTTCCACACTTTCTTCTCGGACTACCCTTTCAATTAAATAAAAGTATTTTTCTAATCGGCCTAGCCGTAATCGGGGAGGATACATAAAAAAAGAAACATTTCGATGAACTGAGTCTCTCTTTTTTGAAGTCTGTTAATTTTATCAATCACCGTGTCAACAGTATTATATTTGGATTCCAACCTTGACATTGAATTTTAAATACGCGAATATAACGCGGTTGTTCACCTATCTTATCTGTGGCACGTAATTGTAGACTTGTTTTTGTGATTTTTTGTGAATTTATCTTATCTATGGTCGCAAATAGTCGTAATGCGATAAGAGACGTTCACATTCTTTGGATCTGTGCCTATAATTTGATCACTTGTTGTTGGTATATAAATAAATAATAAGAAGTTTTATTTCATTGGAAAGCGTTAACTTTTGATTTATACATAAAATAATAAAAATTATAAGTTAACCTAACTCTAAATAACCTATAATACAACAATAATTAATTTACTTTAGTTAATACGTTAATTTATTTTATTTATTTATTGAAAAACAGGTTATACATCATTACAATTTACACCAATGCGTCATGAACCGAAAAATGTTTATTTCGACGGCGAAACGGCGTTGGATTTAATGAATGAATAAATGAATGAAAATATTTATTTCGGACATAATAAAATCCATTGCAAATTATTAGGGTCTTAATCTAAGGTTAGTAGGTATGTGCTTAAAATTAAACGAGATATTTAATATATTTACGTTACAAATAAAGCTACGCCTTTAACCTGCTCTGTCCACCATCTTTGTATAGGGCAGTCACATCTCCCAGCAACTGCTTTTAGAATGCTGTTGGGACTTGGTAGGTGGCTCCAAGTTGAGACTATCCGTTTCCTCAGGATGGCTTGGAAACTATCAGTGCGGGCTTCCGCAAACATGCCTGAGGCACTACACGGACTAGGGAGTCCCATCAGCATTCTAAATGCATTGTTATATTAGACACGCAGAGCGCTGAAAGTCCGCTTCGTATACCTAACCCACAGACTGCTAACCATTGATACAAAGATAAAAACTTAAAGGAGTTAGGGTAGCGAAGTGGTTAACGCGCTGGACCGGTAATGAGGTACCGGGTTCGATTCCCGGTCTCTTGCACCAAGTAACTCCTTTTAAAAAAAATCTTTATTCTTTTATCTTTGTATCAATAGTTTTTAAATAAAAATTGTGGTGTACCCGCATTAAAAAAATTAGACATTACATGTTTCATAAATTTACCCCCCTTATTCCTAAAAAAGTTACAGATTTATCTGTAGTTAGTTTAAAAAAAATTATCGCATTAGCACATTACATATCTGAGGCGGTGAATTCGTGAATTTATGGCCCATACCGAAGGTGAGGGCCATAAATATGCGATATGGTGCTTTACGAATCACCGCCCTTGGTTTGTCAAAAGTTTTAAGTCTACCTTTGACAGGAAAAGGGATTTTCTGGGCAGATAATCACACTTACGGCCTAGATTGACGTAAAAATAATTATTACAATTATTTGAAAAATATGTCTTGTTTTTTTTTTCTTAGCCTCACTTTGACAGTAAGAGTAAAAAATTGGCCAAGTGCTAGTCCGACTTGCGCATGAAGAGTTCCGTACCATAACATAATCTATAACAAGTTTGTTGTATGGGAGCCCCCCTTAAATATTTATTTTATTTTATTTTTAGTATTTGTTGTTATAGCGGCAATAGAAATACATCATCTGTGAAAGTTTCAACTGTCTAGCTATCACCGTTCTTGAGATACAGCCTGGTGACAGACGGACGGACGGACGGACGGACAGCGAAGTCTCAGTAATAGGGTCCCGTTTTTACCCTTTGAATACGGAACCCTAAAAAGGTACGCGTTTTATTTTCCTTAACTGTACAACGGTAGGAAAATCCAAAGCAAAATAGTAACCACCTAAAGTTTCAAGAGATTACAGCTGACCTATGACTTAAGTTGAATGTCAACAAGTTGGTATTCTGCCTGTTAAAATATTTTACCATGAATAAAAAAAAACATTAAGTAATTATCTTTTTTCCGCTTCCACTAGACTTCCACTAGTTTTATAGACATCTTAGTGACAGACGGACGGACTGACTGACAACGAAGGCTTAGTAAGGTGATGATGATGATGATGATAGAGGCCTGGACAAATCCAGCATTTTTATTTACGAAATTCATATTTATTTACGAAAAAATGACTAACTGATGATTTTCTTTCGGATTTCTTCTCAACAGCGGTCTCCTCTTGCGAAATGCCGGTAGATTCATAATCAGGTAAAAGTGCCCCTGTGGCCTAGATACTTACTGAATAAATTATTTCATTTCATTTCATTTATTTCATTTCAGCAGTGGACATTTATCGGCTGATTTGATGATGATAATGATGAATTGACATACGCCAGTAGTTAAATTGTTAGTTACTTTTGATGCTTACCGTACGACCTCCCTGAGAGTAGGCTAAAAGAGTCAATTTGCCTCGATTTGTCATAGCCCGCGTGATTATGACATATCGGTTATCAAATACCCTGTCTGGTAACAGCGTATCTTATCAGGATGGAAGTCAAACAAATATACATATCATGTGTTTATATCGTGTCGTATTACTGTGTGTTATCATTTTTTAAACGGCTGATAGCAACTAATACTTTCTCCGTCGTCGGTTTATTGAAATTGGAGTTGATATCGTATTCACAAAGCTAGAAGGAAAGAATCTGGCGTTATGGTGGAGAGGTTAACACGTTGGACCGGTAATCAAGAGGTACCGGGTTCGATTCCCGGTATCTCCGCCAGGTTACATATCTCAATTTTTCTTTGTACTTTGACTTTTTTATCAATAGTTTAGAAGCAGCCACTTGATCTCTTGGTAAATGCTTTAGTGTTGATAATCCAACAAAATTGTAAATTACACCTTATATAAGAAACACGCTTCTCTCTTATGACGGTCGATGAGGTACACAACCACACAACAGTACTGTTTTCTTTAATGCCAAACGAAGGACTAACACACTATCTAGCGGTTATATAGAATTTTCAGAAGGATATAATTATTTGGGTGAAGACCAAAAATTTGCTACCTACCTTAACTCATTTAATTAAAACTTGTATAAATTTTTCCATTGTACGACGACAAATAAACCATCGAATAATGTACCTTAAGGTACTGTTTTGAGGTTCATTATTGTGTCATTATTTTTGTCGCACAACGGAACTTTTTAGTTAGCCTTAGAAAAAAAGCGATCGGCAACAAATTTTAATTAAATGAGTTAAGGTACCTAGCAAAACTTATTGGTCTTCAACCAAATATGTCCTTCTGAAAATTCGTATACGTAACGGGTGGTAACGGATACCAGAGAATACCGAGTCAATAAAGTTAGAAATTAGAAAGTAGGTGCCATTGGATAAATATCAACAAATGGCGGATGGCGTTACTATCGTGTATATGTCGACGCTGTGTTCTTATATTCATTTTATTGCGATTGACTAGCGATAGCAACACTTTTCCAATGTTATCGACCGAGCAAATAGTCTGTTTCAGCTTCGTCAACTTTCGTATGATATTTGGATGTTCGGATGTCTATTGCCGGCTGATCTTACCGGTCACATTTTGAGAGTAGATATTTTTTTTCCAAACGGCGGAGCACAGTTCCAAAAATGCTCTCGAGGTACATAGCCATTAGTCTTTATGAGGTACGGACCCCTAAATACCGTATTGAAAAAATGTATTGTTTTCATAATTATGACGAATATATTGATAATTTCAACCAACTTTTTTAAGTGAATAATACGTTTTCGTTTTCCTGAGTTCTAGACGGTAACATAGCTATTTCATGCTTTCATTGCGTGCAATCAAAAATAAGTTGAAAAACCCAGTTTTGTCAACGTGAATGCGTAAATTTTGTCAATGAATGAATGAATTAATTAATGTAGTTGAATGAATCCATTTCGAGTAGAGTTTGAAAAAAAATTAACGATGAATAATTCAAACTGTAGGTTTCAAATATAAACCTAGGTTTCAAATATAAACCTATTAAATCACAATGACCCTGTTCTAATTAGTAACATTGATAAGATGTTAAGAACATGTTTGATCATAGAAAAAAATGTCTAAAACAATCAGTATTCTTGAACGGATAAGCTTTAAGTCTATCCCGTTCCTGTGTCAACATTGACCGCGCACGCCGTAGCCCCATGTCTAACCGTGTCAACAGGTATCACCCGTTTATCGGCGCAGGCGCAGACGATCACGCAGGCGCGCCGCCGCGCCGAGTGCGCGCCGCGTGCGCACGAGGACGGCCACGCGCCGGGGGAAATTCCGGACACGTCTCAAACAGCTACACTTAGGATTGACTCGCGTCGCGTCATTGTTTCCAAAATAATCCTGTGGCGCTGACTATTGGTGGTCTCTGGAAACATTCCAAGTGGTCCGCGGGGCCATCCTAAAAAAGAAGAAAATCCTTTTCGCGAATGCGAATTTCTCGATCTAGTGAATGTTAATCGTAAAAAAATGTTGGGTTTTTAAATGGCAAGACAAAAGTTTAGTTAAATGTATTAATGATTGTTTTTTTAAAGTGAATGTATTAATTATTATTTTATTATAATCTTTTTTGCAGAAAAAGAAAAAAAAATCATACACAAGGTGGACTTAATGCGATGAGGCATTATCTACTAGTCAACTTTCATAATTAACCATTATTTGGTGTATATCACAAGTAGAAAATTAAGCACATTGAAAAAAATTACACCCTGGCCAGACTTGTGTAGCATAAAATAAAAAAAAAAAATGGTAAATTTCAATTCAATTAAATACACCAACATATTAAAAAATAACACTAAAAAGGCTTTAAAACGTGGAAGTTATAGATTACACAAAGTTGATGTGACCACAGGACAGGGGAAATGCAGGACAAGTCTCGACTAAAGATGAATTGTTCCAGTAGTACGGGCTATTCATTTTTGCCTTAGTTATTTGGCAACTAACATTCTGATGTCGAAGTTGACATCGACGTCGTTTTTATTCATATTATATAAATTTCTTAAAAATAAATTGTCAAAAAAATAAGAGTTTTAGAGAAGTCTGCAATTTTTTATGCTTTTGGCTTAAAGTAGGTACGGACAACAAAAATTACAAAAAAAATTGCGATCATTAGAGCTTTTACTCTCTAATAGTTTATGTAGTTAGAAAGGCAGTAATTACAGTTTTTTTTGTTAAAATACCTAATTATCAGCTACTATTGATTTATATTAAACTACGCTTCAGAATGATAAAATTATATTATGTAGACAAATGAGATATAATTTCTCAAGTGCGTTTATTATTATTAGCTATTAATGTAGCAATGCCTATTATTATATGATTTTATTTTACATATTATTATAGCTCGTACTAATCATAGCAAAACAATAAATAAGAAAAAAAAAATATACTCACAAACTTCTGGCCAATTTTGGGTTACAAATATATATATAAACGCAACCCAAACTTGGCTAATAGTTGTGATAAGTCCTAGCTATGGTTATTATAGAAATTGACTTTGAAATTGTGAGAACCCTCCTGTCTTCCAGTCATCTTCCCATTGCTATTCCAGACTCATGGTGACTCGTGTTTGGATCATGTCATTATTCTATAAATACTACATAAAGAATTGCAGTTATCTCTTCCATTCTACTATATATATTATCGTTCCACCATATAAATCATATTGTATGATACACAATGAAATAATGATCTTTATTCTGTAAGTAGGCCACAATAACATATTTACATGTCTGAGTCTACCGGCATTTCATAAGAAGAGACCACTGTTGAGACTAGACGCTGACAGAAACTCAACAGTCTCAAGTCTGTAATTTCATATAAAAAAGACCCTTTTAATTGCACAGTCATATAGTTTTGTGGGTGTGCCCACTTGGACTATTATCATAGTCTTTCTAAATATAAAGTTAAATTATAGAACCACTGATGATTGGAGGATGTGTTATTTAAAAAGGAGATATTACTATTTCATTTCATTTCATTTCATCGAATTTACTCCTTGGGGGATTTTTTTACAATTGTTGTGTATGACCGTTTGTTTGTTAATCAAGAAATAAAAAATGGAGTTACTAAAAAAAACCGTGTAAAAATGAAGTCACGTGCCTAAAGTGTCGTGCTAACATATATCCGTTGCTCAAATGGTCTACTAATTGTGGACAAGTTGTTACAATGAAATAATCTTAATATGTTACCTTTCTTTGGCGGAGCAACGTCGTTTTTAATGAGTTAATTACAATAGGCGCAATCACATGGGCCCTTTTCTTACCAAATACGCAAATACATCTTGTTTACTTCATCCATTAATAAGCGTCATATATCTAAAATAAACACGTTTATCACAAACGGAACTTGAGAGAAATTGATAACGTCAATGTATTTACGACAAATAGAGCTATTACTAGCTCTTTCCGACGGGTTCGTTTGCCAATAGTAGGTACCTACTATGCATTCGAGAAAGCGAAAGATGGCTGTCCTTTTTCAGTGAAGTGTTAATTTTTTTTTCTTTTGTGCTTAGGCTTGCTAGAGCTGACATGCTCACCATAATGAGCTAAGTTCCTTAATTAAAAGAATAAAAAAAACGATTGAGTTATATTAATGTGTATTTGTATATTATGAGTTTCACTGTGCCTTGGTGTTTAACTGTAATACTGTGTAATTATTGAAATAAATATATTTTTATTCGCTCGCAGAAGTCGTTGATTTTATTTATGTTTATAAATAAAACTAAACAAATTTAAAAGTTGAAAATTTACATTTCGATTTAGCGATCATTCCAAAGGAAAAAGTGTAATAGGTACTTACCCTTTGTCTTCCTTCACGAAATTATTAATTTTGTTCATAAATTCATAACACACTGTTAACATTTTATTGTCAAAACAAGTCTATGGTTTATATGTACTACATATTACTGTAGATACATATGAGAAGATATGATGGTAGAGATCGCTATTTAGCGATAAGACCGCCTGTTGTTAACCTCTTTTTATTTTTTTACTGTATATCTCTCATGTTTTGTACCCCTGTGTATTTGAGGTATGCAAAAAAGTGGATTTGTATTGTATTGTATATGAGTACAATTTACTATATGTACATACATATGAATCTTGTATTATCATCGGATTAAAAACTCCAAAAAAATAATAGTATTTTATGCAATAGTTGTATAAGAGGGGGCAAAAAACGCGAGTGGCATGGGTTACGATGTGAGCGTAGCGAACATCGTAAGAAAGATGCCACGAGCGTTTTCAACTTATACAACGTTGCATACAATACTTTTTCTACGAGTCGACAATTTAATAAATAAAATGCAAATAATCAACAAAGAAAATAATTTCATGTTCCCGCTCGGAACCAACAAAAAAAAAATAGTCTGATAAACTTTTTTTTTATTGACGTCCATCTGTCAAAAAAATATAAACTTGTACTTAAAGGTATACGTTCACTATAGTGTATACATTCATGCACAGAGGATAAAACTTTTTTTTTAAGTTGGTAGCAATGCATTAGTCCATTATTTTTTTTTTAAATTGCAAATTTTGTGAATTAAGCTGTTTATTTCTGAATCTGTGGTACTAAGTAATGCTTTCTCGGCGACATTCTAACATCGTTTAGCAGTGTTTTTTGGGCACTAGAGTATAGACTTTTACAGACTTTCATAATTTATGTCTTTATATTAGAGTTAGTAAATATATAAATGACAGAAAAAAGTACTGGAGTAGAAAAAGTAATATGCATAATACCTACAATTCCAATAATAAACGAGGCGAGGATACAGCAGCTGTTCGTCCGAGTAATTTTCCGGTGACCCAAATATATACTCGCTGTAAATTCGTAAACATGGTTTTATTAGTTCCATCAGTTGAAGAGCTTTCTCGAATGCAATCAAGTATAATTGAAACAACCTTGACTCAGGAGTTTATAACTTTTAAATGGGTTAATAGTTCAAGAAAATTAGAATGAAATGTATGGAAAATTTAGCAAAATTAAAGGACAACTTTTATTTACCAGGATATGTAGGTTGTAGAGCCAAGTTTATAGAATCTATATCACTTATAGAATCAGCGCAATCTGATACCAATATAATTTTATTGTATTATAAACCAGGCAATGGTCCACGATTGCTCCACATATTTAAATAGGTACTAATAATTCGTATATTACATTTCATATTTTGTCTTGGTACACTATTTTCTTTCCTCACCACTCCATCAGTGACCCTTTCGCTATCTTAAAAGCGTGACGTAATATTTAATCTTCCCTTAAGGTGACCACAGTCCACGCAATTTTATCAGGTGTTCCTAAAATATCATGCAAGAAACACTTTGATAACATGCCAAATATTGACGCAAAGCCACGTGCAAGTATCAATCCGCGTGATTTGTACACTACTGTGAACGAATCAATAATCGATTCATTGTCACCCGAATGTTTATTCATTTCGGTCGCGTGGCCGGCGCCTGCGCGCCTATAAGAGCCCCGCGCGCCTGGCATTCCGTTTAGTTCATCGCGAGCCGTCAGGTCGGACGGACGTGTCGCTCCACATCGCATACTTGCGTCGAAAGTTACTGTGACTTGTGTAACGTGTGGCTTGTTGTTACAGACTAACTATGTGCGCGGCGATAGACATGCTATCATCGGAGCAGCTGTTTTACGGGCACAGTCCGCCCGCCAGCTTCCTCACGGACTACACAGTGCGGAGGCCGAGCAAGCCGAAACTAACAACTGTCACTAGGGGATTCTCATCACCATGTTTACCCACTTCCATGAGCTTGAAACCGATGCAACTCACTTTGAAGTCAGCTCCAAGATCCTGCCTAAGAATGCCTACTGAAAACAAGAAGAAGAGGGTAGTGTTCGCGGACGACAGGGGTTATGCGTTGGAACAAGTGAAGTTCATGACTGAGCCCTCTCATGTACCGCCTTATTGGGCGTTGAAAATCATCGCCAGTCCGACTTTAGAGAGAAAACCCCCGCCCCAACCTATGCAAGACTTATGGGAGATCAGATTCGTGCAACCGGCGTCCGATTATCTCGAGTTCAGAAGGAAAATCAACGAAGATTGCGTGACATTGGAAAACGTGATATTGAAACAGAACGAAGGCGCAGTCGATGGCACCGTTAAAGTCAAAAACCTCGATTTTTCTAAGGAAGTGTTTGTGCGAACGTCGTCCGATGGTTGGACGACAAGTGAAGACACGTACTGTGCGTTCGTCGAGTCTGGACCTTTGAACCAGCAGGGGCTTTCCGCTTACGACACTTTTGGATTCAGGATACAGTTGCCAATACACTCGCGAAGGCTAGATTTCTGCGTCGGATTCCGCTGCCAGGGAAAGGAGTACTGGGACAGCAACAAAGGCCAGAATTATACCATCGAGAAGTCCTCCGTCAGGAAAACGCCAGCGGTGTCGTGCGCGAGGATAAAATACGGGAACTCCTGGAGTGCCCGAGCAGATCTTAATGGAAATACACCGTACTGGTGATAGGAACCCGCATCTTTTGTGGAATTAGTTGCCGTTTCGGTGTTTCTGTGATTTAAGTGCCATTTGGAAGTGCCAAGCCAAGACTGGATCTGTAGGTATGTAAGAGGGACGTCTTGACATGATTCATGGCAGTCGAGGGCAGTGCGCTTTGACACTTGACTGTAGATAGCTCGAATAGCGTATCTCGTCTGATGAATATAATGAATTTTCGAGGATATTCTCGACGTTTGTGGAACGCGGAAGGGGACATTGAAATTGATTTAGGGTCCTATAAATAAGACTCAATCTATCTTTAACTCCCACGGTTAGTAAAGGGCACATTGTTAACTAATGCCGAGGGACCATCAATAAAAAGTAACAAAGAATGATGCAATTATTCTATTAGTCGAGACTCTCCAGGGGAAACAAGTAATTAAAGTGTAAGAAGTACTAAAACTTACTTACACAGATGTGATGTTTCTGTCCCTCTTGAGCTAAATGTAGCCTCTTAAATAATACCCGGTTAATTAATCAAGCGCATACGGTCATCAATTTAAGACCTTGTGTAGCCGCCTTTATTTCCGTTCTGGCTATAAATATAGAACATATATATCACAGTATTTCCGCCATCATAAGAAGTCTATTTCGGTGAGGCTGAGGTGATTATTTGATAACCGATAAACATTCTTATCGTGATATGTCGTCATTGCAAATATTAACCACGAGAAAACGTATCCATATTGAATCTAAGAGTTACATAGTCAACACAAATCGTCAATGTTTTTGTACATTCGTCAGTGTGCAATGGTAGTTTGCCCAAAGATGTCTTGAATCATACTCAAGATACCAATTTTGTATTCCTTTGGATTCCTAAACGCAGTCAAAAAGCATCTACGCTTATTTGGCGTTTCATGACTTGGCTACTACTATTTTATGGCTTCGTGAAAACTAACATTCCTATAGTCTGAGCGGTGGTCAGACATTTTGTTTTGGGTTCCAAAGGTGTACGATCTAATGGTAGAATTAATTAAGAATTTATAAATGCATGTAGTCTCGAGTTAGGTAGGACTAGTCGTTCGTTTTGAAAAAACGTGGACACGCTAGGTTATTTTTGAATTGTATTGTTATAGCTGTAGCCCTTATGCACCTTATTATTATAAATGGCATTCAAGGGTATATATGTATATAAATGATATTTGCATACGAGCATTATTACTGTCTATATTTTGGGCGACATTTTGTGATTATATAAGTACATGAAGTATTTTAAGTGAATACCCTTCTTACTTCACAAACTGTTCGTGAAAATGAAAACTTTTAGGTCTGTACTTTGCACGAACTCTTTTTACAGAACAAGCAGACATTTACATAATATTGCCAGTAATATTGTTGCAAATGCAATAAAGTACGGTTTTGAGAAACTAATAATTGTTCCTTATATTAGTAAATGGTCTAACCAAGTCTAGTGAAAACATTTGTGCCAATGTGCGAATTGTTGGGATATGTTGTTTTTAACGCAGAGTGATCAATCCGAATATCGCAAATGAGTCAGAAACAAGTAGGTACTTAGTCAGAAAGTTTCTCAGGAACCATGGCGTCGATTTTAGATTTAATATAAGCAAATCAATCAATCAATCCATATTATTATTTTTCAGGCAACCGTGGCCCACAGATAATTAATAGTCTAAGTCCTATGAAATTAAACGATAATATAAAATAAACATGGTATTCTTTTTTAAATAATTGTCATACATATAACCCGAAATCGAATTTAATCAAAATTCTTTAAGTAATCGGTATGTATGTCGTATTTGTTTATTATAAGTAGTTGATCTCGTCAGTACCCGATTGTGTATGAGATCGTAAAAAAATATGCAGTTTTATTAAGTCTTAAGTCGACGCCATGGTTCCTAAGTATGGTTTTCTTTATCTGTTATAGTTTATGATTTCTCCATACTGAGACAAACGAAAATCTTTAAGAGGAAAGAAATTAAATTAAATGTCAGATGTGTTTGGTTTCTGTTCATCTGTTCATTCATGTTTGTGTTTATAAAATAAAAACAATCACTGTTAATTTTTAAAGCCAGTTCTTGTCTTGCTACAGTTTCGTATAATAAAAAAAAATATAGCATGAATCAGTGACATAATAAATTATTACAAATAGTTATGTTATTCTATAATTGTTCGTTGGGGAGATTTTGAAGCTGTTAGGATTAAGAAATTACCGTCAAATTCTTCCATAAGATAAGTGTATGTAACTAATGAATAAATATTATATTGTTAATAATGAAAATCGACAGACATACGCCTCTTTTGTTTACGTACAAAAGTGTTTTCGTGTGTTCTTATTTATAGTAGTTCTGAAATATTTACCTGTTTATTTGTATATTTTTGTTAGTTATTTTAGTGTCATATAAGTTTGTAAAATAGAAATGACACAGTTAATGTGGAATACCAATGAATACCTAAATGAACTGAAATCACGATTTTAATGTTAATTTAATGAAATTAATAATTATTTCATACTTATTTTAGAATATTTGATTATTATTTGTTGTTCTAATTATTTTTATAGGTACCGTCGGGTTGTCAAAGTAATTTTATAATTTACGAAGGAATGTATGTTTTAATGAAAGAACTGATTAATTTAGTTATGAATTTATATTTTTTTGTATTTGTATAATAATAGAGAAACGTTATTTTTTTTAGTTAATTTTTATGTGAATCGGTATGTAAATATTGACCACCTTTTTTCTATAAAAATAAAAAAGAGTCTAATTATTTATGATTGTTTCATTTTATTTAAGCGTGGATCAACTTTTTCTTGTTGTTCTGTCTCTGTTTCGTCACCCAGGGGACAATGGTGATTAAACTTTTTAGAAAAGTGTTAATATGGGTATTTTCAAGAGAGTCTAAATAAGAATGGGCTTATAACTGCTGCAATTACAAAGTGTTTGTTCAATATTGCCGCCGAAAATCGTAGTTTTAAAGAGTCCCCCAGGGGACATCACCATGGCAACAAGCAACAGAGAAAAATTGATTGACCCTTAAAACTTAAACTTAGGTATTCCTATTGATACAAAGATCAAAGTAGAAAGATAAATTAAAATGCGTAACCTAGCGAAAGAGACCGGGAACCGAACCCGGTACCCGCTAGGACAAAATTTGACAATTTCATGGTCTTTTACTTACCTACTTAACATTGATGACAATACAATAATTATGGTGCCCTGGATCTGGTCTGATGATGGAGCCGGAAGGTGGTCCTAGAAACTCTGTAATACATAAAACAATCATATCGAGTTTGGGGTCTGTTGACTCGGGGAGCAATTGATGGATATTCAAAATAAAACTTGTTTCATAATTATTAAAGATGTCTCACGACAGTTTTAATAAGATTAAGAAATGTGATATTACCTACCGGAAAAATAGGATCAACAAATCATTGTACATTTTTAGGGTTCCGTACCAAAGGGTAAAATTCGGAACCCTATTACTAAGACATCGCTGTCCGTCTGTCTATCCGTCTGTCACCAGGCTGTATCTCATGATGATAGTTGGATAGTTGAAATTTTTACAGATGATGTGTTTCTGTTGTCGCTATAACGACAAATACTAAAAACAGAATATAATAAATATTTAAGTGGGACTCCCATACAACAAACGACATGATCGGTTACGTTAATTTTACACCTCATCTGTAAGCGGCGCTTTACATACCAGTTGCAAACTTAACTTAACCCGGCCAGTAAAGATGGGAAGTGTTTGTACGGAACCCTCGGTGCGCGATACCGACACGCACTTGGCCGGTTTTTTCCGTTGCTTTTGCTTAAGCTTCTCCTTGACTTCAAATTTGGCAAGTCGGGTAACCTTGCCATCTCACTTCCGTTATCCCTGTAACAGGAAAACTGGAACATTTGGATGGTGTCAATGCAGTTATCGTTATCACCATGCGCAGAACTTGGTTACTTTAAATGCTTAATAATACCATTTAATAAGCAAATTCGTATACCTAATTATATTGCTCAGTGAGTAGTAACTATAGTAACGTTAGCATCAAAATTAGTTGACCATATTGCTCCTGGCATATGTCAAATAGCGTATAGTCTGACTAGAAAGTGTAGAAATTAAAATGTGGCAATACTGGCAATACTGTAGTTAGTCTCGTCCCTTTTTTAACCGACTTCAAAAAAAGGAGGGGGTTCTCAGTTTGGTTGTATTTTTTTTTTAATG
Organism: Apotomis capreana; assembly: GCA_947623375.1. Lineage (NCBI taxonomy): Eukaryota > Metazoa > Arthropoda > Insecta > Lepidoptera > Tortricidae > Apotomis > Apotomis capreana. The sequence continues at coordinate 12,447,511 of OX392521.1, forward strand.
TTTGTTACCTCAGAACTCCGTCATTTATGAAATTATTTTTAGGTTCATGAATAGACATCTCAAGGTTGATTCCATAAAATTTTGGTGAAGATCGGATGACGAGATCCATGAGGAATCGAAGGAATTCCTGAAATTTTATAGGCACTCATAATATTTTTCATATATTTTCTAAAACTATTTTAGTATTTGTATGGTAGTCATCATCTTTCAATGCTGAGCTGATGATGGAAGTTATAACTCCTTAACGGTTAGGAGTTAGGAGATAATTCAAACGAGATGCATGCCTTCAAGGCCTCCCTGATCAACCCGGCACAAGTATTTTATATCACTAAAAGGAAAAAAAAATTAACAAAAAAACGAACTGACTTCAGTAAAACTAAAAAGCCAAAAATAATCCGTTCAAGTATCTACAGATTACATTTGACTCACCCTTTGAAGTCAGTGCCAAACCTCACGTAAACTATAATATATCAATAATGTAATCTGTACTTGAACGGGTTATTTTTGGCTTTTTAGTTTTTTTTGTTAATTTTTTTTTCTGAGATTAATTAGAAAGAGATGACACTACAATATTGCCATGTTTTTATTTCTACTCTTTTATGTCGTAGTCGATGCTACAGATCATAGAGTATATTGAATGTTTTATAACAACGTCTTGTTTTAAGTCAACGATTTCGATTGCAGCGCCCCGGCGTTAAGTGGCCAAAACTATACACGACGCGCGACAGTAGCTACATAGCAATTGTCCTTGTTCACTTATTATTTTTATAACTCCATATTGATTCTTTTCATGTAAAAGATATATATATATATATGTAGATATGGCGTTATAATTTACAAAATAGGAAAGAAAATTAAATTAAAAGACAGTTTCAACAAAGGTTGAATTTATTGCTTTTTAGGTTTCCGTACCCAAAGGGTAAAAACGGGACCCTATTACTGAGACTTCGCTGTCCGTCCGTCGGTCACCAGGCTGTATCTCAAGAATGGTGATAGCTAGACAATTGAAATTTTCACAGATGATGTACTCGTATTTCTATGGCCGCTTTAACAACAAATACTAAAAATTAAATAAAATAAATATTTAAGGGGGGCTCCCATACAACAAACTTGTTATAGATTATGGTACGGAACCCTTCATGCGCGAGTCGGACTCGCACTTGTCCAATTTTTACAAAGTAATTATGTGCTTTCACTTGCATATAATCTGGTATATAGGTAGTATAAAATCTGCCTGCTTGCGTGTCTTGGTTCAGGAAAACATTCCGACTGACTCGCTTTGCATGGTTTGACAGTTAATTTGCTTGAAAGAGTTAGCGTGGTTTAGGTTCACCTACTAAGGTACCGAAATCTTTGCATCGATGTAACAATGTGAAAAAAGTTGATCCCATCAAGACCCGTCGACCCAGAGCCGAAAATACAGAGGAGGCCGCCGCCGAGGTCGGGTAGCTGGTACTTATGAAACGATGGCCGTCGTTTCGTCAGACAACGTCGCGGAAGACAGTAAGTATTAATTTCGATCAATAATCATTCAATTAACTCAATAGATGAAAATCCTTTACTTAGTACTTTTTATTTCAGGTAAAGATGATACTAAATGCTGTTAAAAGCATTAAAAACGGCAAATAAAAGATTCAATTATATTATTGCTATGACAATAGCTGAATATGAAAATAATATAAAATAACTAAATTATTTCATTAAACACTAAAATAAAAATCAATCCATTGAGCCAGGATCACGAATAAGTCTGGATACTTAAGAGGCCTTATTCTTTTTAAAATGCTGATTGTTTTAGACATTTTTCTCTATTATCAATCATGTTTCTTAACATATTATTAATCTTACTACCTAGAACAGGGCTATTGGAATTCATTGGTATATATTTTAAACCTACAGTTTGAATTGTTCATAGATAATTTTTGTTTCAAAAACTACTTAAAATTGACAAAGTTCACGCGGAAAATTAGTTTTCTCAACTTATTTTAGACTGCACGCAATGAAAGCATGAAATAACTATGTTACTACCTAGGACTCGGGGAAAAGTATTATTTACTTCAAAAAGTTGGTTGAAATTATCAATATATTTGTCATAATCTGAAAAAAATATTTTTTAAAAGGAATAAGGCCTCTTAAGTCAGGGACTGTACTAATCTGCCCTAAGCTCTGAAAACTACCAAAGCTCTGAAACTGAAGTATGAAATAAAATCTCGTACGTCTCTCTCATATCTCGATTCGTGCAACAAGATCAGGAAATACTGATTGAAATAAGCAAAAGGGATAGCTCTAGCACAGAATACTCAATAGTACTACATAGCTCTAGTTAAAGCCAGAAATATAATATGAAGATTGTCAAGAGGGCGCTATTTATAAGATTTATATGGCAACAATTTTGCAACCAATCGCAACCGCATTACTGTCAGTTCCTATGGTATAAGTATAACCTCGTAATATCATTTAATGGAATGCACTCTTTTCCTGTTTTTCTGGTAGTAAATGTATACCTACACTTTATTTATAATATGCTTTGACGACTGTGAATGATTTTCGGCATTTTCTTTAGATATTTTTGAATATTTGTCTTACAAAAAAACCACCACGAATGCTATTGACATTGTTGACAAACCATCATAAAATCATTGCCAGTGTAAAAAATTTGTTCCAGTGAAATTCCGCAATATGGCGCATCCTCATATATTTCTGGTCAGGCTTTTACCCTCGCATGCGGTAGCTGAGGCGTACCTAGGCACCAAATATAATAATGGTTGTTTATTATAAAGGTTGTTTATTATAAACGTAAACATACATATATGATGCGATTTTTTTATGAGCTTTAAAATTGTACTATTGTACAACTACAACCCAAAAATCATTGTTAAAGATGGTATGATCTTAGAGATCCAACCAAAAACATTGAAAAAAAAGGGTTTGGTTTAAAAATGAAAGCTGTCGAGAAAATTATTACCAATCGTGTTTTCACTTTCAACAGCTTGAAAAAAAAAACCAGTTTAAGTTTAATATTTCGAACGAACAGATACGTAATCAGTAATCACTATAGTCATTGAGAGATCTAGGTCGATTGAGACGGCGAGATTTGCATATGTGGGAATGAGTTACTTAATGCCAGACAGACACGAACACTACACCTAACATGCGTTCAACCACTTGCTTATTAAGTGGACAGAAATAAATAAAGCGATAACCTATGTTTATAGTATGCACGTGAGTGCGTGTGCATTTTAGATTAGAGACGATCTTTAAAGCGATACCGTGGGAACAGAAGTCAGATTTGTAGCAAATAAATCATGCAGGGATGAAAGATAATGCTAGATCTTGGGTGACTGTCACTTGATCACTGATGACTTGAGAGACGATTCTGACATCGAGCGTGAACGCAGGGCGTTGGCCATTAGGGCCAATATGATTGATCGCAGGTTCAGTTACTTAACTACAGTAGGTGTACAGCGCAGGTATTTCGTGCATATTGTACTTCTCTGTGCACCTGCAGCCTATGGACGAGGTGCACGCAGCGTGCCTTGAGCACTATGCGTGTACAGTACAACGACGCGTTCCGGGTACTGTTGCGGCTGCCGAGATACTGCAGTGCATCGGGCATGTTCGCAGACGCGCATGTGAACGGTTTCCACGCGACGCTCCACAGAGTGCGCGTCAGCCGCCACAGTCTCCTGCGGGCCTGTGATGGTTGCGTTTCTCTATTCTGTTCTATTTTTATATTAAAAAAAAAATGGCGTCTGTCCATTGGAACAATTTTGCCAATGTCAAAGTTGTAAGAACGTTGTACGGTGACTTGAGCTTTTTGTAAAGTGATAGCGATTTACAAAAAACCACACGGACTATCGGGCCTTGACCCAGGAAGGGCTATGAACGCTTCAAGTTGAATTCTTCATTAGCTATTCACTCATACGTTAGATCACTGCACAATACGCTATCAATACTACACATTGAACAACAAAAATGAATAAATAATGAAGAGCGAAACTTAAACGCATGCGGCCATCTTAAGTCACGAACCGGAAGCCATGGTTGCGTTGCGTTTAATACGTGATAAATAAGTGACAAAGCATCTGTCACTATCACACTTCCATCTTGTCAAAACGTGACGGATGCTTTGTCACTTATATATCGCGTGATAAAAGCAAGTAGGTATCATAGGCCCGCTAACTGTCCTGGCGGAGAGATGGGACAGTGCTTTAATTAGGCACTGGACTTCTCAACACCTTAGTTTAGGCACTAACATAGTTATTTAAGTTATTACTGTAGTTGTAGGCGACGCGTTATCTATTTTTGTAATGCTTTCAATTTTTAAATGTTATTTTTAATAAATAGAGGGTGGATGGAAGTTGGAGTGGTATGTGCCGAGCATGGGCGTCTGAGGGGTAAGGTGTCCGCGGGGAGGGTCGAAAAAAGTTGTCGCCATTGGCCTAGAGTCAGTCGAGCTATGATACGCGCTGAGACACACGTCACTCTCTGTCCAACCATCCTTACGTTTTTCTGTCAAAATTCGCATTTATTTTCATCCCGTCACCTACAAGCTGGTCCTTCGAACCGGATCTTGAGTCCCTAAATGTACTGGACTCCACCGCGCACAATGGTGAACACACGGAGCAGTGCAAAAAGACAAGAAGAAAAGCAGAAGGAGTTACAGGAGCCGAAACAAGAGCTACCATGTTGTTCTGTTAGTCAAACTGAAGGACCCGGAAAAATAAATCAGCTGGGACAAACAAAGAAGCAACTGGACAATACGACTATTATGGATGTGGGTATTGTTAATGAAAAAGAAAAAAATAACAAAATGGATGATTTCACACAAAGTAAATCTATAAAATCGCTCCGAAAGTCAAAAACATCTAGTTCTGCATGTTCATCAGTTTCGGCCAGGAAAAAGAAGCTGGAGTTAGAGGCAGCAGAAGCAAAAGCGCGTATACAAATGGAATTAATCGACAAAAAACTAGCGGCGGACCTAGCACTATTGGAAGAAGAAGAAGAAATAGAATACAGTTCACAATCAACAGCTAGTGACATTCATACTAACAAGGAGGTGGAGAAGTGGCTAGAACGCAGTCACCAAGAACTAGAAGCGCAGCATGTTCCACTACCGGAAAAAAAAATGGACAAGCAGCACCCGTCACGTACCCCAGCAGCGCCGGCTCCGCCGGTCCCGGGCGGTATCGAGGGCACGGTTCACCTGTTGGCAACTGCACTAAAGGGCCACAAATGGGCCTAACGCTGGAATGTTAAGCCGCTTATGTACTCCTCGAGAGTTACCCCCATTTTCTGGGGACCCAATGGAGTGGCTCCAGTTCAAGCAGGCGTACGTCGAGTCAACTGAAGTATGCAATTTCAACTCAAAAGAAAACTTATGGCGGCTGCGTAAATGCCTGCATGGACCGGCTAAAGAAGCCGTAACCGCTCTGTTGATCGGAGCCACTGAACCAGATATTGTGATATCTACGCTGGAGCTTCAATTTGGAAATCCTGACATTATCATTTCGAAAATTGTACAAAGTGTCAACAAGCTCCAGCCGATGTCTCAAGAATATCATAAGGATATCGTACCATTTTCTATTAAAGTCAAAAACTACGTTGCGGCAGTCACAGCCATCGGACATGATGAGTACCTGAAGGGGATGAATATCGTATCCTTAATTTTGTCTAAGATGCCAACATTATTAATATCTAAATGGGTGGACTATAGTTACCCACTCATCAATGAAGGCACGAAGTCGCGGCTCGTTATTCTGTCGGACTTTTTAAATGACGAAGCTATCAAAACATCGAAGACTTCTGTGATTTTATCTAACACTTACAGTGATACAAAACGTAAACAAGCTGATTTTAATCACCGCTCACAAACCGTGTTAGTACAAAACGAAATAAGTGACGATAAGTGCAAATTCTGTCGTACGTCTAAACATGCCCTGCCAGACTGTAGAATGTTCAAAAAAACATTACGTAAAGACAGGTGGACATTTGTAAAGCGCCATGGATTGTGTTATAAATGTTTAGTGTCGCGACATAACAAAGAAACGTGCCCCGCTGCTCCGTGCGATAAGGATAACTGTGGTCAATCTCATCATCGTCTGTTGCACTACACTCCGCGTGTAAATACCACCGAACAATCAAGTGTAAACATTACGGAAATAATAGACAATGACGTGAGTGAAACGAAATCGGACATTATCACGCATATTAACTCCAAAAGCTGCAAAGTGTTGTTACAAACTTTGCCTATTAACATCCACGGACCTAACGGAATTATTAGCGCAATGGCCTTGATGGACTCTGGGTCAACTTTGTCCCTCATAAGTAACGAGCTGGCAGCGCGCGCCGGACTGCGTGGTGACAAACAAACAATGCGTGTGAGCGGGGCGTTGAGTAATACCGAACTTACGTGCGAAAGTGAGATCGTGAAATTGAATGTGTCAAATAAAGACGGACAGATGTTTACGTTGCAAGCGCGAAGTGTTACCGAACTAAACTTACCTGCTCAAAATGCATCAATTATAAACCTTATGCAGTACGACCTAAAGCCCGATATAAGAAGCCAGCTATGTGACATTAAAAATGAGAAACCGCAAGTGCTTATAGGACAGGATCACTATCATTTATTGCTGCCTATACAAACAATAAAAGGCGGACTAAACCAACCTTATATTACAAAATGTGCTCTTGGCTGGTCCATCCACGGCTGCGTCAATGTGCCAAGTGACAAGTACCAACGCGATTCGACTTTATTTGTCACCGAAAACCAGGAAATTGAAAATGAGCATACACTGCGGGAAATTCATGAAGAAGTACGTCGGTCCTTCACTATTGAATCCATGGGCGTCTCCTGTACTCCGCGCCAGAACTCTGAGGACCTGCGAGCGCAAGAGCATCTGGAACGAACGGCTAAGTTGATAGACGGCAGATGGTATGTCGGACTTCCTTGGAAAGATATTAACTGCAAGACAACAGAATCTTATGGAAATGCGCTATCTAGACTTAGGGGCGTCGAAAGAAAAATGAAAAGAGACGACGGCTATGCTTCGAGGTACACCGAAAGAATAAATCACCTGTTTACAAACGATTACGCTACTGTACTCACCGATCCTAAAGAAACGCCAAAAACCTGGTATCTGCCACATTTCGGAGTCGACAACCCAAACAAGAAAAAATTGCGACTCGTTTTTGATTGTGCATCAAGGAGCAATGGTGTATGCCTAAATGACTACCTATACAAAGGACCAGACCTACTAGTATCGTTGTACGGCATAATGCTTCGTTTCCGCGAGAATAAAATTGGCGTAACAGGAGACCTCCAAGATATGTTTTTACGAGTTAAAATCATCCCTGAAGATCGAGATGCCTTTCGTTTTTTATGGAAGACGAGCCCCGAAGGCTCCACTATGCCAGAGGGTCCTGTAAAAACATACATAATGAAATCTTTAATCTTCGGAGTTAATTGTGCGCCGTTTATCGCCCAATTCATAAAAAACAAGAACGCCCAGCGCTATGAGTCATCTATGCCGGCCGCTGCATCTGCGATTTGTAAACAACATTATGTCGACGATTATATTGACAGCTTCGAAGACGAAGAAACTGCAATTCGCGTTGTTAATCAAGTGACCCATATTCATAAACAAGGAGGATTTAACTTACGTAACTTTACAAGCAACAACGAAACATTAATAAATGCTTTACCGAAAGAAAGCTTGGGGTCCACAGCCATAAGATTCAAAATCGATCAACAAGACGATGGTGAACGCACACTCGGACTTGTGTGGTATCCAAAAGACGATCTCCTGGGCTTTGACGTCTCTTTCAAACGTACACCTGAAACTATAATATCTGGACAAACGAGACCTACTAAACGAGAGATGTTGCGAGTCGTAATGTCCATTTTTGATGTCTACGGATTTTTATCCCCAATAACCATAAGGGGTAAAATTATAATAAAAGAGACTTGGAGGCAAGGAATACATTGGGACGACACTATCACAGATGATTTATATACAAAATGGATAGAATTCCTCGAACTGCTGAAACGTACGCGAACAGTGCGCCTGCCCCGATATTATCAAGCTGCAGTGCGCGCGAGCGAGATGGAGAATGCACTGAATGCACCGGATAGCAGCAGCGGCCGGGCGGCCGCCTATACAAACCTACAAATGCATCTCATGTGCGATGCGTCATCGCAAGCGATTTGTGCCGTTGCCTACTGGCGTTGGTTAGATAATAACAATCGATGGCGATTAGCGTTCATTTCGAGCAAATGCAGAGTTTCGTCTTTAAAACAAAAAAGCATACCGAGGTTAGAACTGGAAAGCGCTTTATTGGCTGCGAGATTGGCGAATACCATAAAAAAGGAACACAAAATGTTCACACATGAAATATATTACTGGAGTGATTCGACAACTGTTTTGCACTGGATATATAACGATGCGCGCACTTATAATGCGTTTGTGGCGCATCGCCTCGGCGAAATAGACGAATTAACGGAATCTAATCAATGGAGATACGTACCTACCAAGTTGAACGTAGCCGATATTGCAACAAGGGATACTTGCGAACTTAAGGCACTAGAAAACGAATGGTTCCACGGCCCTTCGTTTTTGTATAACTCTGAGAACACATGGCCCTCTAACATACAACTACCTAGACCTGCCGACGTAGACCTGGAATGCATAATGACTATTCACGTTGCGCCCGAAGACTTACCTCCAGTTCCAGAACCTGAAAGGTTTTCGTCATGGCTAAGGCTACTCAAGGCTACCTGTGCGATGTTATTGTTCATCAATAAGTGCAAGAAACTCACCGGGAATATTAATGGAGAGCTGATGGAAAAAGCAGAGCGCTTGCTTATAAAATTTTCTCAAACGCAGTCGTTTCCTGAAGACCTGGAACACCTGAAAAATAAGAGAGATTTAAATAGGAAAAGTAAATTACTTACCTTATCCCCTGTACTCGACGAATGCGGTATCTTGCGCGTTGATGGCCGAATTGGAGCGGCTTTGGGCATTTTACCTGAAACAAAGCGACCCGTCATCCTCGATGGTCGTAATCACGTCACCAGGCTGATTGTGAGACATTATCACGTAATGGCTGCTCATGGGAACCAGGAGACAGTGGTTAATAATCTGAAACAAAAATATTGGGTTATTCGAATTCGACCGACAGTGAAACATGTGAGCAGTAAGTGCATGCTCTGCAGAATAAAGAGAGCTAGACCGCAACCACCTAGAATGGGAGACTTACCTCTTGCACGGATGGCCCATCACCAACGAGTGTTTACCTTTTGTGGAATAGATCTATATGGCCCAATGGAAGTGTCAGTTTTGCGCTGACGGGAAAAGCGATACGGGGTTTTGTTTACATGCCTCACAGTACGAGCTGTTCACATAGAGATAGTGACAAGGCTCACGACTGATGCTTTGATAATGGCCTTGAGAAGGATGGCGGCTCGTCGTGGATGGCCTCAACAGATCTTTTCAGACAATGGCACCAATCTGAGGGGCGCTGACAATGAGCTCAGAAAATCTATTTGTGAACTGAACGAGGACGTGTTAAAGAGTTTCGCTTTAAATTATGGCACGACCTGGAACTTTTTGCCGCCAGCTAGCCCACACTGGGGTGGGGCATGGGAAAGGCTAATTCGCTCAATTAAGACTTCACTTAAAGTGGTTCTAAAGGAACAGGCCCCACGAGATGAAGTTCTGAGTACACTAATGGCAGAAGTGGAACAAATAGTAAACAGCCGGCCCCTCACACATGTCACAGTCGAGCCACAGAGCGATGAGTCATTGACGCCGAATCATTTTTTGCTGGGCGGATCTTCTAATTTACCGATACTCGGCTCTTTTGACCACTCTGACATGTTTTTACGCAAACAATGGCGAATCTCTCAGAGGCTGGCGGACCTATTTTGGAAGCGCTGGGTACGAGAGGTACTGCCACAGATGATACCGAGACAGAAGTGGCACCAAGACCAACGACCCTTACAAGTGGGAGATCTGGTATTGGTTGTAGACCCTGAGTCACCCCGCAATGTTTGGCCAAGAGGTATTGTTCATGAAACAATTCCGGGCAAGGATGGTCGCATTAGAGTTGTTCACATAAAAACCAAGACCGGAATATTACGGAGGTCAGCGGCACGCGTCGCATATGTACCTACTGCAGATGATTAAGTGCTGATGCAGCACTGGGGTGGGGTTTGTAGGCGACGCGTTATCTATTTTTGTAATGCTTTCAATTTTTAAATGTTATTTTTAATAAATAGAGGGTGGATGGAAGTTGGAGTGGTATGTGCCGAGCATGGGCGTCTGAGGGGTAAGGTGTCCGCGGGGAGGGTCGAAAAAAGTTGTCGCCATTGGCCTAGAGTCAGTCGAGCTATGATACGCGCTGAGACACACGTCACTCTCTGTCCAACCATCCTTACGTTTTTCTGTCAAAATTCGCATTTATTTTCATCCCGTCACCTACAGTAGTACTAACAATATATGGATTAATTTGTCTTTTTATTTTTATTTTATATCTTGGCGCCGCCGCTTCACTTATCGCGCGACTACGGCACTGCACTGCACCTCTCGCACGAGTGAGACGCGACTCTTTCTGGCGCGAGAGACCTATCCTTTTCTGCAGAGTATCGTGAGAGAGTGACGGGTAATGCTATGTCGCGAGACAAGAGTCGCGTCGCGAACCATAATTTGAGCTAGGCAGGTTCCACCAATTCGACTATTTTCTCGCTCAAGAAACGAATAAAAGATATAGATGTTGGTAAAAGGACAGATAATATTTGAGCATTTCTCAAAAAGTTTGTACAATTTCATTGAACCCAGGAACATCCGCTGCTTTACCACTGCGCCAACTGCATAGTCGTCGATTATACCCACTCTTAATTAGAAAGAAGAAAGACAGAAAATGTATTTCGCTGCAATTAAGAGTACATATTATAACATAAAATTATTTAAGTAATAAACTTGTGAAATAAGAGTCCACACGGGGGGTGATTTGACGGTTGGTATTATGGGCAAAGGGCGGACAGTGGATGCAGTATACGTCAAAATTATGTCAAACGATACGTAATATGGATGACTACAAAAACTGCATACATTAAACGTTACTCGAAATGCAATAGTATTTTATGCAATCGTTGCACAATGGAGGTTTTTAAAGTCGAGTACCGCGTTTAGGTCACGAGGCTTGCCGAGTGGCCTATGTAAGGTACGAGACTTTAAGACCTAATTGAGTAACTATTGCATACAATACTTTTATACGAGCAAAACTCAGAAAAAACATATTTTACTTTAATCGTCATTCTCCAATATGATTTTTTATTTTTGATGTAACCTTTTTCGTTCAACTAAAACTGACCTATTAAAAAAAAAAGTGTGTGTGTCAGCTCCGACGCACGACTGGAGTTTACTCTTCAGGCCAGGCGCGCACCACGATTTTTTTTAGTCGCGCGATAATTTTGTCGCAGAAATAAGCTTACTTATGGGTTTATGAAAATCGTGGTGCGCGCACTCTCATATAAATAAACCCATAGACGCTGACGGAACAATTCTACGGGTATGGCTACGCCGGGATTAAGAGCCGTCCAGGCCGTCAAAGCATCGGAGGCGTAAGGAATGATAGCCTTGTCACCATCAAAAGATAAAATTTGAGTGACAAGGTCCACCACCCCACACGCCGAAGCCAGGAAGGCCGGGAGGCTCACATCTCGCGCGCGACGCACGCCCAAACCACCAGTTCGAATCGGCAGAGAAACCTGGTCCCATTGACCTTGGTTAAGGGAGACGTTCAGTACCTTTTCCAAACTCTCCTTCAACACGAAGTCAAAGGAGTCTGTCTGGACAGGGTGCAGCCAGGCTGGCACGGTGCACAAGAAATATGTCAGCTTAGGCACGGCAAAGCAAACTCGCAACATAACGAGGGCTACGTGAGCCGAAAGTTCATTCAACCTCTGCGCAGCCATCAGCAGAAGCAGCTTTCTCTCCTCGAAGGCTTCAGGAATGGCTTCTGGGAATATTGGGGACCCCAAGAGGTTGAAAGATCTCGCCGACAACACTTTCAGTCCGGGGAGCAGAGCACTGAATAAGGGGAAAGAATCATGTGAGTTGGTACTACAGGGGAAAAATTCGCATTTGCTGAAATTAATATCTAAACCCAGAGCTTTTAAACGAGGCAGGAGCATGAGCAAGTCTTGTTTCACTTCTTCAGGTTTACCACCTAGGGTACCGTCATCTAGGTACCAGATATTCAATGGGGATTTAACCTCTGAAATTACCTTTTGTATGGCCAGACAGAAAACTAGCCTAGCGGACCCCCCTGCTGTGCACCAACTTGGGAAAGAACAAGAGGACCATTGTAGAAAAGATTAGAAGCGGAAGAATATACTTGGAAAATGAAGGGGTAGAGTGATGGCACTTTATCCTTCACTTCGGACAGTAAAACATCACGCTCCACTGAGTTAAACGCGTTTTTTAAATCAATTTTAATTAATAATAATAATAATGAAATAATGAACTTTATTCTGCAAGTAGGCCACAAGGGCACTTTTACATGTCTGAGTCTACCGGCATTTCACAAGAGGAGACCACTGTTGAGAAGAAACGCCGAAAGAAACTCAACAGTCAGTCATTTTTTCAGAAAGCATAAGTACTTAACTATTACAATGATATGAACTTAACTATACGTATTAAAACGGATTCTAAGTTTTTGCTATCTACCGAAAAAGCCCGCGTAGCGTGAATTGCAGCCTCGCAGCCCAATCTTGTGCCAAACCCTAATTGGCAAGGTTGCAGATAAGCTGCCATTTCTTCTCTCACTGCACGGCATCCTAGCTTTGCCGTTAAGCGGCGGAAAGCGCTGCCTATGGCAATGGGTCTTATACCACAGTCTTTTTTTGACAGCGCACATAAGGAAGCACCATAAATATAGGAGCAAACTTCAGGGTTTAATTGACCACTGAGCAAAAAATTACAAAGCTTGGCCAGATGTTCCAGGAGCCGAAAATCGGCGTCTCCCGCAGATGCAGACGTAAGCTCCTTAAGATGAACAGGGCGGATACCATCCAAACCGGCGGCCGAACTATTGTTGAAAGAGCTGAGTGCCTGCACCACTTCCTCCGGCTTAACAGTTAAGGCAGAAATAGATATGTCAGGTTCCGTTAGAAGTACCAGCGGCCGGGACGGGGCTGGATGCTTCGACTGCAGCGTAGCTAAAGTCTCAGGGCTCGACGGCGCCACGCCCTCATCCGACATAAGCACTCGTACTGCACCTGAGATCCCTTTCATGTACTTTACGCTCAATTGTCTTCAGTATGGAGTGTGATCTCAAAGGCGTGGTCTCTGCACCGATGTTCCCACTGATATCAAAAGAAGCAGAGTTAATATTTCTCTTAACTTTCGTGGTTAAATTGCCCGTGGCCGACGCTTCAGGCGATTTGAGTGCGGAATAGGCAAAAGACAGTAAACTAAACCATTCGAGAGTGCCATTGGAGTCGATACACTTATCAATGAGGTCGCTCAATTTGGCCGCTGCCAAGTTTCGCGCCCCTTTGGGGATATGCCGTAACACACGTACTGACTGCTTTAACGTAGCTAGATCACCAAAATCTAGATGAATGGGGTTGTTACCATGAGCTTGCTGTGAAACCGACAGTCTAGGGTTGGAGGGGATGACTTGGGGAAAATGTTTAATGCATGTGCCCTATATGCACTTTAAGTCCATGAGGGGTAAAAGTTCGAGTTGAGTTGGGACAATGGGGACAGCGCAAGGATGAAGAAGGATCACTCATATTTATAACTAACACTTACAAATAAAAGTAAAAATACAAGCAATTATAATAAAAAAAGATACAATTTAAAAGCCAACATCAAAAACATAACAATTTCGATTTAAACTTCATAGCTTCTTGTCGGTCGGCAAGACTCCCGTCTAGAAAATGAATGGCTCGGTTGTGTTGGATCCTTGATTTATGTATGTATTTATCCTGGAAAGTTTCACGAAATCAAAACCATTCTGCGGCTGAATGCAGGAAAATGAGAGCAGTGGTGATGGAAAAGTATTCACGCCTTCTCTATTTCTAAGCTTAAAGCTGAGTCACAATTAAAGCGGTCTCTCTCTCTACAGCAAGACGTCTTCTTCGATCTTAGCACCATACAAGCACGGCTTAAACACCAAGAAAACACGGTCTTTGCATTGCACGTTATAAAAGTTGTAATCTTGGATATCACAAAAATTCGTTAGGTTTGTTTGGGAGCTGAAACGAACACGTATCTTTTAGCCGATTGTGTGACGGGCGCTATTGTTTCAAAAGCAGCACATTTTACCCGTTAAGCGTAGATTTGATTAAATTTTATTTTATTTATAAAATTTTGTTGACACTCGACATGAAGTTGACATTGACAATTTTATAGTTTGTTTATGTGAACATAATGGTAGTTTAAAAAGTCGTATCTCAGTATACGATCGGGGTAAAAATACGACTTCTTAATTTAGCAGGTTATGCGTTAAGCGTTATACACTAAGATCCCGATATAAAACGACCTTCACCGAGATGTTTATTTGATGAATGTATTTTATATTTAGTTTAATATGTCAATAAATATATTGCATATGGGTTGCCTAACAATTTTTAGTCCAGGGTATGTTTAGTAAAAAATAAAAATATATATTTTTTTAACATTTCACCGATTTGATTATTAGATAAATTCATAATTAAATAATCTTTAATTTTATTCAGTTTCAATTCAATAATCAGACCGTTGCAAAATGCTAGTAGGTATAGATTTACCTGTTTATACCTGGCTACCCGATAGTTGTGACGGGAAAAGAATAGGTAACCTAACGTTTGCATATTCTATGGGCTTCATACTTTCGATTGGTATATAATTTATCTAATATTAATCAAACCGGTGAAATGTTTAAAACATTTTTTTTTATTATTAATTAAACATACCCTGGACTAAAATTTGTTAGGCAACCCATATGCAATATATTTATTGACATATTAAATTGATTATAAAATACATTTCATAAAATAAACATCTCGGTGAAGGTCATTTTATATCGGGATCTTAGCCTATAACGCGTAACGCATAACCTGCTAAATTAAGAAGTCGTATTTTTACTCCGATCGTATACTGAGATACGACTTTTTAAATTAGCACGGCAGATACGTTCGATTTTATACCCCATATTTTTCATACCCCGGGCTTATATATGAAAATCGATTCTTAAGGAGTAAACTCCAATAAACTCCAAAAACATGATCACGATGGCCATGGCGGGTGCCTCGTGATTGGTGAATTTTTTTGACAAGTAATTTCAACCAATCAGTGAGCATCAAATAAGCTTATGTTCTCTTTTTGAAATTATTAGAGTTGTGTAGAGAGATGTCTTATGAATATTAAAGTTCTGTAGCGGGTACCATAGAGTATAGAATTTTGTTACAGGATTAAAAAGTGCGTTATTGTGATTTTGTCTGTGAAATTATAATAGACAGATTAAAGTCTGCGAGTATAAAAAAAAGTTTTATCCATGTTCTGCTTTCGTCACCATATTGATCCACTGTCCGCCCTTTGATTATAGGGGATCCACAAGTTGAACGAAACAGGAATGTACGTTACACACTTATATTCACATGGATCTAAAGCTAATTGGCAACATTTTCTTTTAACCAGGCTTTTTATGGACATTATCAAATAATGCTGCGTTTCCACCAGGGATGTGTAGCGAGGGATGTGTTTTGTTAACCAATACAATCAGCTGCGCTGAGCGAAAACAAGTAGATGGAGCTGTTCCATTGGTTACCAACACATCCCTGGTGGAAACGCAGCCTTCAGTAAAAAAAAAAAAGTTACCAAATTTTTACGTTTTCGAAAATATCCCAATTAGTGATTGAAAATTCATTAAAAAATTCTTCATTCTAAAAGAGCGTAAGCTACTAGTAATAAGGGTGTTGACGTACTGCTCGGCGTAAAGCGTTCAGAAAATGTGGCGTAAAGCCGCGTTAGTGGACTGTAATATTTTTTTCATCACACTTGCTCGTAAACAAGGGTTTACATGCTAGAAAAGCGGGCGGTAAGTGGTAAATTACGCCCTCGGGCGGTAAGTAATTTTTATCACACTTTAAATGATTACATGCTAGAAAACCGGGCGGTAAACTAGGGCGGTAATTCGTATATTACGCCCTAGGGCGGTAAGTAATTTTGGTATTGACTACTACTACTACTTTTGTTTAATTTCCTCCAAAGTGTGATGAAAAACGTCGTACGTGACTCTGGTGGTAAAGGAATTCCAAACTCGTGTCATTAAAGCCCTCGCCTTCGGCTTCGGGCTTCTAATAGACACTCGTTTGTAATTCCTCGTTTACCACCCTTGTTACGTAATGTACTAAAAACTAATGATGGATATAGTGGTATGGAGTCAGGAAAATGCAAACCACTGGTCAGTACTGACCCAAAAATAAATATCAAGGACTTACTGTTGCTGATGTGCCCGTTCTGCTTTGGAGGCGTCCGTCAGCTTTCCTATAATCTCAGTGGTTTTAATAAGGTTTTCAGCTGGGATTCATTTATATTTTCGCAGACACTACTTTGACACTACTAGTAATTGGCCACAGCACAGAAAATCATAGTCGGACTATTACTAAGGAGGATTTAGTGTGGAAATTGTACCTACCACTGTAATTTTTGTGTTTTTTGTTGTAGCTCACAAATATTCCACGAAGTGACGTCATGTAGAGGGCTAATTCTTAGATGAGATTTTCATTTTTTTATATTTTAAAAAGTAGTCGGTATAATCAAATAAAAATAATAGTTTTGGATTCTGTGATAATAAATTGACGAAATTAGTTTCAAATTTGAAAATTTGAAGTGTTGTCAATTGAACAAACGAGTTATAATTAGGCAATCACGTCCTCAGGTAAGATAAGGTAAATAGGCACTACCAAGTCCGGCCTCTGCCCGTAAACAATGCCCGACCCCGACATCAATTCGTCCTATAAACAGACAGTAAACAGTTGTTTTTTCCATGTTTTCATAATATTGGTGCAAAACACTCGATAGGAGAAAGGCCGATATATATATATATATTATTATTATCTGAATTACCTTGATTTATATAAACAAAGGCGATCAATACAAGTTTAAACTTATTTAGGAATATTTTGGCCGAGATCTTGTCAGTTGTTCCAATTAAAGCTGAATATCTCGGAAACTACTAGTTCTATTCCCACCAAACATAGCTAAGAACCATCTCGACGGCCATCCAATTTTAGTGCCAGTCAAGTTAAATCTAAAGACTTATTTAGATTTAACTTGACTGGCACTAAAATTGGACCATCCGTTTGGGAGCTATGGTGCCATAGACAGATACACGGATACACATGTTAAAATGATTACCCCTCCTTTGGTCATCGAGGGTTAAAAAGCACTATATAATTGTTTGAAAATCCTTAGAACTGTCAGTCTCAAATTCCAAATAGACCAAAGCCGTTAAATAAAACCATGAATTCACAGTAAAATAAATTGTATTTCCGTCATAAAATATAACACAAATATACAAACATTCTGCTAAATTAACATAACTATGTGTTAACTAATTTTAATATTGTTTAAAACAAAGATTTGTGTGAACCAGAATATTTCTTCTAATAATCATAATCATTCAAATGTCCGTTAACTATTTTTTTTAATCTATGAAATTTTGTAACGGAAATTGAATTTTTAGCAGTTTAATCGTCTTCGTACTTCGTTCGTCTTCAATGGTGTCGCAGAGGAAAATAGTAACATGACCAAATTGAGTAGGCATAATGAAAGATTTTTTGAGGATGACAATATCCTTTTTTTTATTGGGATCTATATGGGACTAAATACACTTAGACTGCTTTTAAAGTCAGTCATTACCGTTAAATGTATTTATAGATTATATATATAAAAAAAAATAGAAATATATGAGGATGCGCCATATTGCGGAATTTCACTGGAACTAATTTCTTACACTGGCAATGATTTTATGATGGTTGTCAACAATGTCAATGTCATTCGTGATGGTTTCTATAAAAGACAAAATATATTGAAAAATACCCAAAGAAAATGCCGAAAACCATTCACAGAAGTGAACGTGATATTATAAATAAAGTGTAACTACACAAAAAACAGTCGGCAAAAGAGTGCATTCCATTAAAATAATATTACGAGGTAACCATAGGAACTGACAGGTATTTAAACTGAGGTCATTATAGTGTGTTGCGATTGGTTGCAAAATTGTTGCCATATAAATCTTGTGAATTGCGCCCTCTTGACAATCCTCATATATTTCTGGTCAGGCTTTACATTCATTCTCACGGAGAACAGAAAATGCAAATGAAACTATGACGTCATTCTTTGATACAGCCTTTATTGTGACGGTAGTATCTGTATGAAATAAAACTATTTGCTATTTTGGCCGTGAAAAAGTGCGTTAAGTACATGATTTTCATTCCATTATAGGTTTTTTTAATAAAAAAAGCATCGCATTATGTACCTTTGAAGTGTCATATTTGTATGTCCTTATTTTTTCATTTATTTCATGGTATTTTAAGCTATTTTTATTCATATGACTACGGTATGTCGTAGAATTCACCATCAGTCGAATCGGATGACTTTAACCTACTTTAACATTCAAATTCCTTGCTTTAAAAACCTTACCAAATTGTTTAAACGGTATGATTAAATCTCTAAGTCGTGATTTTTTTTCTCAAATTGGGAATCGCATTATAAAAACTTATTCTGGTTCACACACACCGTCCCTATTTGGCTTCGTTATTACTTATGAAAATGTAGCATAAAACAACAAATAAAATAAAACTATTGTTCAATGGTTTAAAATAAAACTTGTAATAATTAGAGTTCATACCCACAGCAAAACAGAATTTATAAAACGTTTTTGATTACAGGTATACAAATATAACTCGAAATAAAATAATACTTATTCATTGAAAAAAAACAGTTTGTCACATATATTGTAATGTAAGTTGAGTAATTTTCAAAAAACATGTGGTTAAGGGCTTTAATCAAATAAAAACTTAATTGATTCCTTTGTGTAACGTTACCCATATCTTTTGTATGAGTAACTTCGTAACACAAAAGAAGCGATCGTAATTTTGTTTTTATTAAGCCTTTAACTATGTACATGTCTTTTGAAAATAACTCAGTTACAATTTAACTTTGTATTAAAGTAATCGAAGCAAACATAATCGAAAACAGTACTTTATGCCTTATGAATTCAAGATTGTCTTTTCATATAATATTTATAACAACTAATGCAATATATTTTCATGATTTCCTACCTTGAAACCTTAATCGTGATAAATAGTATACATAAATAATTGGTAGGCCTAACGCGGGTTGATATACAAATATTATATACAAATTCTGTAAAACATATATTTGTATTAATATGAATATTCATAAAATAACGAACATCAAATATATAATTATTTATGTCTGGTAAACAGTTGAAAGTTTTCGTTTCTTTATATGTATTTTTGATAGGTACTAATTCGCAAAAATATTTCAGATATTTTAATGATATATATATTTCTGTAAGTAACAAACCATTTCATAATTATCTTTTGTCAGGACATATGTACAGTGATTTAAAATATATTGTATATTTTATTCCTATAAGCATATTATTCCGTGTAAATTTTCATACAAACAAAACTACTATTTATATATTGTAGTATTAAAGGAAGACACACAATATGTCTTTATTCTAAAATTGATATTGAATATGATTTTGTAGTTTCTTTTTTGTAACACAAAACGTAACATAAATTTTCATTTGTATGAACCTTCACACAATTATAGAAGCCAACAACATAAACGTGGGATTTACATGTATAATTATTTTACGGGTCAAATAAGCCAATTTATAATATTACAATAATCATATGTATAAAATTCACTAATATTTCTTATAAATTCAACTTCTGATAAATACGTTTAAACACATCTAGTATTTAATTTTAATATTTACTATTAATAATATTAAAAATCTCACTATCTGTTCTCGTATCACGTATGTGTACGATATTTATGCATTTTTACATTAAAACACGTTAAAACTATTTGAGTTGCTATTTTATGTCCCATCAAAATTTACATATAATCACAAGAAGAATATGAATAATCTCGGCATTAACTAAAATTTTCCTCTTGTGGCACAAAGTGAAACATTTGTAGGTAAATTAATAATAATTATGAGTGTTCTTAGCAAACCTCTTGCCCTATAAGTTCTAAATTACTTATAGGGCTGTACATCGTTCATAAAGCATCTCAAATGATTTTAATACCATTTTATATAAAGCGACTTTGTGTCAAACCTGACATAGGTACCTACTTAATTCCGCTCTGTTAAGTTTCTCTTCAATCATCTTTTCTTGCCATTTTAGTTTATGAAGAACTTCTGTTGTTCTCGAATTCCTTTACGCTTTGATCAAATGTCTTTGCAGATGCTTTTTTGTAGACGGCTGGTCAAAGCGTCATATTTTGTGCGTAATTAAAGATCTCTGTAGGTAAACAAAAACTTCATCGTTTCTTATCTTTCCATCTTAGAAATGTAACTTACTATAATCTCACTTGTCAACGTTTCCACTGTCCACATTATCATCAATAACTTCACGATCATCATCAAACTTTTCATCAACGATTTTATCATCACTATCATCTAATATGTCCTCTACATCATCCAAACTGGCTTGCCCCTTGTCATTAGCATTATTTTCATCGTGAAAAACTTTAGGAGACTTTGGTGTTCTAATACCATTGTCTTCTAAGCTCTCATCTATGATTTCTAGCCTCGATTTCGAAAAGAACTTGTGCAAAGATTCAAGTTTGTTAATAGCTTTGTCACTCCATTCGGAACTTAAACTTGTATCTTCTGTCATGCAGCCTGAATCAATCCTTTTTGATAAGTCTGATATAGAGTCAGTTATATCCACTGTGGATGTCGATTTGTCAACTTTGACGACATGTGGTTTTATAATCATGCTTTGTGGCAAATCTGGTATGTTCCTCAAATCTATTAAACTTATTGACGATCTTTTCATTTCATAATCAAATTCATTTTCCGAGTCTGAGTCTTCGATTTGTATATTATCTTCAATGTATCTTAAGACTTCTTCGGCCAGTTGCTTGGCGTAATATCTGTCGTCTTGTGAAGTTCTGTCGTATGAAAATTCATCTTCTTCTAATATGTCTGATAGTTCTACGCTGTAAGGCAAGTAATCTATATATTGTATGGAAGGCTTCGTGTACGCGTTGAAATTTTCCATATCTTCCTTCTCCGTCATCGTGTCATCCTGGATCTTTTTAATTTCGTAAATTTTCGCAACTGCTTCTTTGAATATACTTTCCAAATCCTGCTTCACGTTACTCAAGTCTACTACGGTTTCAGATATCCTTCGACTATTTGGCGATTTCTCTGATCTCATGTCTTCAAATCTGTCTATTATTGTATCTTGAGTTTGGGTTAAAGTTGAATCAGATTTAGTCTTACTCATGTCGCTAAAAGTCTCTAATTTACTTATAGTTATATCTGATTTCGATTTCTCTGATAACGAGGGCGTCATCGACATGGATTTTATAGGTTCTTTATATTTATCTTTGTAATCTTTATTAGAATAATTTTCCATGTATTTTAATAGCATCTCTACTAGCGTTTCGTCGCCTTCTTCCTCCGGTGTTTCATCGATATAGCAAAGATTTTTAACATTCACATTCGATTCGCTAAGGCTAATTCCTCTATTAAAACTGAATTCTCTAGTAACTTCTATGACAGGTTTCTCAATCTTTCTATCATCGGGGCCAAAGAGGAACTCCATGAGAGTGATCTTTTTATCATCTTTAACTATCTCCTCATCCATACATCCCGTAGTAGCTAAGAATTCCATAAGCGTTTCCATTTTCTGTTCCAGTTCAGTATTAACCTTACTAGGCGCATACATATTCAGTACTTTATCATCAGTAGGGCTGCTTTCGCTTTTAAAACAACTCCCCCCACTATCTTTCCTGCCTTCCTTCTGACTTTTAACTATGGTGAAAAAGAAATCGATCAAATTAGCAATTCTTCTTTCGGTCCCATCGTCATCATCGGAGCTGGTCAGATCGGATTCTTCTTTAACTAAAGGACATTTCTTAGGTTCGTCGATCTTCTTGAAGACGGTCTCCTGTATGACCTGCAGAAGGTCTCGGGCTAACCTGGCGGGTGAGCGGGAGTCGATGGGCTCGTAGGTGGTGGGCTCAGATCTCCGTCGGTCGCGGTCGATGCGGATGAAGTCCCAGATGGAGCCCAACTCGGAGGAGAGCGAGGCGCGGTGTTCAGCCAAACTGGTGCCTAGACGACGGAAGACCTGCAAACATGGTCAAAGTGTGATTATTAATCAGAGATCAGCGGGTGCTGTTTAATACCAACTTGAACCTTTTTGAAGATCTCCCACAGGTTTGACTATTTAGCTTACATAATTTTATACAAACTTTCATAAGCGGTTTACAATCTAATGAAAATGTCAGGAACGGCACGACATTTATTTATTCATTCATTTATAACAACATTACATACATGTTTCTAACACATATGAAGTTTTTTTATTAGGGATAGCTACCCGTACAGTCGAGCGGCAATTTAGCTACGTCAAGAAATGTCGGGCCGTTCCTGACTGTTTCACATGAGTGAACCATATCAAAATTATTGTAAGCTTCCCTTGATGATAATATTTGGGGGTGTTTGTTCGCGCTGTCCAGATACTGCAGATGTATTACCATGGTCGCGTAGCCTCCATGATATTCGTGCTTCCTGATGAGAACGAGGGTCTCAGTGAGCTGATGCAGCAGCTCGCGAAGGGCCACTTTCTGACTGGGGAGGTAGGAGACCTGAATACCTGACTGGGGAGGTAGTAGACCTGAATACCTGACTGGGGAGGTAGTAGACCTGAATACCTGACTGGGGAGGTAGGAGAGCTGGAAACCTGACTGGGGAGGTAGTAGACCTGAATACCTGACTGGGGAGGTAGGAGAGCTGGAAACCTGACTGGGGAGGTAGTAGACCTGAATACCTGACTGGGGAGGTAGGAGAGCTGGAAACCTGACTGGGGAGGTAGGAGACCTGAATACCTGACTGGGGAGGTAGGAGAGCTGGAAACCTGACTGGGGAGGTAGTAGACCTGAATACCTGACTGGGGAGGTAGGAGAGCTGGAAACCTGACTGGGGAGGTAGGAGATCTGAAGACCTGACTGGGGAGGTAGGAGACCTGGAGACCTGACTGGGGAGGTAGGAGACCTGAAGACCTCGCCGGTATGAATGGTTAGGTGTACCTGCCACACTCAGGAGCGCCAGGCGCGCAGCTTGCGCAGCGAGACTCTCTTGAAGCGCGCCACCTGCGCCGCCAGCGCCTCCGCGCCCAGCGAGCCGCCCGACTCGCCCTCTGAATGCACCTGGAATATTGCCACTCGTTAATAGGCTAGTTGATTCGTGTCAAAATATATTGACTAATGATTATTTCGTATAGTATTTGGCATAGGAAACCTAAATATATATTTTTCAATTCATAAAAGTGAAAGATGGCTGGAAAAATTGAATTTGAAAATATGGTTTGTATTCTGTATTTTGAAATGCTTAAAACGCTGTCTGCCATTTTCGCTTATGATAGTGACGTCATCGGTCGTGTAAACAAAACCGAAAGTCTACGTTGACGACTTCGAATAGTGCCGTCCCTCTCGATCTCCTGTTAAAGTATATTGGAGTGAGCGGAATGGCACTAAACGACGGTCGAATTTCGAATATTTACAGGTAATTCTACGTCACGCCACAGATTAAATAGCAAAAGGGAAAAATGGCGGACGGCGTTTATGACTGTATATGAAATTTTTAATTTTCAATTGATAAAATTTAGCTTTCTAGCTTTCACAAAAATACAAGTTTTTTTTAGAGCTAGTAAGATCATTTAAACCAAAAAAAATATATTTCAAAACTGGGTCAAGTAGCCTATTCCCATTTACAATAAATAAATAAAATCAATAATAAGTCGATCTGTACTTATCTATACAAAATATCGAGTTCAATTCAAAGTGACGTGTCAACAAATTTAATCCCGGATGATGTTATTCAAGAAGCACAAAATGTTAACAAAACCGGTAAAAATACTTTTTTTATTTCCTCGCACGACGCATAGTAAAAAGTAGTATGTTACACGTGCGTAAGATGATTTTCGACTCGTGTCGGTTTATCCAATTGCTCGTGAATAAAAATAAAACTTGTCTGAAATCATCTACCGTACGGAGATGCCACAACTTTGCGCGCCAGCAGCGATGTCCGAGCGAGACACACGTATCGCGCACCATACGTGTCTCGCTCGGATATCTCGCTCAACGCGCCGCGGGTCGCGTAAAGTCATAGCATCTCTGTTATACACTTGTATCATAAATAACCCACTGTACAGGTACACGTGTGTGGGCCGCGAATATGACTGATAAACCCAAATGTTTTTTTTTAATAAGTTGTAGGTAGTACCTATAAGATTAGTTGTATTAAAAAACCGGCCAAGAGCATGTCGGGCCACGCTCAGTGTAGGGTTCCGTATCCTTCACAATAAACTGCTGTTTTAAGCCCGAGGTTTAAGTTAAGAAAGATTTTAAGCTCTATAAAAAGGTCGTAAACGCCCTAGAAACTGTAATCACTTATTACCTTCTGGAAGTCAACTTACGTCCTTTTAAAGAAAAAATATTAAATTTTGTGATAACTCAAAAACGGCTCGACCGATTTTGTTCAATATAGTTTTCATTGAAAGTACTTATAAGGACTCATTTACATGAATTTTTCCAATTTTTTTTGACCCGTGGTTGAAAAGTTAGAGGGGGGGGGGGGGGGGGGGGGCACTATTTTTTTTGTTTTCAGAGCGAAATAATGTTAAGAGACCCCTATTATTTTTACAAGACCTATTCAACGACACCCCACACACCAGTGCTGAAAAGAAAAAAAAAATCACCCCCACTTTAGGTGTTCGAGAGGTACCCGAAAAAAATATTTTTTTTTAATTTTTATTTTACCGTTCTGTCGGCGTTATACATACACATGCTCATACCAAATTTCAGCTTTCTAGTACTAATGATCACGGAGCTAAGCCGCGGACGGACAGACGGACAGACGGACAGACGGACATGGCGAAACTATAAGGGTTCCTAGTTGACTACGGAACCCTAAAAACTGTACAAGACTATGCTCAGGTGGATGTCTGGAGTCTCCAGGGTTGACAGAATCAGAAATGATTACATCCGTAGCAACCTTGGAATTAGGGATATCGCCGACAAGCTCCTAGAAAGTCGACTACGATGGTTTGGGCATGTCAAGAGAAGGATGTCTGAAATTCAAGTCAAGTGCCCTGTAGGCGGAGGGGAAAGGCCTAGGCTTTGATGTTTCAATATTATAAAGAAAGACCTGAACAGCTGCGGGTAAGACGAAGACGATGTCCAGGATCGAGCGAAGTGGAAGTAAAAATGCTGGAAAGCGGACCCCGTCTCCGGAAGGGACAAACGCTAGGATGATGATGATGATGATGATGATGTATTATAAGACTAACCTCTCTTGAAGCGGCTCTGCGTTGCATGAAGGAGCGGACATCCTTGTCCGAGTGCCCCTTCGCCCGCCCTATCCCTTTGCCTAAAGGAGTTGATGATACCCTCCTGTAAAGAGAAATATTGTCTATACTATTATAAAATTCTAGTATTGAAAATCAGTTAACTATGGAAAGGAGTCATGATTTCAGAAAAAATCGCATGATGCAGGATCGTCATTTGTTTTGCATGGGCTCGCGGCGCCATGGTAGTCTAGCGCCATCTTTTTACATAATTTCCTTTGTCCTCGCATCATGTCGAAACGGCTAGACAAATTTTAACCAATTTTGGTAAAAATTTGGACATAATGTGAACATCCAAAACATAATGTGGACACCTCCTAGTATTTTAACCTAATTGTCAGCGAAACAATCCTTCCCATATGAAATAAATATTAGAGGACAAACTTTCTTTCGAAGCATATTCCCATCTTATTTAATTAAAAACAAATACATAACATTATGAATGTTGTTAGTGATATAAAAGTGCAATTAAAGGCATTTGCTGATCGAAAGTATGTCAGTACAGGAAGTACATACTTATATAGAGAACTTGAAAATTTTGAAATAGAAAATTGATGTTTAGTGCAAGGGAGGATGTGTTGGCATACATTTTTTGGTATGAAAATACTCGAAACAATCAATTTGTACAGTTAATTTTATATAGGAACAAAATACATTGTTTAAAAAACCAAATAAAAATAATCAACTTGACCATGCCATAAAGTAGCGTCATATTAAGTAGTTCTTTAAGGTATCATGCGCTAAATTGGACCAAGGGTATTAGTAAGGTATTCTTACCGCTTAATTTTTACTATATTTAGTAAAATCTGTAATTAAAAAGCTAATGAATGACCTAACCAGTCGTAAAGACTTGGCCATGAACCTAAAGCCACTTCCACACGAGGGCAGAAAAACAGTGAGACAGAATAATTTGGAACGACAGTGGCGTTTAAAAACAGTGCGCCCGTGTGTATGGACTGCGTCGTATAGGTAGTGCTTGCAGTACCGGGATTTTTTGTATGGCAGTACCGCGATTTTTTTGCATGGCAGTACCTGGAATTTTTTGTATGGCAGTGTCGCGATTTTTTTATGGCTGTACCGGGATTTTTTTGTATAACAGCACCGGGAATTTTTTGTATGGCAGTACCGGAAATTTGGTATGGAAGTACTGCGATATTTTTTTGTATGGCAGTACCGCATTTTTTCGTATGGCAGTACCGCAAATTTTTTGAATGGCAGTACCGGGAATTCCCGATGCTCCGATACTAAAATTTCCCGGTTCTGCAAGCCCAAGTCGTAGGGCGGGAGCAGATCCGTGGTCTCATAGTCGGGGTCAGATAGTACATGCTTCGGACGTCGGGTAAACCGACCTCTTTGCAATAATTGTTCTTTTAATGGCAATGCCACCTTATTTACTTACATAAAATCTTAGTGGGAATTGTATTAGGATGTAGGCTATACCTAGCGTAAGATTTCTTTTCTTATTATGTAACTGTTTTTGTCTATGTCTGTTTTTTTTCCCCAATAAAGAAAGAGAGAAAGAAAAAAATAACAATCTGTGAGGGATCCACAGAGGGATCGGGAGCTCGAGGAAAGTAGTCGGCCGCCTTCCTTATAAGGGGGTTCCCGTGGTTGGGAACTATATCGAAGAAGCGCTTAGACGCTATTTGGAAAAACCAAACATGGTGGGAAGTTCCATGTGGTGAAGGCTCAGATTGGTCACATACCATGGGGTATCTGTCATCCTGCGCAAGAACTTACTCTGAACGACTTGAAGGGACTTGAGACGAGAGTTAGGCACGTGAGCAAAAGCTACACAAGCTAAGTCATGATGGGACGAATACAAGTTTCGTAAAGCGTCAACTTTCTGAGTGACATTTTACTCCACTTGTTAGGCGCATACGCTGTCCTGCCCTTTGTACTGCACTGCCCTCGCGCTCACACTAACGAGCGAGAAAGATGATGGGGGAGCAAACTGCCCCGAAAAATAGACCGGCGATCTAACCGTTCTGCCTTGTCAAGACAGTACTGTTCTATGCGTTCAAACAGTTGCAGTACTGTGCTGCCCACTGTTCTGCCCTCGAGTGGAAGCGGCATGAGCAACTGAGGCAGGCTCCTAGGCCCCTAGGGCAGGGGCCTATGCACTTCGCATTTGAGGCCCCCTCCCCTATCAGAATATTATTATGGTGCAAGTCCTGCTTCTGAGACTGGGCCCCTAGTTTGGCTGGGCCTTTAGACTGGCTGGGCCCCTAGATTGGCTGGGCCCCTAGACTGGCTGGGGTCCTAGACTGGCTGGGCCCCTAGACTGGCTGGGCCCCTAGATTGGCTGGGCCCCTAGACTGGCTGGGCCCCTAGATTGGCTGGGGTCCTAGACTGGCTGGGGTCCTAGACTGGCTGGGGTCCTAGACTGGCTGGGCCCCTAGACTGGCTGGGCCCCTAGATTGGCTGGGCCCCTAGACTGGCTGGGCCCCTAGATTGGCTGGGGTCCTAGACTGGCTGGGGTCCTAGACTGGCTGGGGTCCTAGACTGGCTGGGCCCCTAGACTGGCTGGGCCCCTAGATTGGCTGGGCCCCTAGACTGGCTGGGCCCCTAGATTGGCTGGGCCCCTAGACTGGCTGGGGTCCTAGACTGGCTGGGGTCCTAGACTGGCTGGGCCCCTAGACTGGCTGGGGTCCTAGACTGGCTGGGCCCCTAGACTGGCTGGGCCCCTAGATTGGCTGGGCCCCTAGACAGGCTGGGGGTCCTAGACTGGCTGGGCCCCTAGACTGGCTGGGCTCCTAGACTGGCTGGGCCCCTAGACTGGCTGGGCCCCTAGACTGGCTGGGCCCCTAGACTGGCTGGGCCCCTAGACTGGCTGGGCTCCTAGACTGGGGCACCTAGACTGGTTGGGCCCCTAGGCGCTGCAAGACTCTGTTACTTGGCCCCTAGACTGGCTGGGCCCCTAGACTCGCTGGGCTCTTAGACTGGCTGCGCCCCTAGACTGGGGCCACTAGACTGGCTGGGCCCCTAGACTGGCTGGGGGTCCTAGACTGGCTGGGCTACTAGACTGGGGAACCTAGACTGGCTGGGCCCCTAGACTCGCTGGGCTCCTAGACTGGCTGGGGTTCTAGACTGGCTGGGCAACTAAACTGGGGCCCCTAGACTGGCTGGGCCCCTAGACTGGCTAGGGTCTTAGACTGGCTGGGCTCCTAGACTGGGGCACTTAGACTGGTTGGGCCCCTAGGCCCTGCAAGACTCTGTTACTGGGCCCCTAGACTGGGGCTACTAGATTGGATGGGGGTCCTAGACTGGCTGGGCCCCTAGACTGGGGCCCCTAGACTGGCTGGGCCCCTAGACTGGCTAGGCCCCTAGACTGGGGCTCCTAGACTGGCTGGGCCCCTAGACTGGCTAGGGTCTTAGACTGGCTGGGCTCCTAGACTGGGGCACTTAGACTGGTTGGGCCCCTAGGCCCTGCAAGACTCTGTTACTGGGCCCCTAGACTGGGGCTACTAGACTAGCTGGGCCCCTAGACTGGCCGGGCCCCTAGACTGGCGTAGGCCCTGCAAGACCTGCTTCTGTGACTGGGCCCTAGACTGGCTGGGCTCCTAGACTGGCTGGGCCCCTAGGCTGGCTGGGCCCCTAGACTGGCTGGGCCCCTAGACTGGCTGGGCCCCTAGACTGGCTGGGCCCCTAGACTGGCTGGGCTCCTAGACTGGGGCACCTAGACTGGTTGGGCCCCTAGGCCCTGCAAGACTCTGTTACTTGGCCCCTAGACTGGCTGGGCCCCTAGACTCGCTGGGCTCTTAGACTGGCTGGGCCCCTAGACTGGGGCCACTAGACTGGCTGGGCCCCTAGACTGGCTGGGGGTCCTAGACTGGCTGGGCTACTAGACTGGCTGGGGTCCTAGACTGGCTGGGGTCCTAGACTGGCTGGGCCCCTAGACTGGCTGGGCCCCTAGACTGGCTGGGCCCCTAGACTGGCTGGGCTCCTAGACTGGGGCACCTAGACTGGTTGGGCCCCTAGGCGCTGCAAGACTCTGTTACTTGGCCCCTAGACTGGCTGGGCCCCTAGACTCGCTGGGCTCTTAGACTGGCTGGGCCCCTAGACTGGGGCCACTAGACTGGCTGGGCCCCTAGACTGGCTGGGGGTCCTAGACTGGCTGGGCTACTAGACTGGGGAACCTAGACTGGCTGGGCCCCTAGACTCGCTGGGCCCCTAGACTGGCTGGGGTTCTAGACTGGCTGGGCAACTAAACTGGGGCCCCTAGACTGGCTGGGCCCCTAGACTGGCTAGGGTCTTAGACTGGCTGGGCTCCTAGACTGGGGCACTTAGACTGGCTGGGCCCCTGGGCCTGGGCCTTATGGGCCTAGGGTTATACGGCTCTGAACTGGGGTGTTGCATACCGGCAGTGCGTGGGGTCGCTGTAGGCGGCCTGCACGGGCTGTTTCCCCTCGCCAGGCTCCGACGACAGGAAGCTGCCGCCCAGTGGGAATGGTGAGCCTCCTGGAAATTACGACCGAGTTAGTTCGCTCTTCAATTTATAGCCTAAGTGTCGACTCGGACCAGGGATAGTGGCGCTACAAACAACTTTCATTTGACAATATATATATATATATATAGCTATCCACGCCGTGACCGGCGACGGCGACCCAAGCTAATTACGGGCGTGAGCCCTAATGTGGCTGGCAAAGCCAAACTTACTTTTGAATACCCGATCACAAGAAGCACAGTGAAGCTGACCGGAGCTATTGTAGGTATAATTGTAGCAGGGTTTGGGACGGGATTTTCTTACTTGACGCCTCATATCAAGATCAGTCAAACGGGCCTCTTCAAAATCTTTGACACTTTTCTTGATACAAGATCGCCATATGACAATAATGAGCATACGTCATATATTTGCATTTACGTCAATAGCCATTTGTCAAGGAGTAGTCGGTAGCCAAATTCGAAACATTATTTAGCAAATCACCAATTGTCTCGTCACTATTAGGTGGCCATTTTGTATGGAGCGTTAGCGAGGGGATTGTTGATTACGGTTATTTCTGAATGTTTAAAGCAGTCTGCTTGTAGTTTACTCCATGTAGACACTTTATCACAATAAAAATAGAATTATCACATCATAAATAAGTTTCTGTCAAAAATGACATTTTAGTGGCAAGCTTTTATAGCCGACTGTACTTTTCTTTGGATATCCATCAAATGCTCACTGAGACGATTCTAAAGAGCCCAAGCTCGGTAGGATTGCTTTTTCTATTATAGAGTTCCTATGGCCACCTTCCGGCTCCATCATCAGATCAGCCCCATGGTAATATATTATTGTATTGTCATCAAAGTCAAGTAAGTATGCAAAATTTCAGCTCAATCGGTTGACGATATCTGCTTCAAAATTGAGTTGCAAGATTTCACCCGAACAAACATACTTAGATACATACATACATACATACAATGCAAGTTAAATAAAAGCTTTTAAAATAATTCGCCATGCCTATTACCCGTGATAGCGCCACGGGTGATGCTGAGCCCGCGTTGGATCCTTGCGATGGCTGCCCGATGTCGAGGAATAGGCGCAGTGCTGCCTTTTTCTTGGAGGACGAAACGACCTAGGGTTTTCCAGCCCGCCTGGAAAGTAAAAACTTATTTGAGTCAACATTTTGCGACCAATTATAAAAAAGGCCTTTAAAAAAATGAGAACCCAAAAGTAATCCGCATACGTAAGATTTAAATGTTAATCACCCTTTAAAGTTGGTGCCCGACCATAATTTTATTACGATTTATACAGATGGTACGCATGATCCTTTAGCATTACCATTTGGTTGCTTACAGAACAAATAATTGTACCCTAGTTTGTAACCGTTAAAGAGTACCTTCCATCATCACTTCAACATCATGAATTCATGAGATGATAACTAGACGCAAACATCTGAATAATCAGAACGCAATTGCTGCGCCAAGCACCCTTCACCAGAGCGCTTCGCACTCTCAATCGAGTAGCAATCAGATCTTTTCTTTTGTTCTTTAAGCGAATTCAAAAGGGCCACAATCTATGTTTTATGTTATCCTGTATAGTAAATACTTAGTATAAATAGATAACGTGTAGTGTTGTGTTTGTGTACTATGCCTGTATTTGTGTCTATTATATAAATATTCCATCCTGTCGAATTATGTAGGTTAGCCTGCAAGTACAGTTGTGTGTGTAAATAAAAAAATAAAATAAAAAAAATAATTGAGAAAATATATTCTATTAGTGTTTTATATTTATTTAAGTCGAGGGTCCTTCATTAGACTTTGACTTGGTCAGTAAGAACACCTGCACACACACAATAACCGACCTGTGCCGCGTACACGACCTCGTCGTCGGCGAGCGCGCGCTGCTGCGGCCCGGCGCCCGCGCGCCCGCCCCACTCTAGTTCCTCCACTAGCACGAACCTGCACACACACAATAACCGACCTGTGCCGCGTACACGACCTCGTCGTCGGCGAGCGCGCGCTGCTGCGGCCCGGCGCCCGCGCGCCCGCCCCACTCTAGTTCCTCCACTAGCACGAACCTGCACACACACAATAACCGACCTGTGCCGCGTACACGACCTCGTCGTCGGCGAGCGCGCGCTGCTGCGGCCCGGCGCCCGCGCGCCCGCCCCACTCTAGTTCCTCCACTAGCACGAACCTGCACACACACAATAACCGACCTGTGCCGCGTACACGACCTCGTCGTCGGCGAGCGCGCGCTGCTGCGGCCCGGCGCCCGCGCGCCCGCCCCACTCTAGTTCCTCCACTAGCACGAACCTGCACACACACAATAACCGACCTGTGCCGCGTACACGACCTCGTCGTCGGCGAGCGCGCGCTGCTGCGGCCCGGCGCCCGCGCGCCCGCCCCACTCTAGTTCCTCCACTAGCACGAACCTGCACACACACAATAACCGACCTGTGCCGCGTACACGACCTCGTCGTCGGCGAGCGCGCGCTGCTGCGGCCCGGCGCCCGCGCGCCCGCCCCACTCTAGTTCCTCCACTAGCACGAACCTGCACACACACAATAACCGACCTGTGCCGCGTACACGACCTCGTCGTCGGCGAGCGCGCGCTGCTGCGGCCCGGCGCCCGCGCGCCCGCCCCACTCTAGTTCCTCCACCAGCACAAACCTGCAACCAGAAACCCATGAGTCGCTTGAAGTCGGGTGTGTAATGTTTTGCATAACAACAATTTGCGAATTTTCATTTTGCATAAAACAAATTGCATAATTTCAACCTGCATAAGTGATCATATAGCATAAAAACAAAATGCATACAAACGAATTGCATAATTTCGAAAATTATAATAGTTTAATTGCATAATAATGTAGGTATTTGCATAATAGACAAATAGCATAATAGTCACTTTGGATACTATACCATTGTCATATCATACTTTTTTCATAAAAACTTAAAGCATAAATGATGTCCGAATATACAAAATATAATATTTTTTTCTTATTCATTCTTCCCCATTGCCGAGCCAAATTAGGAGCAGTTACCTTTTAAGGGACATAAAAAAAACCCTAACTAAACAAAACAAAACTAAAAATAAGTTAGATTTGAATCCATTGAAATGCTTTTCTCTAACATTCTCAAGAAAGCAGAATTTAATACCGACTATTTATAAACTTAAAGGTCAACCTCTGAACAAAGACCAATCTATGAGAGACTTGGGGGTGGTACATGATTCCAAACTTTTATTTGACACCCACATTGACACTATCGTTGGTTCTGCTTTAAAAACACTAGGTTTTATAATGCGTAGTTCTGTCCATTTTACTCAGGCCAAAACACTTAAGATTCTGTTTTGCTCCTTAGCTCGGAGTAAATTGGAGTATGCATCCCAAATTTGGAATCCCTGTTACGCTACTTATATAGACAGGATTGAACGTGTTCAGAAAAAATTTATAAGCGCCGTGAAATAGCCGATATTACCTTTTTGCTTAAAATCACAACTGGCGGCATTGACTGTCCCGAACTGCTCAAGGAATTATCGTTTGTGACTCCTTCTCGGTCCAAAAGGCACTTCCCCCTATCTCACTGAGGCGTACATCATCCAATTCCAGACGGAATAGTTTCCTTAACCGCGCTAGTCGCCATTTGAATAATACGACGAAAGAGCATGATATTGATATATTTAATTGTGTAATTCCTTCCGTGAGGCGAAATTTAGCTAATGTGTTTTTTGATTGAGCGATTTTTATAACATGCTTGTGCAGTATTGTTATTGTGTGTTAGGTAGGTACTTAGGTTGTCAGCCCATCAAGGCTCTAAAAGTTAAGGTTTATAAGTTTAAGTTTGTAAATTAACGAATGTTCATAGTTTTTACATATATTTGCTGCAAGTGCGCGTCGGTACATCGATGTGCGCTGTTTACTTAAGTCACAGATCATATAATACCTTAAGTTTATGTTTTATGTACAGCAACTATTTGTGAGTTCCTGTAATTGGCTCTGTATTTCTATTTAAGTTTCTATGTTTAGTGTATTAGCTGTTGGTTCTCCTAAAATAAAAAATAAATAAAAATAAATAAATAAATAACCTCCTATCTCTGGGAGCAGTTTCGTTTTTTGGGTCATAAAAAAATAACCCTAACCTACCTATCTCTGGGAGCAGTATCGTTTTTAGGGTCATAAAAAAAAACCCTAACCTACCTATCTCTTGGAGCAGTTTCGTTTAAGGGTCATAAAAAAAATAACCCTAACCTACCTTTCTCTCGGAGTAGTTTCGTTTTTAGGGTAAAAAAAACCCTAACCTACCTATCTCTGGGAGCAGTTACATTTTTAGGCTCATAAAAAACTAACCCTAACCTACCTGTCTCTTGGAGCAGTTTCGTTTTTAAGGTCATAAAAAAAAAACCCTAACCTACCTATCCTTCGGAGCAGTTTTGTTTTTAGGGTAAAAAAAACATAACAATATTTCAGTAGGTAGGTACTCAACAACTTTTTATCCTTTTTTTTAGGACTTATTTGATATGATATTTATGCAACTTGATAATTATTTTAGGTGTTTTTATGAGTTTTCAAAAATATTCTGAATGTATGTTTTACCAAGTGACATTATGACTTATGAACATTATAACTAATGTTATTATGATTATTAATGGTTATATTGGTTATGATGTTTAAATATTATGGTTGACAAAATTATGAATTTTGTTTTTATGCAATGTGTTTATTATTCATTTTGAAAGTAGCTAAATGAAAATATGCTAATAGTTTTTATGCAACTTGAACCGCACCCCTTGAAGTCATCTCAAGACTCCTTAAACAATTAACGGCCCAGCGATGATTTTGCGTGACCAGCGGCGAGCCAAGAATCATACCTACTATATACATGAAGTATGCCACTGTCGCATTCATCTGGTTGAATCTGCTATTTGATTGAATGACTAGCGCGTTCATTGAATGACTAAAGGACAACTCGTCACGTTGTTTAATATAACGTTCAAAGTCTTGATTGAACGGCATTTAGCATTTCAATCACCTGACTGATTTTACGTCTGCTCTGTTCAAAGGGCTATGTTACAATCCGCTAACTAGTTGGACGTTGAGTGACGCTTGTTCAATCAACGTTCGGCCTAGTCATTCAATTGAATGTTGTCATTCAATGAACGCGCTAGTCATTCAATCAAATAGCAGATTCAACCAGATGACTACGACACACAGACCACCCCCACTAGACGGAGCATGTAAGGCGACCCGCGCGCACCAACGATATGGTACGGCAGAACATTACAGTATCAACACGGCGGCCACCGTTTAGTTGCGTCCATGTTTATGAGGTCTCTCTACACCACTTAACACTACAATTTACCATGTTATTTATTTAATTTCTTTTTTCGTTGACGTACGCATGGATCATAAACAAGGACGCAACTAAACGGTGGCCGCCGTGTTGATACTTTAATGTTCTGCCGTACCAAATACATTTATTGATAAAACATAATGTACAGAGAGGCAACGGTTAAATTCTATACTTAAAAAACCAATAAATTCACAATTTGCATAACATTATTTAATTTAAGTACATATTCATCTATATTACAGTAATCTTATTGTAGCTTAAATACTAAAATTTACACCAAAGTACTAAATTAAACAAATATTTATTTAATGACAGCCAGTAAGTTCTCTGTATCTTCGTACGTCATAGTTTGCAGTGACTCACGAAGCGTTTTCCATTGAGCGAAGCTAAGTGGATATAGGTCCAATTTCGCATTTAATCTATTGTAAAGAAATGGTCCCAGAAATATGAAAAATCTTGTAGAAAATGCGTGTTTTGCTTGCATGTTATAGGAGCAAACAATATCTTTACGCCTCTTGTTTTTATATTCGGTGCTGTAAGGAGTTGTGCAGTGCTGTCTTAATACTGTGCCGTCGTGCGCGCCACTCGCTGCTAAAATCGAAGTCGCGGACAGGCCTTAAGTCATAGACGGCAGTTATCTTCTACAGAAGCTTACCTTTTCGGATCGTCCTGACATCGCGCTTTCGTCAATGCTTGGTACACGACGTAGGATGCGGTTGCGTTTAAAGGCACCTGGAAAACAGTTTCATTCTTCAATCATTTGTCTAATAACACGTTAAATTTTAAGGCATTGGTAATCCATACTAATATTATAAATGCGAAAGTGTGTCTGTCTGTCTGTTGCCTCTTCACGCTTAAACCGCTGAATCGATTTTGATGAAATTTGGCATAGAGATAGTTTAAGATCCGAGGAAGGACATAGGATAGTTTTCATCCTGGAAATTATACCTAAAAAGATTGAAAAGTGAGTGACCATTTCTGTTGGGTTGCGGTGACCCTGTAGGAAATGTAATTATTAGACCAAAAGCACAATTGCTCTTACATTTGCTAAGGCGCTTTTAATAATCCCTTTTATCAAGTTCCACACGTACGTAGTCGCGGGCAAAAGCTAGTGATGTATATACGGCCGGATGTAAACCAACCAACTCGTCGTGTTCGGTCTGTGACACAAGCATTGTACACTACCTTCAAGATGGCGTAGGGAATCTCGTGCGACACGTTATGCACGCACACGAGGAAGCTGTCGGGCGGACGACGAGGAGCCTCCTCGCCGTCAGGAGACGACGAGCGGGCCGCTGGTCTGTCGTTGGAGTTCGATCTGTAAAGATAACATCCTTTATTAAACATTCAGTAACTCCATAGATTAGGTAGGTAGAAACAAAAATGTTTAAAACGGCAGAAAGAGTCTAGAAGCTGACTTGATCCTGGCTAGGTCGGTTCTCACCTTATTTGGCAGCAGCCTGGCTCCAGGCCTGCTGTTGTCTGCTCACGACTCCCTCATGAACAGCTAACACCCTCTGGAAGAGTCTAGAAGCTCACCTGATGCTGGTCAACCA
Source organism: Apotomis capreana (assembly GCA_947623375.1). NCBI lineage: Eukaryota > Metazoa > Arthropoda > Insecta > Lepidoptera > Tortricidae > Apotomis > Apotomis capreana. The sequence continues at coordinate 12,484,528 of OX392521.1, forward strand.
GGCGCGGCTGTTGGGGGCGTCTCCAACTTACTTCAACAGCAACCTGGCTCCAGGCCTGCTGTTGTCTGCTCACGACTCCCTCGTGAACAGCTAACACCCTCTGGAAGAGTCTAGAAGCTCACCTGATGCTGATCAACCAGGCGCGGCTGTTGGGGGCGTCTCCAACTTACTTCAACAGCAATCTGGTTCTAGGCCTGCTGTAGTCTGCTCACGACTCCCTCATGAACAGCTAACACCTTTGGGAAGTGTCTACAAGCTCACACCTGTCTGATGCTGGTCAATCAAGCGCGGCTGCTAGGGTCATCTCCCACTTTCTTCAGCAGCAACCTGGCTCCAGGCCTACTGTTATCTGCTTACGACTCCCTCATGAACAGCTAACACCCTCTGGAAGAGTCTAGAAGCTCACCTGATGCTGGTCAACCAGGCGCGGCTGTTGGGGGCGTCTCCAACTTACTTCAACAGCAACCTGGCTCCAGGCCTGCTGTTGTCTGCTCACGACTCCCTCGTGAACAGCTAACACCCTCTGGAAGAGTCTAGAAGCTCACCTGATGCTGATCAACCAGGCGCGGCTGTTGGGGGCGTCTCCAACTTACTTCAACAGCAATCTGGTTCTAGGCCTGCTGTAGTCTGCTCACGACTCCCTCATGAACAGCTAACACCTTTGGGAAGTGTCTACAAGCTCACACCTGTCTGATGCTGGTCAATCAAGCGCGGCTGCTAGGGTCATCTCCCACTTTCTTCAGCAGCAACCTGGCTCCAGGCCTACTGTTATCTGCTTACGACTCCCTCATGAACAGCTAACACCCTCTGGAAGAGTCTAGAAGCCCACCTGATGCTAGTCAACCAGGCGCGGCTGCTGGGGTCGTCTCCCACTTTCTTCAGCAGCAGCCTGGCTCCAGGCCTGCTGTTGTCTGCTCACGACTCCCTCGTGAACAGCTAACACCCTCTGGAAGAGTCTAGAAGCTCACCTGATGCTGATCAACCAGGCGCGGCTGTTGGGGGCGTCTCCAACTTACTTCAACAGCAATCTGGTTCTAGGCCTGCTGTAGTCTGCTCACGACTCCCTCATGAACAGCTAACACCTTTGGGAAGTGTCTACAAGCTCACACCTGTCTGATGCTGGTCAATCAAGCGCGGCTGCTAGGGTCATCTCCCACTTTCTTCAGCAGCAACCTGGCTCCAGGCCTACTGTTATCTGCTTACGACTCCCTCATGAACAGCTAACACCCTCTGGAAGAGTCTAGAAGCCCAGCTGATGCTAGTCAACCAGGCGCGGCTGCTGGGGTCGTCTCCCACTTTCTTCAGCAGCAGCCTGGCTCCAGGCCTGCTGTTGTCTGCTCACGACTCCCTCATGAACAGCTAACACCCTCTGGAAGAGTCTAGAAGCCCACCTGATGCTAGTCAGCCAGGCGCGGCTGCTGGGGTCATCTCCCACTTTCTTCAGTAGCAGCCTGGCTCCAGGCCTGCTGTTGGCGGCTCGCATGACCCTCTCGTGAGGTGCCAGGACCCTCTGTGTAGGGGTCCTGGAGGGCACCTCTTCCACTAATACGTAGTTGCCACGAGAAGAGCGACACACGCCAGCTTTAGTAAGGCACTGTGCGATGGCCTGAAAATGGAGCATTTAAAGTTGAAGGCGAAGGCAATTTAAATCTTAAATTACTTTGGATCAAACGACCCCCTATTGAAATGTCAATCTTGCGGACGTCACTGTGGTTCCGGCATCAGACGGTGTAGTCATTTCAAACACTGCCACAAAGAGAGAGAGAGAGAGAGAGAGAGAGATATGAGGCTATGATAGCATATATGTGGCTTCTAATAATATTTACCAAAAAAAATCCTTTGTTGGATTACATTTAGAGATATTTTACAAGCTTTTATTTAGCTTGCATGGTAAGTATGTTTAAAGTATGTTTGTTCGGGTGAAATCTTACAACTCAATTTTGATGCAGATATCGTCAACCGATGGAGCTTAAATTTTGCATACTTACTTAACTTTGATGACAATACAATAACATGGTACTATGGGGCTGATCTGATGATGGAGCCGGAAGGTGGCCATAGGAACTCTATAATAGAAAAAGCAATCCTACCGAGCTTGGGCTCTTTAGAATCGTCTCAGTGAGCATTTTATGGATATCCAAAGAAAAGTACAGTCGGCTATAAAAGCTTGCCACTAAAATGTCATTTTTGACAGAAACTTATTTATTCCTTAGTTCTAAGGTTCTAGTATATTTTCATTGTGCAGTAAATCTCGTAGTCTAAAATTTTAATGAAGTGATGTTTAAATTTAAATCGACTGACCTCATTGGTAGTGGTATCCTGAGTGACCTTCAGTATGGAGTACGGCTCCCGCCTCCTCACAGCGTGCACCACCAGGAAGTGTATCTTCCTCCTCTGCTGAGGAGAGCGCTCCTCCAGATCAGTCCGCGAGCTCTCACCAGCCTCCTCCTCCCCGCAGCGCGAGAAGATGAGGAGGGACGCCATGTTGAGAGGCTGGTTCGTGGGTGAACTGTGGAATTATGATGTAAATCGACTGACCTCATTGGTAGTGGTATCCTGAGTGACCTTCAGTATGGAGTACGGCTCCCGCCTCCTCACAGCGTGCACCACCAGGAAGTGTATCTTCCTCCTCTGCTGAGGAGAGCGGTCCTCCAGATCAGTCCGCGAGCTCTCACCAGCCTCCTCCTCCCCGCAGCGCGAGAAGATGAGGAGGGACGCCATGTTGAGAGGCTGGTTCGTGGGTGAACTGTGGAATTATGTTATACTAACAAAATAAACGATACGGAAAGTAATTTCTCTGGCAGTCATTTTCTTTGACTAAATCTTAGTTTGTCGTAGTCATTGACAATATTTCATATTATTAAGACTACAATTTTATTGCTATTCTGTATTCCGCTTAGAAAGAAGACGTAATCACTGTTTTTAGATTTTTACTGAGATTACTAATAATTATATTGTATATAATAAATTGCCTAAAATTGACTACTTCTAAAATGTAGTTCCATCAAAACTATGACACAATGGTAAGGTTACTGTAGTCTGATATCTACTAAAAAAAAAAAACAAATGACGTTGGGCTTGACATTATTATTTTTTCTTCACGGATAGCTCTGGAAAGCCCTTGGACCGCTCGCAGTCGACTGGCTCGCCAAACTCTTCAATACGGTCATGAAGAGTAAATCAATCCCAGAGTCTTGGCGGCAAAGCTACCTCGTACCTTTTTACAAAAACAAGGGAGATATAACTCAGTGCAGCAACTACAGGGGCATTAAACTAACCTCGCACACCCTTAAACTGTGGGAACGTGTAATAAACAAGCGTCTTTTGCACATCTGCTCTATAACTCCGAACCAATTTGGCTTCACTCCCTCAAAATCAACTACTGATGCAATACAGGCGGTAAGATTGCTAATAGAAAAGCACCGTATAAATAAGGAGGACTTGCACTTAATTTTCATCGACCTTGAAAAGGCTTTTGACCGGGTGCCAAGACGACTAGTGTGGCAAGCGATGAGAGAACAGCTAATACCAGAAGACCTCATTAGCCTAGTACAAGACATGTATTATAACATCCACACAAAGGTCAGAAGTCCAGCCGGCCTTAGCAAGGAATTCGCGGTTGAAGTGGGAGTTCACCAAGGGTCAGCACTCAGTCCTCTTTTGTTTAACGTAGTCATGAATTACATCACTAAGGATATTCAGCAGGAACTACCTTGGAACCTTCTATATGCCGACTATATTGCGCTCGCTGCCAGGTCCGTGGAGGAGCTACAAGACACTCTAAGCGAATGGGTCACTGCTTTGGAAAACTCAGGACTCCGGGTTAGTAGATTGAAGACTGAACATCTAGAATGCAAATTTAGCATCACAACAAGTGTAAGCAACCTCTGCTACCCGGACGGAACACAAGTGCCAAACGTCGACAAATTCAAATACCTGGGATCAATTGTTACACCCGACGGAAATGTGGAGGCAGATGTGGCACATAGAGTCAACGTAGCCTGGCAGAAGTGGCGGACACTTACAGGAGTTCTCTGCGACCCGCGGATGCCTATACGCACAAAAGGCAAGGTGTACAAAACTGCAGTGAGACCAGCTATGATGTACGGAGCAGAGTGTCGGACGATCAAGGAAGCGCATGTTCAAAAGCTGCACGTGGCCAAAATGAAAATGCTTAGATGGTCAGGCGGCGTTACGAGACTAGACAAAGTACGCAACGAACACGTTAGAGGCAGCTTTAAAGTAGCGCCCGTCTCGGAAAAGCTTACTGAAAGTCGCTTAAGGTGGTATGGCCATGTCATGCGGAGGGATAACGACCACGTGGTGCAGAGGGCGATGGCTATCCCGGAGGGCAAGAGAGGAAGAAGACGGCCCCCTTTGACGTGGTAGACGAGTATGGCCAAGCTTATTGAGAAAGCCCAATTACCCGACCCGACAACCCAAGATAGATCATCTTGGCGCCGTAGGATAAGGAGAGCCGACCCCACCTAATGTGGGATAAGGACAAGACAAAGAAGAAAGGATAGGGTAGACCACAACTCTATGCATGCATAGTTGACGTAAATTTCGGTTATTTTTTGTATTGTCTTATATTTATTTACACACAGAAAAACAAAACTATCTCGTTACAATTATGAAATGTTGTCAATTGAACACTCACAATTTTATAAGATTCATACGGAGTATATTCTTAAGCTTAATGAGTTTTTTTTTAACTTACCGTAACCGCACATGTCGATAGCCAGGCCGCAAGCACTGCAGGGGTATAACTCGTTGCGAGAGCATGTAGTTCGTATCCGCATCGTACACTTCGAACCGGATCAGGGCTAGCTCGGGGAATTTTATCTGTGAAAAAGAAATTGTTTTTGCTTAGAAATCACGTGTTCAAATTATAGTAAGTAATTAAGTATCTAATATTTTCTTCGGTTTCCGCGACTGTCACACATTTAAATAAAACAATTTAAACGGATTATATCGCGTATATTAATTATTTGAGCCTCCCTGACGTTTCAGTACCTTTACAGATACCGTTGTCAAAGGTTGACTGAGAAAAACACAATTTTTCTCTGTCAAAGTTACATTTGTGCAAACTACCCATTTTGTAAATATTAATTTAAAATAAAGGTGTTCATACATGCCAGATGGGCCTAATGTGTAAAGACAGTTACACATGTAGATATTTTAAATAAATAATAAATGCCCTTCTGGCACATGTGTAACTGTCTTTACACATTAGGCCCATCTGGCATGTATGAACACCTTTATTTTAAATTAATATTTACAAAATGGGTAGTTTGCACAAATGTAACTTTGACAGAGAAAAATTGTGTTTTTCTCAGTCAACCTTTGACAACGGTATCTGTATAGGTACTGAAACGTCAGGGAGGCTCAAATAATTAATATACGCGATATAATCCGTTTAAATTGTTTTATTTAAATTAAGTATCTGTTTTATGTAGGAGATTTTAGGTTTCCCATGACATTATTCAAAGTTCAAAAAACATTATTTAAACCTTAAATGTATTGGATACGATCAATAAATTCTTATAAGTTTGTGAAACTAGAATGTCTTATTATTTTAAATGAACCATTGATACAAAGATCAAAGCACAAAGAAAAATTGAAATGCGTAACCTAGCGGAAGAGACCAGGGATAGAACCCGGTATGTATCAGTGGTTCAAGAGATCTGTTATATCAATGGTTCAAGAAAATATTATGATATGCCATGCTATGCCATACTGAATTTAGTACATTGGATTCCACATACAATACAATCTGCGGGCCCTATCCTATATAACCTACATTTATTTTACCTTTTTTCAGTTAAGTTACTATCTATGGACGTTTTTAGGGTTCCGTAGCCAAATGGCAAAAAACGGAACCCTTATAGATTCGTCATGTCTGTCTGTCTGTCTGTCTGTCCGTCTGTCCGTCCGTATGTCACAGCCATTCTTTTCCGAAACTATAAGAGCTATACTGTTGAAACTTGGTAGGTAGATGTATTCTGTGAACCGCATTAAGATTTTGATGCAAAAATAAAAAAATAAAAAAAATATTAGGGGCTCCCCATACATAGAACTGAAACTCAAATTTTTTTTTTCATCAAACACATACGTGTGGGGTATCTGTAGATAGGTCTTCAAAAATGATATCGAGGTTTCTAAAATATATTTTTTCTAAACCGAATAGTTTGCGTGACAGACGCTTCCAAAGTGGAAAAAAGTTGGTCCCCCCCCCCCCCCCTCTAACTTCTAAAATAAGAGAATGAAAAATCTAAAAAAAACATATGATGTACATTACTATAAAAACTACCAACGAAAATTGTTTTGAACGAGATCGAGTAAGTAGTTTTTTTTTAATACCTATTAATACCTAACTTTGCACCTAATTTATATGGGGCGCTATACATACCAGGTGCAAACTTAACTTAACCACTTAGGGATGGAAAGTGTTTGTACGGAACCCTCGGTGCGCGAGTCCGACTCGCACTTGGCCGTTTTTTTTTTTTACAAGGGTTTCCCCCTCGTGTGCCACCATCTACGTTATTACCTCTTAAGTAAATGACTTAGTTATAGTAAACTAGCTTGATAGCAGCAAACAGCATATAACAAGCTAGTTATAGTTAACTACGACCGCTCCGGTACTTTATTTGCAACCTATCCAACACCTCCACCAAATCTGTAGAAAAATCCGACCCTGTCTTACACTACCTTTCTTCATTATGTAACTAAACTTAAAGGTGACGGTATAATGCCACACGAAGTTGAAAGCATTTATCTTTGCCGGTCTATCCCTCACTTTACTTGCCGTTACTGCCTATGGACGCCATACTTTACTTTATCGCAACACTTCCGCCAATTTTTTTGAAAAAAACCGTGTCTACACCGTTGTACATTATTATACTTTTCCACTATGTAACTAACCTTAAGGGTGGTGTCATGCTACACGTGGTTCAGAGAATTTCTCCTGGTCGCTCAGGTCCTTGTTACTTGCAGACTATCGCAATATCTCCACCAAATTTGTAGAATAAACTGACCTCGTAAGTTAAAATGTCATGCCACACGGGGTTCAGAGCAATTCTCCTGGCCATACAGGTCCCTTTTACTTGCCTATCACACTAGACTATCGCAACACCTCCACCAAATTTGTAGAAAAAAGCGTATCTACGCAGTACACAGTTACAGTACTAAATTTCTAAATCCATACTAATATTATAAATGCGAATGTGTGTCTGTCTGTCTGTTACCTCTTCACGCTTAAACCGCTGAATCGATTTTGATGAAATTTGGCATGGAGATAGTTTAAGATCCGAGGAAGGACATAGGATAGTTTTCATCCTGGAAATTATCCCTAAAAAGATTGAAAAGTGAGTAAGCAATTCATGATGACATTGATGACCCTGTAGGAAATGTAATGATTAGACCAAAAGCACAATTGCTCTTACATTTGCTCAGGCGCTTTTAATAATCCCTTTTATTCATTAAGGTGATTAGGTGGATATCTATCGTGTTGTAGGAGGTTGCTTCCAAGTTCCACGCGGACGTAGTCGCGGGCAAAAGCTAGTAATAAAACTAATAAATAATGGAACTAACCTTGAAGGTGAAAGTGTCATGCCAAACGGGGTTCAGAGCATTTCTCCTGGCCGCCCTGGTCCTAAGTTTGCTGCAGTCTGCCGGCACCCCCAACACCTCAACTTCCACGAAGGCATTGTAGAAAGAGTACACGTTTTCCGCTACATATTGTCCAGAGATCACGGAGAGAGTTAGGTGGGCTGCGTGGATACCATCGAATTCCTTCTCCATGGGGTTGAATCTGAAAGAAGGAAGAGTTAAGTAAATTACAAATACAAAGATAGAAACAGTGAATACATTTTAGACCCTGACCAGGTATCTTACGCCATGCCAATAAAGCTACAGACTCTGTGGCTTAAGTGGTCAGAGCGTATCGCCCCGGCATGGCATAAATTCAAACCTTGTCAGGTTCTAAGTTTTTTCACTGTGTCTATCTTTGTAATTATAATATACAAGAAATTGCTATAAAAATGACTACATTTACAGAAATGAAAGTTACGAAACTTGTCATAAGATACTACTGTCATAAAATAGAAAACAAGCTACTGTATTATTGGCACTTCTCTGATGTTAGGCAACTTCATAGTTAAGGCGGGGGGTAAGGACAATCCTACAATAATGCTAATGTCCTTCTGAGTGTCAATCATCCGGTTTTGAACCGATTGTGGTCGCCACACGGACGTTCAGAATTTTCATTCGGTTTCCGAACGCTCGAAAACGCGCCAACCCTATCCAGTTTTGTCTACAATAGTTCGCTATGCGGCAGGTTCTTTTCTTGACCTTGACCATAATCAACTTCAGAGTTGCCTGTCTACTTGGTTATCTTTACCTTCAGCATGCTGTGTCCCGGGGTCCCAGAGAGAGCTGCCATTTCTAAATTCGCCGAACCCCGAAAGAGACATAAAAAAAAAATCTCGGAAATTTGGCTTAGATCGCATTTTTAACCCGGACGGCCTCCGAAAGGACAAATCCGGGGAAACTCGGACGGATGGCAACCCCAGTCCCAGATAATAAGACGGAGCCATTATTCTCAAAAATTACTGCATTAACAGCCATAGAGACTTCTCCCACCTTGGAAATGTAATTGGATCGGAGTGACTTCTGTATTTGGGTCAATCAACTATTTTCTGCCACTCGTTGCCATGGTGATGCCCCTGGGTCACTTTTTAAAACTACGATTTTCCTTGGTTATATTTAGCAAAAGCTTTGTAATTTAAGCAGTTATAAGGCCATTCCTAAGTAGACTATCTCCTGACAATACCAGTAAATATGAACTATCAACACTTTTCTTAGAAATTTAATCACTATTTTCCCCTGGGTCACGAACAGAATTGCTTACCATCAGGCGAAGTGGAGCCACTATGTTGTGCCGTTATAAAAAAAAAAACAGCAAGAAAAAGTTGATCCAGCCATTTGGTTCCTTACCTTCTGTACGCTATGTGGTTAGGGTCCCACATGACGGGCGGTTTCCTCACGTATCCCACGGAACCGTTGCTCTCGAACATGGCGGCGTTGACGGCCATGGCCGCGTCTTCAGTCTGGTAGTTCAGCGCTACCAGTTGCACGCCGCACGACCAGAAAGTCACGGGGTCGAAGTTGGACGAGTCTATCCTTAGGCTGTGGACGAAAGTAAATGTTAAATATCGTCATGACTAGGGCTTGCGATTTCAAAATTGGTTTGTATGAAAAAAAAACGGAATTTGCGATACTGGTCATAAGTCGTCGGTATGTATGCTTGCGATTTCAAAATTGGTTTGTATGAAAAAAAAACGGAATTTGCGATACTGGTCATAAGTCGTCGGTATGTATATATTTTCACGATGCATTTTGGGGATTATGCTCATCAGCAGTGAAAAATACGGTAAATTGTATTCCACACTAATATTTTGTGTTTTTATGTGTATGTTTGTTACTTCTTCACGCTCAAACGGCTAGACCGAAATTGATAAATTTTGGTATAAAGGTAGCTGACACTCTTGATTAACATATAGGGTACTTTTTATCCCGAAAAACCGTAGTGTTCCCGTTGGGTGCGGAGGTTATCACCGCGCGGTTCAGTTAGTTCATATTAAGGCAAGGCAAAGTAAGGTTTGCACCGGAGTTGTATAAAGGGCTCAAATGTTAAACTGATGACGTTAATTTAAACTCAACACCAACATTGTCTCCGCCAAATAAATCTGAAGATTGAATACCATTTTTCTGATATTTAAGAGGCCTTATTCCTTTTAAAGCTTTTTTTTCATGTTATGACAAACATATTGATAATTTTAACCAAATTTTTGAAGTTAATAATAATTTGAAACCTACAATTTGAATTTTTTGGTTAATATTTTTTATTTCAAAAACTACTCTAATTTGACAAAATTCTCGCAGAAAACTGTTTGTGTTTAACTTATTTTCGACTGCAGTGCACGCAATGAAATCATGAAATAGCTATGTAGTACCTAGAACTCAGGGAAAAGTATTATTCACTTCCAAAAGTTTATTGAAATTATCAACAAATTTGTCATAATATGAACGAAATAAATTTGAAAAAGAATAAGGCAGCAAGCCTCTTCAGCAATTTTAAGTGTGTGTAAAAAATAATTTGTATAGAGTCGCTAGCATAGTTACACACCCGGCGGGATAGGTGCGTACGAGCTGCGTTTCCGTGTGCGCGACGAGCGCTAGAGGATGCTTGCGGCAGATCTTGCCGATTGCCTCGTTGACCGAGCTTGTATGAATGGGTCGGACATCGAACTTTTATGAATGGTTAGGATACGTTATCCTATTAAGCAAAAAGTGTGTGTAAAAAGTAATTTGTATAGAGTCACTAGCGTAGTTACACACCCGGCGGAATAGGTGCGGACGAGCTGCGTCTCCGTGTGCGCGACGAGCGCTAGAGGATGCTTGCGGCAGATCTTGCCAATCGTCTCCTCGACTGAGCTTGTGTGAATGGTTAGGACATCGAACTCTTATGAATGGTTAGGAAACATTAGGAGCCTCTAATCCTATTAAGCAAAAAGTGTGTGTAAAAAGTAATTTGTATGGAGTCACTAGCGTAGTTACACACCCGGCGGGGTAGGTGCGTACGAGCTGCGTTTCCGTGTGCGCGACGAGCGCTAGAGGATGCTTGCGGCAGATCTTCTTGCCGATCGCCTCGTTGACTGAACTGCAGCGGTAGCAGGGGTGGTGGAGCGCTGGTGCGTTCAGGCAGCGGGCTCGGCTGGCTGCCAGTTGCTGTTGGGACAAGAAACATTGTTGAATTAACTAAAACCGCGTAGTTATGTATAAGTACAAATTATGCCCTAGAGCGGTAAGTACTTTTTATCACACTTTAAGAGTTTACATGCTAGAAAACCGGGCGGTAAGTCGTATATTACGCCGTAGTGCGGTAAGTAGTTTTAGTATTGACTACTATTTATTACTTTTGTTTTATTTCCACCAAAGTGTGAAGAAAAACGTTGTAAGTGACTCCGGTGGTAAAGGAATTACAAACTCGTGTCATTAAAGTAATGTACGTAACATGGGTGGTAAACTATTATGCGTGGCTCAAATAAACACACGTAAAATTGTATCATTGATACAAAGATCCAAGCACAAAGTTAACCTTTTCTACCACCTTAACGCCAAATAACCTTTCAATTGTTTCCTTATGCTTTCTGTGGAAAGTTTGACATGTTGGACCGGTAATCCAGAGGTACCGGGTTCGGTTCCCGGTCTCTTCCGCCAGGTTACACATTTTTCTTTGTGCTTTGATCTTTGTATCAATGGTACAATATAAAAACATGTGGTGTACTTACATTAAAAATAATGAGACATTACATGTTTCATAAATTATAAATAACAGCGCCCTCTCTCGCTTGCTCGTTCACTGCTGCAAAGTAGGGCGGTAGGATGTGATGTTTGCTTCACCGAGCAACGAGGGGACAAAGGGTGAACAGGTATCTTCTAGCCAAGCATGCTCCATCTTAGGCCTTATTGTTACTTAACATCAGGTGCAATCGAGGTTAAATGCATGGCTATTTTGAATAAAAAAAGGGTTGAGGCATCAGAACTTCATAGTTGTAATGTAACAGGTAGTTCTCACCATTTCAGTGCTGTCACTGGTCCTAAAAGACTCGAAACTGCAAGACGCACTGTCTTTGCTGGTTTGCTTTACACAGCTAGGACGGGATAGTGGGTTGAAGCCTCGAAACTTCATAGCCTGTAATGTACCAGATGGTTCTTACCGTTCCAGTACTGTCACTGCTCTCAGAAGACTCGAAACTGCCAGACGCACTGTCTTTGCTGGTTTGCTTCACAGAGCTTCGAGGGGACAATGGATTGAGGCCTCAGAACTGTATCACCTGTAATGTAACAAATGGTTCTCACCGTTCCAGCGCTGTCACTACTTTCAGAAGACTCAAAGCTACTGCACGGTGCGCTGTCTTTGCTGGTTCGCTTTACCGAGCTTCGAGGGGACAATGGATTGAGGCCTCAGAACTGTATCACCTGTAATGTAACAAATGGTTCTCACCGTTCCAGCGCTGTCACTACTTTCAGAAGACTCAAAGCTACTGCACGGTGCGCTGTCTTTGCTGGTTTGCTTCATCAAGCTACGATTGGACAGTGGGTTGAGGCCTCAGAACTTTATTGCCTGTAATATCTGATAGTTCTCACCGTTCCAGCGCTGTCACTACTTTCAGAAGACTCGAAGCTGCTGCACGGCGCACTGTCTTTGCTGGTTTGCTTCACTGAGCTACGGGGTGATAATGGGTTGAGGCCTCGGAACTTTATCGCCTGTAACAAGGTAACAAGTAAACATATATTGCTTTTGTCCTTTGAAGAAGACAATTCCATGATCGTCATATATTTATTCACTGGTGTTAAAATGCGTTACACATGAAAAAGCAACCTTACCAGATTTTACCTAAATCTCTTGCCATGCCCTGATGAGTATTTTGTCAAACCCTAACCCTATACTACTTGCTCGAAGTTGGCCGGAGTTGGCCGAGGCGAAGTATGGGTTTCTGTAGCGAAGTGCCTCTCCACACTATCTTAGTCAAATAAAACAATTTAAACGGATTATATCGCGTATATTAATTATTTGAGTCTCAGTGACGTTTCGGTAGCTTTCCAGTTACCGTTGTCAAGGGTTATTATTATTATTAATCCGTTTATGGCGGCTCAAAGCTTGTGCCAGTATCAGTTTTTTTTGGTTTATAACCATGCATGACTTCCGTGTTAAATTTAAATAAAACTTATCAAAAAAATACTTGAGATGAACATGAACAAAGATGGCCGATGAATCTCTTGTCAAAGGTGACGACGGTCACAATTTTTCTCTGTCAAAGTTACATTTGTTTAAACTACCTATTCTTGTTTCTTCTGTGTGACAGTCGCGGAAACCGAAGAAAATAGCTATCATATTCGCTAAACCTCGGCCAAATTCGAGAGTAGTGTCGAGCCAGGGTAAACCAGTAGTGTTACCACTTACCACTCGTTGACAAAAGAAGAAACCTACCTGAACGTATGTGACCATGTCGCTAAGCTCCTTCGCGATCTGGTTGCTTCGCTTCCTGGCGGCACTACTCTGTTTGGTATCAGGCCGTAGACTCCTGTAAAGTGATAACGATGCCCTGCCGCATTTGTCCTCCATCGAGTTCAGGATTTTGTGGAGCTCTTTATCTGAAAAAACGATATAAATTGCTGAAAAAATCACAAATAGCCGCGAGAACTACCTCCGGTTTCTACAATCTGATCTAAAAGCATGTATACAATAGAAAGGCAAAACCACAACACTTAATGGCTAAATCCTGTTCTTTAGCGCTTATTGCTTTCTCTGATTTCCAATAGTGTATTTTACTCTATATGAGTAAAAATTCAAAAAAATATTATTGAGATAGGTTAGGCAAAACCCAGATGAAATGAAAAAAATAAGCACATAAGAAGTGACTACTTGAAACATTTGATGCTTTAGCTAGTGACTTTGATAGAACAATTACAGCTCACTCGTCAGAGCCAGAAAGCCGTGGAGATATGAGTTCAAATTACGCACATGCATTTCAAATTTTACGCTTCAATATACATACAGGTACATAAATTAAATTAAATAATTTATTCAATAAGCAGGTCACAAGGCCGCAAGTCGCAACACACTTCCAAAAAAGGTGGACGTTCTATGTTTCTCTGTATATATTTTTTTACAACTCAGTTTGTGAATCTACCGGCAATTCCCAAGAGGAGACCGCTATTGAGAAAAAAGCCGAACGAAAACATAAGGTCCGTCATTCATAATCACACTAATATTATAAAGGCGAAACTTTGTGTGTTTATGTGTATGTTTGTTTCTTCACACTCAAACGGCTGAATCAATTGTGATAAATTTTGGTAGGAACGTAGCTCACACCGTAGATTAAAACCTAGGCCACTTTTTATGCCTAAAAAATGTAGTGTTCCCATGGGATAAGTGGGTAACACCGCGTGCAGCTAGTTTAGTTATAAATCTTACCATCCAGCTCTTCATCGTCATCATAGTCCTCATCAGAGAAGTACTCGGCCAGGCTGCTGCCAGATTGTTGGGACAGGGAGCTGGTCCTCACTCCTTGCTCTGGGAGGGACGTGCTCGTGTGACGGATGCCATTTGTCCTACGAGAGAGGTTCTCTGTAGTAGTTAAAAAGCGGCCCGGCCCGGCTTCGCACGGGTGCCATACTATATGGATGTGTACTTGAATCACACTATCTATAAAAAAACCGCATCCAAATCCGTTGCGTAGGTACTTAGTTTTATCTAGTAAAAGTAAACGACGTAACGGTGCGTCAATACGAGTACAACAAATAGAATCAGATCAAATCAAAATCAAATCGTTTATTCTGTGAATAGGCCGCAATGGCAACCACAAGTCTCACCGCTGCTTAGAAGAAAGCCGAAAGAATATTTATATATATATTTTCGTAAATTATTCTTAAACTATATTTCATTTATGTTATAATTAATTGTTAAGGTGATGTACGGAGTCTCAATGTTCAGCGAAGTACTGACCTGCTAAAAGCCGTGGCTAAAACGCCTCCATATCCTTGGGCAGAACTGGCACCAGTAAGTCCTACGGTGGGACTCGACTCCATCGGAAGCAGTTTCTTATTTTTAATTAGCACCTGGCGAAAAACAAAAGAGTTCTTAAATTTATGAAACATTAGAAGGTGCCGCAACTTCGTACTGTACGAAGTTGCGGCACCTTCTACGAATCGTACACGATATTTTTATACAACGTAGTCGGGTAAAAAGTATCCTATAACCATTTTTGGATGTCCAGCTATCCCTGTGCCAAAATTGCTCAAAAATTGACCAGCCGTTTCGACGCGATGCCAGGACAAAGAACATTATGCCCAATAGATGGTGCCAGACTGGCATGGCGCCGCGCGCTCATACAAGACAAATGACGATCCTGCATCACGCTATTAAGATTTTAGCTGAAATCATGACCCCTCTGAAAAGATGGTTATGCCCAACTACGATATAAAAACGTTGCGGGTACCTACCTTCTTGTACAGAATAAAGTTATGATTATGAGTTTTGAAGGCTCTAAAGTGATTCGCAAAACCTAACTGTTCTGAAGATGCGATTACATGGTGCGGTGCGCAATGAAGTTGTCCAACAGGATCGTAAGGGTACGTGTAGGAGGGCTTTGGTTGAGTCTTGCGGATATGTCTCAAAAATGGAACTCTTTGCTGGCACATGTGTTTTCTCCTTCTTATAACATGGGACTCATCAAACGAAACGTGAAGAAGCATCTCTCGGGCCAGCATTGCAGTGTCAACTCTGGAGTATCCAACCTCCCTTCTGTTTTACACGAGAGAGTTCAGCGTAAGCCGTAAAAATTGGGCAAGTGCGAGTCCGACTCGCGCATGAAGGGTTCCGTACCATAAAACAAGTTTGTTGTATGGGAGCCCCCCTTAAATATTTATTTTATTTCATTTTTAGTATTCGGCAATAGAAATACATCATCTGTGAAAATTTCAACTGTCTAGCTATCGCCGTTCTTGAGATACAGCCTGGTGACAGGCGGACGGACGGACGGACGGACAGCGAAGTCTCAGTAATAGTGTCCCGTTTTTACCCTTTGGGTACGGAACCCTAAAAACTGTCTTTCTCTTGTCTTATTAGGATTCCGTACCCAAAGGGTAAAAACGGGACCCTATTACTAGGCCTCCGCTGTTCGTTTGTCTGTCTGTCCATCTGTCACCACTGTCTGGCTGTATTTCATTAACCGTGATAGCACTGATAGCTAGACAATTAAAATTTTACAAATGATGTATTTCTGTTGCCACTATAACAACAAATACTAAAAATATAGAATAAAATAACCATTAAAGGGGGCTCCTATACAACAAACGAGATCGGTTCCGTTAACTCTGCATCTCATTTGTATCCGGCATACATACCAGGTGCAAACTTAACTTAACCCGGCCAGTTAAGATGGGATAAGTATTTGTACGGAACCCTCGGTGCGCGAGTCACACTCGCACTTAGCCGCTTTTTTTTTTTTTACCTTGTATTTGAGCTGCTCCGGGCTGGGCAAGCGTGGCTCGTCCGTGTAGTCCACTTCGAATAGAAATGACGTCACCAACTTGTCTCCGAACACTGCCTGGATGAAGACGGGGCCAATACAGTACGCAGTCAGATCATATCAATTAAAGTAGTATATTTGTAGACGCAACCGGCTAGGAATGTAGCAAACGCAACATTTTAATCATATCAATCAAGACATTTTGACGACGCGGTTGGCTCGGCTTGTAGACACCTGCCTACTGAGCCGGCGGTCCTGGGTTCGAATCCCGGCCAGGGCAAATATTTGTGAGATGAACTCGAATATTTGTTCCTGGGTCATGGATGTTTTCTATCTGTATTTATACCTATATATTATTTATATCGTCGTCCTAGTCCCATAGTACAAGCTTTGCTTAGTTTGGGACTAGGTCGATTTGTGTATGATTGTCTTTATTGATTTTAAAGATTAACTTTAAGATGATATATCACTGCTCCCTTTCCCATTAGTTTAAGGCGCAAATTTGGCTAAAAACAGACGCCTACTAGACTAAATATTCCGCAAAGCTCAAGTAAGTATTTTTTGTATAATAAAGCCAAAACTATACACAGTGATTAAAGTGAAGTATTGTTAAATAGGATTCAGTTATTTATTTGGCAATAATAACGAAGGATTAAACAGCATTCCGGTAAACAATGTTTTGAATTTGGTTGACGACAAATCGCTACTGACGTTCCATAAGGCAAATATATGACGTATGCCTATTCACTATTCCTGAGCAGGACCTATGCTTGTAAAGCTATAATTAGTTACAACACTTTACAATCTATGCGAACGCTTTACAAACATTTTGTCACGAACATCAAAGGCATTTCTATAAAGCATATCCCCTCCCCTTTAACATACATGGTTAAACAAACACCATCACGTGTTAAGTCTAACTGAATGCATTCCCAACCAACTAAAAGGCAATTACTTACATATGAACAGACTCAAAATTGTGCCTGAAGAGTTCATTTAACATTTAACGCGTGAGGGTGATACGGTATTTAACTATTCTAGTGAAAATAAGTTATATCATTGATACCACTAAACACTCATTCAAAAAAACACGAAACCAAATAAACTACCAATAACTTTAGGTCATTATACTATTTTTAATTGGAGAAAAATGAAAAAGAAGTCTTGTTTTGACTAGGTACTTATTTTTGTGACGTCACAAGCAATTGTTTGTTACTATTTTTAACATAAAATATAAAAATGTTATACTGACCTCAAATGTGCTAGCCATGACTTGTTGTTGTGACATACTGCAGTGATTTTCTATACTTAATATCAATGGGTACGGAGATGCCACAAACGCGCTCCTAAAAAAAGGAAAACAATATGAAAATTTAAACTGCTTTCCCGCTAAATTTGAAAAAAAAAAATTAATACCATAGACACAAACGACTAGTGATTGAAGAAGAATCACTAATCAGGAAGGGTTCCATAAAACCACGTTCCACGCCGTCAGAGAAGTCGGTATTAAATAAATCATTTCACATTTCCTTATTTATTTAATCGTATGGCATACTTTTTTTTATAATGGAAAGGAGACATATTAGGTTATTAGCAATATTTTTAAGAGAAAGTTAAATTGTAGTTCAACGGAACCCCAATAACTATCAAAATAACCGTCGTTGATAACGCGTTAATTTTGAAACACCTACCTTTCTATTGTTTCGACGACTCTTCGAAATGGAATCTTTGTGGTAAATGTGTGACCGTGATAGATAACTGGACTGCCGTCGTCGCCGTCCCAACAATCTAGCTCGACACAACGGCATCCTGTCAGCAATACCTGGTAAAATAAAAATAATTTCGTTTTCATAAAGCTTATAAATAAACTTTTAATAAATTTGACAGTTGCAAGGAATATGACTGACTGAGCTGTAATTTAACCTAAAAAACCGGGAAAATTCAAAGTTGACGTTTAGTTATTAACAATCCTACTCTCGAATCGATTATCGAGACATACATTATTTTCATAAGCATAGCATATCAAATGCAACTAATATATTTTACGCGAATTAATTATTTGAGCGCCTTAAAAACTGAAATAAAACTTTGCTTTAAGTACGAATTAACTTGGCGGCATATTTTATAACTTTACTACGCATGTCCGCAAGTATTGATTTGAATTCGCTTCGCTCGACGGCTCATACAGACACATAAATAGCTCGGTAGTCGGCTACGTGATCCGTCTAGATTTCACCGCTCCTAATCGTTCGATTATAGTGTAAATTCGATACTAAAATCGTGTAAGCGGCACTTAAGAACCATAGACACGATTCATGACACCATAGACAAAATCAAAATCGTTGATTGTTGTCATTGTCAATTTGTCTTGTCAAACATCAAACAAATCTAACCTTTTGAACCGGCGTATAATCCGCAAATTTGCAATAATACATCAGGTTTAGTGGCAAAATGAAGGAAAACAATGGAGATATCGATAGCAAGAACGTTGTCAAGAACAGGGAATTGCTCTATCGTATGATAATCAGGTAAAAACTCCATTTTTTGTAGCAGTGCTTTCGTTATTAATCTTCTCCATTTTGTGTTGCGTATATAGTAAAAACAACCTATATTTTCATATGATCTCGTTATAATAGCTCTGATGATTCGATTCCATTGAAATATCAACGTCTTTATTTATCTTGTGCAATGATTTCATTAAGGCGAATTTAAGAGGTTATGTATCAATCTTTGCATATTATTTTCGTAGTATTCTATATTATATCGAACCAAACATGAAGTTTTCTTCAAAATCAGCTTAAAATCCTCCTTATTAATCTCTATCAATGTTGTTATATTCTATTTGATGTTATATTTCTTTTATATTTTGATGCTAACACAAAGAATAAAGAAAATTATTAAATAAGCTAAGTACATTTTAGAATCGTATTATTTGGGATCATATTAAATTTGTGTGAAATCAAGTTAATTACTTTGGGAAGTGATATATTTAAATTCTCTCTGATATTGAAATAATCAGTCAAAAAAATCTGTTGAAATAATAGGCAAACAATCCCCTTAGCCAATTTCATTGTTATTTCATTTCATTGTCAAAATAGGTTAGATAAAAATATGAATATGTGCTAAATGTATTAAAATAATTATTTGAATATCATTCAAAAGCAAATATAGATTGAAACCTGGTTCCCAACAAACATTCTTTAGAATGCTTTATTTCACGAATGAATTTGAATGTTGTTTTTATCAATAGCTCTTTTCCCTTCTTGCCTAGGATTTATTATGATTTTTGAAGTAATTATTATACTCTTTCTATCAAAAAAAGGATTTTCTAAATCAGTTCTGGCATTTTCGAGTAATCAGAACATTAAAAAAACACTAAAATACTCAAATATCAGGAAGTGCCCGACATGTTTCGAAACTCATGACATATCAGGCTACTCCTGACAATTTCATGGAGGGTAAAATGCTTAACACAATAACTAAATATATCTCAAGCAAGTTTTAACAAAAATACTCTCCGAAGAATTGCAACCCTGCTCCATTTTTCGACGTCAGTCAAGAATCAGTTTTTTGTTTTTTATTGTTTACAGCCAACTGTACTATGACGGATTCCAACCTATTGCTGCGACCCTGGCTGCCGCCGTGCACGCTGACCCCTGCCCACCGAGTGACAGGTACTCCACGTTGACCTTTTGACCGCCCAGCTCATCGACAGAAAACATCCCACATGCATGCTGACAACAGATAGTACGACATTGTATAGTGGCAAATGACGTCATCGTGTCTGGGACACAGTTTTCCGTCGACGTGACTTCAATCACTATGTCAAGGTTGACATAGTGATTGTCATTCACTGGTATTTTGTTGAAACAGGTTAAAGAATTTAACTATATGCACAATTGATGCGGTTGGTGCAGTGGTAAAGCTGCCTACTGAGCCTGCAGTCCTGGGTTCGAATCCCAGCAAGGGCAAATATTTGTGTGATCATGATCAACTTGAATATTTATGCCAGGGTTGTGGATGTTATTTGAATTTAAGTATGTATTTATCTATATAAGTATGTTTGTCGTCTAGTGTCCATAACACAAGCCTACTAGAGCTTACTGTGCGACTAGATTGATTTGTGTGAGGTTGGCCGAAATTTATTTATTATGCACTGTATTTGTGCTATTAAAATTAAATAAACTAGGTCACTCAGAGTAGTAGGAAAAATTGTTTCAAAATGGTTTGAAATTTGTTATTTTTTACTTTTTCAAGCCTCATAACTCTACCATTTTGCAAAATTTTGAGAAACTGAATCGACCATAAAAAAATCTATATTTAATTAACAAACCTACTCGCAAAACTTCATGACAATCGGCAAAGAAATGTGGCTTGTAGGCGAGAACAACCGGAAATCCGAACATTCACACATAAAAAAAAAACTTGTTGCACAAGCTTCCCAAATCTTGTTTATTTTCAGGTTAAACCCACATTTTAACCGACTTCCAAAAAAGAAGGATGTTCTAGTTTCATTGTATGTATTTTTTTATCTGATGAAATGTCATTGTCGGTAGATTGTTGAATGTGATGATGGTCGGCATCCAACATGAGCCTGACCGCAAGGACCGGCTGGCTGCCTCCAGCGGGGCAGAGCATTTACTTGGCACTACTGGCTTCGGTAAGTATTTTATTTTATTTTATTTACGATAGTCAAGCATTTGCCCTCAATTTAAAGGTAAAGGACTAGTCGCATTTGTCATCCTGGCTAGCACAAGTATACTTCGCGGCTCTTGTCGCGCGACATAGCGCTACCCGTCACTCTCTCACATCACTGCACAGAAAGAGACGCATAATTATCTCGCGCGTGAAATAGTTGCGTATGACAGTTATGCTCGAGGTGCAGGTATGAAACCTTAAAAATTGAGTAATGCAAATCCCATCAAGAAGTATCTTCCACCAGGTAGCTCTTTTTAGGGTTCCATACCCAAAGGGTAAAAACGGGACCCTATTACTGAGACTTCGCTGTCCGTCCGTCCGTCTATCACCAGGCTGTATCACAAGAACGGTGATAGCTAGACATTTGACATTTTCACAGATGATGTATTTCTATTGCCGCTATAACAACAAATACTAAAAATAAAATAAAATAAATTTAACCCCTTAAACTTCCCATACAACAAACTTGTTATAGATTATGGTACGGAACCCTTCATGCGCGAGTCAGACTCGCACTTGCCCAATTTATTTCAACTTCTTTAAGCTTTGGTCCTTGTATCAATGGTTTAAGAAGTACCTTGTTTTTGTTAGACCTGGAGTACGAAATGGACGCGTCCTCGCTCGCCCCGGAGCCGGCGACGTATGAGACGGCCTACGTGACGTCACACAAGATGGCGTGCCGCGCCGGCGCATTCAGCGCGTGCGGGCAGCTAGTGGCGACGGGCAGCGTCGACGCCAGCATTAAGGTAGGTCTAGTGATGTGCTGTTCTCGAAAATTTCCGGAAACTGTACTAACGACGACGCGTTTGGCTCGGTTGGTAGACACCTGCCTACTGAGTCGGCGGTCCCGGGTTCGAATCCCGGCCGGGGCAAATATTTGTGCAAAATATTTGTTCTTGGGTCATGGATGTTATCTATATATGTATTTTATATATTATGTATATCGTCGTCTAGTACCCATAGTACAAGCTTTGCTTAGTTTGGGACTAGGTCGATTTGTGTATGATTGTCCCTTAATATATATTTATTTATTTTATGTATTTATTTTATTTAATGTTGGATTATTATTATTATTTAAGAGTTTCACTCTTGTCGGTGCAGTTCTCTCCAGTCCGTTCTACTTAACGCCAGTTCTTTGACTTCCCGATACGACCCGACGTCTGCCTTTTTCTTGATCTGGTCCAAATACTTAATCCTCGGCCTTCCTCTTCCTCTCCTTCCTTCAATTTTCCCCTCCATTATCTTTTGTATTAGATCGTCGTGTCGTATCAAATGACCTATCATTTTCCCTCTTCGAGTTTCTATTGTATGAAGTATATGTCTCTTCTCCTTTACCCTTTCCAATACTACCTCATTGGTGACTCTTTCTGTCCAGCTTATTCCCTCCATCCTTCGCCAGCACCACATCTCGAACGCCTCAAGCTTTTCTCTGTTGTATGGCAACCGACAAATGACGTCACATAGGTGGCCATTTTTATGGAGCGTTTCAGCGCTCCGTAAGAATGTTCCACTTTGACGGTCATATCTGACTTTTAGAGCAGTCAAGTGCAGTTGGTCTTATGTAGACATTTGATCTCAATAAAAAATAGAATCAATGACATCCTCAAAAAAATGTTTACACGCCTATTGACGCTTCTACGAGCTGCGCCCCGCGATGTTACCCGCAAATCCGACGGGAACACTACATTTTTGGGGATAAAAAGTAGCCGATGTGCTAATCCAAGGTGTCAGCTACCGCCATACCACATTTTATCAAAATTGGTCCAGCCGTTTGAGCGTGAATAAGTAACAAACATACACACAATCACACTCGCAAACTTTCGCCTTTTTTATTAGTGTGATTAAATCTTGCAGATTCTGGATGTGGAGCGTATGCTGGCCAAGTCGGCTCCGGAGGAAGTGGACCCTGGCAGGGAGCAGCAAGGGCATCCCGTCATTAGGACGCTGTGAGTTATCATACTTTGAAGACGCGGTTGGCGCAGTTAGTAGCGTACGAAATGCCCATTGACTGTTAAATTATAGTGACTAATATTTTTGATTCATAGCTACGACCACACAGACGAAATAACCGCCCTGGACTTCCACCCTCGCGAACAGATCCTGGTTTCGGCATCACGCGACTGCTGCATCAAGCTCTTTGACATTACTAAAGCCAGCGCCAAAAAAGCCTACAAGAGTATCACGGTAAGTAGTGATGTAGATATCCAGCTAAAACCAACAAATAACTGCCTTGGAGTTCCACTCCCGCGAACACATCCTGGTCACGGCACCACGCGACTGCTGTATCAAACTCTTCGACATCACTAAAGCCAGCGCCAAGAAAGCCTACAAGACTATCACGGTAAGTAGTGATGTAGATATCGAGCTAAAACCAACAAATAACTGCCTTGGACTTCCACCCCCGAACACATCCTGGTCACGGCACCACGCGACTGCTGTATCAAACTCTTCGACATCACTAAAGCCAGCCCTAATAAAGCCTACAAGAGTATCACGGTACGTGCCATCAGAGACTTCTATACGATTATACAATTAGAAATTCTTATTTAAAGTAAATTTCTATGGAGACGGGTCATTATTTCAGGAAAAATCTTAATCTT
Source organism: Apotomis capreana (assembly GCA_947623375.1). Lineage (NCBI taxonomy): Eukaryota > Metazoa > Arthropoda > Insecta > Lepidoptera > Tortricidae > Apotomis > Apotomis capreana. The sequence goes on from OX392521.1 coordinate 12,507,926, forward strand.
AATGCAGGATCGACTTGTGTTTTGTATATGCGCGCGGCGCCATGCCAGTCTGACGCTGTTGGGCATAATTTCCTTTGTCCTCGCATCACACCGAAACGGCTGGACAAATTGTAACTAATTTCGGTACAAGGATAACTGGACATCCAAAGATGGTTAAAGGATACTATTACCCGACTACGGTTAAAAAAAAATGCTGTCTGTAAAGTCCGTTTACGGACGATAATTTTACGTGTACGTTTAGGCCGATCGCGCTTCTCTATCGCTTGTTCCGCGCTCGCTTGCACGCTCGGCTCAGGCGGAACCTGACAATGAGTCATGCATTTTCGTGCGTGCAGCCGGCGTCCATCGATTTATAAGACGTTATCACCTCAAAAAATACGCGTATGAAATTGCACCTTCTAGTGTTTCATTCATAAATGTATACTTTATATTCCAGGACGCAGAGCAAGTGCTATGCGTGGCCTTCCACCCCCTCGGCGACCACATCATAGCGTCAACCACCCACCCCGTGATCCGGCTGTATGACGTCACCACCAGCCAGTGCTTCGTGTGCCCGGTGCCCAGCCACCACCACACCAAGCAGGTCAACACCATCAAGTGAGTTATATACGTCGACCATACCCCGTGATCCGGCTGTATGACGTCACCACCAGCCAGTGCTTCGTGTGCCCGGTGCCCAGCCACCACCACACCAAGCAGGTCAACACCATCAAGTGAGTTATATACGTCGACCATACCCCGTGATCCGGCTGTATGACGTCACCACCAGCCAGTGCTTCGTGTGCCCGGTGCCCAGCCACCACCACACCAAGCAGGTCAACACCATCAAGTGAGTTATATACGTCGACCATACCCCGTGATCCGGCTGTATGACGTCACCACCAGCCAGTGCTTCGTGTGCCCGGTGCCCAGCCACCACCACACCAAGCAGGTCAACACCATCAAGTGAGTTATATACGTCGACCATACCCCGTGATCCGGCTGTATGACGTCACCACCAGCCAGTGCTTCGTGTGCCCGGTGCCCAGCCACCACCACACCAAGCAGGTCAACACCATCAAGTGAGTTATATACGTCGACCATACCCCGTGATCCGGCTGTATGACGTCACCACCAGCCAGTGCTTCGTGTGCCCGGTGCCCAGCCACCACCACACCAAGCAGGTCAACACCATCAAGTGAGTTATATACGTCGACCATACCCCGTGATCCGGCTGTATGACGTCACCACCAGCCAGTGCTTCGTGTGCCCGGTGCCCAGCCACCACCACACCAAGCAGGTCAACACCATCAAGTGAGTTATATACGTCGACCATACCCCGTGATCCGGCTGTATGACGTCACCACCAGCCAGTGCTTCGTGTGCCCGGTGCCCAGCCACCACCACACCAAGCAGGTCAACACCATCAAGTGAGTTATATACGTCGACCATACCCCGTGATCCGGCTGTATGACGTCACCACCAGCCAGTGCTTCGTGTGCCCGGTGCCCAGCCACCACCACACCAAGCAGGTCAACACCATCAAGTGAGTTATATACGTCGACCATACCCCGTGATCCGGCTGTATGACGTCACCACCAGCCAGTGCTTCGTGTGCCCGGTGCCCAGCCACCACCACACCAAGCAGGTCAACACCATCAAGTGAGTTAGAGATATACAGGCTTCTGATACGATTCGATACATCGCCCTAAGTGGCAGGACCGAGTATCGAACACTGAAGAATTGAGACGGACAAATCTTAGCGGTATGGAGGGATCTATATCGGAATCCTTAAAAGTAATTGTCCTATTTTTGGTTTCCCTAATATCTTTTGTCTTAATGATTGTTTGTCCTAACGTTATTTGCCCTAATGCATGTGCCCTAATATTTTTTGTCCTAATTTTCAATGTCCTAATACTTATTTGCCCTAATATTTAATGAACTTATACTCATTTTCTCTAACGATTACATATCCTAACTTAATTTGACATGAGTATCAAATGTCCTAACACCATTGCCCAAAATCTTTTAACACGAGGTATAAAAACTCGGTTATGGCGCTTCGCCGGCCGCTGCCGCGGCACGCTCGGTTCGCGTGCGTAACGTCGCAGTTCTTTCTAACACTCCTCGCTCCGCTCGTCGTAGTACCTAACTGAGACCTAAATCGCGCATTGCATTATAAGTTTGCTTAAGTTCAAAACTAAAAAGAAGACGTGTTTTGACTACTTATCGATTTTTATAACGTCACAACTGCCATAAGCCAGTATCTTCATAGAAACTTCATACTAACAAATCGTTTTATACTATAATCAATATAATGATGATAATATTTATTAAACGAACGAACAACAATAACCAACTTAACCTATTCTACATCAGAGTACCTAACTAAATCCGATGTCCCCAAAATCACGGCCCATGCCGGCTACATTCCCCCGCTGAACAGCCAAACTACTCCTTTGGCCGACGAATGAGCCAACTCTGTGGTCCGAAGAACATTCTGACGGTTTTTCGGCCTTATCACACTTGCGATTTGCGAGCGACTTTTGTATGAAGGCGATCACGCAGCGAGCTCGCCGCGTCGCTTATTTGTATAGAAAACTCGCTCGCAAATCGCAAGTGTGATAAGGCTCTTTTTAGGGTTCCGTAGTCAACTAGGAACCCTTATAATTTCGCCATGTCCGTCTGTCCGTCCGTCCGTCCGTCCGCGGCTTAGCTCCGTGATCATTAGTACTAGGAAGCTGAAATTTGGTATGAGTATGTGTATGTATAATGCCGACAGAACGGTAAGATAAAAATTTAAAAAAAAATTTTTTTTTCGGGTACCTCTCATACACCTAAAGTGGGGGTGAATTTTTTTTTCTTTTCAGCAATGGTGTGTCGTTGAATAGGTCTTTGAAAAATAATAGGGGTCTTCTAACATTATTTTTTGATAAAGTCAGCAGTTTTGTAAATATTCGCTCCGAAAACAAAAAAAATAGTGTCCCCCCCTCTAACTTTTCAACCACGGGTCAAAAAAAATCGAAAAAATTCATGTAAATGAGGCCTTATAAGTACTTTCAATGAAAACTATATTGAACAAAATCGGTTGAGCCGTTTTTGAGTTATCGCCAAATTTCATATTTTTTCTTTAAAAGGACGTAAGTTGACTTCCAGAAGGTAATAAGTGATTACAGTTTCTAGGGCGTTTACGACCTTTTTATAGTGCTTAAAATCTTTCTAAACTTAAACCTCGGGCTTAAAACAGCAGTTTATTGCGAAGGATGAAAAAACTACGGAACCCTACATTGAGCGTGGCCCGACATGCTCTTGGCCGGTTTTTTTTATCTTTCCTATTCACAATCTGTTTCTGTCTCAAGGTTTTCTCCGAACGGCAAGTATTTCGCGAGCGGCAGCGCGGACGGCAGCGTCAAGCTGTGGGACACCGTCTCCAACCGTTGCTTTAACACGTTCGTGAACGCGCACGACGGCTACGAAGTGTGTTCTGTTGTCTTCACTAGGAACAGCAAGGTGAGTCCTACTAGACACGGGAAGAATAAGGACTTTGCCGAATACGAATCGGTTGCGCCGAATCCCTAGAGACGTTATAAGAAAAAGGTACGGCACTCCGGTAAGTAAGTCTTTCTACGTCACTAAAGCCGGCGCCAAGAAAGCCTACAAGAGTATCATGGTATGTACAGTGATGTAGACACCCAGCTACAACCAACGAACAACTGCCCTGGACTTCCACCCCGAACACATCCTGGTCACGGCACCACGCGACTGCTGTATCAAACTCTTCGACATCACTAAAGCCAGCGCCAAGTAAACCTACAAGAGTATCACGGTAAATAGTGATATAGATAGCCAGCTACAACCATGAAATAACCACCCTGGACTTCCACCCCCCAACACATCCTGGTCACGGCACCACGCGACTGCTGTATCAAACTCTTCGACATCGCTAAAACCAGCGCCAAGTAAGCCTACAAGAGTATCACGGTAAATAGTGATATAGATAGCCAGCTACAACAACCATGAAATAACCACCCTGGACTTGTAGACACCTAGCTACAACCAACTGCGGCTGATTAGTTGCCGCTTTATGTTAACAAAATGACTGAATCAGCGATTGTACACCGTCTCCAACCGCTGCTTCAACAAGTTCGTGAATGAGCACGACGGCTTTGAAGTGTGCTCTGTAGCCTTCAGTAGGAACAGCAAGGTCAGTCCTAACCTTGGTATCATCATCAGCTTAGCCATAGGACGTCCACAGACCTCAATAGACTTCCACATGGGCTGGTTAGCAGCGACCCGCATCCAGCGAGTCTCCGCAACTCTAACCAGGTCGTCCGACCACTTTGCGGGTGGCCGTCGTACACTGCACTTGCTGGTACGTGGTTTCCACTTGAGAACCTTTCTGCCAACGGCCATCGGTTCTTCGAGCTACGTGCCCCGCCTATTATTTCTTCAGCTTGCTTACCGGTTTGCTATGTCGATGACCTTGGTTCGTCTACGATCTCCTCATTTCGATCTCGTAAATAAA